>CM058239.1:90380939-91103382 GCA_030180135.1 Orychophragmus violaceus | reverse complement strand
ACAATACAAGAAATATTTTATAATGTCCAACTTTAAAACTAATTTCCTAACCAACATTCCTCCCTGATTCATTTCTACTTCTACAAAACTCCTACAACTAACTAACCCTTGTTTCTATTCTTGGTATAAAAACATCCTGCAGACTGATGTAGGCATACATCCTCCTCTTCCATATTGAGAAATATCCTTCTCCATCGAATCATTCTTTAACACAATAAACTAGGGAATCTTAACAATCTAAGCCCATAGAATGATTAGATGGAGAAGGATATTTTTATAATCATTAAAAATCCGTACATGTACATTTAAAGCATAAAATTTGGTAAACAACTTAAGACATCAAATTGTTCAAACTTCAAAAAAATTGTTTTAAGTTTCAATAACAAAAAGAAGACAATGTTACATTTTCATCAAAGGTGCACCACCAAATAGTCTTCAAATAACCTGAGTTTCTAATGCTTAAAGATAATGTTAGATTCTCGTCAAAATGATAGGTATCACCAGTCGTATTATCGCAAGAAGAGGAAGCCCACAACTGACGTGGAAGATTCATTTGAAGAAGTGGTTGAGTCGGTTATTCCAGCTCAACAATGAAACGGTCAAAGTTGACCAAATGAAGATGTTGTATATAAATAAGAAGGAGCTCGAGATATTTCCTTATGCTTGTTGTTGTTATCTTTTGACGAGATGAGTCTATTGTACACAGTCGCTATGAGACTGTCACTTTAGTTACATTCGATATGAGAGTGTTAACTGAGTGAACTACAAGCTGTAAACATCTTCTTCATTCAATATCATACTTACATTCAGTCATTTCAGAGAGTAATTGATAGCTACAATCTATCACTGGTGCGGTGAAACCGGGCGAGAAGAACGCGAAATGGAGATAGTTGATTCACCGTTGACGATGAAGAATCGCGACGAAGCGGAGGATGTGGAATTTATGATTCGATCGGAAGTGGAGAAACTTGATCGGGGATATCAATTTCTGATGAAACAATTGGCGGAGACGAACCTAAATTGTTCGACGATGGCTGAACAGCTGAAATCTGTGTTGAAGGCTTTGGGGAAGAAACCGATTCAGGAGGATGGTTCGTCGTCTCCACCGCGAGATTAGAGGACTAATCGAAATCAGGTACCGTTTCAACAATCGGATCAATTCTGGAATGAGGATTTGCTAGGTTATCGGTCCACACATTTGAATCTAGCGAATAGAGATAGTATGCTCAAGAAGATTGAGATGCCAATGTTCGATGGGACTAATACGCATGATTGGTTAATGGATGTTGATCATTTTTTCCGAATCGAACGTTTTCGTGAAGCTGATAAGCTAGAGATGATAGCACTCTGTGTGCAAGGGAAGGTTAAAAAATGGTACGCTTGGGTTATGAAGAGAGGAGGATTCCATAGTTGGAATGATTTTAAGCATCGGTTGTTGTTACGCTTTGCTGAATCAATTGAGGATGAGCCAAGTACAAGGCTATTTTCAATCAAGCAGAAAGGTTCAGTCTCAGATTACATTACAGAGTTTTGAAGAATTATCTACTCAAGTGTCAGGATTGGAAGATGCTCACCTGGAGAGGATATTTTACAATGGTCTGAGTAAAGAGATGAAGGAGGTGATCAGGATAAAGGATCCACAGGGATTATCCAATTTCATTGCAGCTGTATTGAAAATGGAAACAAGCAATTTCTGTAAAGTGGTTAGTGAAACTCCAGGACAATCTGTTGCAGTTACTCAGAATAAACAACAGACCACGAATAGATGGAGTGGGGGACAGAATGTTAATCGCGTTATCACTGATAAATCAAAGCAGGAGAACACTGGATCACACCAGAGTCAACAACAAACAATCAGACCAAGGCAACAGTTTACTGATGCTGAATTAGACGCTATGAGGAGAGACAGGGTGTGCTTTAAATGCAAGGCTCCTTGGTCCTGAGAACATAAATGTCCGAATAAAGCTTTGCGAGTCATGACAGTAGTAAATGGCATTGAAATGGAAGTGCTAGACAATGAAGAAGAACAACTTGAAGATACTGACCAAGACAAGATTCATGAATGCTGCAAGTTGTCTTTGAATTCTTTTCTGGGAATCAATTCTCCTAAGACAACAAAACTCAGAGGCAGGATTCATAACAGGGAGGTGATTGTTATGCTCGATAGTGGAGCATCGCACAATTTCATTTCACCAAGGATTGTGCAATGACTACATTTGAAACTTTCTGCAGAAAGTAGTCTTGATGTGATATTGGGAAATGGCACTTTGATTAAATCTCTTGGGGTTTGTCAAGATGTCACTTTCCAATTAAGTCACAATGACTTCACATCCACTTTCATCTCCCTAGAACTGGGGAACGTTGATGTGATACTCGTCGTTCAGTGGCTTGAAACATTAGGCAAGTGTGAGGTGGACTGGAAGGAGCAGTATCTTTCATTTGTCTATAAAGGGAATAAGGTGACTTTGTTGGGTGAGACTGATTTACATAGTCCCAAATTCTTTTTCAAGTCACTTACACCGATCTGTGCTGATAGTAGTTCAGGAAGAGCAGTGCTGACAGCTATTGGCATGGACTCATCAACGAAACCAGAGTTAACACCAGCTTTAACTTCACTGTTAGAGCAATACCTTGACGTATTTGACATACCGACGGGTTTACCACCTTTCCGTGGGCAGGAGCATGCTATCGTGTTGCAACCAGGAGTGGAAACGGTGTCAGTTAGGCCATATCGTTACCCACATGCAACCAAAATTGTCATGGAACAAATGGTCTCAGAAATGCTTACTTCGGGAGTGATCCGCCCAAGTACCAGTCCCTTCTCTAGTCCAGTGTTGCTAGTGAAGAAAAAAGACGGATCCTTCAGATTTTGTGTGGATTATAGGGCGTTGAATAGAGCCACAATCCCTGATATCCAATACCGGTTATAGATCAACTTCTGGACGAGCTTCATGGAGCAACAGTCTTCTCTAAGTTGGATTTAAGATCCGGCTATCACCAAATAAGAATGGTAGAGGCTGATATTCAGAAAACTGCTTTTAGAACTGTTGAAGGTCATTATGAATTTGTGGTGATGCCTTTTGGACTCACCAATGCACCAGCAACTTTCCAAGCACTAATGAATAAGGTTTTCAAGAAGTTCATGAGGATATTTGTTTTGGTGTTTTTTTGATGACATTTTGATCTATAGCAAGGACATGGAAGAGCATGTGCAGCACTTGGAAGCAGTATTACAAGTATTGAGAACTAATAAGCTGTTTGCTAACCGTAAGAAGTGCTCATTTGGGGTAAATCAGGTGGATTATTTGGGCCACATTATATCTGCAGATGGTGTAGCGACAGACAATGCTAAGACAGAAGCAATGAAGTTGTGGCCTACTCCTAAGACTGTGAAACAACTGAGAGGTTTCTTGGGTCTTACAGGGTATTACAGAAGATTTATCAGAAACTATGGAGTGTTAGCAAGGCCCTTAACATCACTGTTGAAAGTTGATCAGTTTGAGTGGAACAGTGAGGTACAGGTAGCATTTGATACTTTGAAGGAGGCGATGATGCAAGCTCCAGTCTTAACATTACCAGACTTTACTGAGACTTTCATTGTTGAATCAGATGCATCAGGCTTTGGAGTGGGAGCTGTCTTGATGCAGCAGAAGAATCTGATAGCTTTCTTCAGCCATGCGTTAACACCGAGGGAGCAACTTAAACCGGCCTATGAACGAGAACTTATGGCCATAGTCATGGCTGTGAGAAAGTGGAAGCACTATCTCATTGGTAGAAGATTTCAGGTTCATACTGACCACCGCAGTTTAAAATACTTACTTGAACAAAAGGAGGTGAACTTGGATTATCAGAAATGGTTAACTCGACTGTTGGGTTTGATTTTGAAATTTTCTATAAACCTGGTTGTGACAATAAGGCAGCGGATGGGTTATCGAGATGTATGGAGGTTTCAGCTCTTTTATTGTCCCTGACAACTACAACAGCATTACAGTGGCAGGATCTGTATCGCGAAATTGATGAAGATCCGACAATTCAAGCGCTAATCAGACAGTTGAAAGATAGCTCGATGCAAACATCTAAGTATCAGTTGATTGAAGGGAGGTTGTGGTCTAAGCGTAGACTGGTGATACCTAAGACCTCATCCTGTATTCCATTGATTCTCTCTGAGTGTCATGATAGCAAGTTTGGAGGTCACTCTGGAGTGTTCAAGACTTTAAAGAGAATTCAGCGAGCATTTTATTGGGATGGCATGATGAAACAGATTCAGGATTATGTGGCGGAATGCACAATTTTTCAGACTCATAAACACTCCACCTTGTCTCCAGCCGGTCTCCTCCAACCATTACCCATACCAGCTCAGATTTGGGAAGATGTGAGCATGGATTTCATTGAAGGTTTACCGGTTTCCAATGCTGCGAATGTGATACTTGTGGTGGTGGACAGATTAAGTAAGTATGCACATTTCATGACTTTAAGACATCCGTTTATTGCGATAGATGTGGCCAAAGTATATGTGAATGAAGTAGTGCGCTTACATGGATTCCCCAAAAGTATTATCTCAGATCGTGGTCAAGTGTTCCTTAGTTCATTCTGGACAGAAGCTTTTCGGTTAGCTGGTACAAAACTCAAGTACAGTTCATCGTATCACCCACAAAACGGACGGTCAGACTGAGGTCTTAAACCGTTGTTTAGAAACGTACCTGCGATGTTTTTCTTCAGTCCATCCTAAGACATGGCAGAAATATTTGTCATGGGCAGAACTTTGATATAATACCTCTTTCCATAAATCTTTGAAGACAACTCCATTTAATGTGGTCTATGGAAGGGATCCACCATCTGTAATTCCTTTTGAGTTGGGTTCTACTAACAACTTTGAGTTGGAAAAGTCACTACAAGAGCGTGATAAGATGTTGGTACAACTAAAACAAGGTTTGGAACGAGCTCAGCAGATAATGAAGACACAGGCGGATAAACATAGGCGTGACGTTGAATTTGCAGTCAATGAAATGGTCTACCTGAAACTTCGTCCTTACCGACAACAGACTGTTTCCAGGAGGTTTTGTCAGAAACTAGCAGCGAAATTTTATGGTCCATATCGTGTCCTTGAACGCATTGGCAAGACAGCTTATCGGCTTCAGCTACCAGAGAAGTCGCGTATACATGCGGTCTTTCACGTTTCACAGTTAAAGAAAGCCTTGGGAAAGAGTGATGTATGTACTCATCTTCCTCCTGTGTGTATTGAGGAATCAGCTGTGTTCAGTTATCCCGAAGATGTCATTGATAAACGTTACACGGCTGAGGGAGTTTTGGAATTGTTGGTAAAATGGGTGGATCAGCCGGTTGCAGATAACTCGTGGATCAGTTCAAAAGATTTTATGCAATAGTTTCCATCATTCAAGTTTGTGGGCAAGCTTGATTTTGCTGGGGGGGGGGGGGGGTATTGATAGGTATCACCAGTCGTATTATCGCAAGAAGAGGAAGCCCACAGCTGACGTGGAAGATTCAGTTGAAGAAGTGGTTTAGTCGGTTATTCCAGCTCAACAATGAAACAGTCAAAGTTGACCAAATGAAGATGTTGTATATAAATAAGGAGCTCGAGATATTTCCTTATGCTTGTTGTTGTTATCTTTAGACGAGATGAGTCTATTGTACACAGTCGCTATGAGACTGTCACTTTAGTTACATCCGATATGAGAGTGTTAAGTGAGTGAACTACAAGCTGTAAACATCTTCTTCATTCAATATCATACTTACATTCAGTCATTTCAGAGAGTAATTGATAGCTACAATCTATCACAAAAGTTCCCCAGAATTTGCATTACCATAAGTTTAAACACTTATCCATTGATCTTATCAAAAGGTGGGCCAAACCAAGAATAATCACAACAGATAACAAGAGGTTTTAGTAACAACAAACTCAACCCAAAATGTAAAACACTTTTTTTAAAAGACAATGATTATGAAACCATCAATCAAAAGCTAGTGATGATGGAGTTAATTTAAACAATGTCTTCTTCTTTGTGGGTCTCAATGGTAACATCAGAAGTCGGATAAGCCGCACAAGTGAGAACAAATCCTTCACCAATCTGGTCATCATCGAGGAAACTCTGGTCAGACTGGTCAACAGATCCAGAGATAACTTTACCTGCACAGCTCGAGCAAGAACCAGCACGGCAAGAGTAAGGCAAATCGATCCCGGCTTCCTCCGCAGCGTCGAGGACGTAGACGTCGTCGTCGCACTCAACCTCTTGCTCTCCTTCTGGAGTGATGAACTTGACCTTGTATGTAGCCATGGCGGTGACGCGGCCACCACGTGCGGTACCTGATTTGAGACCGAAAAGGGATTGATTGTTGGCTAACGGGAGGGAACGGAGGCTGATAGGAGCTGTTTGACGGCGGAGGAAAGATGTTCCAACGATGGCGCTTGAGAGAGCTGAGGAAGCCATTTTTATGTGTTTAGATAATCTGAGATTTGAGGATTCTTTTGTGTGTTTGGTTTCTCTCTGCGAGTTATTATGGCTTGTGGAAATGGCGTGGAGAGTGTGAAGGAGAGACAAGAAGATTAAAAAGGTGGGATTGTTGTGGAATCCTATCTTCCACGTGGCGTTCATCGTGTGGATTGTTTGGATTATCGTCATTTTTTGGTGAATAGTGATTTGTGTTTCCTTTTTGTGTGTGATTGTGTTTGACACACTTTACGCTATCTTTTTGAGGTGAGCTATACATGGTCTCACTTGGGACAGCTCACAAACTATTGTTTCGACTTGGTTGTGTCTAAAAACCAAATAACTCGCCAACAGCATATCCTTTTTTTTTTCCGTCTATCATATTTTATTAGATGGCCCAATGGATATATCCAAGAGTACAAAAATACAGGATAAAATTTGGGTATATAGCAAATCGGCCAGACGCCCAAAAAAAAATAACTGAAATTTTTAGTGAATCTTAGACCTACAAACTATAAAAAAGTGGCATGCCACGCGTCTACTATCAAGAAACCTGAACATGCAAGCCACCTTTAAAGAGAATTTTGGCATCGGTGCTCCGCCGATGCACCCTGTTCAACCCGCCGACCATCCTCCATAATTCCATCACAAAACCACTGCATCAAACTTAAATCCTTTACAAGTCTTCACATCATTCACCAATGGATGCACTTCATAGCTGCTTAATCCAAACCTGATTCCTCACAGGCGATTTAGTGTATCGTCGGACCCGTTCACTCGATCAAGCTTCAGACCAACCAACCCAAAGTGCACAGTAACTCACGTGGAGAAAGAAAGATATCACCGATGGGTATGACATAGGAGAGAAGTGGAGTTGATCGGAAAAAGACCTAAAGTCCGGAGTGAAAACCTAATCCGGTAAAAAGCTGGAACAAAAGTCTAACAAATCTCCAGAACGAAGAAAGAGAGAAAATCAGAGGGGTTTATGCCGGAAAAAAGTCGACCTTATTTTAACATTCGTACCAAAAAAAAAAGTCGCCCTAGACCAAAATAAAAGACAGCGAGATAGCCACAACTAAATTACCAAAAATAATCTAACCACCTGTAGAACAAAGAAAAAGAGAAAATCAGAGGGGTTTATGCCGGAAAAAAGTCGACCTAGACCAAAATAAAAGACAGCGAGAGAGCCAGAACTAAATTACCAAAAGTAACCTAACCACCGGCAGAGCAAAAGCCACACCGGTGGTCGGAAGCGGAAAAAAGTTTGCCAGTGAAGTAATGAAAAGATAAGAGCATTTGTAGAGAGACAAGCTATTTTTTAGATCATTCAATAGCATATCCTTTAGGCAAAGAAAATTTTTACCTTTTCAGTTTTTTTGGGAGGGTTTTTGATTTTCAAAACCAAATTATAAATTGAGTTTTCTGGTGACCTCTTTACGGAGACGAGAGAACCAACAGTAACTCTGAATCCTAAAATTAAATAGATCAGATTCAACTTTACCAAAAAGGGGAGATTAAACGAAACAACAAAAAAAGAAGAAACCAAAACCCCAAGAAGAATATAATATAAGTTGGAATTTTAATAACCATACAACCTCTTCCTCCATTCATTCCCACTTTCCCTTTGTTTATAATAATCTAAACCTGTAAAGAAGCTTCTTTCTAACAGACTTAACTGCCACCAATAACATTCCCTAATCCATCTTTCTCGCCTTTTTTTTTTCCTTCTTTGGTTCAGTAACTCTCTCTCTCTCTCTCTAGTCGCACTTGATGTTTCTGTAGATCCTCCTAACAAACAGATTCGATCCTAAGAACCCAACAGCTCCTGCACACCATTTACCACCAAACAATCTTCAGACCAAACTAATACAAACAATTAGTTTTCAAGTGAGAGACGAAAAAAACTAACCGCAAAGGATTCCGAGGCCGAGACAGAACATCAACGTGTATCCGAAGTAGAAGCTGGTTTGGAAAAACCCAAACATCTTGGTCTTTACGTAGTAGTAATAGATTGAGTACAAGTAAACATAAACTGCAGTTGAAGCAGCTGAGAAGAATGATGTCCATTGCCAGTGATAGTTTTCCGCATTCAGCAAGAAATATGTTCCCACGATCGTCACACATACGGTCACCACAACAAGAATCAAAAACACAAGCAGCATGAACCCGTACACATAGTATACCTGTTGTCATGAGACAAAAAAAAAGCCATCAAGAAATGTATAGTTAAGTTTTGATCTTTTTAATTGAAATTGTTAAGATACTTTTTACCTTGTAATTCCAGAAGGATGTGAAAACGAAGTACATTTCAATGAAGATGCTGCCAAAGGGTAAGAGACCTCCCATAAGAGAGACTACTGATGGAGTCAAGTACCATTTTTTCTCAGGGATTGGACGTGGGATTGTCTTCACACGGCATGGATTGTTTGGGGCACCACTCCAGTTTCTACCAACAACTGTCCCAAGGAGGGCGAGAGGGAACGAAATGAAACCCCAAATTACGAAAACAACCACAATTGTTCCAAAGGGAATAGCCGCAAGAGAACCGTAAAATATGGCCACTGTGTTTAGGAGGAATCCAATCCCAAAGCACAAGAATGGGAAGAGAGAAGCCGTGAGGATCATGCACTTGATCCAATGTTTACCTGAACAAAAAAACAGAAGAGAAATTTGAGAATGAGTCCAAGGAAGGTATATTACTGGAGAGCTTGCTTTCTAAATGGATAAAACATACCCCCACTTCTTGAGTACATTCCACCGCTCACATAACCAGAGATAAACGACGTCAGAGCATAGCAAACTATAAAAGTTGTGACTATCGCTCCTCTCCTGAATGAGGGTAAACCAGAATAAGTTTTCATTGCAAGAATGATATTCAGACAAAAGTCAAACTCTCATTCCATGAGAAGTTGAATGAAAGTAAGAGTGTAATACATACCCAACATAAAGTGTCCCAATGATTGCCATTAATATCACAAGAAGAACAAGCAAAGCCAACTGTGCACCTGTACCAACAACAGCCGAGAGAAGAACCAGACTACGTGGTTGTCGGAACACATCTCCGTGCACGAGTTTCCATCCAGATTCTTCATTTACATCCCGTTCCTGTTCTTAATAATACCAACTGTCAGAAGTTGCTCCACACTCTTGCACTTGTAATGAAGATAAAAATTGACAACATATTAGTAGAACTTCTGCAGCTATTCTAGATAAGAGGTTGAGGAGACATCACCAAGCTCTCCAGGTCGTCGTCTTCGCGAGCATATTTAGCATAATCATTTCTGAGAGTCCTCATTAATATCATTGAGACCAAACCAGTGAGGAAGATAACCATCATGAACGAGTTAAAGATAGAGAACCAATGGATCTGCATGATGATCAAATCCATTAAACCCCCCATACAAAAGCTTCCCAAGATAAGAACACTTGAGACAAGTTTTACTAGTTTGATCAACAAGCAAGTTAAGGAGCATTCAGTATAATACGTATCAAATTATGAAGCAAAGATGAAATGTTGTCTGATAGCAGAAGGATGAAAACGGTAAGACATAAAATGCAATGATTTACCTGGTGTTCGAAGAATGGATAGTCTAGATAAACATCAAAACGACGAGCAAATGTCACATTCGTTGGGATCCAGTTAACAGAATATGTCAAGTCAACCGTCCTCCCTTCTTCTAACGGCCTTAGGTTGTCTTGTGTGAGATTTACATGAATAATCTATGCAAATAAGAAAAACAATTCCGATCACAGAAAAGTTCATATCAGATCCTTATTATTGCTTAATGGCAAAGAAACAACCTACCTGGTCTTTGTTGTATTTGACAATAATATTCTTATGAGTGTAAAGAACATGCTTGCCGTTTTCACTATTTTTTCCAAGAGGCATCTCGCCGACAAAGCCTATAACAACAATGAGGTAATCAAAATTAATGTGAAGAACTCAAATTGAAAATTTGGTTATTCAATGTGAATATAAGAAAATATCATACCCCACAAAGGCAGATCATCTGAACTTGCATCCACGTACGCCATAAACATCATTTGCCAAAAAGACAACAGATTAGCAAACGATGGAACTTAAATTTTTAGTTAAACTGATGTAAGAACAGAGAATGTATGGTGATATTGTAGTATTAGCTCATTTTAAACAATGCTCATTGGGCAGCAAGTTCAATTCCCACGATTAAGTCAATAAACTTTCAATTCCAAAAATAACAAACAGCAATTTACAATCGAGAGAATTAACTTTTTTTCTTTGATACTTCTTAATCAGTAATCTGTACAAGTAAATATGATACATACCCATAAATAATTCAAACCAGTAACTATTTTCGATGGCATCTTTGAAATGCTTGACCTTAGCTTCATCAAATTCCAATTGACAGATCACGCTTCTGTCAACATTTTCTGGGAGTAAAACAGAAGAAGACAATATAACTGTCGTGCAATCAAGATAACAATTTTGAAAGAAAATCTAGTTAAAAGAACTAACATACTCAAGAACTTTATGTCTATCTGGCTGTCGATGAGCTCATTTCCACCAAGAACCTCGCCAAGACCACCCCATTTGTGAATGCTGTTTTCAGTTTTGCGGCAAAATGGGAGGCTATAATAGTTATATGTTTCTTGTGGATTATTATATGGGCCAACTTTGTTCACCCAAAGAGTAACCTGCTCATCAGCTTGATACTGGAAAAGGAAAAACACAACATCAAATATCATGACTTAGAATGAATGGGAACAAATCGAAAAACTTGAGGGATCAAACGATAGGAATAAGCCAAAACCCGGAAAGGATAACAAAGTCAAATACAAAGCCTAGACATATGTTGGAGCTCTTGTAGTGCAACATTTTGTATATTCAGTAAAATAGTAGGTCAATCGGCATAAAATGTAAATACAAAACAAGGCAGACATCAACCACCGGAACAAAACGGGAAACCATTACAAATCTTGTCACTTCAACACTATTTGCTCCACATATTTAACAATGATTAATTTTCTCTTGCTAGAGACTACAAGACTGCTACTGTTAACGCATGATCTGCTTTAACAAAATATCACATCAAACAGAAAAAGTGGAAACTGCAGTTAGGATTGAACTAAAATACTTATTTTTAAGAGTGAGCTTCATAAGAAAATTTCATAGGGAAAGAGGACATCCTGAAGGCTAAGCCTCAACTGTAACAAGAAAGCAGAAACTAGCCATAATCTGGGAACACCTTAGATATATCACCAGGAAATCACAATTTGAATTAACGAGGAAACATCATCATAAAATGCTAAACCTAACAACGAATTGAAGGAGAATATTCCAGCCCCGCTGCTCTCTACTGAATGTCGCAAATTGAACATATAATCACACCAGAGAACATCCACTGACAATGATCGTCACAAAAACCAAACCCAGGACATAAGTTAGTAATGCTGATGGCGTTTTTGTACATCAAACAGGCTGCCACAAGCACCAACTGGACTTTGGCGACTCAATAAAAAAAAATTAGAAATCATATTAACCAAATCCATAATGCCGCGAATACAACAAACCTACAACACAGTGGAGAAGCAGCTGGATCGAGTCTCCAATCCCGAACCACTCGAAATATTTAACAGATCCGAGCAAAAAAAACAAACATAAACAAAATGCAACAGCCAGATCTACGAGCAAAGAGCTCGAATCGAGCTATAGCTAAGAGAAAAACGGCAGACACTAAGATTCAAATCTAACCTTGTGATCTGACTCAGAAGCCAAAGCCGGAGAAAGAAGAAGGAAGACGCATGCGACGGCGGAGTAAACGGAGAAGAGAGATTTGACGGCGGAGGAAGACGGCATATCGGAATCCGGCGGAGGATCAGATCTGAGGGGAGACAGTGACGGTGAAGGAGATGTGTTAGAACAGTGACTCGTCTCGGAGATACGATTCAGGTGGCATATATGTATGTATATATGTTACAATTATCAACTCTCTATTATTTTCCTCGGATGCGGACGATCGAAAGAGCGGACCAGAGATTCGTAGCATTATCGTTTCCCAGCACTCGTTATACCATATTGATTGGGCCTTTAAAATCAAGAAGCCCAGTACCAGAATTTTAGTGGTCGATTTGAAAAATTGGGCTAATTACCACAGATGTTTTGGTATTTATTAAAACACATCATTTATTTTACTATTTACAAATATCACCATAACTTCCGATACTTAACATAAACACCAGATTGTGATATTAGCCAAACTTATAGAACGTACAGGGATCCCACAAATTCGGTATTTACTATAGAATCTCAGATATTTCCGTATTTACCCTAGTACTCCAGAACCTTTCATATTTTCTAAAACTCATCTTTTGAATTTTGATAAATGCCAAAAACCCCAAAACTATTAACTAAGGCCAAGTTCGTTTTTGTATCTAGATGGTGTATTTGGATACAAATGCCGTTCGTTAGCATGAGGATACAAATGTTCCAAAGTCGTTCGTATTCTTTTTTTTTTTTTTCAAAATAAAATTTGTATCTAGTTGCAACATTTGAATGGTAATTACTGAGCATTTAAAAAAATCTGAATATTTTAGATGCTACAAAATATGAGATTCATATGCATCATTTACATCTCATTTATATATAAAAAAATTAGGTGATCGATCCACACGTATATAAGGACATTCTTTTATTTGTTAGTTAATTTACGTATATTTTTGGTTAATGGTAAAACAATACATAATTTTAGTTTTTTCTGGTTGAGATGATACAAGATTTAATTTATTATTTTATATATGCACATCAGAATTGATACATTCGGATGTATAAAATAATAGTATATATCCTTGTTCTAAAACGTGGCAGCCTAGCCGCCTAGCCGCCTAGGTGCTGATCGGGACTAAGCCGCGGCGATTTTGGTCGAATCGGAGACATTCTGCGGTGATCTGATTTTTGTCCGCATTGTGGCTGCCTAGCCGTCTAGGCGTCCGCGTAACCGCCTAGTTGGCCGCCTAATGCTAGTAATATTTTCTTTTTTTTGAAAATCATATTTTTTTTTACTTTTACTTTTAAGTATGCAAATTCTAATTTTTTATACATGTGCAAATTCATTAGAACAATATTACTTAATATTTAAAAAACAAAATGATGAATAATTACAATCCTTACTATTGTTTTGTATGTTCACAATATCAAAACAATATATATTGTTGTATTTTAAGATTTATGAGTGATTATTCTTTTGTAGATGTGAATTATAAAAAATAACAACTATTTTCTATATACTTTGTTTTTTTTATGAATGTCATACTATATGTATAATAACTTTAAAATTTATTGTAAATATAAAAATATTTAAATTATCATCAAAAATTCTGCCCCGCGTATCTCTCGAGTTTACCCCGATTTTTTCGGTAACTCGCTAGGTCCGGACCAGCTGCGCGGATAGCGCCTAGCACGATTCCACACAAGGGTATATATACACATATGAAAACACATTATAACTATGTATGAAAAAGTAACAGCCCTGATAAACATTTGTTATTTTTGGACATATTTTTGGTTACATATTTGTATATTAAATTTTTTTTTATTTGTGTGGGCATTATTCTATTGTTAATTAACTTAGGTATAATTTTTCGTTTAGTGTCAAGATAAAACATGATATAGGTTTAATTATATATACATATCCGAATTTTATGCATATTCAAAATGAATAAAATCATATAATAAACCAGTAAAATAATTTCCATATAATGAACCCATAATTATTTTCTCAAATGTATATATGAATAAAACATTAGTCTCCAATCTAATAAAAATCTAATTAAGGTTATTGAACACTTCTGTGAAAACAACATTTTTTTTTTTTGACAACAATAGTATAAAGAAACCTAGCTATCTATTGTCCATGATGGTGGCTCCGGTCCAACATGAAAGCTCCATGACTGCCTGAGACGTGCACTTCTTGCTAGCCCATCTGCTGTCAAATTTTTTGCGCGAGGTATGTGCTTGATCTTGAATGGTGAGAAGTATCCCTTCCTTCGATCAAACTCTTCGATGTGTCTTATGAAGGCAGGCCATTCTTCTGGTTCCGACACAATCTTAACCAGGTCTGAACAGTCCGTCGCAAATGTGATATGAGGTTGCTGTCCCGTCTTCATACAATCCATAGCCCATATTAGTGCCTCGAATTCCGCATGAAGTGGTGTCTGACTTTGTATGACATTTCTTGCTCCCATCATAACATTTAGTCCGCCTTCATAACAACTATACCATCCCTGACCCATGACCATTGCCCCTTCTTTCCAAGAGGCATCCACGAAACACCATTGACCTGAGTAAACCATTTCACTTCCCATTGACCTTAAACCAGCAGACTCAGTCTCATTATGTCCTACAAGCATCTGTGCCTCTTCCCATAATTTTTTTCTGTTTCTGCCATTTTGAGCGTGTCCACATGACTCCTATCAATCTGACCATATACCATATCATTCCTAATCTTCCAAATATACCATAAGATCCATGGGTAACTCTCTTTGTGTATATCCAATGATATTCTCCAGAAAAGATAATCCAAATTTGTGAATAAAGATTCCGATGGGAATAAATCCGGATTTGTTGGAATTTGGAAGAGTGCCCAAACTTGTATAGCTGGTGGGCAACGAAACAAAACGTGGTTTACCATTTCTTCCATTCCACACCGCACACATCGCGTATCACATTTAATGCCTCTTGTGTATAGATTCTTGGTTACCGATAAGCATCCAGAGATTGCTTGCCAAATAAAATGCTGTATCTTCGGGGGGGGGGGGGGGGGGCATTTTATTTTCCACGAAAAATCTTGTAGTGGTTTAATATTCGGTCCCCATACGGCTGGTCGTTCTCCAGCATCCTTCATCTCTCTTTCCGTGGTATAACCTGATTTGACCGTATATCTTCCAGATTTTGTATAATGCCATCCCAGTGTGTCATGTCTATTTAGACGACTAAACGGAATGCTCTCAATTAAAATTGCCTCCTCCGGTTCGAAAACACTCTTGATTAGCTCTGTATTCCAAGTCTGATGTTGATGATCTATCAACTGGTCCACTGTAAGTAGTGCAGTAAATGTGTTTTGTTTTTGTATTGCTGGTCTCGGGCGATAGGCTGGTATCCAAGGATCATTCCATATTGAAATGGATGCACCTGTTCCCACCCTCTTGATAAGTCCTTTATTAACCAGAGATCTAGCTGAAGTAATACTCTTCCATCCAAAAGACGGCGAGTAAGATTTTATCGGATCCAAAGGGTCCGTATTCCTAAAATATCTTCCCTTGAATATTTTGGAGAATAAGATATCTGGCTTTTCAATTAGCCTCCATAATTGTTTTCCCAAAAAAGCTGTATTAGTGTCCCTGAAATCACGAAATCCAATGCCACCGTCCTTCTTGTGTTGACAAAATTTATCCCATGCCAACCAATGCATCCCTGAATTCGAGTCTCCAGATCTCCACCAGAATTGTGAGACCACACTCGTTAATTTTGTTGTCACTGTTTTTGGTAACCTGAAACATGACATGACATGATTCGGCATGGCCATTGCAACAGCTTTGATCATGACCTCCTTACCTCCTTTGGATAATAATTTAGTTGTCCAACCATTAACTCTCCCAGATAGTCTATCCTGTAAAAATCCGAAAATCTTCGTCTTTGATCCACTCAAACATTCAGGAATTCCTAAATACATCCCCATACCTCCCACAGTGTTAATTTCCAGAATCGCCTTCATTTCCTCCCTTACTGAATCCTCTACTTTATGTCCAAATTGAATAGACGATTTTGTAAAATTTATTTGTTGGCCTGAAACTTCCTCATAGCTCTTAAGTATCCTTAATATCGTCCCACATTCTTCCTTGTTTGCCTTGCAAAAGAATAAACTATCATCAGCGAACAACAAATGTGAAATTGATGGGCATTTCCTTGCCACCTTTAACCCAGTTAATTGTTTCTCTCTTTCCGCTTTCTTGATATTTGCTATTAGTGCTTCCGTATACAAAATAAATAGATATGGAGACAAAGGATCACCCTGTCGGAGGCCCCTCTCCGGAATAATGCATCCATGCGGTTGGCCATTAATAAGTACCTTATATTTTACTGTGGAAATGCACTGCATTATGCGGTCTATCCATATTGCTGCAAACCCCATTTTACCAAGGAGACTCTTAATAAATCGCCATTCTATCCGGTCATATGCTTTGCTCATATCCGTTTTGATTGCCATAAATTTCCCTTGACATGATTTGTTTGTCCTAAGGCCATGAAATATCTCCTGTGCGATAAGTATATTATCTGAAATCAATCTTCCTGCCACAAATGCTGATTGCGTCTCCGAGATCAAACTCGGCATAAATCCCTTCAATCTTTGACATATTACCTTGGAAATGATCTTATATCCTACATTACATAGACTTATTGGTCTCAATTCTGTCATTCTTGTTGGGCGCTCCGTTTTGGGTATCAAACAAATATTTGTCATATTTATCCTTGAGTCCAAATTCCCTTCCTGAATAAACATGTTAACCCATTGTGTGACTTCTTTTTTCACAATTGGCCAAGATTGCTGAAAAAATAATGCTGTCATCCCATCCGGACCTGGTGCTTTCTCTGGATGCATCATGAACAAAGCCCTTCTAACTTCCTCCTCTGTAGATACAGCCATAAGCTTTTCATTCATTTGATAGGTAATCGTTGTAGGAATCTCTTGTACGAAATCCTCTAACTCCTCTGGATTTGTAGAAGTAAATAGTTCCTCAAAATAGTTAACCGCTACTTGCTCTATCTCATTTTCTTTTGTTACCCATTCCCCTCCAGAAGTATGAAGCCCAACTATTCTATTTCTTGCTCTTCTTTGTTTCGTCAAGGCAAAGAAGAATTTTGTAAATCGATCTCCTTCTGCATGCCACAAATTCTGACTCTTTTGTTGCCAGAAAAATTCCTCATCCCGATACGCCTCCTTCAGTTTCTCAGTAATTTCCATTACCTCCGCATGTGTCCTTGTATCATCTTTTTGGACCTCCTCTAGGGCTTTTTGTAACTCATTAATGTTGTCCTTATTATATGGCAGATTTTGTTTCCTCCATTTTGACAGTTCGTGTCTACATCTGCTTATCCTAGATACCAAATCTACTTCTGGGCCATCTTCTCTAGACTCCCAGCCAAATTTAATTGTATCCAAAAGGCCTTCTTTCCCCACCCACCGTTTATCAAATCGGAATTGGCCTCTTTTCCTCTGGATTTTTTCCTCAATATTTGCCAGAACCGGTCGGTAATCAGAACCTATCATTCCCAAATATTCGACGAAAGAACACGGGTATATCGTGTGCCAGTCTTCATTAGCTAGTGCTCTATCTAATTTACACCTGATAAGTTGCTTTCCCCTCCGTCCTCGTCAAGACAGTGAATCTCCAAGGGATGGAAATTCTATTAAACCACAATCCTTAATCATATTTTTAAAAGAAACGAAAGTCGACTCATGTCTTTCTGATCCCCCTTGCTTCTCATGATTTCCTGTAATTTCATTTAGATCCCCTATAATGAACCATGGTTTTGTCCTGTTTAAACCGAAACGTGTTAATCTCTCCCACACTTGAGGTCTTTGTTTTTGTATTGGGTCTCCATAAACAAAAGATAAGGATACTCTGTTTCCTTGTATATCCGCTTCCACATCAATAATTTTGTTACTGGAGTACATAATATCCAGATTATGTTCGTTTTTATAATATAAAACTAGTCCCCCACTAGCTCCTCTTGGTTCAACCGTAAAGAACTTGTCATATCCAAAGTGACCCATAAACTTTTGCGTAAATCCGAATTCTTGTTTAGTCTCAGAGAGAAATAAGATCTCCGGTCTATGCTTATGCCAAATCTCCCGTAAATAACTTATAGTCCATTTACTACCCAGTCCTTGACAATTCCAGCTTAAAATCCTCATTATAATTTCAATATTTTCCAAGCATAAGTTGATTCGGTTGAAACACCAGAACCAAGTGATGACCCCAAATATTCCTTAATTTGATTACCCATATATTTAAGTCCTCTTCCACATTGTGAGTCCCATGCTTTGATTCTGGTCCAAGTCGTAAAGCAATTATACCGAGATCCCTTACATTTGCGGACACATCTACAGACTCACATAAGCATATTTTCAGGCCATAATACAACACCAGCCACTGTAAAGCCTTCCCCTCGTTACTTACTCCTATCCATGAGATAAGATTTCCTAATATGATCCACCTCACTTGTTTCAGTTTCCTGATTGACCAAACTCTTGCCGCATGAACCATCCACTCGTCATCACATACCATAATGAACAACTTAAAATTCCAGCATTCCGTCTGATTGAGTCTCTTGAAATCCAAAAAATCCCTTAACCATAATACTCCACCCTTGTTCTCCAAATCTCCTTCAGCAATAAGCATTCCTTCTTGTTGGATCTGTCCTGCCTCATTAACTAAATCCTCCAAACCTGTCACCTGTTCCACAATACCTCCCCACATATGCCAGTATAAACTAGATAAAGACTTGTTATACATCCCTAACAACAACTTATTCTTAAAGAAATTCTGAATCCATCGTGATTGGATTTCCAGATAGTATATCTGATCCATCCAAATAATACTAGCCACATAGTTGTACGTTAACTCAAATGCATAACCCCAAACAAAAGCCATGTGATGAATAAATATTTTCTGGTCACTCAGCCGTTCGTCATCCATTTTGTTTGAAATCCCAGAAGGTATATTCAGGAACCAATCACACCCTTTACCCCATGTATGAGCCCCCTCCCCTTTGGCTTTATAATCATACAAGGCCCCTAAAATCCCCACAGACCCTGTTCTATAGCAGAGAGCAATATCAAAACTACTAATTTCCAAGTCCTCCCATCTAAACCGATCATACCAGAAGTATATATCCGAGTTTAAAAAACTAACCTTTGGATCACAGCTCTCCGTAAGCACAATAACTCCTGTGTTTGTCCCAAGCTCAGAAGCTCGAAACTCTTTCTTCAAAATGAGTGGTTGGAGCCATTCCATATACTCCACTGTTATAATGTTATATATTAACCCCCATATAGATAGAGATGTACCTTTGATTCCTGTTGCTATCAATAAATTTAGTCCCCTGCATAAGATCCTTGGTAAACCACACTGCTGGCCCACGTCAAATACCATCAGTGACATTCTTTTAACCGAGACCACACAGAGCAAAGCTCTCTCCATGCCTCCAAACATGATCAACAATTCCTTCATCCAAAACAAAAATACCAGCTCAAACTCCCTCAACCAGTAATAATAAAACCCAATTTTATTAATAAACTCTTGCATCGCTTCAGAGAACATAACATTCTTTATAATTATTGATATCTGATGCAGTGCACCAGCAAAAACAGAACCAAATAAAAGCCTAAGGCGGCAGCAACAATAACAAAAGAAAGACATAAAGGCTTGTAAGAAGAGCAACATATTGTAAACTTCTTCCCGAACCTGACCAAACATCACGCTTATTATTACCCAGAAAATAAAAACTAAATGATAAAACCTCCACATCATGGATCATCAAACGGATGGGTTAAGAGCCTTGCTCTCATCTTTCTTCATGTTGTCCTTACCCTTAGTATCCTCCTCACCCCAAGCTTTGTTTTTCTGTCCTAAGCCCTTCAATGTAATCTTCTTCCTAGGAGAGAGTAGAGCTTGAACCATTCTTTTCTTTGAGGTTCTTCCTAACAGCGCCACACCCCCATTGGGGAGCTTTTTCTTTGGCATTCCTTTCTTCAGTCCCTCCTCCTGTCCGGCTTCAATCATGTCAGCTTCAAAGTGTGACCTCTCTTCCTTATCCCCCTGTCCCGAGTCAGAACTTCCAATCTGATTTTTCTCTTCGACTGTTGGATTCTCCTCAGAAATATGCATTTGCTCTTCCTGGTTATTTTCAGTCCCAACAGCCTCATCCACTGCCTTCTTCTCCTCATCCTGCTTTGCTTCCTCATTCCATTCAGCCTCATCGATGTCCACCATAGTAACCTCATCCTCGAGAAACACATTAGTAACAAACTCATTTGCAAGATCAAGTTCCATAGTGTTCTTACCTTCTTGGTCCTTAATGATATCTGTGGATTATTCTTCAAATTTTAGCTCCTTCCTAACCTTCTTAATTGTTTTCGCTTCCAATATCATGTCTGCCAAGTTCTCATTCCCTACCACCACAAATTCATTCCTTGTTGGCTCTACATTAGCTGTTACCTCAGATTTAGAACCTTCCGGAATTGTAAGAGCCTGATTTGGTCTTGAGGATTCTGATCGTTCTCTTCCTCTTGCAACCGGCACATAAGCATGTCTTCTCTCATGGTAATGCGAGGCCCTCTTTGTCTCTCTTCTGCTGCTGTGATAGCGTGATAAATCCTTATCCTCGTAAGCCTTTCCTTTGCCCTTGTATGATGCATCTTGCCTTTTACTTGAATCCCCAGAACTTTCCACTAAACCAGAACTCTGACCGTGTGTAACTACCCCTTTGTAGCTGAGTCCTCCTCTTCCTTCTTCAGAATCTCTTGGTTCATTGTCCTCCTTTCTTCGTTGATCCGTCTCCAATCTTCTTGTTTCCGCCAATGTTGGGCACATATCCTTATCGTGGCAGAGACTGAGGCACAGTCGACAGTAGAAGTTACTCTTGAAACGACAACATACAACTGGCCATGAGTGAAAACAGGTCTTGGAAGATACAAACCAACTTTGTCTAGTGTTTATCCTTGACTTTTAATTATAGTCATCGCAAAGATAAAAGCCACTGAAAACTACATACGCCGCAATTTGAAAGGAAATATTGTCTCAGGTGGCGTGACAAACATCTTATGGAGTGCAACTTTACGATCAACCCTAGATCCAATTATTATTCTTGCCTCCATAAGTTGATTGCCCAAGTGAGTAACTTGTAACCTAGTGTCATTACATAAACCATTCCTATGATCAATGTTCCTAAGTAATATAGTAGGATCACCAACCTTTAATTTCAAATCATGGTTCGGCTATGCAGATAGTTTGATGATGTTCAAAAATTCCTGGGAGTATACCATATCATCATTTTTGCTTTTATCGGAAATATTAATGGTGTCAAAACTGAGGTAAAATTTTCTGCACATGTTATTAAACAAAAAAAACTTTCAATGTCTATATATTACAATAATAAAAAATTTAAAGATAAATAAATATATATATATATATATATATATATTATTGGATAGAACATTACTATATATAAAAATAAACAGAATACCTTGTAATGATTCAAGCATATAGATTCACATTATCAACATCTTGGCTTGTTGGACTCAAAATTGCTCTTACTTGAAAAAACTTTGGGTCAGACTCAACCGCATAAGAATCTCCATATACTTCTTTAACAATTTCTTTGATAGGTTCTGCAGAATCAAATATGAGCAAATCTTATGAAATATCTATCTCAAAATCTTCATCATCTCCAACGTTGATCTTACTGTCTCCTATATCCAAAATCCAGTTGGAGAATTCGCTTAGAGCACGAGCTTGATAAATACTCAGACTATCAGCAAGAAGTCGCATGTTTTTGGTGAGTTTCATAACTTTGCATTTGTTACAAAGTACCGACGAATTCAGAGTAGTCATAACAGTCTGCTCTCTTCCACCATCAATTATTACTGGTAAAATCTGCCTAAAATCACCATCAAAAGCAATAAGCTTACCTCCAAATGGAACATCTTGTCCCAAAATATCTCACATGCTCCGATCCAGAGTCTCAAAACAGTGTTTACTCATCATTGGTGTTTCGTCCCATATAATAAGTTTAGCTAACTTGACCAACTCTGTTTGATTTGTTCCAGGTTTCAGAGTAAAACACATTGTCCCATCATTTACTTGAGGGATCCCAATCTAGAATGAGCTGTTCTACCACATTTTAGTAACAAAACATCAATACAACTTGATGCAAAATTTAATAATATCTGACCCTTAGATCGAATAGTCACTCCAAGAACACTCCGTAGAAAACTTTTCTCTGTTCCTCCAAATCCATAAACAAAAAACATACCACCAGTTTCATTGTCAACTGCGGTCATAATCTCGTTATAAATACCTCTTTGTTCTTCTGTAAGTTTGGGCAGATCTCTATCTAATTAATATTTCAGCTCATCACAATGGTATGATAACTTTTCTGTTATCAATATGTTGTTATCCTGAGCCACTGCGCTCATATTTGATTTTGACATATCCTTAATTTTAGATAGTGAACTCCCACTTCTACGCATAAGAATTTCTATTTCCACTAATGCATAATTTTTGATTTGTTGTTCGTTCAAGGTATAATCTGCAATATACAAAAATAAAAGTGTAAGACATTAATTAAAGTTATATGGACAAAACTATTTTTGACAATGCTCCCAAATATGGTATTACTTACATGGATATTTTTGTATGGCTCTTTGCTTGATCAATATGTCGTCCTTTAAGTATTCCCATGTTTTATTCCAGAGTTCTTGTGGATTCTGAACAGTGCTAGTTAGAAGCATCAGAACAAACTATTTCCGCACATACGTACCGCTACCTCATTGAGCTGCTTCTTGTATACATTCAACATATACAATATCATCATCAAGAAAACCCAACGCTTCGAGAGCCAATTTGTACTCAGGATAAACAACACCATTAACCTTTTTGATATCATCATAACATGAAAAACCTAGTTGGATGTTAAGAGCTAGGGTTTTTAGAGATGCCTAAATCGTAGGAAATCCTTCTTCTTATGTAGTTGCGGCGAGTCGGCCTCGAGGATCTTCGTCCGCAAGATTTCCGAAAATCTTCATGTTATCGACATCTTCCATTTCCGTTTAGATTTACTATTTCAGCTTGAATTTTACTCTTCTCCTCAGAGATATCTTCTCCTTTCCTTCTTCGAGTTTATCTTCTCATTTTTGTGATTATCTTTCCGCGGCTTAACCTATTTTTCCGAATGAGCCAAAACGGACGTTCCGAGTTCGTTTGAGCGTAGACTTCTTGATTCGACCCAAAGTCTCGGAGACACGAGTCTTGTGGGTTAGGCCTAAGCTTGTATCTCTTATAACTTATTCAACAAATCTTGTTAACGGCTAGGAACATATATTTTTGTGTGGAAGATGGGTTGCAGCTAGTCACACGTCCAGAGAGGAAGACATCGTCAAATGTCCGAGCATTAGATCTAAGCGGAATATATGTTCGGAAAGTTTGAGGAGTATGTTCAGCTCGGAAGTTTCCAATGAAAGCATTAAGCTTGAAACTTCTGAATGAATGGATTGTGCTCGAAAAACAAGAAAGGATATGTTCGGATCCGAGCTGGTTTAGCTTGGATCCGAACCGGTTCAGCTAGGATCCGAGTTGGTTTAGCTCGGATCCGAGTTAGTTCAGCTCGGAATTAGCTCGTTCGGATGATTTTGCCTATTCGTAGCTTCTGTCGGGAGATGTGTTTGTCCGATTTATTCGTCCAGATGTTCGACTGGATGGTTTTGTTCATTTCATATAAAAAGTTATTCGTACGAAGTGTTTCGTATAAAACATCATTCATACGAAACATCATTAATACGAAACATCATTAATACGAAGTGTTTCATATGGAACATTAACCATACAAATCTCTGTTTATACGAAGCGCGGTGAATGTTGGTATTCGATTACTTGATCACGCTTTTAGCTATTGTTTTTGTCGAGGGGAATTTTGACCTCAACAGTTAGTCCCCCAGCTCGGCAGACTCGAGTACGATGATATCGAGTTTTTTTCAATATTCGAGGCGAAAACAATTTTCCGATAGATTTGGCTGGCCGCTTTTCTTCTTGATCATCGTTTTAGTCACAACGGGAGATTGTCTGAACATTTAAGGTTAGATTTTGTGTTTTGTACAAAAATCTGATTGTCTAGCTGTGAAAGAATGATTGTCTTAGCCTTAGGAATTTGTTTTTCCGAGAGGAAATCTCTCACGGAAAGTGTTGCTCGGCAAATATTCACCATCAACTACTCGCAGCTCGGATAAATTTTTTTTTTTGGATATCCCTTAATTAATTAAGGGTGAGTATGAATATGTACGAACTGCTTTTTTGCATGTATATGCCTGGGCTGACTTTTTTTGTCCGAGCTGCTCTTCCTTTTTTTGTGTCAGCAGTTTTTTCCAGCTCCGAAAAGAGATCTTAATTAATTAAGGATGTGCATTTTTCCGAGCTGATTGCTGACCAGCTCGTTTCTTTCGAGCTGTTTTCTTGTCTAATCTTTTTTTTGCTCGGACATCTTCAGGTCGGGAATGTTGCGCTATTTTTCGAGTTGTATGCTCACTTTTTGTTCGAGAAACCTTTTTGGCTCAGAAAAAAATGAGGTGAGCTATCAGAGCTGGTTAGCTCAAAATTTCCGAGCTGATATGCTTGCTCAGATTTTTTCGAGCATTCTGCAAGTTTCCAAGCATTTTGTGAGATGCCGAGAATGCTGCGATTGTCCGAACATGCTGCGAGTTTCCGTGAATGCTGTGAGTACTTGAAAGCTCGGAAAACAAAATTAGATGGGCTCGGAAATTCCGAGTTGATTTCCAAGCATTCTGCGAGTTGCCGAGAATGCTACGAGTTGTCGAGAAATCTTTCGTTCTTGGATTTTTTTCTTGCTCAGATCTTTCGAGTAGTTTTGCGTGCACAAATAAACACGATCACTGAGCATGTGAGTCGTCCAAGCTGATGTTGAGCTGAACATGTGAGTTTCCCGAGCAAGGATGTGTGCACGGAAGGATTGTACGATCCGAGCAGGTTCACCGTATCAGCAGCCTTGTGCGCTATGTCCGAACATGTTTAATCGTGGATTGTCCGATTATGACGTATATGAATGTGCTGTTTGGCGAGCTGCGCTCCTTTGACGTTTTGATCACTCGCACGATTGGCTACGATGAGACAATATGCTTAGATAGCAAGAAGGTGACCGTTGATGATTTATCGATGAATCACTTCTCGACTTGGTTTCGCGTATGTGCTTGTCGATCCTACTGTATGCATATATATACTGGATTTTGCACGTAGATAGTTCACAAGCTTGATGTTAGGATGGCTTGGAACATCGACGATGATTGGTTAGGGACAATTTGGCTGAACATACTATATGCATATAGATAATGAAACAGGTTGGCTGAGCCGTTCTACCTCGGTAAGATTGTTGGTTTCTTGGCTACTTAGCGTCACGTCTAGATCTGCAAACGAAGCCAAGTCAGAGACTCGTTCGATGATGAAAATCGGTTGGACTATGATCATGAAGTATAAACGCAAAGTCCCATAACAAGATGTTCAACACGTAAAACAAAATCAAAGAGCATTAAATTGTACGTTGAACACACGCAAATATTTAGTGATCTATTTATGAAGTAGATCAAGAGTTTATCATGTTAATTTCCATGCAAGTCAGAGATATTAGTAATTCTTATAAACGTAAAGCATTGAAAGCGGAAATCTTGTGGCAAAACTAAAATCGATAAGTCACAAAGAAGTTAAATAAATCGGGGTGATTTATAAAGGAATTGATGATGATAAGTGATATATCATGGTTTTTACCGGTTTTAGACTATGATATAAGTGTGTTTTAGTGTCTTTTGTGTTCTTTTAGAGTCTTTTACAAGTATAATCAGGTTTGGAGCTGAATTGGAGATAATGGAGCATTTTGGAGATTTCTGGAGTGTTTGGCCGAGAGATAGAGTTCACTGTCCGAAACAGAGGAATGCGTCGATCTTTGCACTCTAGCATCGATCGTTGCCCCAGCGAGATGGGACAAAACTCGGCGGTTTATGAAGAGTCAAGATATTGCACTCTGATCCAGAAATTCCTGATATTTACTAAGAAGCCCCTGGCCGAGATTAGACCTATATAATTAAGTTTTTGGTGTTTTATTTACTTACGCTTTCATAATTAAGAGCAGAGGATTTTTAGAGCTTTTGGGGCTGATCTGAACCTGTTACATCATCTGTATTTGGAGAAGATTTCGAACCCCTTTAATCTTTTATCTTTTACGCAATCTATTATTTCTATGATTATGTTTTCATCAATCATGTCTGAGTAGATTCCTTGTTAGGTTTAGGGTTTCTCACATAGGATTTCATGACCTGCTAGACTTGTTCAATTTCAGTTAAGGATTCAAACTATATCTGTTCTTCAATTTAATTGTGCTTAAAGCTAGTTCTAACCTGATCAATTAGAATCTAGATCTTAGGTTGCTAAATACGTCACGGAAGTGGGGTTTAGGAATCTGAACTAATTAAATTGGGGAATTAAACTTTGCGCAAACGGAAGTTTGGTTTAGGATAATTGTGAACATATCCAACTTGGAATTAAAGCTGGTTTAGTCTGTTAGTTCTCGCAAACGAAAGTTTGGTTTGCTGCACTTAGACTTAGAGAATTATCGCAAAGGAATTTGGTTAATTCTATATCTGTGTTTTGAGTTCTAGAACTGTGCTTAATTAGATCCTTGCTGAATGAACTGTCTGCTTGTCTGATTTCCTGAGAACGCCCTAGACCTAGCGCTCTTAATAACTTGCTTTCACAACCAACAATCTTTGCTATCTGCTTACTTTCTTGCATTGCTTTTAATTCAATTACATTGTTTTCTTCCTAGTTAAATTCCTGTTCTTGAGCTATTGAACACCGGAGTCTCTGTGGATTTCGATACCCTATATACTACATTGATATTGCTGTGCACTTGCAGTTTAGTATAGGGATTAATGCTTGACCTATCAAGTTTTTGGCGCCGTTGCCGGGGACTCTTTGAGTCTTCGATAGCTTCGAGCCTAGGGTTTTACTAGGATTTTTCTTCTTATTTTTGTTTTTGTTTTTATTTTATTTTCAGTTTTATTAATTTTCGTTTTTCTCTCTGTCGCAGGTACTGATTTCGCACTGCGTCGATCGTTGCACCCTTGCATCGTTCGTCACTAGGCGATTTGAGATTGAACCGATCGTTGCACTGATAGCATCGATCGTTGCTGGACGATTACAGACAGTTTATGCCAACGCAGAAAACTAGAAGTAATCCGAACTCGAGCTTGGTTAATCTCGATCTTGAGGAGCTTGGACGTTTAGAGAGAGCTAACAGAAGAGAAAGAAGAGAAAGAATGATGCGAGAGCGTTTGATTCTGGAACGCGATGCTGAAGGTGTCCTGAGGGACCGAGATAACAACCGCTACAATGCCGACTGGCAGAGGGTTGATGCTGAAGGGAATGTCATTCCTGAGCAACAGCAACAGGAGCAGAACCAAAACCAGGGTCAGGAACGGGCCCAAGGTAGAGAGATGGTGGTTCATGAGAGGACACTAGCTGACTACAACAGACCTGATGAGTTTCATGCAAACCGAGCAGCTCTAGTGCTTCCTGCTTTTGAGAGGAATGATTTTGAGGTCAAGACCATCTACTACCAGCTGATGAGGCAGATTGCTTTTCATGGTCATCAAGCAGAGCAGCCTATGGATCACATTGACAAGTTTGAGGACATAGTCACTGGCATGAAGTATGAAGGAGTATGCCCGGACTATCTGTTCCTTAAGCTATTTCCGCACAGTCTTGCTGGAGACGTTAGTGCATGGCTGAGACAACTGGCACCTGGTCAGTATACTACTTGGGCAACCTTAAAGAGTGAGTTCATGCGTCACTTTTATGATGATGCGCGCTCAGATCAGTCCAGACAGGACATACTCACTTTTTCCCAAGGAGCTGTGGAGCCCTTAAAGACTGCCTGGATGAGATTTAAGCAGTATCAGCGTGACTGTCCACACCATAGATTCACAGAAGTACAGCTGATTGGTATCTTCTTCAGAGGCATAGATCTCCCTTATCAGACTGCGCTGGATAATTCCAGTAATGCTAATTTCAACACCAGGACTCCTACACAAGCTAAGCAGTTGATTGAGAACATGATTGGTAGCAACAGTTGCAAGACAATGGATGAAAGGAGGAAGAAATCTGGTGGAACTGTAGAGAATTCTGATATAGCTAATATAAGATCCAGATTGGACACAGTTTACAATCTCCTGACAACTAAGAAAGCTGTCCACTTTGCCCAAGATGTAGAGGTGATTCAGACTGAGGAGGACACTCAGGAAGAAGATGTGAATTTCATAGGAGGTTTTGGTTTCCAAGGTAATAGATTTAGTAATCAACAGGGGAACAAATTCTCCAATGGAGGACAGACTGGTGGTTTTCAGAAGACCTATGGACAAGGTACTCAGAGAACCTATGGATCTACATCCTATCAGACTCCTCCTGCACCTACAGCCCATGAGAGCAGAATGGAGGCTATGATGGAACAACTGATGGAGAGTCAGACCAAGATTTCTGTGGACTGCAACAAGAAGTTGGACGCTGTCTATGAAGACCTCAATGGGAAGTTTGAGTCTCTGAGCACTCACATGAAGCAGTTGGACACTCAGGTGAACCAGATGTCCAGCTCACTGAAGGGAAAAGGAGTGGCAGACACTCATGTTAAGGCCTGGTCTGTGTACATTAATGATGGATCTCACCTAGGTGAAAGATTTGAGCTAAGTACATCTGAGTTGGTGACAGAACAAGAATTTTCGGATATTTGTGAAAAACTCTCGGGTGAAATCTGCTGCAGTGCGTCGATCGATGCAACTCCTGCGACGATCGATGCACCCGTCGGGAGGACAACGATCGATACTCCCATGGTAACGATCGGTGCAGGGCGAGAACAGACATATTCTCTGAGCGATGCTGGTATTGATGCAGATTTAGATTCTGATGACTTATGCTCCAGAACCTCTGAGATTTCTCAACAGGAGATTTATGCTCAGATCCTTAAGCAACGTACCTCAATTTCTGAAGTGATTAAGCAAGAGATTGAAGAGCTGAAGAAATTAGAAGAGATTGGTGAAGAATTGGAAGAAATTCCACCTTCTGAAGATCCACCTTATCATCCTTGTGTGTAGAGGTACCTGAACAAGATGTTGCCCCTGGATGATGATCTGAAAGACTGGGTGATAATAGTTCCTCAGCATATTAGTGATGTTCTGCTAACTAAGATCCCGAAGAAGCTGCCTGATCCTGGAGTCTTTGTGCTGGATTGTTCTATCTTTGAGGATAGCTTTAGGCGTTCTCTGTGTGATTTCGGAGCTGCTGGAAGCATAATGCCTTACTCTGTGGCAGAGAAGCTGGGTATGTTGGATTTTACTCCTACTAGGACTTCTCTTGTCCTAGCTGATCAGTCCATACGAGTTCCTGAAGGGCTCCTTATGGACATTCCGGTGAGAGTTGGAAACTACTTAGTTCCAACGGACTTCCTTGTGCTGAGATATGACTGTGATCCGGATGAAGCATTATTGCTTGGGAGACCCTTTTTGGCTACAGCAGGAGCGTTGATTGATGTTAGGAACAGCTTGATAGACCTCCATCTGGGAGATGAACCACTGCACTATGAGATGGATAAGCTGCGAAAGCCACTGATAGATGGGCAGACATTCACCATAAGGGACGCAGATTTTGAGCAGCCGGATAATACTATGGTTATAGATCCTGGAGCACATTTCACTCCATCTTTTATTGGACATGAGCATTCCGCAACAGCCTACTCACCACCTTGGATGAGGAGACTTGAAAAGAGACAGAAAAAGTCTCTGTCAGGACCTCCTGGTACCTGAAAATTCCCATCCATCCGGTCAAGCTATTGACCTTAAACAAGCGCTGGGTGGGAGGCAACCCACCATTAGGTACTGGTGTTTTTCTACTTAATTTTTGGTGTTTTTGTTAGGATTTTACGTTTGTTTTTGTTTTTGGTGCAGTTATGTTTGCAGGTCTCGGACAAAATCGCAGTGCAACGATCGACTCACTTCTGTGTCGATCGTCACAACACGAAAGGAATCGCATTGCAGCGATCGTTGCGGTCCTGAGCAACGATCGATCATACACGAAAATCGTCAAGTAACGGTCGATGCACTTAGTGCAACGATCGATGCCTGAGCGACAGAGGTAACCCGACAGACATAATTTCATCTTTTCAATTTTTTTTATTTTCTTTATACCGATCCTTCGCTGGACACTACTGGGGACAGTGTGTCTTAAGTGTGGGGAGGTGCTACTAATGATTATCTTTCTGTTTTCTTATGAGTCAGTTTTTTCATTAAAAAAAAAAAAATTATTTTATTGAGTCAAAATTGTTTAAGTAAGAAACTATGATTTTTTTAGAAGATTTACAAGACTTGCAGGAACTTAAGTAACCATTGGGATGAAGTTGCAGGATCTATCTCTGACTATTAGAAAACCCCATCACAGATCAACCTACTGGGAACACCCACATCACTTCAGGTATCAGAGGATCCTTTTACTGACTTCAACTTAATACTGACTTAGATTTCTCACCTAAGGGCTTGGTATACTTTGTGTCGGATTCCCTTGTTAGTTATGACACAGCCTGTCAACCTATCCTATTTAGTTCCCTTCTCCCCTTCTATAAAGTAAAAAAAAAAAATGATAAACTGAGGATGAGTTAGTAACTCCGAAGTGGTCATGGGAATGGTAGCAAACATTATTTTCTCTCATGTGATCCATGGAATGTGTCCAAAGTACACCCCATAACGGGAAGAACCCTGATAAAAAAAAAATGATACCCAATGGGGAAAAATCAGTTGTTAAAGAAGGGAAAGAGAAGAAAGGGACTAGAGAAAGATAGTATGGTGGTCTAGAGCTGATAAGGTAAGAATCCATGTGCCCTTTGATCGATACTCCTTAGGTGAGACCGCACTTAAATACTTGCAGAAGTCAGTAGGGAGAATTTGAATGCTTGAATGTGATTGTGGAGTTTACCTAAGACAGTTGCTAAGTGTGGGGGAAGTACATGTTGGTCTTGATATCCTGTGATTGATTCTTTCAGTGGTTTACTAAGGGGAATCTGAGTATTGTAGCTTCTAGGATGAAATGAGCTTCTGAAGAGTTTTCAAACCTCTTCGCCAAGCTTTAGTTCTATGTTTTGCTTGAGGGCAAGCAAAGGCTAAGTGTGGGGGAGTTGATATATCATGATTTTTACCGGTTTTAGACCATGATATAAGTGTGTTTTAGTGTCTTTTGTGTTCTTTTAGAGTCTTTTACAGGTATAATCTGTAGGATTATGTGTGTTTTTGGTTTAATTCATCAGATTACAACCTAACATACATAACTCGGATCTAGGTGATTTGCAGTTGAATCATACATATCAGGATCATTACCTCTTTTAGAGTGCAGCGGATTGATTGGTAATGTCGAGATCACTTAGAGCAGATGATTACCGGCTCCTCCTTGGTATCCACACGCTTACAAGCTATGGATCAGGCTGCTAGACCAAGCTGGAATGAATCAGAGAGAGAGGAAGAAGGCTCAGGGAAATCGCAGAGGGAGATGTGTAAAGCCCTAGGCGCGCCCCTCTTCCCTTATATGGGCCCAAGGAATTATCCTAATGGCCTATGGGGATTTTGGGCCCAAGACACAAATCAGACAAAAGCCTGTATTTTGTCTGGCCCAACTCTCTGTACAAATACAGTAAATGCCTTTGCATCTTACCGTATTAATTCCATTTTAACTTTCCCGTTAGCTATGGTGTGTGACCCTTAGGGATCATACAATACTGGTAATAAGTCCTAAACTTATAGATCATGAGCGGGCTCTAGCAAGTCATCATGATCACCCAGTATTTATGACTTATGTCTGATCTCGACACTTATCATACTTTCTAGAGATAGTACAGTAGATTTCAGGACATTCCCAACAATCTCCCACTTGTACTGGAATCCTACATTCCCTAATCCTTTTGTCTCAATATCTCGATCTGGCATAAGGCAAGATGCGTGTCATCCTTATATAGCCAGACCATGTTCATCGGACCAGATTTGATACTGACAATGCAAACGACTTGGGCAAGTCCGTTTGGGAGTGGCCACTCTCTTACCAGCTATCAAGTCTCCGATTGGCCTAGAGATATTACCTCCGTTAAACGGCAGGGACAAATCCCATCTTGTTCCATCACTATGAACTACACACTTTATAATACACCCAACCAAGGTCCTTATAGCTCCCAGTTACGAAACAGCGTTAGACAATGATCAAAGTGCATCACTCCATGTGCAGCCACATGCATGCGAACTCAGGTCTAAGGACTATACTCTATAGTTGTATATGAGAACCTCTTATGACACAGATATTAATATCTTGTAGAGTTCTCATCAGCGGGCCATGTCCGGTCATATGCTCCCCTACATATACCTATGTGTCGACTTTGATGCCGCGCATCTATGACCCCTCGAAACTTGGTCATAAGTCTCAACACACTCTAGTCTCAAGTGGTTGTTGGTGTTCCAATTTCAACAACCTTCGACCATGGACATTATGATTTATGTCATTTCGTTAAATATGGGGTTTCAGGATCAAGTCTACTCATGTACTTCGATGGCCCATATATAATGACATGAATCATTTTGGAACGATTATTTTATATCACAGTTAAAAATAATCCAGAAATAAAAAATTTCATTAACATTTAAAAATGTTTACATGAACCAATCAAAACAACTAAATAAAGCCCTTTACAAACTCCCACTGAAATTAAGACTACATCTTAATTTCACTTATCCTACAGCAACAGTCCGCGACTCGTGCTTAGGCCTAAGGAGTGGCTTCGTTAATAGATTAGCAACGTTCTCATTCGTTGAAACTTGCTGATCTACTTAACACCTCTGTCATTTATCTCGCGGAATAGGTTATACCTACCCTCAAGGTGTTTGGACCTCTGATGTGCAGCTAGCCTCATCTATGCTGGGAATCACATCAAGTTCATTGATGAACTCTTCTTTCCAAACAACCTCTTTCGCCGCTAACCAAGCTGCGAAATGTTCAGCTTAAGTCATGGAGTCAGCAACAGTGCCTTGCACCGCCAGACAGACACAAGATATAACCGGACTGTGACCGGAAATCATCTTTGTCTGTTGGAAACTTGCCTTTCAGACTCTACCGACTTGTAGCACCTCACTTTCTCCGTAAATCAAGAACTTATCCTAAGTATTTTCCAAATACTTCAGGATATTCTTTACGGCAATCCAGTGATTCTCACCTGGATTAGACTGGTACCTACTCGTCATGCTTAGTGCATAAGCAACATCAGGACGAGTACAGATCATGGCATACATGATAGATCCTATAGCCGAAGCTTAAGGAATCCTACTTATGCGCTTAAGCTCATCAGGTGTTTTAGGACACTGATCCTTGCTTAGTGTAGCACCATGTATCATTGGCGTGAACCCCTTCTTGGAATTATCCATTCCGAATCGATGCAGGATTTTATCTATATAAGCATCTTGACAAAGTCCAATCAGCTTTTTAGATCTGTCTCTAAAGATTCGGATTCCAAGAACATACGCGGCTTCACCCATGTCCTTCATGGAAAAGCAACTTCCCAGCCAGTCTTTAACAGACTTCAGCATTGGAATATCATTTCCAAGAAGCAATATGTCATCGACATATAGGATAAGAAACGCCACTTTGCTCCCACTAGTTTTCTTATACACACATTGTTCCTCTTTGTTTCTGATGAAGTCAAAGTTCTTTATTGCTTCATCAAAACGAAGATTCCAACTCCTCGATGCTTGCTTCAATCCATAAATGGATTTGTGAAGCTTGCATACTTTCCCAGCATTTTTAGGATCAATGTAACCGTCAGGTTGTGTCATATACACATCCTCCTCCAAGATTCCATTCAGGAAGGCGGTTTTCACATCCATCTGCCAAATCTCATAATCATAATAAGCGGCAATTGCTAGGAGAATCCGAATTGATTTCATCATGGCCACTGGTGAATAGGTTTCATCATAGTCTATACCATGAATTTGCTTGAAACCTTTTGCCACCAACCTGGCCTTGTAAATCTGGACATTTCCATCCATGTCAATCTTCTTCTTGAAGATCCATTTACACTCGATGGCTTTTGCACCAGCGGGTAAATCAACCAGTGAAAACACTCGGTTGACAGACATGGAGTCCATCTCGGATTCAGTGGCTTCACGCCACTTTAAGGAGTCAGGGCCCATCATGGCTTCTGCAAAGTTCGAGGGTTCATCACCGTCAATGATCAAAAGATCATGGCAATTAGTCACGAGGAATCCCTGATATCTATCGGGTTCGTGACGGATCCTTCCGGATCTTCGAACTTCAGGTACTGTAGGTTCAGGTTCTATTACAACTTCATGTAATTCATCCTGCTGTTCTTCCTCATTAGGCTGAACAGGTTCCTGTCCTTCTTGAATTTCATCAAGTTGTACCTTACTCCCACTATCTTTCTTAGAGAGAAATTCCCTCTCAAGAAAAGTGCAATCCCGAGCAACAAAGATCTTGTTCTCGGATCGCAGATAGAAGTAATAAGCCTGGGTATCCCTAGGATAACCAATGAAGTAGCATTTGTCAGATTTTGGTGTAAGCTTGTCTGAGATTAATCTTTTGACATAGGCTTCACAACCCCAAATTCTGAGAAAAGACATTGCTGGAGCTTTTCCAGTCCATAACTCATATGGTGTCTTTGCTACTGCTTTTGATGGCACTCTGTTCAGTGTGAACGTTGCGGTCAGCAAAGCATATCCCCAAAGGGATATAGGAAGGTCTGTTTGACTCATCATGGATCGGACCATATCTAACAATGTCCGATTCCTTCTCTCAGACACACCATTCCACTGAGGTGTTCCAGGAGGTGTGAGTTGGGAGATGATCCCACACTCACTCAGATGATCACGAAATTCCTGGCTCAAGTATTCTCCTCCTCGGTCCGACCGAAGAGCCTTAATACTCTTACCAAGCTGGTTCTGTACTTCATTCTGGAATTCTTTGAACTTCTCAAAGGTTTCCGACTTATGTTTCATCAAGTAGACATATCCATATCTACTGAAATCATCAGTGAATGTAATGAAGTACTGATAGTTTCCTCTAGCATTTGTGGACATTGGGCCACACACGTCAGTATGTATCAGGCCCAATAGTTCATTGGCCCTTTCTGTGGGTTTGTTGAAAGGGGCCCGTGTCATTTTGCCCATTAGGCAAGATTCGCATTGCTCACAAGACTCAAAGTAAAATGAGCCCAAGAGTCCATTTGAATGGGGCCTCTTGACGCGTTTCTCACTAATGTGCCCCAAACAACAATGCCAGAGAAACGTTTCATTTTCTTCGTTAGATTTGAACCGTTTTGTATTAATGTTATATATTGGAGCAGATTGATCCAGCATGTACAGCCCATTAATAAGAGGGGCACAGCCATAGAACATATTATTGAGATTAAAGGAACACAATTTATTCTTAATAGAAAAATCAAATCCTTGCAAATCCAATAATGAAACTGAAATGATATTTCTGCTTATAGCAGGTACAAAATAACAATTCTCAAGTTCTAAAATCAATCCAGAAGGTAAAGACAACAAGTAAGTGCCAACGGCCAGTGCTGGAACCTTCGCTCCATTGCCAACCCGCAACTCTACTTGCCCTTGCTTCAACCTTCTACTGTTACTAAGCGCCTGCATATTAGTACAAATATGAGCCCCACATCCAGTATCTAATACCCAAGTGGTATTATCAGAAGTAGTAGTATTTACTTCAATAACAAAAATACCTGAAGCAGTAGTCTCCAAGGACTTCTTCTTCTTCTTCAGACTTTCCTGGTATTTCTTACAGTCCCTGCGGTAATGCCCTGCCTCTTTGCAAAAGTGACAGATATCAGAAGGCCCAGCTTTAGACACGGGCTTGGGCTTGGCCTTTTCGACTGCCTTGCCCTTTCCCTTGTCTGCAGCGGATTTCTTGAAACCCTTGCCCTTCTGCACCATGAGTACAGATGGCTCCTTGGCCTTCTTTAGATTAGGTTCTGCAGTCTTGAGCATACCATGTAGCTCAGGCAAAGTCTTTATCAACCCATGCATATTATAGTTCAAGATGAACTGGTCATATGCAGGAGTAAGAGACTGCAGAACGATATCACAAGCAAGCTCTTGGCTTATAGGACAGTCGAGTCTAGTCAAATGATCGAGATAACCCATCATTTTCAGAACATGTGGACTCACTGCTGCATCCTTAGCCATTTTACAGTCCAAGAGATTCTTTACAGTTTGGAATCTCTCTGTACGAGCCTGCTCCTGAAACAACGCTTTCAGGTTTGCCATCAGTTCCATGGGACAAGTCAGGCCTTCCCACTGCATCTGCAGTTCGGGAGCCATTGTCGCCAACATTAGGCAAACCACGTCATTAGCATTTGAAAAATGCGTATCCCAAGCATTCTTCACAGCTTGTGCGGCATTATTCGCAGGTCTAGGAGAGAGAACTCTTTCAAGGACATAAGCCTTCTTCTCCTGCCTGAGCACAAGTCTTAGGTTCCTGGACCAGTTCAGGAAGTTTGATCCGTTCAGTTTGTCCTTCTCAAGGGCAGACCGGATCGAGAAAGTGTTTTGTGTTGTTGTGCTTGACATAGCTGAAATTATGAGACAATAGAGTTTTATTTATTTAGTTCATAAAAGAGTAATCTTAACAACTTATAAGAAAACTCGCATTGCATTCATAATTTCTTTGTTTAACCTCATAAGAATGCAATGATTCCGAGACCCATGTTCAGCTAAATCCAAAGTGGGCCACTGGCCGTCACCCGGAATTAGTTTTACTTGGTAAGCATACACACAGCTAGTTATATCTATATAACTCTCGGTTGTGGATTGGGCCCAAGGCCCAATTCACCAGATGTCTCAAGGCCCGGGACTCCCGATGGCCCAGTCAAGGAAACCAATCTCTTACAACCAAATACTCACTAAAGTCTGGGACTCCCAATGAAATTAGTGACTATATACTACTTTACTTACGCAAAAACAGACACCTCACACTGTAAGCCATATCTGTAATTGAATAAGCGTTAAGTAGCTGACAAGATTGGGCAAGACATCCAAGCTTGATATTGGTTTTGAGGATTTTAGATTTTCTTTCCAAAAATAGAAGATTACTATTTTGGGAAACTTACTTATTTTAGAAACTTTCTAAATTTAGAAATATACTAAAAATAGAAATTTCTAATTTAATATTTTATTAAAGTTTTTCGGTTGGGTCACAAATTATAGGCCCAATTCTTGGCCCAAGACCACAGAATTCCAATTGGCCCAATAATTTGACATAACCGAGTCGGTTCATTAATTCTGGTCCAAGACCAAATTAACTACTTAATCCAACCGGTTATTTACTAAACCAGACCAGCTCTAAATTATTTGGTCCAACCAAATCAAACTTAGACTAGCCTTCAGTTTAGGTTAAAATTCAATTTTTTAATTTAAATCCGGTTTAACCAGAAATTAAATAATACCAATTGTATTAAATAATTTCCAGCAAACCGCGATTTGGGTTAACGGCTTAAACCATACATTAATTAAATAATTAATTGCATGAAAAAAAGATCATGCGATATCTTATAACAAACAAAATCAACATCCGATTGTTATATTCACTAAAGGACAAAATCATGAGCCTTAAACAAATCGTATCAAACTCAATTCAATAATTGAATCACGACATTCATACGACAAGTCACATATTCGAACGTGACATACACTTATGATTATCAAACAAAATCAACATAGATTATGACATACACATAAGACAAAAAACGATTTTGATCTTTTAATAATTCAATTTGAAAAAAGCGATTCACATCCTAACTTGCCGATTGATAATTAATTCAATAACCTTGGCCTCCATTATCGATTCATGCTCTTTTACAAGAAGACAAAACCGACTTTGATCAAAACCAACAGAGCATAAATCGATTCAAGCAATTATAATTCAATAATTGTATTTGACCTTTCAAATCGTTTTAAACAAATCGATTAATTCAATGAAACGAAATCAACTTTAATCATCAAGCAATCTCATCGATTTCTTATTTCTAGGTTTTCCAAGTTTCAATCAATTTTACTCATAAAAATCGATTCAACAAACTAATAAACAACCTAGTATGATCCAAAAAGCAAAAACCTAACAACCTCGCTCTGATACCACTGTAGGATTATGTGTGTTTTTGGTTTAATTCATCAGATTACAACCTAACATACATAACTCGGATCTAGGTGATTTGCAGTTGAATCATACAGATCAGGATCATTACCTCTTTTAGAGTGCAGCGGATTGATTGGTAATGTCGAGATCACTTAGAGCAGATGATTACCGGCTCCTCCTTGGTATCCACACGCTTACAAGCTATGGATCAGGCTGCTAGACCAAGCTGGAATGAATCAGAGAGAGAGGAAGAAGGCTCAGGGAAATCACAGAGGGAGATGTGTAAAGCCCTAGGCGCGCCCCTCTTCCCTTATATGGGCCCAAGGAATTATCCTAATGGCCTATGGGGATTTTGGGCCCAAGACACAAATCAGACAAAAGCCTGTATTTTGTCTGGCCCAACTCTCTGTACAAATACAGTAAATGCCTTTGCATCTTACCGTATTAATTCCATTTTAACTTTCCCGTTAGCTATGGTGTGTGACCCTTAGGGATCATACAATACTGGTAATAAGTCCTAAACTTATAGATCATGAGCGGGCTCTAGCAAGTCATCATGATCACCCAGTATTTATGACTTATGTCTGATCTCGACACTTATCATACTTTCTAGAGATAGTACAGTAGATTTCAGGACATTCCCAACATAATCAGGTTTGGAGCTGAATTGGAGATAATGGAGCATTTTGGAGATTTATGGAGTGTTTGGCCGAGAGATAGAGTTCACTGTCCGAAACAGAGGAATGCGTCGATCGTTGCACTCTAGCATCGATCGTTGCACCAGCGAGATGGGCCAAAACTCGGCGGTTTATGAAGAGTCAAGATATTGCACTCTGATCCAGAAATTCCTGATATTTACTAAGAAGCCCCTGGCCGAGATTAGACCTATATAATTAAGTTTTTGTTGTTTTATTTACTTACGCTTTCATAATTAAGAGCAGAGGATTTTTAGAGCTTTTGGGGCTGATCTGAACCTGTTACATCATCTGTATTTGGAGAAGATTTCGAACCCCTTTAATCTTTTATCTTTTATGCAATCTATTATTTCTATGATTATGTTTTCATCAATCATGTCTGAGTAGATTCCTTGTTAGGTTTAGGGTTTCTCACATAGGATTTCATGACCTGCTAGACTTGTTCAATTTCAGTTAAGGATTCAAACTATATATGTTCTTCAATTTAATTGTGCTTAAAGCTAGTTCTAACCTGATCAATTAGAATCTAGATCTTAGGTTGCTAAATACGTCACAGAAGTGGGGTTTAGGAATCTGAACTAATTAAATTGGGCAATTAAACTTTGCGCAAACGGAAGTTTGGTTTAGGATAATTGTGAACATATCAAACTTGGAATTAAAGCTGGTTTAATCTGTTAGTTCTCGCAAACGAAAGTTTGGTTTGCTGCACTTAGACTTAGAGAATTATCGCAAAGGAATTTGGTTAATTCTATATCTGTGTTTTGAGTTCTAGAACTGTGCTTAATTAGATCCTTGCTGAATGAACTGTCTGCTTGTCTGATTTCCTGAGAACGCCCTAGACCTAGCGCTCTTAATAACTTGCTTTCACAACCAACAATCTTTGCTATCTGCTTACTTTCTTGCATTGCTTTTAATTCAATTACATTGCTTTCTTCCTAGTTAAATTCCTGTTCTTGAGCTATTGAACACCGGAGTCTCTGTGGATTTCGATACCCTATATACTACATTGATATTGCTGTGCACTTGCAGTTTAGTATAGGGATTAATTCTTGACCTATCAATAAGGCGAATCGAAAATTGGAGAGATCGTAAAGTGAGTAACGACGAAGAGGATCTTTGAACACTACAAAGTGTTCTTTTCAGTTTCATTGAATTCCGATCTGATCTTGGTATCCTTTTTACGATTTTTTTTTATTTAGGTTGTCTTCACGCAACCTTCTCCGTCGACGTCCAAAAACGTCGCGAACTTTTTTGGTTGGATTAGTAGTGATGGATCTGTTGTGTTGGATACGACCGAAATATGGGTTTGCTTCTTTGAAAGTTGTGGTCGACGTAGCGTAGGGTTTCTCGTTGAGCTGCTAAGCGTTGAGAAGTCAAGTCGCCTACGCTCAGTTGGTCGGAAGTTAACCGCCCAAGTGCTCCTTGTTCTTTTTTTTATCCGAGCCTTTTCATTTTCACGTTGAGCATGCTATTTTTCTTCCCCCGATCCGGAGTGTTTTTTTTGCATCAGTACGGCTGTTGCTCCTTTAAATCAGCCAGCTCTACGTCAGTTGTTGTTGCATCAGTTGCGGCTGTGTATGTTGCAGCTTTTTCCGTCATGGTGTTGTGTCCTGTTTCGTCATTGCAGCGTTGTTTCTGGTTTCGCAGATTGCGAGTTAGTGATTTGTTCTGTCTAGCTCCGTGGCCATATCCTCGGATCTGCCATTCAATGGTTTTTCAGGGTAAGAAACTTCTATGTCCCCACAGACGGAGCCAAATTGTGAGAGTCGGTACTTGCACGATCGATATTTGTAGAGCTAAAATTTTAGAGAACATAAATTTCAAGAGTAAACACACTGAAATAGAGACACGGAGGATATTATATTGATAGATTGAATCGGAAGCAAAGTACAAAGAATAAAGCTTAAGATGTTACAGCTAAACCTTGTGAAAGGCTGCCTACGTACCCTTTAGAAAGGGATCAAGCCATTCCTAGTTCTAGGTCTATATGCTAGGGTTTTTTTAGATGCCTAAATTGTAGGAAGTCCTTCTTCTTATATAGTTCCGGCGAGTCGGCTTCGAGGATCTTCGTCTGCAATATTTTTAGAAATCTTCATGTTATCGACATCCATTTCTGTCAAGATTTACTTTTCTAGCTCAGATTTTCCTCTTTTGCTCGGAGATATATTCTCCTTTCCTTCTTCGAGTTTATCTTCTCATTTTTATGATTATCTTTCCACAAGTTAACCTATTTTCCGAATGGACCGAAAATGGACGATCCAAGTCCGTTTGAGCGTAGACTTCTTGATTCGGCCAAAAGTCTCAGAGATACGAGTCTTTTGGGTTAGGCCCAAGCTCGTATCTTGTATAAATTTATTCAGAAACTCTTGTTAACGACTAGGAACGTAGAAGTTGTTGTGGAAGATGGGTTGCGACTAGTCGCGCATCCGGAGAGGAAGACATCAGCAAATGTCCAAGCGATCTAAGCGGAATATCCGTTCTGAAAGTATGAGGAGTATGTTCAGCTCGGAAGCTTCCGATGAAAGCATTCAGATGGGAACTTTCAAAGGAATGGGTTATGCTCGAAAACAAAAAAGGAAATGTTCGGATCCGAGCTGGTTTAGCTCGGATATGAACTTGTTCAACCCAGAAGTTCTGAGCTGGTTTAGCTCGGATCCGAGCTGTTTCAGCTTTCCAAGCTGGTTTAGCTCGGATCCGAGTTGGTTCTGTTGGGATAGTGTCCTGAAATCACACTAGTGCTCACTCCTGATGATAGTTGTGTGTCGAGATCAGACATTCGTATAATACTGGACGATTGCAATGTTTTGCTAGAAGCCTCTTGCAATCTGTTAGTTGTAGACTTACTGCCAGTATTATATGATCCTATAGGGTCACACACCTAAGCAAACTGGAAGCTAAGACATGGGAATGATCATTATGGTAATGATCATATTAATGTGTATTGGATACACATTATTATCGAGAAAATGGTGTTGTTTCGATCGACACAGCATGTGTGTCGGTCGACACAACATGTGTGTCGGTCGACACAGTTCGGGTTTCGAAAGGGCTTTTCGAAATTAAGACTTAATCAAGTCTGGCCCGTTAAGTGTGTTTCAGGTCGAATAAAACTTGAAAGTCTCGACCTAAAACGGGTGCCGTCGACTTTTTCTTGAAAGAAACAGCAGAAACACCAGAGACTCTCAGGTCCCATACATCCCACACTAGCATCCCGTTTCCAGCTTGTGTGCATGTGTATCTGGTAGAGGCAAGGCACCTGCGTTGCTCACTGATCTCGTTCACCAATTCATTCCGCTGCCAGTTCGAGGTAAGAACGAGGTTGGTTGTTTTTCAATATATCAAACCCTAGATCCTAGGAGATCCAACAGTGGTATCAGAGCCTGTTAGGGTTTAGACTATTGAATCTGATGCAATTAATTCGAAAACTGATGTTGTTGAATTGAATATTGCTTGCTAAATCGTTTTTTCAATGTATAAATCTCGGATTTTGTACCTGTTGAAAAATGATGAACTGTTAAAAACGCACTGTGTCGATCGACACTAAGCGTGTGTCGGTCGACACGCCGCGAAATAACGCGTAAAATTTTAGGGTTTATCGCAGAGTGTCGATCGACACAAAGCGTGTGTCGGTCGACACAGAGCGAAAACTCGTAAATAATTTTAGGGTTTCGATATGAGATCGAGTACCCGTATTCCTACTGTGTCGATCGATACACTGGGTGTGTCGGTCGACACAGACAATGCGATTAGATAGATCGGTTCAATTGGATTGAACCGGTTATCTCACTCGGTTAATTTTTTATTAACCAAGTTGGTTCTGGTTTGGTAATGTCGATCGACACAGAATTATGTGACGATCGACATGGACCATTAAACCGAACCGGTTCAATTAGACTGAATCGGTTAAGAAAATTTGATCCGGTTTGACCGGTTATCGAAGACCGGTTTAAATTGGGTTGTGTCGACCGATACCAATGGTTGGCATCGATCGTCACACCATTCGCAGAATTACTGGTTGGACCATAAATTTTGCGTATAACCAGACTAAATTTAATCCTAAAGATCTAGATGAACCTAAACTTAATGAAACTGAATGTTTTAATTAAATTAATAACTTCTTGAATGTATATTGGATATACATAAGGATTAAATAATTCTTTTCCTCAACAAAATATCAAGTGATCTTGATGTCTTGCCCGATCTTGTCTACTGTCAAGACTCGTGTCGTTTGTTGGATAGTCTTGGAGTCCTTGGTATCCACATCAACATGAGTAAGGCAGGTGGTCATTGATAGACTTGCAGTGCGACTGTCAGTGATCACAAGACATAAGAGATTGGTTTTACTTGACTTGGCTATCAGAAGTTCTGGGCCCAGAGACATCAGAGTAGATTATACATAGTTTGTCTCATCTACGACCAAGAGTTGTACTGGGTACAATTAGCAATGATTTTCTTACCTAGATAACTAAAGTTTGAGTGATGGCGAGTCGCCCACTCAGATTTTGGTGAAGTATGGATCTTGGTTCATTGTATTCATCTGAGGAAACATAGTTTTGAATACAATGCGAGTTTTTCTTATTAGATAAGAATTCTCATTTCCTTGAGCATTATAACTAAAACCTCTACCTCTTTTAATTACAGCTATGTCTGTCTCAACTCACATCAACACTTTCTCACTAAGATCCGTCCTTGAGAAGGACAAGTTAAATGGATCTAATTTCTTGGAATGGTATCGGAACCTGAGAATAGTTCTCAGGCAGGAGAACAAGGAATATGTCCTTGAAAGAGTTCTCCCCGAGAGGCCACGTTCCAATGCCCCGCAGACAGAAAATAATGCTTGGGATAAGCATTCAGCTGACGTCAAAGACGTTAATTGTCTAATGCTGGTGACTATGAACTCTGAGCTGCAGAAGCAATATGAGAACATGATGTCACCCACTGAGATGATTAACAGCCTGAAAGCTTTGTTTCAGGAGCAAGCTCGCACAGAGAGATACCAGACGGTTAAATCTCTCATGGATTGCAAGCTGGCTAAGGACAGTCCAGTAAGTCCTCATGTCCTTAAAATGATGGGTTACATTGATAACCTGGGGAAACTGGACTGTGCCATTAGCCAGGAGCTAGCCACTGACATGATTCTGCAGTCTTTGCCGTCGTGTTTTGATCAGTTCATCATGAACTACAACATGCAAAACATGACTAATACATTGACTGAGTTGCACGGCATGCTGAAGACAGCAAAGCTGAATCTCAAGAAGGCAACTCCCAGTGTACTGATGGTACAAGGGGTAAAAGGTTTAAGAAACCTAAGAAGGATAAGGGAAAGGCCCAAGTTGTCCAGACTGAGAGTCAGGACAAGCCCAAGCCGAAGTCCAAATCCGGGCCTTCTCCTGAGGATAAGTGCAACTACTACAAGCAGTTGGGGCATTGGAAGAGAGACTGCAAGAAGTTCTTGGAAGATTACAAGAAGCTGAAGAAGACGTATGAGGCGTCTGACTCAGGTATTTATGTTATCGACCTTAATGTTATGTCTTCTAGTTCTACTTTGTGGGTATTGGATACCGGCTGCGGTGCTCATATTTGTACTGATGTGCAGGCACTAAGAAACAGTAGAACGCTGAAGAAAGGACAAGTGGTGATACGGGTCGGGAATGGAGCTAAGTTTGCTGCACTGGCCGTAGGCACCTACGATTTGTCTTTAACTTCGGGCATGGTTTTAGCTTTGAATAATTGCTACTTTGTACCTGTGATTAGCAGAAACATAATTTCAGTTTCTGTTTTGGATTTGAAAGGTTTTGATTTTGCTATTAAGAATAAAGTTTGTTCTTTTAATCGTGATGGTACGTATTATGGTAGTGCCCCATTAGATAATGGGTTATATGTTTTAAACCAAGAAATGCCTGTCTTTAACATAAATACAAAGCAGTTTAAGTCCAATGACGAAAACCCGACTTTATTATGGCATTGTCGTTTGGGCCATATCAATGAGAGACGCATCAGAAGGCTCCATCGAAATGTGCTTCTGGGCTCATTTTATTTTGAATCATGTGAGAAATGCGAATCTTGTTTAATTGGCAAAATGGCTAGGGCCCCTTTCAACAAACCAAATGAAAGGGCCAGTGATTTATTGGGCCTTGTTCATACTGATGTATGTGGGCCAATGAGTACTGTTGCCAGAGGAAATTACAAGTACTTCATTACCTTCACTGATGATTTCAGTAGGTATGGCTATGTCTATTTGATGAGACACAAGTCAGAATCTTTTGATAGATTCAAGGAATTCAAGAATGAAGTACAGAACAAGCTTGGCAAAAGTATCAAAGTTCTGCGATCGGATCGCGGAGGAGAATACTTGAGTCAAGAATTCAGCGACTATCTGAGCGAGTGTGGAATTATTTCACAACTCACTCCTCCTGGAATACCCCAATGGAATGGAGTGTCAGAGAGGAGGAATCGAACCTTATTGGATATGATTCGGTCTATGATGAGTCATTCAAATCTTCCATTATCCTTTTGGGGATACGCTCTAGAAACATCTGCGTTTACAATAAATAGGGTGCCATCTAAATCAGTGGAAAAGACACCACATGAATTGTGGACTGGGAACATTCCTAGTCTGTCTTTCCTGAAGATTTGGGGTTGTGAGGCTTATGTCAAACGTTTAATCTCGCACCCAAATCAGACAAATGCTACTTCGTTGGTTATCCTAGGAAAACCAAGGCATACTACTTTTACAACCAATCTGAGAACAAAGTATTTGTTGCTCGGGACTGTTCTTTTCTTGAGAGGGAGTTTCTCTCTAAGAAAAACACTGGGAGTAAAGTACATTTTGAAGAAATTCGAGATGCTAAGGAGACTGCTCAACCTACTGAGGAAGAGCAGCGGTTGGATCCACAAAGTTCTATGGAACCGGCGCATGTGGAGCCTGAAGTTCGCAGATCCGGAAGGATCCGTCACGAACCCGAGAGATACTATGGATTTCTCGTGACCAATTCCAATGATCTGATGATCATTGATAGTGACAAACCAGTGACCTTCGCGGAAGCAATGATAGGCCCGGACTCCGAAAAGTGGCTTGGAGCCTCTAAATCCGAAATGGGATCCATGTCAGAAAACCAAGTATGGTCCTTGGTCGATTTACCTAATGGTGCGAAAGCCATTGAGTGTAAATGGATCTTCAAGAAGAAGATTGATGTGGATGGCAATGTACAGATTTACAAAGCGAGGCTGGTGGCTAAAGGTTTCAAGCAAATTCATGGTATTAACTATGATGAAACCTATTCCCCAGTCGCTATGCTTAAATCCATTCAGATTCTTCTAGCAATTGCCGCTCATTATGACTATGAGATTTGGCAAATGGATGTCAAAACTGCATTCCTGAATAGTATTCTGGAAGAGGATGTGTATATGACACAGCCTGAAGGTTTTGTTGATCCTAAGAACGCTGGGAAGGTATGCAAGCTTCATAAATCCATTTATGGATTGAAGCAAGCATCACGGAGTTGGAATCTTCGTTTTGATGAAGCAGTAAAACAATTTGGTTTCATCAAGAACGAAGAGAAACCATGTGTATACAAGAAGACTAGTGGGAGCAGAATTGCGTTTCTTGTACTGTATGTCGATGACATACTCCTCCTCGGAAATGACATTTCGTTGCTTATGCGTACATGGGAGAAGCCGCATACATTCTTGGAATCAGAATCTACAGAGATAGAGTGAACATGCTGATTGGATTGTGCCAGGACACTTATATTGATAAGGTGTTGCACAAATTCAAGATGCATGATTCCAAGAAGGGTTTCATACTGATGTCTCATGGCATTAGTCTCAGCAAGAAGCAGTGTCCAGTGACACATGCTGAGCGGGAGCGCATGAATATGATTCCTTATGCTTCTGCAATATGATCTATTATGTATGCCATGCTCTGCACTCGTCCAGATGTAGCTTACGCGTTAAGCATGACGAGTAGATACCAATCTGATCCAGGTGAAGTTCACTGGACAGCTGTCAAGAATATTCTCAAGTATTTGAGACATACTAAGGATAAATTCCTGGTGTATGGAGGAAGTGAAGAACTTGTGGTGAATGGATTCACCGATGCGAGTTTTCAGACGGACAGAGACGATTTCCGATCACAATCTGGATATGTCTTCTGTCTAAATGGCGGTGCAGTGAGCTGGAAGAGCTCTAAGCAGAATACCGTAGCTGATTCCACGGCGGAAGCTGAATATGTTGCTGCTTCAGAAGCGGCAAAGGAAGCTGTTTGGTGTATGATTATGTGTGTTCATGGTGTAATTATCAGGTTACATCCTAGCACATAATCAACTAGGATCTAGGTGATTTGCAGTTGAATCATAAACAGATCAGATTCATTACCTTATGATTGCAGCGGATTGATCAAAGGAATGAAGAGATCACAGAGAGCTGATGATAACCGGCTCCTCCTAGGTATCCACACTCTTACAAGCTACTGGATCAGGCTGCTAGACCAAGCTGGAATCAACAGAGAGAGAGAGGACGGCTGAGGCAAAAAATCGCAGATGGGTGATTAATTACCCTAGGCTGCGCCTTTTCCTCACTTATATGGGCCCAAGTAATTAAACTAATGGCCTATTAGGCTTTTGGGCCCAAGACCCAAATCAGACAAAAACCTGTATTTTGTCTGGCCCAATTCTCTGTGCAAATACAGTAAATGCCTTGCATCTTACCGTATTAATTCCATTTTAACTTTCCCGTTAGCTATGGTGTGTGACCCTTAGGGATCATACAATACTGGTAATAAGTCCTAAACTTATAGATCATGAGCGGGCTCTAGCAAGTCATCATGATCACCCAGTATTTATGACTTATGTCTGATCTCGACACTTATCATACTTTCTAGAGATAGTACAGTAGATTTCAGGACATTCCCAACAATCTCCCACTTGTACTGGAATCCTACATTCCCTAATCCTTTTGTCTCAATATCTCGATCTGGCATAAGGCAAGATGCGTGTCATCCTTATATAGCCAGACCATGTTCATCGGACCAGATTTGATACTGACAATGCAAACGACTTGGGCAAGTCCGTTTGGGAGTGGCCACTCTCTTACCAGCTATCAAGTCTCCGATTGGCCTAGAGATATTACCTCCGTTAAACGGCAGGGACAAATCCCATCTTGTTCCATCACTATGAACTACACACTTTACAATACACCCAACCAAGGTCCTTATAGCTCCCAGTTACGAAACAGCGTTAGACAATGATCAAAGCGCATCACTCCATGTGCAGCCACATGCATGCGAACTCAGGTCTAAGGACTATACTCTATAGTCGTATATGAGAACCTCTCATGACACAAATATTAATATCTTGTAGAGTTCTCATCAGCGGGCCATGTCCGGTCATATGCTCCCCTACATATACCTATGTGTCGACTTTGATGCCGCGCATCTATGACCCCTCGAAACTTGGTCATAAGTCTCAACACAATCTAGTCTCAAGTGGTTGTTGGTGTTCCAATTTCAACAACCTTCGACTATGGACACTATGATTTATGTCATTTCGTTAAATATGGGGTTTCAGGATCAAGTCTACTCATGTACTTCGATGGCCCATATATAATGACATGAATCATTTTGGAACGATTATTTATATCACAGTTAAAATAATCCAGAAATCATAAATTTCATAAACATAAAATATTATGTTTACATGAACCTTTCAAAACAACTAAATAAAGCCCTTTACAAACTCCCACTGAAATTAAGACTACATCTTAATTTCACATATCCTACAGCTACAGTCCGCGACTCGTGCTTAGGCCTAAGGAGTGGCTTCGTTAATAGATTAGCAACATTCTCATTCGTTGAAACTTGCTGATCTACTTAACACCTCTGTCATTTATCTCACGGAATAGGTTATACCTACCCTCAAGGTGTTTGGACCTCTGATGTGCAGCTAGTCTCATCTATGCTGGGAATCACATCAAGTTCAGTGATGAACTCTTCTTTCCAAACAACCTCTTTCGCCGCTACCCAAGCTGCGAAATGTTCAGCTTAAGTCATGGAGTCAGCAACAGTGCCTTGCACCGCCAGACAGACACAAGATATAACCGGACTGTGACCGGAAATCATCTTTGTCTGTTGGAAACTTGCCTTTCAGACTCTACCGACTTGTAGCACCTCACTTTCTCCGTAAATCAAGAACTTATCCTAAGTATTTTCCAAATACTTGAGGATATTCATTACGTCTATCCAGTGATTCTTTGCTGGATTTGACTGGTCTTTACTTGTCTTGCTTAACATTAAAGCAATATTAAAACAAGTACGTGTCATGGCATACATGATAGATCCAATTGCCGACGCATATGGAATCTCATCCATGCATTCAAGCTCAGCAGTTATCGTAGGACACTGTTTCTTGCTTAACGTAATGCCATGTGACATTGGCATAAAACCCTTCTTGGAATGCTGAAAACGTGTAGGACTTTGTCAATATAAGAATCCTGACTTTGTCCTATCAGCTCTTTTGTATCTCTATCTTTAGATCCAAAATCCAAGAACATACGTGGCTTTACCCATGTCAATCATAAAAACAACTCCCAAGCCAGTCCTTTACCGACTGCAGCATTGGAACGTTATTTCCGAGAATCAGTATGTCATCGACATACACTATGAGAAATGCAACATCGCTCCCACTTATCTATTAGTAAACGCACAGTTCCACTTCGTTCCTGTTCAAGTCAAAACCTTGACTACTTCAACAGAACGAAGATTCCAACTCCGATATGTTTGCTTCCATCCATGAATGGATCGATGAAGCTAACTTACACACAGTATAATTTTTCGGAGTCCGGGCTCACTTTCGCTTCTGTGAATTTCGCAGGTTCGTCACTTTCAATGATCATCAGATCATGGCAATTAATCACGAGAAATCACTCTCGGATTAGTGACGGATTCATTCAGATCTGCGAACTTCAGGCTCTACAGGTGTAGATTCTACAGAAATCTGTAAATCCATCCGCTGCTCTCCCTCAACAGGTTGAGCAGCCTCCTGTATTTCTCGAATTTCTTCGAGTTATACTTTTACTCCCACTGTTCTTCTTGGAAAGCAACTTCCCTTTTAGAAAACAGAATTCCGAACAACCTAACTTCGTTTTCGGAATGGACGTAAAAGTAACAAGCCTTGGTTTCCCTAGGACAACCAGCGAAGTAGCACAACTACAAATACTCAGTAAAGACGAATTTGGATCATTTCCAGTCCACATTTATGTGGTGTCTTTCAACTGATATTGGTGGAACTATTTCAGCGTAAACTTAGATATTTCTAGAGCATTATTCTTAAAGAATATCATGGAAGATTCGTGTGACTCATCTTTAATCATTTCTAATAAGATCTGATTCTTTCTCACAGAAACACCTCCAGGTTTTCAGGAGAAATGAGCTGTGAAACGACTTCACACTCATTCAGATGATCACACCATCAATGACTTAAGTATTCTCACTCGTGATCTAATCCAGAGTCTATTCAATACTTCTGTCACTCAGATTCTATACCTCATTCTGGAACTCTTTCGACCATTTCAAAGAATTCTGACTCGTGTCTCATCAAATGAACACAATCATACTCACTGAAGTAATCAGTAAAGATAATGAAGTACAGGAAATTTTCTCTGGCATTGCTGCTCATCGGGCCACATACATGAGTATGTTTAAGGTCCAATAAGCCTTTGGGCCTTTCTCTTGCTCAGCTAAGATGGGCCCTTTGTCTTTGGTCCAGTAAGCAGAATTCAAGTCTCATAAGATATCCGATCAAATGAGCCCAAAAGTCCATAACTATGGGATTTCTGAATCCGACTCACTCCATGTGACCAAAAAATTTACGCCAAGAAAAATCAGGTTTAATTCATCAGATTTAAACCAATTCGGTATTTATGTTACATTTAGGCACTCTTTGGTTTAAGATATAAAACCCATTCCTTGAATAGGGTGCTACAATTAATATTTCATTAAGATCAAAAGAACAAAACTTGTCTTTTATCAAAATGAAAAACATTCAAATTCTTACAAGAAAATGAAAGACAACTCTGCTTAAAGCAGGTATATTGTAGCAATTACTTAATAAAACCAAGCCTCAAAGGCATCTACAAGTGAAAACCCTACGGCTGAGGCAGCATCCATAGCTCCTTCCAGACACGCAGTTCCACTTGCCCTTTCTTCAACGTTCTACTGCTGCTTAGGCTCTGCATATTATAACAAATATCAGTGCCACAACCAGTATCCAATACCTACAAGGTAGAACTTGAAGTAACAACATGAATACCTGAGGAAGTAGTCTCATACATCACCTTCAACTCCTCATAATCTTCCATGAATTTAATGCAATCTCTCTTCCAATGCCCAGCCTCTTTACAGTAGCAGCACTTACCAACGTAAGATGTATCTGACTCGGGCTCAGAAGACACAGGCTTGCCATGATTCAAAATCTGGACAACTTTGTCTTCACCCTTGTCAGCACTAGGTTTAGTAAACCTACCCTTCTCCATTATGAGATTATACAGGGTACTCTTCACGTTTGGCTCAACTGTCTTGAGCATATCATGCAGTTCAGTCAGCGTCTTCGTTAAGCCTTTCTTGATATAGTTCCTTTTGAACTTATCATAGCTTGACGGCAGTGACTGCAGAATGATCTCAGTTGCCAATTCTAGGCTAACTGGATAATCCAGTTTCCTCAGGTTATCAATGTAACCCATCATTTTACTGACATGAGGACTCACTGGATGATCATTTGGTAGCTTGCAGCTAGTGAGAGACTTAACCAACTGGTATCTCTCCACTCTTACCTGCTCCTGAAAATTCAATTTCAGGCTGCTGATCATCTCTATTGGCGACTCCATGTTCTCGTATTGCTTCAGCAAATCTGAGTCCATGGTAGCCAATATCAGACCACGCACATCTACCGCATCATTATAATGCTTATTCCAAGCATCATATACTGCATGAGAGGCATTGGACCCGATCCTCTCGGGGAGAGCTCTTTCAAGGACATAGTCCTTTCTCTCCTGCCTGAGGACTAGCCTCAGGTTCCGCGACCAAGTCAAGAAATTTGATCAGTTCAGTTTGTCCATCTCAAGGACAGACCGGATCGAGAAAGTGTTTTGATTGTTTGTGCTAGTCATAACTGAAATTTAGAGATAAATAGAGTTTTAGTTATTCAGTTCATAAAAGAGTAATCTTAATAACTTATAAGAAAACTCGCATTGCATTCAAAATTTCTTTGTTTAACCTCATAAGAATGCAATGATTCCGAGACCCATGTTCAACTAAAACCAAAGTGGGCCACTGGCCGTCACCCAGAATTAGCTTTACTTGGTAAGCATACACACAGCTAGTTATATCCATATAACTCTCGGTTGTGGATTGGGCCCAAGGCCCAATTCACCAGATGTCTCAAGGCCCGGGACTCCCGATGGCCCAGTCAAGGAAACCAATCTCGTACAGCCAAATAATCACTAAAGTCTGGGACTCCCAATGAAATTAGTGACTATATACTACTTTACTTACGCAAAAACAGACACCTCACACTGTAAGCCATATCTGTAATTGAATAAGCGTTAAGTAGCTGACAAGATTGGGCAAGACATCCAAGCTTGATATTGGTTTTGAGGATTTTAGGTTTCAATAGATTTCCTCCCAAAATAGAAGATTACTATTTTGGGAAACTTTCCATTTCAGGTAACTTACTAAATTTGGAAACTTTCTATTTAGGGAAACCTACTATTTTAGAAACATTCTAAATCGGAAACATACTATTTTTAGAAATTTCCTAACATGCCAAAATTAGAAACTTCTAATTTAATGTTTTATTAAAGTTTTCGGTTGGGTCACAAATTATAGGCCCAATTCTTGGCCCAAGACCACAGAATTCCAATTGGCCCAATAATTTGACATAACCGAGTCGGTTCATTAATTCTGGTCCAAGACCAAATTAACTACTAAATCCAACTGGTTATTTACTAAACCAGACCAGCTCTAAATTATTTGGTCCAACCAAATCAAACTTAGACCAGCCTTCGGTTTAGGTTAAAATTCAATTTTGAATTTAAATCCGGTTTAACCAGAAATTAAATAATACCAATTGTATTAAATAATTTCCAGCAAACCGCGATTTGGGTTAACCGCTTAAAAACGATTTTGTCTTTTAGCTTGAAGACAAAATCATGATCTTTTACAAATCGCTTAAACATTAACAGATTAAACAAATCGATTCTTATTATCGATTACAACAAAGTCAACAAGCGAAGTTAACGATTCACTAAAGACAAAATTGATTTTGAACATTAACAAACCTAAAGTCAATCATGCGATCGTTTGTTAACCAATTCAATAATTGCTTCAATTACGATCATGACATTAACAATCAACAATCGTATCATGCTATACACAAGAAGACAAAAACGATTTTGTCCTTATTAACAATCAAACAAATCGATTCTCTTAATTACAAAACAAAGTCAACATCGATTATGACATTCCTTATCAAATCATTTCTTAATTATAAGACAATGTCAACTTTCGATTCACATATTTCTAGGTTTTCCAAGTTTCAATCAATTTTACTCATTAAAATCGATTCATCAAACTAATAAACAACCTAGTATGATCCAAAAAGCAAAAACCTAACGACCTAGCTCTGATACCACTGTATGATTATGTGTGTTCATGGTGTAATTATCAGGTTACATCCTAGCACATAATCAACTAGGATCTAGGTGATTTGCAGTTGAATCATAAACAGATCAGATTCATTACCTTATGATTGCAGCGGATTGATCAAAGGAATGAAGAGATCACAGAGAGCTGATGATAACCGGCTCCTCCTAGGTATCCACACTCTTACAAGCTACTGGATCAGGCTGCTAGACCAAGCTGGAATCAACAGAGAGAGAGAGGACGGCTGAGGCAAAAAATCGCAGATGGGTGATTAATTACCCTAGGCTGCGCCTTTTCCTCACTTATATGGGCCCAAGTAATTAAACTAATGGCCTATTAGGCTTTTGGGCCCAAGACCCAAATCAGACAAAAACCTGTATTTTGTCTGGCCCAATTCTCTTTGCAAATACAGTAAATGCCTTGCATCTTACCGTATTAATTCCATTTTAACTTTCCCGTTAGCTATGGTGTGTGACCCTTAGGGATCATACAATACTGGTAATAAGTCCTAAACTTATAGATCATGAGCGGGCTCTAGCAAGTCATCATGATCACCCAGTATTTATGACTTATGTCTGATCTCGACACTTATCATACTTTCTAGAGATAGTACGGTAGATTTCAGGACATTCCCAACATTTGGATCAAGAAGTTCATGACTGAACTTGGTGTGGTTCCTAGTATCTTGGAGCCAGTGGCTTTGTTTTGTGACAACAATGGAGCCATTGCTCAGGTGAAAGAACCCAGGTCACACCAGAAGTCCAAACACGTAGAGAGGAGATATCACCTGATTCGTGATATCGTCAATAGAGGTGATGTGAAGATCAGCCGAGTTCCGACGGACGAGAATATCGCTGATCCTCTGACTAAGTCACACCCAAGGCCTAAGCATGAAAGTCATTCAACTGCTGTAGGCATTAGAGATCTTAAGATGTAATCTTGATTCTAGTGGGAGTTTTGGTTTTATTTTAATTATAATAAGACGCTCTTGTAAACATTCTTTGGATATGTTTAATGAAATTTGATTTCAGCATTATATATTGTGATCTAAATAATGGTCCCAAAATAAGTTTATGTCATATTATAGGTCATCAAGTTGAGGACTTGATCATGAAACCCTATAAGTCATAGATGACATAAATTATGTTTTGTCCCTAGTCGAGGTTGTCAAAGTGGGACAATGGCAACCGCGAGAGACTAGACTATGAGGTGACTATTGGCTAAGTTTCATGGAGCCAATGATATGATTATCGCAGTCAGTCACGTAGATATATGTTGGTGAACATATGATCGAACATGACCCGCTGATGAGAAGTCTACAAGATAGTTATATCTGTGTCATAAGAGGTTCTCATTACGACTATAGAGTATAGTCCTTAGACCTGAGTTCATCATGCTTTCTTGCATATGAATTGGTACACTTTGACTTTGTCAAACGTCGACTCGTAACTGGCGACTATAACGGCACTGTTCAAGTATATCATGAAGTGTGCGTTAAAATAGGGATGGAACAAGATGGGATTTGTCCCTCCTGAATAACGGGAGATAAATATCTCAGGGCCTATCGAAGATTTAATACTGAGAAAAATGTGTGGCCGCACTCAAACGAACTGTAGTTCAGTTGTTTGTAATGTTCAGTATGAGATCAGGAGTTTGATAAACACGATGTTGGCTTAATAAGGATGACACCAATCTTGCCTTATGCCAAATCGAGATATAGAGACAAAAGGATTATAGGAATTGATGATTCCAGTACAAGTGGGAGATTGTTGGGATAGTATCCTGAAATCACACTTGTGCTCACTCCTGATGATAGTTGTGTGTCGAGATCAGACATTCGTATAATACTGGGCGGTTGCAATGTTTTGCTAGAAGCCTCTTGCAATCTGTAAGTTGTAGACTTACTGCCAGTATTATATGATCCTATAGGGTCACACACCTAAGCAAACTGGAAGCTAAGACATGGGAATGATCATTATGGTAATGATCATATTAATGTGTATTGGATACACATTATTATCGAGAAAATGGTGTTGTGTCGATCGACACAGCATGTGTGTCGGTCGACACAGTTCGGGTTTCGAAAGGGCTTTTCGAAATTAAGACTTAACCAAGTCTGGCCTGTTAAATGTGTTTCAGGTCGAATAAAACTTGAAAGTCTCGACCTAAAACGGGTGCCGTCGACTTTTTCTTGAAAGAAAGAGCAGAAACACCAGAGACTCTCAGGTCCCATAGATCCGGCACTAGCATCCCGTTTCCAGCTTGTGTGCGTGTGTATCTGGTAGAGGCAAGGCATCTGAGTTGCTCACTGATCTCGTTCACCAATTCATTCCGCTTCCAGTTTAAGGTAAGAACGAGGTTGGTTGTTTTTCAATATATCAAACCCTAGATCCTAGGAGATCCAACAGGTTCAGCTAGGAATCAACTCGTTCGGATGTTTTTTCCTATTCGTAGCTTCTGTCGGGACATGTGTTTGTCCGATTGATCCGTTCAAATGTTCGACTGAATGGTTTTGTTCATTTCATATAAAAAGTTATCCTTACGAAGTGTTTTGTATAAAACATCATTCATACGAAACATCATTAATACGAAGTGTTTCGTATAGAAGGTTAACCATACAAAGCTCTGTTTATAAGAAGTGTGGTGAACGTCCGTATCCGATTACTTGATCACACTTTCGGCTATTGTTTTCGTCAGAGGAGATTTTGACCCTACATATCATATGAAAAAACTTTCCCCGAAGTTCGAAGACCATTCGCATAATTCTTGCCGAAGGGAAGGTTAAGCAAAGTAAGCCTCTCAACACCGATAAAAAGGTACCAAAAAACCATTTCAATGACAAGTTTTTTCTGGAACATAAGAGGTTTTACAAATCAACTAAGCATATTGTTGTCCAGAACTAGATTAAAAATAAATCTCTGAAATTTGGATATATAGTTGAAACTCGGGTGAAGGAAAGAAAGTCCAGAAAGTTGTTGGGGGAGGTGTTTAAGGGTTGGTCATTGTTAGATAATTATGAAGAAATTAATTGAGGAAGATTATGGGTTGTGTGGGATCCAACGGTAAGGTTAAACCGGTCTTTAAGAGTGATTATCTAATAACTGTTTCAATGCTTCTAGAAGGGAGTTCAGAGAAATTTGTTTGTTCATTGTCTATGGCGCAAATACAATTGAAGAGAGAAGAAGCTTATGGGAAGATATAAAAGCCATCACGTTTATCCATTGTTCATAGGCAAGTCATGAGTGATTTCAATGAGATTCTATGTGGAGATGAGCATTCTGGGTTTTAGAGTGGCTCAATACAGATGGTTGGAATGATGGAGTTTGAGGATGTGGTTTGGCATTGTAAGCTTTCAGATATGGGGTTTAGCGTACCAAAGTTAACTTGGTGTAACAAAAGAGTTGAGGGGCTCATTTGTAAGAAGTTGGATAGATTGCTTGTTAATGATATTTGGTTACATAAATATCTGCGATCTTATAGTTTAATCAAGGCGGGAGGGTGCTCGGATCACTTAAGGTGTTGTTTTTATTTTGATGTTGAGGATAATAGAAGAAGAAGTCATTTCAAGTTTACAAACTTAATCACCACAATACCGGAATTCTTATCTCTCGTGGAAGATTTTTTGGCCTGTAGTTCACTCTACTTCAGCTATGTTCAGGTTCTCTAAACGCCTTAAAACTCTTAAAAACCCATTGAGAGCATTAAGCAAAGAAAAGCTTGGGGATCTATGTAAGAAAGCTAAAGAATATTTTCAGCATCTTTGTGAGCAGCAAGAAAAGACCTTAACAGATCCTTCTCCGAAACAAATAAGAGCATAAGTGGATGCTCTTAAATGATGGCAACGAGTGAGTGCAATAGAGCAGCAATTTTTATAAAAGAGATCGAAACTTCATTGGCTGAAAGTGGGTGACGGGAATAACAAATTTTTCCATAATGCGGCTAAGTTGAGACAGACCAGAAACTCAATCAGGGAAATCAAATGTTCTTCAAGGGCGGTGGTTAACACTGCCGGTGAAATAAATAATGAAGCATAGCGTTTTTTTCCAAGAATTCTTAACTCTCAAACTGTTGGACTATGAAGGTATGTCAGTTGATGATCTCCGTGATCTTTTGGAATTTTGGTGTATTGAGATGGATCAGGCCATGATGGAGAAAACAATTTCTGAGGAAGAGGTGAAAAAAGTATTATTTAAGATGCCGAACGATAAAGCGCCGGGTCCTGATGGTTATAGCTGCAAATTCTTTAAAGCCTCATGGTTTGGTTCTGGGGAAGGACTTCGCCATATATGTTCAATCTTTCTTCTTAAAAGGAATTTTACCTAAGGGGGTTAATACTACCATTTTGGCTATTATACCAAAGAAAGACAACGCGATGGAGATGAGAGACTACCGGCCAATCTCACATTGCAATGTCTTATACAAAGTTATCTCCAAGATTCTTGCTAACCGAATCAAAGGTATGCTCCCTAAATTTATACCTTGGAACCAATCCGCGTTTGTTAAAGATAGGTTGTAGGTTGATAATGTTCTCCTAGTCACCAAATTAGTAAAGGACTACCATAAGAACTTGGCTTCTCCTAGATGTGCAATGCAAATAGACATATCAAAGGCTTTGATTCTGTTCAATGGGACTTTCTTCTTAATGTTTTGTTGGCAATGAACTTCCCATAAATGTTTGTCAAATGGATTAGATTATGCATAGCCAATGCGTCCTTATAAAAGGTGAATGGGGAATTGGCGGGGGTTTTTAAAAGCGGAAGAGGCTTGAGACAAGGCTGTGCCTTATCCCATACATGTTTGTTATATATATCAGTGTTCTGTCCAGGCCGTTGGATAAATCTGCGATTGACAGGAGAGTTGGTTTCCACCCAAAATGTCATAATATTGATCTTACCTATCTATGTTTTGCTGATGATTTAATGGTGTTTACTAATGGTACACAGAGATCAGTTGAAGGTATACTTGGAGTATTTGAAGTGTTTGCGAGAATATCATGCCATAAGATAAGCTTAGAAAAATCAAAACTCTTCATGGCTGGAATTTACTAACGAATCAGGCTGAGATCCTGCAAACTTTCCCTTTCGATGCAGGTCAGCTATCGGTAAGATACCTTGGACTTCCCTTACTCACTAAGTGCATGACGATATCTGACTACATGTCCTTAGTGGAACGAATCAGGAAACGCATGAGTTCATGGACATGAAGGTTTTTATCCTATACGGGTAGGCTACAACTCATAAAAGCAGTTATAATGACTATGCCTAACTTCTGGCTTACTGCCTTTAATCTCCTAGATAGCTGTTTAAAAGAAATTGAGAGGCTCTGCTCAACTTTTATTTTGGTCTGGCCCTGAGTTGCAGTCCAAGAAGAAAAGAAATAAGTTGAAAAGAAATATGAAAACAAAGGTGGAAGGAGGATTAGGGCTAAGGTCTTTGAAAGATGTTAATAATGTCATGAATCTCAAGCCTCATATGGCGCCTTACATCTGAGAATAATTCCTTATGGGTTCAATGGATGGAAGTGTATCTGATTTGGATGAGCTCGTTTTGGTCGTTGAAAGATAAATCGAACATGGGGTCATAGATTTTGAGAAAAATCTTGAAAGCTAGGGATCAAGCAAAGGAATTTTGCATGATAGACATAAGGAATGGGCACCACACCTCTTTTTGGTATGACGCATTGTCTCGGTTTGGAAGGATGAAAGACTTACTTGGTGATAGAGGAACAATTGATATGGGAATTTTAGCTAATGCGACAGTAGAAGATGTTCTGTTAACTCATAGAAGAAGAATCCACAAAACGAGTATTCTCATTGATATTGAAGATGAGATAGCTTCGAAATCGTGGACTGGTTGAGGAGGAAGATATTTCGCTATGGAAGGGTAAGGGGGACCGGAATAAACAAAGATTCTCAACCACAGAAACATGGCTGCAAATCCGTGAACATAATGACGTTTGTGATTTGTACACATGTGTATGGGTTAAGCACAACACGCCAATGTACTCTTTCATTCTCGGGATAACCATGAAGGATAGATTATCCACATGTGATAGACTAAGAAAATGGAACCAAAATGCTAATGCTGATTGTGTCATGTGCAATGGAACCACGAAATCTCGCCAACACTTTTCTTCCAGTGCAGCTATACTGGCACAATATGGAAGCAATTTGTTAATGGTCTAATTCCGCATGGATACACGGTTGAGTGGCATGAGATTGTTCAGCTGGTCTTTGGAATAGGCCTGAGAACAACAACTATCTTCCTCTTAAAATATACCCTTCAGACTACATTACATTGTATTTTGGCGGGTATGAAACTCATATTGTCCAAGAATGATCATCAGACAAATCATCAGCTAACCCGCTTCATTGATAAAGAAATCTGAAACAGGTTTATGTCAATTCGAACAGAAGACAAAAGATTAGAGGAGGGTTTGCAACTCTGGTTTGGTTCAAAGCTAAGAAACTGGTTTTTTTATTCTCTAATTCTTTTTGGCTCTGTTTCAGTAAATTTTACACAGTTTTTCAAAAGATATTCAGAAAAATGCACTTTAATATATTTTTGTTTGAATATAATTTTACATTTATTTAGAAAAATATGTGCTAATGCAAACAATATATTGATGTGACAATCAGATGTAACACAAAAATTGCAAAAATGACTCCAGATTCGGATCGACCAATGAATAGAACTAGCGATGCTCATGGTCTCATAAAACCTTAACATATATATGAACCCAGTATTATAAAATCGATCCGATAACAAACCAGAACGAGATTGTTGTTACAGAAATCCGACCTAGTCAATATTACGAGCTATGATCTGAGATATCTGAACTACGAGGTGAAATACAAATATAAAGTGAGGTCGAAATGATTCTTTATTGATCTTAAGGCCGGAGCCGATCTATGAACAGGATGGTACGAGGTGTGAGTCCGTCGAATGACGTGCTCACTAAACAATCCTTGGGTCGGAGCATTATAGAAGTAGCTCGGCCTCTCACAAGTTACAATCCCTCTTAAAATGAAGAGTGAAGGGTCCTATTTATAGCGCTTGGTTGCTGACTTTCCTTGGGCTGTTGACTCCTTAACGGGCTTGTCTTGTTGGGCCGAAATGATATTGTTGATTTAATCAGATTTACAATGGGCTTATGGATGGGTGCTAAACTCATATCCAACAATTAGCCCCCCCCCCCAGTTCGTCGGGTTACGAAGCTGAGCTCGACGAATTTCCTTGAATGTTTAAGTAAAGCGAAAATCTTATTAAACCGTCCAGTCATGATTCGTAAGTGTTTTTCCTTTAGCTTTAACCACGATTCTTTAGAGAACAAAAAGACGCGAACCGTTGGCGCTACGACTTCTTATATTTCGTGAAGAACCGCTTCTTTCTTCTTACGAAGCTCCGTCTTTCTAGATTCCATTTTCTTATCAGGTAACTGCCTTTTCCTTCTCAGTCTTTGCTTCGCGTTCGTTGTTGTAATTATGCGGGTAGATTCCAGTGAGCATTCTTCTACTGGTAGCGACGATTCCGGTTTTCCGAGTCGTCCGGTGGTAGTCTTGCCATATCTAGGTCGATTGAGGTTGATGAGGAGTTTTTGATGTCTCGGTCTGGGCGAAAACCTCGTCGATTCCACGGTTACCGAGCTGCAACGGAATTACCTGAGGATTGTGAACCTGCTCGCGAGACGAGGCTAGACTTTGGTGAGGGCGGCGGAACGAGTCACCGTGAAAGCGATATAAGGGTTGACAATTCGGAGGATTGCTCGGGAAACAGCACGGCTGTAACGCCCCTTTCCCATTCTCCGCTGACCGTCGAGCTGACCGGTCAACAATCAAACAAGAACATGACCGATCGAACCCGAGCAAGTCGAACAGGAAAAGTTCGCTACAGGACGAAGCCAAAGACAGATCGGGTTGAGACAAAAGGCTCGCACCAACCTATCTCCGACCCCGCTATCCTCGTATCCATAGTACAAGCAGTACTACTTGCACTACTTCAACGAGTTGTGTCGGTTCGGACCAAACCTCATATCAGGGGAAACGATTCCATTTCTAAGTAATTAAACATTGAATACAACGTTTAACGGTTTTACAAACAATCGTCAATAACAATATATAAACAAATAAATCCAATCATATACAAATCAATAAAAACATAGCGCAGCTGCCGAACCGAAAATCAAACAATCAAAAAGCACAATCCAAACACAACACAAGCAACCCGAAGCTACACCGAGGACCTCCCGCGTCCGTCGCTGATAACCTGAAAAGCACAAAAAGAGTCTAATGTGCAATCTACGATTACCCAGTGAATCGGCTCCCCACTAATGGCTTCTAATCTATCTAACTCTACAAACCCGCCCCAAAACCCCAAAATAACAATCAACAAGAATAAATGGTCAATTACGCGCTACCACGGCGTAATGAACCCACACACAATCAATAGCCAAGATAAGAGAGAGAGCTAAGGAAATCGAAGCCACTGCGGCACATGTCCTCGATTGGACTCGATCTATCTACGCGCAACGAAAGAAACATAAATAACAACACTGGGCCCTACGATCGCGGTAACTTCCACGGGTTCACATCGTCGCCTATGTGGCAACTAACCCTAGACTCCTATACGTGCTCATGAGGACTCACGCATAGGACACCGTTCTCTGTCCATCGATACGCGGTGACTCTGACTACCCCTAGATAGCCCGAGTTTCCATGCAATCCGGCCCTAGGACATGACCCCGTATTCTCCGGACCGCACACCTACCGGCGTCACCCGATAGGTTAACACCATAACCAGAACCACCATGGCCCGGTTAGGTCAAACCCGAGGATCCAATCGGGTCGGAAGTACCGGAACGTAAACAAAACACCTAGGCTTGCGGAATCTAACGCACCCTAGCGTCCTAGTGCAGAAATATAACCACGCAGACTCGCTGGGACGCTAACACAGATTACGCAATCAATAATATCAATAATAATAATAATAATCCCGACCATTCCGCAAGCCTCTACACTACCCAACTCACCGCTCTGACTAGGTAAGATACCTAGTCAGCACCACTAACTTACCCGGTCCCATGACCGGAGTAAGTGTCCGCAATGACTGCTCGGCCCAACACCGAGCAGTCTAATAAACCTGCACAGAGATATACAATAACCACCACAACACAACCAACACACAATCACACAATCAATCACAAGCAGGCCTATTAGGGTTTCTAAGTCTTTTACTTCATTCTTGTTCGCTACTCTGGGTTAGCGGATTGCTAACCCGTAGACGGCTCCCACACGCATCACTTCTTTATTAATCCGTCCTAAGTGTCTTTTAACCACATTCTCGATCTGTCGGTTTAGAGTTAGTAAACTTACTAACTCCCCGACATCTCATTATCCTTTAGTTAGTTCATTACCCAACCCGCTTCTCAGTCTAATTCTCGATCCCGTTATCATATTCTATACATTGGTTTAAGTTTAATTCGTGTTTGATTATCGTCGTAATTTCCCATCTCTAGTTCATTAATACTTGTTCTTTATATCTATAACAATAATAAATATATATATATAACATCGAGTACGCTTTACTAACAACCTAGCGGCACGGAATCGGTTAACCAATTAATTCTAAACCCTAATCACGGTTAGTTGGTCTTACGATTATTTATTCAACGCCTCATTACTTATTAATTATTAATTGTCCGGTTAAGTCTTATTTAATTACTTTAGTCACGGTAACTGTCCTATGGCTACGGTTTTAGTGGTTTCCCGGTTCAATTGGTTTTATGAGTTTTCGAGCCGACTCACAGGATAACGGATTTTGGCGCGGATGCGGATTCCCGGACTAATGAACACTCCTGAAACGCAGAACCATAAAACCAGTCAAATTACGGAACTAACCAAACCGGTCCAATCACCCTTAGAACCGGTTTGACTAAACCGGTTTAGGGTTAAACCGTTGACCGGTTTAACCGCCTTTGACCCGGTTTAATCAACCCACAATTCAACTCCAAAATCAACACAACAATTACCAAAGGCTCTTGGAAGAACCGGCTGGCTTTTGACGGTGGCGGAGCTTCCCGGCGGCGGCTCTCCGGCGTTGACCGGCGGCGGAGGAGAGTTGACCGCGGCGGAGCTAGCTTTTCCGGCGGCTTCTTCTGCAAATCTCTACACCAAACTGATCACCATCCCTAGATCTACTCATTTCAAGGCTTGAAGCATCACAAAACACAAGGAAAAAGGTGAGATCTACAAACCCTAAGAAGCGGCTGCTTCAAGGTGGTTTTCCGGCGATCTCCGGTGGCTACAGGGGCGGAGGTTCACTGGACAAGACAGAGGGGATCAATACAAAGCTATAGCAATTTATAGATCCAGATTTGGGCTTGAAATAAGAAAGTTACAAGCTTTCTTGCCTAGGAAGCAAAAGAAGGTGGAGGAGCTCCGGCGGCTGATTCCGGCGACCTCCCACGGCGGCGACCAACTGAAACAAGTAGAGGAGATCAATATAAAGACATAGGACTTTGTAGATCTGAATTTGAGTTTATAGAATGAAAGTTATGGACTTTCTTGCAAAACAAGGTTTGGTGATCAAACTAGGGTTCTTGAGCTTTCCTTGGAAATTAAGGACATGCATGAGCTTTTGAACAAAGACTTGCCTGATCTTGAGAGGGAAAGAGAGCAGAGAGACCGAGAGTGAGAGAGAGGATTTGGTGAGAATTTTGAGCCTTTACTTGCTCAAGAAACAAGAAGAACATACAAAGGAGTTTTTGATAGATTTCTCAAGAACTTCCAAGAACTATCAAGAACACTCAACAAGGATTATTGTTTCTGGAAAAAGAGAGTGTGAGAGCTGCAGAGAGTGTTCGAGGGAGAGAGAGATTAGAGAGAGGAGGAGTTAGATTAAATGAATGATAAGATGGATACTTGCACAAGGAAAGGATTCAATGCATTTGCATGCATGCATGGAGAGAGGGGAGAGGTGGCGAGCTAGGGAGGAGACAGGTGTCCCTCTGGGCATCATTAGCTGCCAAATCACCACTTAATCATCATTATCTCAACCACTAATCCCCATTCCTTCATTGCTCAGTTTTACGGATTTTCGGGTTTAATATTTTAGAACGGTTCCGGGGAATCTCATAAATTCCAAAACCTTCAAAATAAGATTCTTCATGCTTTAAGATGAATTTAGCAATTTGAATCACTCCGTTCGGGCTTACGGAGCTCTAGTTATGAATTTCCGAAGTTTCTTCGGTTTAGTCGGTTTCCATCCCGATAAGCCGAAAAACTCGTTTCCGCTCCGATTCCTCCAATTCTGGTCTTATAAACATTCTTTATATTAAAATATAAGAATATTTGGCCCGCCTCGGGTTCCGTCTCGACTTTTGGTAAAATTACCATTTTACCCCTGGCTTAGGTAAAATGACTATTTTACCCTCGGTTGACTTTCTGCTGCCCGTTGACCGTATTTTTGATACGGGGTATCACATTCTTCCCCACTTACAGGAATTCGGTCCCCGAATTCTTCATCACTTACGGATGTCGAAACGGTTCTGATTCCGATGGGCTGCTTTACCAACTCGTACGCTTCCCCACTTTGCTTCGACTTCCACATTTCTCGGACGACGTCCTTCCCTTCTTTTCCTGGGACACTCTTCAAGAATCTGATCATCGGCTTCTTCTCCATGACTCCAACATTGGCGTTCCTTCTTCCAAATCTTTTCGCTAACTCCTCATGCGTCCCGGCTCCTTTCCGTCTTTCGTGATGGCGGCTGCACTCCCACTGACGTCGCTCCCACTGATAACACTTCCATTACTTCGCGGTCCGTCACTCTTGACTGGCGACATCTCAACACTTTAACTCGGTTTCGGGTTCGGGTTCGGATTCACATCGCTTTCTCGCTCTATCACCGATATCACTTTCCCATAGAAATATGGTTACTTAATCACGTACCCTCCGGTCTCTCGTGATTAAATAACAATACCCTATGAGTCTGTTCTCTCGTGAATCGACGGTTGAACTCAACCGTCCGCAAGTCAGCTCGAATTTAAAATACAACCAAAGCAGATTCACGACTCAACTCTTTATCAGGGTCAAAGAAAAACGATCGACTACTACTCACACATTCAAACTGTTAGCACTCTAAGGGTTAGCCATACTCAAACAGTCAATCTATCAAACCCACGCTTGCTAGCACTACACGATCTACCGCACACAACAAAACAATCGATCAGTCAAGCAAGAAATAACAAGCAAGCTACTATAATAAATTACGCAATCTAAAGATCGGCCGAATGCGTCGTCATTCCGAGTTCAGGTCATGATGAACGGTCGTCAGTTCCGCCCATCATTTAGTTTCACACAGTAAACCATTTGCTTTTCGAACCATCTCAATCATGCAAATAGTCACTATGCTACTATAAACGATTAGCCGAACACTCTGCATCCACCACGTACATAAAACGATATTTCATACATAATAAGGTTTTTAGTACACGGTTAAGATCAGAGTTTCTACATAATGCCGTCATCATAAACCAAAAACCCATATGACGCCGCTACACAACAAAATCAAGACGACACGTAAGTCGCCTATCCTGCCGATCTATCTACAAGTCAAAATAAAGTTAGTGCCCCCAACTTACCTGGCCTAACTACCCCTACCCTAACCTAACGCCTCCAGCAAGACCGAAATGCCCAACACCACTGGCAGTACGGCTCACTGGAGTACCCGCTGGCAGGCGCACCGGGAGTGTGTGGTGTGTGTGCATCTCGAGACGGTGCTCCAACGTGCTGGGGCCCGGCTATCGGACAAAGGTAAGCATCATGACCTGTACGGCCACACACTGAACAGACTGCTGGATACGGTCCTCGGTAACATGCAGAAGCTGGGTGTCCATACCCTCCACACAACTGGCAGGGCGAAGTCGGCGCGGTCGGGGGATCCATGAAACAGTCTGAGGCAAGATGACCCTGACCTCTGCATAACTGGCATCTCCTCCCCGACTCAGGATATGGTGACGGAACAACCGGCATCTGGATCATCGGCAACTGGGCCGCGGGTGGCGAACTCGGCTCGGGGTCTCGGCGGCTAGGTCCGGCTCCCCAATCTCCAGGTGCTAAGGTAGGATACGGCTCTCCATCTGGCATGTACAGTCCTGCTCTGGCTACTGGACACGTCATCTCACCATGATCGTCCTGACCACACAACGGACAGTGGCCTGGTATGGGTAATAGCTGGTAGGGCTCCCGGAGGCGTGGGTCAACTGATCGCGGACACCACCGCAGATGGAACCCTCGTACTCCACATCCACTACAAGCTCGGCTCTCGGGTACCACTGGCATCTCTATCGGCTCGGCTGGTGGCGTAACCGCCTCAAACTCTGTCTCGGAAGATCCTGAAGACATCTCGACATCCAACGGGGTACGGGGAGATCCCGGTCCAACCTGCTGTGCCAAAACGTCCTCCAACATCGCTACCTGCTCTGCTACCTGCTGCTCCCACTGCTGGTGCTGCTCGGGGTCCACTGGCTCCATCTCTAGATCGAACCCAAATGGCAACGGGTCCATCAGATAATCCTCAATACCAAGTGGCGGTGGAAACTCAGGTGCCTCAAGGGGTGGCGCCTGGTACATAGGTGGCGCATCTGTCGCTGGAAGAATCTGTGGCACGTCTGGCTCTGGCCACTGCGGAGGTAACTGAAACTCTGGCTCTGCTGCGCCCAAAAATCCCATCACGCCTGCGTAAGGGTCTCGGCTGCCTGCATCGTCTACTAGAGCTGGAGGTAAAGGGTCTGGAAGGGGCGACCAGTCTATCTGTGCTGCTCGGGCACCCTGCAACTGTGGTCCTGGAACTGGCGGATGCGCAGACACATGCGAACCTCGGGTATGTCCTGGTGATGCTGGATACCCCTGGAACTGCTCTACCTGACCCTGCTGTGACCCAACTGATCCATGCTGACTCATCCTGCTCCACTGAAAATACTCTGCACACGTGCACACACACACCAACTACTCTGCCCGGGACACGCTGCTGTAAGACTGCAATCAAAACACAAATGAGTTAGTACGAATAATACTAAAATTTCTACTTTCCCATACCAACCCCGGGTTTAACGGACGCGGCTCGGTTTCCTAATGATTGCTTGTGTGACACATTTGACTCGATAAAACACGGAAAACACTCAAAAATGAAACGTTTCGAAACCCATGCAGAACCATGCTCTGATACCACCTTTCTGTAACGCCCCTTTCCCATTCTCCGCTGACCGTCGAGCTGACCGGTCAACAATCAAACAAGAACATGACCGATCGAACCCGAGCAAGTCGAACAGGAAAAGTTCGCTACAGGACGAAGCCAAAGACAGATCGGGTTGAGACAAAAGGCTCGCACCAACCTATCTCCGACCCCGCTATCCTCGTATCCATAGTACAAGCAGTACTACTTGCACTACTTCAACGAGTTGTGTCGGTTCGGACCAAACCTCATATCAGGGGAAACGATTCCATTTCTAAGTAATTAAACATTGAATACAACGTTTAACGGTTTTACAAACAATCGTCAATAACAATATATAAACAAATAAATCCAATCATATACAAATCAATAAAAACATAGCGCAGCTGCCGAACCGAAAATCAAACAATCAAAAAGCACAATCCAAACACAACACAAGCAACCCGAAGCTACACCGAGGACCTCCCGCGTCCGTCGCTGATAACCTGAAAAGCACAAAAAGAGTCTAATGAGCAATCTAAGATTACCCAGTGAATCGGCTCCCCACTAATGGCTTCTAATCTATCTAACTCTACAAACCCGCCCCAAAACCCCAAAATAACAATCAACAAGAATAAATGGTCAATTACGCGCTACCACGGCGTAATGAACCCACACACAATCAATAGCCAAGATAAGAGAGAGAGCTAAGGAAATCGAAGCCACTGCGGCACATGTCCTCGATTGGACTCGATCTATCTACGCGCAACGAAAGAAACATAAATAACAACACTGGGCCCTACGATCGCGGTAACTTCCACGGGTTCACATCGTCGCCTATGTGGCAACTAACCCTAGACTCCTATACGTGCTCATGAGGACTCACGCATAGGACACCGTTCTCTGTCCATCGATACGCGGTGACTCTGACTACCCCTAGATAGCCCGAGTTTCCATGCAATCCGGCCCTAGGACATGACCCCGTATTCTCCGGACCGCACACCTACCGGCGTCACCCGATAGGTTAACACCATAACCAGAACCACCATGGCCCGGTTAGGTCAAACCCGAGGATCCAATCGGGTCGGAAGTACCGGAACGTAAACAAAACACCTAGGCTTGCGGAATCTAACGCACCCTAGCGTCCTAGTGCAGAAATATAACCACGCAGACTCGCTGGGACGCTAACACAGATTACGCAATCAATAATATCAATAATAATAATAATAATCCCGACCATTCCGCAAGCCTCTACACTACCCAACTCACCGCTCTGACTAGGTAAGATACCTAGTCAGCACCACTAACTTACCCGGTCCCATGACCGGAGTAAGTGTCCGCAATGACTGCTCGGCCCAACACCGAGCAGTCTAATAAACCTGCACAGAGATATACAATAACCACCACAACACAACCAACACACAATCACACAATCAATCACAAGCAGGCCTATTAGGGTTTCTAAGTCTTTTACTTCATTCTTGTTCGCTACTCTGGGTTAGCGGATTGCTAACCCGTAGACGGCTCCCACACGCATCACTTCTTTATTAATCCGTCCTAAGTGTCTTTTAACCACATTCTCGATCTGTCGGTTTAGAGTTAGTAAACTTACTAACTCCCCGACATCTCATTATCCTTTAGTTAGTTCATTACCCAACCCGCTTCTCAGTCTAATTCTCGATCCCGTTATCATATTCTATACATTGGTTTAAGTTTAATTCGTGTTTGATTATCGTCGTAATTTCCCATCTCTAGTTCATTAATACTTGTTCTTTATATCTATAACAATAATAAATATATATATATAACATCGAGTACGCTTTACTAACAACCTAGCGGCACGGAATCGGTTAACCAATTAATTCTAAACCCTAATCACGGTTAGTTGGTCTTACGATTATTTATTCAACGCCTCATTACTTATTAATTATTAATTGTCCGGTTAAGTCTTATTTAATTACTTTAGTCACGGTAACTGTCCTATGGCTACGGTTTTAGTGGTTTCCCGGTTCAATTGGTTTTATGAGTTTTCGAGCCGACTCACAGGATAACGGATTTTGGCGCGGATGCGGATTCCCGGACTAATGAACACTCCTGAAACGCAGAACCATAAAACCAGTCAAATTACGGAACTAACCAAACCGGTCCAATCACCCTTAGAACCGGTTTGACTAAACCGGTTTAGGGTTAAACCGTTGACCGGTTTAACCGCCTTTGACCCGGTTTAATCAACCCACAATTCAACTCCAAAATCAACACAACAATTACCAAAGGCTCTTGGAAGAACCGGCTGGCTTTTGACGGTGGCGGAGCTTCCCGGCGGCGGCTCTCCGGCGTTGACCGGCGGCGGAGGAGAGTTGACCGCGGCGGAGCTAGCTTTTCCGGCGGCTTCTTCTGCAAATCTCTACACCAAACTGATCACCATCCCTAGATCTACTCATTTCAAGGCTTGAAGCATCACAAAACACAAGGAAAAAGGTGAGATCTACAAACCCTAAGAAGCGGCTGCTTCAAGGTGGTTTTCCGGCGATCTCCGGTGGCTACAGGGGCGGCGGTTCACTGGACAAGACAGAGGGGATCAATACAAAGCTATAGCAATTTATAGATCCAGATTTGGGCTTGAAATAAGAAAGTTACAAGCTTTCTTGCCTAGGAAGCAAAAGAAGGTGGAGGAGCTCCGGCGGCTGATTCCGGCGACCTCCCACGGCGGCGACCAACTGAAACAAGTAGAGGAGATCAATATAAAGACATAGGACTTTGTAGATCTGAATTTGAGTTTATAGAATGAAAGTTATGGACTTTCTTGCAAAACAAGGTTTGGTGATCAAACTAGGGTTCTTGAGCTTTCCTTGGAAATTAAGGACATGCATGAGCTTTTGAACAAAGACTTGCCTGATCTTGAGAGGGAAAGAGAGCAGAGAGACCGAGAGTGAGAGAAAGGATTTGGTGAGAATTTTGAGCCTTTACTTGCTCAAGAAACAAGAAGAACATACAAAGGAGTTTTTGATAGATTTCTCAAGAACTTCCAAGAACTATCAAGAACACTCAACAAGGATTATTGTTTCTGGAAAAAGAGAGTGTGAGAGCTGCAGAGAGTGTTCGAGGGAGAGAGAGATTAGAGAGAGGAGGAGTTAGATTAAATGAATGATAAGATGGATACTTGCACAAGGAAAGGATTCAATGCATTTGCATGCATGCATGGAGAGAGGGGAGAGGTGGCGAGCTAGGGAGGAGACAGGTGTCCCTCTGGGCATCATTAGCTGCCAAATCACCACTTAATCATCATTATCTCAACCACTAATCCCCATTCCTTCATTGCTCGGTTTTACGGATTTTCGGGTTTAATATTTTAGAACGGTTCCGGGGAATCTCATAAATTCCAAAACCTTCAAAATAAGATTCTTCATGCTTTAAGATGAATTTAGCAATTTGAATCACTCCGTTCGGGCTTACGGAGCTCTAGTTATGAATTTCCGAAGTTTCTTCGGTTTAGTCGGTTTCCATCCCGATAAGCCGAAAAACTCGTTTCCGCTCCGATTCCTCCAATTCTGGTCTTATAAACATTCTTTATATTAAAATATAAGAATATTTGGCCCGCCTCGGGTTCCGTCTCGACTTTTGGTAAAATTACCATTTTACCCCTGGCTTAGGTAAAATGACTATTTTACCCTCGGTTGACTTTCTGCTGCCCGTTGACCGTATTTTTGATACGGGGTATCACAACGGCCGTCCCTGATCATCGTTCTCAGACAGCTTCTCCAAAGGAGGCGAGGGAGACGAAGTCTGTTATCCCCAGGGTGATCCGCTCATCCGTTTGTGAGCAGACGGATTTAGATGGTATTTGCGAGCGATATTCTCGTGTTTCCGGTCTCGAGCTTTGACTGCCAACCTTGCACGAGCGACCCTGAGATGCTCCTCTTGGTTGGGTCTGTTTGTACGAGTGTTGGTTTACTGAGTGTTTCTTACTTTTCCCTCATCCTAGAGTTTTAGTTGAGTACTGCGAGGCCACAGAGATGGCCCTTTCTCAGCTCTGCCCGTCTGCTATCCGCAATATATTAGGTATCTTAGTTATGGCAGCTGATAGCAAGGTTGATATGTCTACTCGGTTTTTCGAGGAGCTGACGTCGATCTAGGTCAACCCGGGGACCTCTAGTATGTTCTATGTGAGATTCAGGGCTGGTCGTCGTTTGAGGGTAGTGTCTGATCCTCCGGACAGGACTTATGATTGGCAAGATGACTACTTTTTCGCGCGTGTTAACCGCGCACTGTCTTTTGATGCGAGCAAGGTTTTTCGATCAGCCTGGAACTATAAGCCTGGTAGCCCTTCTTATTCTGCGTTTACCCGTTATTATCATTAGTTTCATAAGTGCATTTTTTTCAGTTCGCTCCACTTCGAGTTGCTGGAACGCGGTGTTTGCGAAGGATTTTGAGGAACTAAGAGCTCATGGTGGTGTGAACTGGCCTTCATCGAAGGACGAGAGGGCCAAGCGACGGTTTGATCAGAAGGTTCGTGATTGTCTAAGGAAGGTTGATTTAGATACGTGTACTCTTCTCTCCCACCCCCCCCCCCCCTTATTTATTTTTTTAAAAAGGCCAGTCTGTGACACTGAAGTTGCTGTTTTGTTGCATTAGCGTTTCTGGAGATGGATTCTTTTGCTGATAATGAGCCACCATTCCCTCGGCTATCCAGGAAGAGGCAAAGGACTTCTGAGGTATCGGCTGCGGTGATAGATTCTCCAGTGATTATGCTTAACGACTTCTCCGTCACTTGCGAAGGGAGGACTGACCAGTTACAGGAAGCGTCGGGGGGTGTCACGGATCTGGTCGCTTCGCCTGCTGGGGCTCTTCATGAGGAGAAGCGGCATTCAGACCTTGAGGATAGTGCCGAGCGTCCTGAGGGAGTTCAACCTTCTTCATCTTCTACTCGAGCTGCCGACCTGACGACTGGGTCAGAAGATGCCGTGCTGGGTTCGAGCGAACCGCCTTGGTCGTACATTCATAAGGGGAAGGCGCCTTTGATAAACGATATGTCGTCGTATACTAGTCTTGTTCAAAGGCTCAGGGCGGTTCGGTCAAGGATCTCATGCCTGTTTCGGACATGCACAAGCCGCGTCTCCATGAGGAGCTAAGTCATCACCTCATTATGCTGTGCGCCATCCTAAATCAGCTCCGGGACTCATACGAGTCCGAGAGGCATCAGGCGAAGTCGACGCAAAGCATCCTCAGGGAACATGTTGATTCGTTGCGGCGTTCAGCTCACGAGTTGAAGTAGGTGCGCAAGGATCTTGACGAGGCGAAAGGGGCTTCTGCTGCTTTCTCCTTGGAGAAGGAGAAAGCAGTGGGCTTGGAGAAGCGGTTGGCCGAGCTCGAAGAGGAGAAAAGTAGTCTTTTATCTGAGGCCGGCTCTCTCAGGTCGAAAGTTGATTCCCTTGTTTCTGAGTGCGACGGACTCCGGGAATCCTTTGGTGAGCGCCTTCGTTCTGAGCGGGAAGCCGCATGTAAGAAGGCATCCGAGAGTTTGGCAAAGCTGAGGGCGTAGATAGAACAAGTGGATCGCTACATCCCCAATCTGTTGGAGTTTAATCAAGCGTCTAGTGTTCTTAACGCAAATCATCTGCTCACGAGAAGTGGTGTCCCGGTTCCTCCTGCATTAATCGCTAAACTTGAAGAGGACATGCCTCACTTGGAGCAGGAAGTCAACGAGTTGCGACCTCATCCTTTGCATCTCGATGTTCTTTGTATGTCGCCGTGACGAGATGATGTCGTGGATACATGAGGGGTGGGTTTGGCGTTCCTGACTGCGGAAGACGGGGTTACTTCTGACGTGCCCGATTTGATGTGAGCGTTAGATTACATGTCTTCTGTCCCCCTTTTTTGTAACACTTGTGAAACTTTGCACGGATAGTGCCTATATTTTCAGTTGTGTATGTATGCTTTGCTCGCTTCCTTTTCTGTTCCCTTTTTTTTTGTTGATCGAGCTCGGTGTTATACTTCTGTTTTGCTGGCGCGGGCTGATTCTTCCTTGTTTCTTATTTGCGAGAGGTTGTTCGGATGTCTTTGGTAGACGTGTCATTTCGAGTTTTCGAGTCTTGGTCCACGCGTCATTACTGCTTTTTCTTGGGAGTTACTTTTCTGAGTCTATGGAAAAGGTGGACCGCCGTTTTTGCATTGAAGGCGTGCATTGGTAACTGACGCATTGTATTGAATGCGTCGTTTCCGTAGTTGCTGCCCTTGTTGGCTATAAATACTCCTTCTATTCTTCTGGTTTTTCACATCCTATTATTCGTCACTTTTCTTCTTTTTAATTTACTGAGTGTGGGTTAGACTTTTCGTTCTGGTTTGGCCGTAGGGTTGGGTCACGTCGTGTCGTGGCAGTAAGGCTGCTCTGCCAATGGGTTTCCCTCCGGTGTTCATCGTTGGCCGACTCCGGCCGCCGGAGTTTTTGTTTTTCTCTTTGTCGAGTGGGCTCGCGTTTTCTCCGCGAAATGGGGTCTTGTCGATGTATGGATTTATACCGACGGCCGCCCTTATTTATCGCTTTTGTGAATTAAGGGCGACGCACAGTTCCTCCGGTTGGGTGGATCTGATGCGTCACTTATTTTAGTAACGCGCCGAGGGCTGTCCTATCTTAAACTTGTCTCTTTTCACATAAGTGTGTTATTTGCTTGTTGCGACGTGTTTTCAATTTGCTTGTCTTTTGCTGAATCTTTCCTGTTCTTTATGGTTTGCAGGACAGCGGACTCGATATCAAGCTGGCTCATTTTCCTCCGAATAAGAGGAAGATTCCTTTGGGGAGAGCAGTCGATGTCAGAGTGGCTAGGGGAATCGTGGGGTCGGGCTCCAGGTCCCAGCTCTCTTTTTTTGGTGTGCTGAGGTTGGCTCGCCCGGGCTCTCTTGCCCTACGTTGATCCTCCTCGGTTTGGTTTCGTCGTTGTTCACTGCTGGGCCTCTTCCTTTGAGGTCGTGCCGGGGACAGACGACGAAATCGTGTTTCAAGAAAGGAGCCCGGCTCCTTGTTGGATGAGATTGCTTTTATCGCACGAGCTACGATCTGGAAGAAATCGTGTTTCAAGAAATTAGATAAGCTTTGTAGATCTTTCTTTTGTTTTTCCCTTTTTTTTTTGTATGTCTCCTTTGTAATTTTCAAGAGAATGAAATAAAAGAGAGGAAATTTTATTATTGTTTCCCTCCTCGTTTTATATATTTTATATATATTTCTTGTTTTTTTGTTTGCGAGTTGTTTTTCGGCTTTGGGCGAGGTCAAATTATAGGTGCGAGTACGTGCCCGGCTTATCCTGTTTTTGATTTTCAAAGCTCGCCCATTTATATACAGAAGTTTCTGAGAGCGAGCTTTGGCTCGGCTTACCTCGTCATCTGCTTAGATATCTAGGTGCGAGTACGTGCTCAGCTTATCCTGTGGAGTCCTTGAACATATTTATGCGGAGGAGGTCCGGCTTACAAAACTTTTTCTAAGGACTCGTGCGGGTCTGGCCCCGGCTAATATGTCTTTAAAAACGACGATGTGACGCTATGTCACTGTTCATGGGACATGTGTTTATTGGATCGAACATTTGGCCAGAATGTCGATTGTTAGTTGTTTGTGAGCTAGATTGTATGAAAATGCATGAAAGTTTTGATATTGAAAAATATAGAGGTGGCTGCACCTTACATAGGTTGCCTACGTACTCTCCGAAGAGAGATCAAGCCGAGCGTAGTTCTTTTTGGTTACATATTTTGAGCCGCAACTCGATTACTAGCATATATATCTAGATATAGGCTGAGTAGAATTAGGACGTTTTACTTGCGGGGTGTGGTGCTCATCATACCTTTGTCGAGGTGCGGATTTTGTCTTTTTTTTTGTCTGGGTGCGAGGTGGCGATCGCTTGTTCGGATATAAAGCATGATGTTTGTCGTACTCTGCACTCCACCGTAAAGGAATACCTTGATATCTTCTGGCTGCCGCAGAGTGTGAAGATTCCTCCCGGTGTTGGGAATTTTATGCATTGGTGGTATGTTGAGGGTACTGATTTCATAGCGTGGATCCAAGGGGTTCCCAAGATCACGTTGTAAATTGCGGGTTGGTCTATGACGACGAATTTGATGAACTTGCTCAGGCGCCCGACGTGCACTGGTAGCTTGATGGTCCCGATTGTCGTGGTCGTGTCTCCGGCGAATCCAATGAGGGGTTTCTCCGAACGCTTCATCCTATAATCGTGGAGTTCTATCCTTTGTAGAGTCTCTTCGAATATGAGGTCGACAGAGCTTCCTGTATCGATTAGAACCTTGGCGACTTCACAGTCGCCAATTTAGAGTTCAACGACGAGTGGGTCATTATGCGGATTGTCGAGGCCCTCTTCGTCTTCCGTGCTGAAGGTGATCTCGGTTCCTGGTTTCAGCTCTTCGGGGACGTTCCTATTCCATTTTTGGCGTGCATCGTATTTTTGGCTATAGGCCGTTATCGATCTTACCAAATCGTTGCAGGTGGGGAGTCTGTTGGGAATGTCCTGAAATCTACCGTACTATCTCTAGAAAGTATGATAAGTGTCGAGATCAGACATAAGTCATAAGTACTGGGTGATCATGATGGCTTGCTAGAGTCCGCTCTTGATCTATAAGTTTAAGACTTATTACCAGTATTGTATGATCCCTAAGGGTCACACACCATAGCTAACGGGAAAGTTAAAATGGAATTAATACGGTAAGATGCAAGACATTTACTGTATTTGTACAGAGAGACTTGGACCATTAGTTAATTACTTGGGCCCATATCGAGATACAGGACTTGTGTCGATCGACACAGGTATATGTGTCGGTCGACACAACATCGAAACCGAAACATCAGTTTAGGTTTATGACGAGTCGAGATATATAAGTCTTAGGTCTTATTATTTCGACAGTAAGTCTGCGAATCTGAAAAGAGCCGTCCTGTTTTCTCTCTGTTTCCTTCAACTTTGGTCTAGCAACCATCCCGAGCTTGTAAGAGTGTGGATACTCTAGGAGGAATAGGTGGTTCATCTGTTCGTTGATCTCGACATTACAATCATTCCGCTGCAAAAGGTAATGTCCAGGTTTGTGTTTATGATTCAGTTACAAGAACCAAGATCTGTTTAAGATTATGTGCTAGGTTGCAATTGGGAATTGAACCTTAAATAACACTATAATCCAACAGTGGTATCAGAGCCAGGTTTCAGGTTTCTTGTAAATTTGGATCATTCTTAGGTTGTTTTACTGATTAGAATCGAATTTGAATGTTGAAATTTGATTAAGAATCTCAAAAAGACCTAAAAGAAATCGCATTAATCCGATTGAAAGCCATCGGTATGCGATTTGGACACTTGTGTCGATCGGCGAGGGGGGCGATATCGGTCGATATGCATATCGGATCGATTGTGTCGCTGACCCGAAGACCCGATCACAACGAGCTGTTGTTTGCCAGTATCGATCGATGAGGGAGCATGATATCGATCGACATAAGTCGGATCCATTGTCTTCTCGCTGTCCCGATGACCCGATCGATAAGTGCTGATATTCGCGAGTATCGATCGATGAGGGAGCGTGATATCGATCGACATAAGTCGGATCGATTGTCTTCTCGCTGTCCCGATGACCCGATCGATAAGTGCTGATACACGCGAGTATCGATCGACGCAGGAGCGTTGTATCGATCGATACATGTGCATGGAGTACAATCCGCGAAAAGCCAATCGGTTCAACCGAGCTTCGCGGTTGGTATTTTCCCAACCCGCAAACAAAGGATCAATCAAACCGATTGTGATTCATTGTTTGCTTTAGCCAATCCCGCAAGTTAGGTCAAAATCAGCTAAAATTGATTGATTAAACCAATTGATTTCTTCCTGATTTTGGATTTAACCGAACCGATCAATTTATTGGTAGTTCAAGCGGTTAACCCGAATCGCGGTTTGCTGGAAATTATTTAATACATGGTATTATTTATTTTCTGGTTAAACCGGATTGAAATTCAAAATTGAATTTTAACCTAAACCGAAGGCTGGTCTAAGTTTGATTTGGTTGGACCAAATAATTTAGAGCTGGTCTGGTTTAGTAAATAACCGATGGTTTTGATAGTTAATTTGGTCTTGGACCAGAATTAATAAACCGGATCGGTTATGTCAAATTATTGGGCCAGCTGGAATTCTATGGTCTTGGGCCAAGAATTGGGCCTATAATTTGTGACCCAACCTAAAATATTTATAAAATATTAAATTAGAAATTTCTATTTTTAGTAAGTTACTAAATTTAGAAAGTTTCTAAATTAAGAAAGTTTCCCAAAATAGTAATCTTCTATTTTTGGAAATAAAACTTGAAAATCCTCAAAACAATATCAAGCTTGGATGTCTTGCCCAATCTTGTCAGCTACTTAACGCTTACTTGATTACAGATATGGCTTACAGTGTGAGGTGTCTGTTTTCGCGTAAGTAAAGTAGTATATAGTCACTAATTTTATTGGGAGTCCCAGATTTTAGTGATTATTTGGCTGAAAGAGATTGGTTTCCTTGACTGGGCCATCGGGAGTCCCGGGCCTTGAGACATCTGGTGAATTTGGGCCTCGGGTCCAATTCACAACCGAGAGTTATTGGTTATAACTAGCTGTGTGTATGCTTACCAAGTAAAGCTAATTCTGGGTGACGGCCAGTGGCCCACTTTGGAATTAGCTGAACATGGGTCTCGGAATCATTGTATTCATATGAGGTTAAACAAAGAAATTTTGAATGCAATGCGAGTTTTCTTATAAGTTGTTAAGATTACTCTTTTATGAACTTAATAACTAAAACTCTATTTATCTCTAAATTTCAGCTATAACAAGCACAAACAATCAAAACACTTTCTCGATCCGGTATGTCCTTGAGATGGACAAACTGAACGGATCAAATTTCTTGACTTGGTCGCGGAACCTGAGACTAGTTCTCAGGCATGAGAGAAAGGACTATGTCCTTGAGAAAGCTCTCCCCGAGAGGATCGGATCCAAAGCCAGTCATGCAGTATATAATGCTTGGAATAAGCATTATAATGATGCGGTAGATGTGCGTGGTCTGATATTGGCTACCATGGACTCAGAGTTGCGGAAGCAATATGAGAACATGGAGTCGCCAATAGAGATGATCAGCAGCCTGAAATTGAAATTTCAGGAGCAGGTTAGAGTGGAGAGATACCAGTTGGTTAAATCTCTCACTAGCTGCAAGCTACCGATGGATCATCCAGTAAGTCCTCATATCAGTAAAATGATGGGTTACGTTGATAACCTGAGGAAACTGGATTATCCAGTTAGCCAAGAATTGGCAACTGATATCATTCTGCAGTCACTGCCGTCAAGCTATGATAAGTTCGTAAGGGACTATATCAAGAAAGGCTTAACGAAGACGTTGACTGAACTGCATGACATGCTCAAGACAGTTGAGCCAAACGTGAAGAGTACCCTGTACAATCTCATGAACGAGAAGGGTAGGTTTACTAAACCTAATGCTGACAAGGGTGAAGACAAAGTTGTCCAGATTTTGAATCATGGCAAGCGTGTGTCTTCTGAGCCCGAGTCAGATATCTCTTACGTTGGTAAGTGCTGCTACTGTAAAGAGACTGGGCATTGGAAGAGAGATTGCATTAAATTCATGGAAGATTATGAGGAGTTGAAGTCGATGTATGAGACTACTTCCTCAGGTATTCATGTTATTACTTCAAGTTATACCTTATAGGTATTGGATACTGGTTGTGGCACTGATATTTGTTATAATATGCAGAGCCTGAGCAACAGTAGAACGTTGAAGGAAGGGCAAGTGGAACTGCGTGTCTGGAAGGAGCTTGGGAAGCTGCCTCAGCCATAGGGTTTTCACTTGTAGATGCCTTTAAGGCTTGGTTTTATTAAGTAATTGCTACAATGTACCTGCTTTAAGCAGAGTTGTCTTTCATTTTCTTGTAAGAATTTGAATGTTTTTCATTTTGATAAAAGACTAGTTTTGTTCTTTTGATCTTAATGAAATATTAATTGTAGCACCCTATTCAAGGAATGGGTTTTATGTCTTAAACCAAAGAGTGCCTAAATGTAACATGAATACCGAATTGGTTTAAATCTGATGAATTAAACCTGATTTTTCTTGGCATAAATGTTTTGGTCATATAGAGTAAGTCGGATTCAGAAACCCCATAGTTATGGACTTTTGGGCTCATTTGAATGGATATCTTATGAGACTTGAATTCTGCTTACTGGACCAAAAGACAAAGGGCCCATCTTAGCCGAGCTAGAGAAAGGCCCAAAGGCTTATTGGAGATTGAACATACTCATGTATGTGGTCCGATGAGCAGTAATGCCAGAGAAAATTTCCTGTACTTCATTGTCTCTACTGATTACTTCAGTGAGTGTGACTGTGTTCATTTGATGAGACACAAGTCGGAATTCTTTGACATGGTCGAAAGAGTTCCAAAATGAAGTATAGAATCTGAATGACAGAAGTATTAAGACTCTGGATTAAATCACGAGTGAGAATACTTAAGTCATTGATTGTGTGATCATCTGAATGAGTGTGAAATCGTTTCACAGCTCATTTCTCCTGAAAACCTAGAGGTGTTTCTGTGAGAAAGAATCAGATCTTATTAGAAATGATTAAAGATGAGTCACACGAATCTTCCATGATATTCTTTAAAAATAGCGCTCAAGAAATATCTAAGTTTACGCTGAAATAGTTCCACCAATATCAGTTGAAAGACACCACGTAAATGTGGATTGGAATCGATCCAAATTCGTCTTTACTGAGTATTTGTAGTTGTGCTACTTCGCTGGTTGTCCTAGGGAAACCAAGGCTTGTTACTTTTACGTCCATTCTGTTTTCTAAGAAGGGAAGTTACTTTCCAAGAAGAACAGTGGGAGTAAAAGTATAACTCGAAGAAATTCGAGATATACAGGAGGCTGCTCAACCTGTTGAGGGAGAGCAACGGATGGATTTACAGATTTCTGTAGAATCTGCACCTGTAAAGCCTGAAGTTCGCAGATCTGAATGAATCAGTTACTAATCCGAGAGTGATTTCTCATCATTAGTTGAATCTGATGATCATTGAAAGTTCGCATGATCTGATGATCATTGAAAGCGACGAATCTGCGAAATTCAAAGAAGCGAAAGTGAGCCCGGACTCCGAAAATTACACTATGTGTAAGTTAGCTTCATTGATCCATTCATGGATGGAAGCAAACATATCGGAGTTGGAATCTTCGTTCTGTTGAAGTAGTCAAGGTTTTGACTTGAACAGGAACGAAGAGGAACTGTGCGTTTACTAAAAGATAAGTGGGAGCAATATTGCATTTCTCATAGTGTATGTCGATGACATACTGATTCTCGAATATAACGTCCCAATGCTGCAGTCGGTAAAGGACTGGTTTGGGAGTTGGTTTTATGATTGACATGGGTAAAGCCACGTAGTTCTTGGATTTTGGATCTAAAGATAGAGATCCAAAAGAGCTGGTAGGACAAAGTCAGAATTCTTAAATTGAAAAAGTCCTACACGTAATCAGCAATCCAAGAAGGGTTTTATGCCAATGTCACATGGCAATACGTTAAGCAAGAAACAGTATCCTACGATATCTGCTGAGCTTGAATGCATGGATAGGATTCCATATGCGTCGGCAATTGGATCTATCATGTATGCCATGACACGTACTTGTTTTGATGTTGCTTTAATGTTAAGCAAGACAAGTAAAGACCAGTCAAATCCAGCAAAGAATCACTGGATTGCCGTAAAGAATATTCTGAAGTATTTGAGGAATACTTAGGATAAGTTCTTGATTTACGGAGAAAGTGAGGTGCTACAAGTCGATAGAGTCTGAAAGGCAAGTTTCCAATAGACAAAGATACTTCCTGGTCAAAGTCCGGCTATATCTTGTGTCTATCTGGCGGTGCAAGGCACTGTAGCTGACTCCATGACTTAAGCTGAACATTTCGCAGCTTGAGAAGCGGCGAAAGAGGTTGTTTGGAAAGTAGAGTTCATCACTGAACTAGATTTGATTCCCAGCGTAGTTAAGACTAGCTGCACATCAAAGGTCCAAACACCTTGAGGATAGGTATAACCTATTCCGCGAGATAAATGACAGAGGTGTTAAGTAGATAAGCAAGTTTCATCGAATGAGAATGTTGCTAATCTATTAACAAAGCCACTCCTTATGCCTAAGCACGAGTCGCGGACTGTAGCTGTAGGATGAGTGAAATTAAGATGTAGTCTTAATTTCAGTGGGAGTTTGTAAAGGGCTTTACTTAGTTATTTTGAATGGTTCATGAAAACATAGCATTTTATGTTTGTGAAATCTAATGATTTCTGGATTATTTTAACTGTGATATAAATAATCGTTCCAAAATGATTCATGTCATTATATATGGGCCATCGAAGTACATGAGTAGACTTGATCCTGAAACCCCATATTTAACGAAGTGACATAAATCATAGTGTCCATAGTCGAAGGTTGTTGAAATTGGAACACCAACAACCTGTTGAGACTAGATTGTGTTGAGACTTATGACCAAGTTTCGAGGGATCATAGATGCGCGGCATCAAAGTCGACACATAGGTATATGTAGGGGAGCATATGACCGGACATGGCCCGCTAATGAGAACTCTGCAAGATATTAATATCTGTGTCATAAGAAGTTCTCATATACGACTATAGAGTATAGTCCTTAGACCTGAGTTCGCATGCATGTGGCTGCACATGGAGTAATGCGCTTTGATCATTGTCTAACGCTGTTTCGTAACTGGGAGCTATACGGACCTTGGTTGGGTGTATTATGAATTGTGTAGTTCATAGTGATGGAACAAGACGGGATTTGTCCCTGCCGTTTAACGGAGGTAATATCTCTAGGCCAATCAGAGATTTGATAGCTGGTAAGAGAATGGTCATTCCCAAACGGACTTGCCCAAGTCGTTTGCATTGTCAGTATCAAATCTGGTCCGATAAACATGGTCTGGCTATATAAGGATGACACGCATCTTGCCTTATGCCAGATCGAGATATTGAGACAAAAGGATTAGGGAATGTAGGATTCCAGTACAATCGGAAGATTGTTGGGAATGTCCTTTGTAGAATTCCAGTACAAGTGGGAGATTGTTGGGAATGTCCTGAAATCTACCGTACTATCTCTAGAAAGTATGATAAGTGTCGAGATCAGACATAAGTCATAAGTACTGGGTGATCATGATGGCTTGCTAGAGTCCGCTCTTGATCTATAAGTTTAAGACTTATTACCAGTATTGTATGATCCCTAAGGGTCACACACCATAGCTAACGGGAAAGTTAAAATGGAATTAATACGGTAAGATGCAAGGCATTTACTGTATTTGTACAGAGAGACTTGGACCATTAGTTAATTACTTGGGCCCATATCGAGATACAGGACTTGTGTCGATCGACACAGGTATATGTGTCGGTCGACACAACAGCGAAACCGAAACATCAGTTTAGGTTTATGACGAGTCGAGATATATAAGTCTTAGGTCTTATTATTTCGACAGTAAGTCTGCGAATCTGAAAAGAGCCGTCCTGTTTTCTCTCTGTTTCCTTCAACTTTGGTCTAGCAACCATCCCGAGCTTGTAAGAGTGTGGATACTCTAGGAGGAATAGGTGGTTCATCTGTTCGTTGATCTCGACATTACAATCATTCCGCTGCAAAAGGTAATGTCCAGGTTTGTGTTTATGATTCAGTTACAAGAACCTAGATCTGTTTAAGATTATGTGCTAGGTTGCAATTGGGAATTGAACCTTAAATAACACTATAATCCAACAGAGTCCCCCCCATAATGTTGATCCGCTTCCTGGGAGTCGGCGTGTTCTATTCCTCGTCGTCGCGGGCTGGCTTTGGCAGTTCTGTGTCTATGTCGCTCTGCTCCATTTTCTGTTGGCTTATTTGCCTTGCCTTTTCCTCCTGGATTAGCTTGAACCGTTCTCCTTTGTTTTTAGGTTGCCTTGCTGTTTCTCGATTTCCGGGGGGTGCCAACGGGGGGTTGCGGTTGGTTATGTTCGTCACCGCCTTTTTGATATTCGACGAATAGGATGTTTTGGAGATGCCGACATTCCGCAGTGCTGTGTCCGGAGCGCTGGTGGAAGTTACAGAAGGTTTTCTCCTGGTTGTCGGACCGTACGTATTTGTACCATGGTCGACCTTGCTGGTGGCTCATTTGATTGCGTCCTTGTTGTTGGAATATTTGTTGACTTGTCTGCTGCTGCTGATCGCCAATGTAGTACGTCGTGGCTTTCTTTCCCTTGTCGTCAGGATTATCAGGGGCTGTATCTTTGCGAGTAGATCCTTCTCCTCTTCTATCTCAACGAAGATGGCCGCTCGGTGGAGGGCGTCCTCGAGGGTCTGTGGTTTGTTTATGGCCAACTCGTCGCGAAAAGGCGATTCGTACCAAAGCCCATTTCGCAATGCTGCGAGTCCTTCGTTATCCGTTACCGTGATCTTTGAGACGATAACTTTGAACCTGTCGATGTAGGATCTGAGGGGTTCTTTCGGCCCTTGGCTTACGGCCCAGAGGTCGGCGCTAGAGGCTCTTTCTTCGATGAACATGGAGTAATGTTTCAGGAAAGTGTTCGGCAACTAATGGTAGCTGTCGATGGAGTGAGCTTCCAGCCGCGAGAACCAGTTGAGGGCGGCGCCGCTCAAAATTTCGACGAACAACTGGCAGAAGCCGGCGTCGCGTTCTTCTGGTGAGTGATATATCATGGTTTTTAGGACTTTTGACCATGGTATATGTCTTTGTTATCGAGTCTTTCTATGTGTTTTGGAGTCTTTTCAGGTGTTTTACAGGTTTATGGACATTTGGAGCCTAATTGTACGTTTTGGAAGCATTTGGGTCAATTCTGCACTATTTAGAGATCTCACAGAGTTCACTGGCTGTGTTTTCGCACTACGTCCATCGACGCAATATGTGCATGGTCGACGCGGTGGTCGACGCAGGGTGATTCCAGGGTTCTGCGCACAAAAATCCTGAAATTACAGTTTTTGCCCAGAAAACTGCCCAGATTTGCGAAAAGGCCCAAAAACGTGTTAAGACTTATATATTAGGGTTTTAAGCCATTGTTTAGGCTACACTTTATTTTACTTGAGAGAGTTAGGGGCTGATCTTGTACTCGAGAGAGAAGAGATTTCGAATCCCAATTTCTTATTCTATTTTATGCTATTTGGTTTTCTATTCATCATGTCTATTGTTATGATTGTCATGTCTCAGTAGTTTACCAGTTAGGTTTAGGGATTTTCACAGGGGATTTCATGGAATTATAGGTTGATCAATCTGTAGGGATTCATATCTTTCTAGTTCTTCATCTAGGGTTGTTCTTATTGCTTGATCTGAATTGGCCACTTAAATTATTGTTGTTAGGTTGATTTCGGCAACGAAAGTTGATTATATAACTAGAAAGAACCTAGATGAGCAATTTAACTATTCGCAAAGAAATATGGCTTAGGAGAATTGTGAACGAAAGAACCTGAGATTAATGCTTGTTTAGAACTATATGATTTGCAACGAAAGTTGGCTTGCTAGGTTGTTAGACATAGATAATATTCGCAACGAAAGTTGGTATGTTATGATTCTGTGATTCTAGTTCGAGAAAAGTTCTTAATTTGATCACGATTGATTGATTGACTATAGTCATGATTTCCTGAGAACTCCTGAAACCTGACGCCTTCGTTAATTGCTTACTTTCACCTCACTTCATTTGTTTACTTGCTGTCTTGTTTACTGTTTTGAAATCTGATTCACTTAGCTTAATTCGATTATTTATAATCTATCGTGTGACCATGAGTCCTTGTGGATTCGATACCCTAAGTACTATATTTGCATCACTGTGCACTTGCAATTAGAATAGGGATAATTCTTGACCTATCAGTGAGAACTGGGTTTGTCCCATCGCGATAGTGAAGGCCGTCATGTACTGCCGTGGATCTGAGCTGCCGTCGTAAGTAGGTAGCTTGATCTTCCCGGGATGTTTGACTGGCGTCCCTGTTATCTTACTCGTGAATGGTGTGTTTTGGGTTTCCTTCATGACCCTATCTATCTCGGGGGCTGAGCTGGTCGCTTTGTGAACTTTCGACTTCATGTTATCCAATTAGATCTTGAGTGATTCGAGCTCGCTGTTTCTGCTACCCTCGATCTGATTTTGGATGTGTCCGGTTGGTGGCAGTTCTAGGTGAATGGTTGGTCGCCTGCTAGATTCGGTATTCAGAGGTGGTGTTTCCCCGAACAAGACCCTTGGAAGCCGCGGGGTAGGGTTTTCGGTTGCTTGAGATGCTTGGAAACCGGTAGTCTGTAGGTAGTTGATCCGTTCTCTACATGAGTCTTCATTGTTTGTTAGTACGTCGAGACGAGCATTGTTGTCTCTGGTCGTCGACCTGGGCCATTAACATTCTTATGAGAGAGGAGACGTCCTGGTTTTGATCGTTTGAACGTGCTTCGTCCCGACGTGTGTCGGCTGCCCTGGTTTGGTCGGTCCCGGCGTTAGCTGGCGAAATTGGTGACTCCGAGCTCGGGGCGAGCGGGCTTCGGGTTTGCTCAGGTAACTTTGGGTCGTTATATGTTAATGATGGTCATGTCATCTCGGCTTCGTCTTAGATCGTAAAGAAGTTTATCGTTCCCCACAGACGGCGCCAATTGTTGTTACAGAAATCCGACCTAGTCAATATTACGGGCTACGATCTGAGATATCTGAACTACGAAGTGAAATGCAAATGTAAAGTGAGGTCGAAATAATTCTTTATTGATCTTAAGGCCGGAGCCGAGCTATGAACAGGATGGTACGAGGTGCGAGTCCGTCGAATGACGTGCTCACTAAACAAAGCTTGAGGTCGGAGCTTTATAGAAGTAGCTCGGCTTCTCGCAAGTTACAATCCCTCTTAAAATGAAGAGTGAAGGGTCCTATTTATAGCGTTTGGATGCTGACTCTTCCTTGGGTTGTTGACTCCTTAACGGGCTTGTCCTCTTGGGCCGAAATAATATTGTTAATTTAATAAAATTTCCAATGGGCTTATGGATGGGTGCTAAACTCATATCCAATAGAGATGGTGAAAGATTGTTGAATCAAAAACTTATAACATGTTCTTATAAAAAAACTTATAACGAAAGTTAAAGAGTTAACCTTCTTCCAATCGCCTTGGCAACATTTGAATGAGATTCACATGAATAATCTATGCAAAGAAGAGAAGAAAAACATACCACGTAAAATGACGTTCTTGAAAGTTGAAACCAATTGAATCTTGGTTGTTCTTTTCTAGTGTTTGTGGTTACATTTATATGTTATTTGATTGCCAACGAAATCATAACAATATGACATTCGTTTATAAAAAATTCCTTTGTAAATAGTAAGAAACTCATAATGTAATTCCATTTGTATTTTCAATTTGCAAATTAGAATAACATATATGTATATATATATTATCTTTACATGCAGTTGTATTTTATGACTCTCATTGTCATAGAGTTGCCGCACTACGAGCTGTTTTTGAATTAAGAACTGAAGTACATTCTCGAGTCGACTCTGCAATTCCGTTTCTATGCTTTTCATTACATATGGTTTTCTTGTAATAATTTCTAATAATATAACAAGAACATATCTTCAATAATAACATCAAAAAAACTTTTCGAAATTCACTATTAAGTGGCATGTCTCTTTATTTATTTATTCATTGCTTAAAATTTTAGGAATAACCACATAATTTTGTCCTATAATCACGTTGTAACGCTCTGATCACCACCGTCTACGCGTTCACATTCGTCTAACGGTTGATGCATTAGTCTGGAAAAATCGAAAAATTTGTTTACTGACCATGTAATCACCATACAATTTTTCTCATGTTTTATACTTATTCATACAACACCGACAATCACTTTCTAGTAGATCACTCATAATTCAAATATTCCAACTTAAGTAAACTTAATTTAATTCTGAAGTTTTCTTAAAAAAGTGACCAGAAAAATAAATATCCTTTAAAAATATTGATAGTCAAATTAATTCTTGTAAATTTCTATATATATATATATATATATATATATATATATATATATATATATATATATATATATATATATGAAAACCGGGATGTTACACTCGTAGTCTAATAATATTTTTCACTGTTTGATTTCGATGTTTCACTTTTGAAAACACGAATGAAATCTCTCACATAAGTTTTGTTATCTTAAATGCATTCTTGTCAAATATGAAATCGATTGGGTTGCTAATTATCATAGAGATCACAAAACCATTTTTTTTTACTTTTCCATGTAAATCTTCACCATATCTACCATAGGTCGCAAAACCTTTATCTTGTACTTTCCATACAAATCATTAATTTGTCGAACTAAACATATTTTTATCCATGTAATAATAATTGAGAAATCAACAATGTGTATATGATACCAAATAATATAATGAGATCGTCGATAATACTAATTGTTGTTGATTTCACGAATATATACCAGAAAAGTAGTTGTTTTAAATGCACTGTATCATTGAATAAATGAATATATCTATATATCTATCTATATATATAAAGAAGGCCTTTTTCTTTTCTCCTTAAGCCACATCATCAACCACTTCATCATCTTCTTTTAATTATTTTATTAAGTTAACAAATTTGTAAATTTAATTATTCACTAAATACACATAATAATAACATATCTCAATCTAATGCACCAAACTAAAATCTACACATAACCAAATCCAACCATATAACAACCACATAATTATAAACCCAACTATGTCTATCATCAAATTATCATGTTAGAACATACGTTTGTCAAACTAATTGTTTCAGGTTGACGTCTATAAATCAATCTATATCAGATTCCCAGAAAATACTAATATTTACTTCTTTTGTTTTTTTTTTCAATCTATATACATAATCATCCATCTCACAAAAACTAAATTCTCCATTATCGTCTACATTAAAAAAGGGTCTCTAAAATTTCACACATTCATCAATCGTCTATATTAGTAACATTGAGTTGGGAAATTTAACATCTAATATTATGCACATATTTATAATAGAACAAACAACAACTTTCGAGGAAAAAACGACCCATCATATATTAGAAGTCATGGTCCAACTTGCTTAGTAAAACAACAACTCAAGCCTCCAACAAAAATGTCTTGCACTTTTATCAGATTTACCGAGCCATGAAATATCTAAGAACGGTTGTGACTAGAGACACCAAGACGTGACAACAATCCGTAGAGGAGCACAAACATCAGATTAACCAACTGAGTACCACACACACTAATATGCTTCTTTCGTGAATTCTTATTTTACAATTGAATGTGCTTTAAAAAAACAGACTGAGTACTCATATCCAAATCCAAACCACATAAAACATAAGACAATTTCAGAAAACTATTTCAGAGAACCCGATCTCTCAACAAAATTATTGAAAGAAGAGCAATTTCCAGACTGTTACACAATTGCAAACATTGGAATTTTGACCACAAACAGATCAACATTTAAAACAATGGAATATTCCGAGAAACCACAAGGATGAGCCAGAGGGAAAACTCACTTTCACAGTGGTTGAGAATCCGAGGATGAGAAGAATCGTTAAGGCAATGAGTATAACTGGAGAAGAAGCCAACCGGTTAAATAGATGGGAATCGTTTCATGTAAAGTTAGTATGCACACGAAATCGAACGAAGATATTGAATTAGACAAAATCACACAGCTGACCACACCATAAAGCGAGGACTGAAATAAACAACTAAACACAAGTATGAAACCCAATAAACTTATCCACAAAACAAATAATATGCCAAATATTATTGATAAAGCAACCAATCATGGAACAAAACACCTTACACTAATTTTACTACAAAGAAAAGAAGGTCAAAGAAAAAGGATAACATAAGTCATCCACCAAGATAGGATTCAGGGTTTTTGCTCAGGAACACCCCTGTTATAGTTAATTGGGCTTCTAATTTTAGAATCTATGCGCGTCATCATAGATCAATGGATGAACAAAAGATATATAAAAATTATGCACATATAACAACAGTTATTTTAAATCTAAAAATAACTACATTTTCCTACATATGAATTACATTTGAGATAAATAAAATAAACGTTTCGTTTATTATTCATAAACTTTCCGCGCGAAACGCGGACTAACCACTAGTATACATATAAAAAATAAGGTTTTTGGATTACAAGAAATAAACTAAAACTAGACTTAAAAATAAAACTAATCCCAAAGATCCCTAATGGGCTTGGTTTAGAACAATGTTCATGATGTTATGGAAGAAATTTTGTTCATATGCATGACATCAAGATTATACTTTAGTAGTTGGTCTTTCCAATATGGTAAACCCCAAAAGATGTTTTGCGTGTGTCAGTTGTGTGATAAAACAGCTGCGTATACATTCTCATACCCATTTCCACCACATTCGCGAGTTCTTAGTGCACCAAATATATCGAAGAGCCCCAAAGTAACCGGCCCACTGTCTTGGAGAATAAGATCATCAAACACTTTCCTCTTCTTCGTAAAACGTTTAGTGTTTCTCCGATATGGATGATCATGTGGTAGAAACCTTCTATGACAGTTAAACCATCACGATTTGCGTATATTCTTCAACTGGAATGCATCAGTCTTTTCCTGACAATACGAACATGCTAACCTCCCATGCGTTGTCTATCCAGATAATATACCATAAGCCGGAAAATCGCTAATGGTCCACAGTAGTGCAACCCTCATCAGAAAATTTTCCTTGCAGGAGACATCATATGCTACAACACCAGGCACCAATAACATTTGCAACTCATATATCAATGGATGCAAGAATACGTCAAGTGATATTCTTGGATGCGCTGGACCGGGAACGAGTACGAAGAGGAAAAGAAACTCTCAATGCATGCACATTGATGATGGTAGGTTATAAGAAGTCAGAATCACTGACCACAACGAATATTGTCTCCCATGCCTCCCAAATGGGTTGAAACCATATGTGCACAATCGTAGGTACACGTTACATGGCTCATACGGCTACAACATTTTCTTTTCCCTTCTTTTATTTGATGACATAAAGGAATGTTTCTATGAAATCAAGCCACTTAGCATGCCTACTCTTAAGATTAGTTTGGTCCCTTAGATGCTTCAAGGTTTCATGGTTCGTGTGGATCACACACTCCTTAGCTAGTAGATAGTGTTGCTAAGTCTCCATTGCGCGAACTAAGGCATACAACGCTTTGTCATACGTGGGATAGTAGAGGGTTTCACCCCTGAGTTTCTAACTAAAATAGGCTATTGGTTTTCCTCCTTGAGTAAGTACAGATCCAATACCTAAACCTGATGCATCACACACAATCTCAAAGTTTTAGTAAAATCGGGTAAAGCTAAAAAAAAGCATTTGATAACCGATCATTTAGGGATTTAAAAAACCGGATCTTGAGATTCTCCCCAATTGAAACCCACGTCCTTTTTTATCACAACAGTGAGTGGTGCAATAAGAGTGCTGTAATCCTTCAAAAATCTCCTATAAAAGCTATAGCCAATCCGTGGAAGCTTCTAACTTGGCTAGTGTTGGTTGGAGATGACCATTCTTGTATGGCTCTGACCTTCTCCTGGGACAATCTCAGACCCTTTGAATTAACTATAAAACCTAAAATACAAGTTTACTAGTTCAAAAAGTTCACTTCTTAAGGTTGGCATAAAGGCCTTCCTTTTAAAGTGTTTTAATGACCTTTTCCAAATGAACTAAGTGCTCATCAAATTATGACTATAAATGAGTATATCATCAAAGTATACCACTAAAAACTTACTGATGTAAGGAATTAGAACTTGTTTCATAAGCCTCATGAAGGGGATTGGTGCATTGGTGAGTCCAAATGTCATGACTAGCCGCTCATAGAGACCTTGTTTGGTCTTGAAAGTCGTTTTACACTCATCACTTCCTTTATCATTACTTGATGATATCCACTCCTAATATAAATCTTGGAAAACACATTAGACCCATATCGTTCATTAAGCATATCTTCTAACCTTGGTATTGGATGTCGGTATTGATGGATATATTGTTGATAGCTCAACAATCCACACACATCCTCCAAGTCCCATCTTTATTTGGAACCAAGAGGACTAGTTCAACACAAGGACTAAGGCTCTCATGCACATAGCCTTTACCCTAAATATCCTTCAATTGCTTCTCCAGTTCCTTAGCTTCCTCTAGGTTAATTCGATAAGTGGCTCTATTGTGTAATGGTGCACCAGGAACCATATCTTTTTGATGCTCAATTCCTATTATAGGAGGTAGTACATGAGATATTTCATCAGAGAATGTCTCGGCAAACCGGTCCTTAAGGTCCTTGATTTCTTGAGGAAGATGTTTCTCCAAAGCACAAGAACCTGCGCTCAAAACTTCATTAAAGATCATTAGCAATACTGGTTCGTTACAAGTGAGCGCCTTATCTATATATCTAGGCTTGATCGGCAAATTACTTTTTGAAGAAAAACTCTTATCTTTAAGCATATTAACTTGAATTCGTGCACTTGAGTTGGTGTAAGAGGAGTTAAGTGTTGGAATTGTGTCCAGCAATCTCTGTACTGTCTCTATAACGTAAGAGTATGTCAGTGATCAGACATAAGTCATACAATGCTGGGGGTCATGATGGCTTGCTAGAGTCCGCTCATGATCTATAAGTCTTGGACTTATTGCCTTTATTGTATGATCCCATATGGGTCACACGCTTAAGCTAGCAGGAAATAATGTTGAAAGGGATAGCAGAAGTACGACAAAAGTGCTAGGCATTTGTCGTACTAAGAGAGAATGAATAATGGGTCTGATTAAATGTGATTTAATCAGATTGGGCCCAAAAGCCCAAAAGGGAAAGAGAAGGCTTTTAATGTCTAAAAGCCAAGTCTCTTCTCCCTAACCCTAAGCCTCCTAGCCGCGATTTCTCTCCTCTCTCTGCGCCCCATCTCAGCTCGGTCTAGCAACCAGTTTCCTGTGATTGCGTGTGTGAGCCTTTGGAGGATCCATCTCTCGGTGTATCTCCCTGATCATTGACCTGTTCATCAATTCCGCTGCAAACAAACAGGTAAAAGGTGAGATCATATGTTTCTAAATAAGAACACCTAGATCTAATGCATGTTTAGGTTGATATCAATATGAGAATTGAATCAGGATCAACCAAAACTTCCAACAGTGGTATCAGAGCCAGGTTCTTAGGTTTCTTGTTTTAGATTCATTGTTTAGGTTGTTTAATCTGCTTAGAATTGTTTTTGAATCAATTACTGATAAGATAAAACGATTAAGAATCAGAATTGAACTCTAAACACACAAGAAAAATCACAAAACATGAGCTATATGATTCATGTTTTGGTGATCGGCCGAGAAGGAGGACGGATCGGACGGACGGACGCGGCTGGACGGATGGATCGGATCGGATCGGTTGACCGATCGCGGTCGATCGTCGCGTCGAGTCGATCACGTCGTCCCGATCGTCTCGTCCGGATGGTGTCCCGATCGCGTGAGGTTTCGACCGTCCGGATCGCGTCACGCTCTCGGACGTCCCGATCTCTCGACCCGAGCATCACGTCCCGTCCCGAGCTGCCGAGCGAACGTCCCGATCCGGATCAAACGCGGCTGGCCTGCGGCTATCGCTTAGGCGTGAGGCTTACGGCTGGCCGGTTAGGGTTTTGGGTGAGATGGGCCGGTTCAATTTCGGTTAGCTGGTTCGGTTCAAAATTTTAATTTAAAATAAATCGTTCTGGTTTAATAAACAGATTTTAATAATTTTATTAAATCTGGTTAAACCAGGATAAGAAATCCAATGTCGAAAGAAATATTGGATTTAGTGCCTAAACCGGGAATCTCTAATTTGATTTGGTTGGACCAAATAAATTGAGAGATTCCGGTTTAGTAAATAACCGGTTGACAATTGTGGTCATCGTAGTAATTAAAACTTGGTTAGACCAGTTTTAATGAACCAGACCGGTTATGTCAATTAATTGGACAATTGGGTCATGTCTTGGACATGGACCAATTCTTGGGCCTCGGGCCAAGAAGTTAAAACAATTGGGCCATTAATTGAGTCATTCTTCAGATTTAAATTTAAAACTTATTTTATAAAATAATATTATGAAATTCGATTTTAAATTTTATAAAGTTCCGAAATTTCGAAATTAGAAAGTTTCCAAAATTAGAAGTTTCTGAATTTGCGGGTTTTGGATTTTAAAGAAGTTTCTAAAGTTAGAAAGTTTCCGGTTTTAGAAAGTTTCCAATTTTAGAAAGTTTCCAAAAATAGTAGGTTTCCATAAATAGAAAGTTTCCCGAAATAGTAATCTTCTATTTTGGGAATGATTTTAATAAACCTACGAACCTCAAACAATATCAAGCGTTGGATGTCTTGTCCAGGCTATGTCAGCTGTCAAAGCCCATTCAATTGCATTCATGGCCTTACAGTGTGAGGATGTCTGCTTTTGCGTGGGTAAGACGGTTTGTGATTCATAAATGTCATTGGGAGTCCCAGACATTAATGATTACATGACTGTATAGTCCGGTTTTCTTGACTAGGCCATCGGGAGTCCCGGGCCTTGAGACATCAGAGTGGATTGGGCCTCGGGCCCAGATTCACAACCAAGAGTTATATCACGGATATAATTAGCCGATATAGGGCTTACCGATATAAGCTAAGGTTGGGTGACGGCCAGTGGCCCACTTTAATCTTAGTTATATGTGGATCTTGGAATCATTATATTCTATTGAGGGTAACTTAAGTTATTGAATATAATGCATGATTAATCATATTAAATTTTAATACGAGATTAATCATTTTGAACATTTAACTAATAACCTTTTTATTTATATATATTTCAGATATGACTACTACAAGCACACAAAACACATTCTCGATCCGGTCTGTTCTCGAGAAGGAGAAGCTGACTGGAACGAACTTCCTGACATGGTCAAGGAACTTGAGGCTGGTCCTCAAGCAGGAGAAGAAGGATTACGTCCTTCGAGATCCCCTCCCCGAGAGGCCTCTTGCCAATGCTGCCAGGACTCTGCACAATGCTTGGGAAAAGCATTCGTCAGATGAAAATGATGTTTATTGCCTGATGTTGGTGACAATGACTCCAGAGCTGCAAAAGCAGTTCGAAAGTGTATTGTCTCCAATCGAGATCATGGCAAGCCTGAAATCGCTTTTTCAGGAGCAGGCTAGGACCGAGAGGTTCCAGACAGTTAAGAACCTCTTGGACTGTAAGTTGGCTGCGAATGCGGCAGTGAGTCCTCATGTGTTGAAGATGATGGGTTATCTCGATCATCTTCACAAACTCGACTGCCCAATCAGCCAGGAACTTGCCTGCGACATCATTCTGCAGTCTTTACCTGCAAGCTATGATCAGTTCATTCTGAACTTTAACATGCATGGCTTGAGTAAGACACTGCCTGAGCTTCACGGAATGCTCAAGACTGCAGAGCCCAACTTGAAGAAACCCGCCAAGGACCCCAATGTACTTATGGTACAGAAGGGCAAGGGGTTTAAGAAGTCTTCTGCTAAGGATAAGGGAAAGGCCAAGGGTGTCCAAGTCGTGGACAAGGACACGCCAAAGCCCAAGCCCAAGTCCAAGGCTGGGCCTACTGACATGTGCAGGTTCTGCAAAGAACTGGGGCATTGGAGAAGAGATTGTAAGAAATTCCAGGAAGGTCTAAAGGAATTAAAGAAGAAGACTTTCGAGACTACTTCATCAGGTATTTTTGTTATAGAAGTTAATACAACTACTTCTGATAATACCTCATGGGTCATGGATACTGGTTGTGGGGCTCATATTTGTACTAATATGCAGGCACTCAGCAACAGTAGAAGGCTGAAGCAAGGACAAGTGGAACTACGAGTTGGGAATGGAGCGAAAGTTTCAGCACTAGCTGTAGGAACTTACTTGTTGTCTTTACCTTCGGGATTGATTTTAGAACTTAATAATTGTTATTTTGTACCTGCTATAAGCAGAAATATTATTTCAATTTCTTTGTTGGATTTGGAAGGTTATGATTTTTCAGTTAAGAATAAATTATGTTCCTTCAATCGCAACAATTTGTTCTATGGTTCTGCCCCTCTTACGAATGGGCTTTACATACTCGATCAATCCGCGCCAATTTATAACATTAATACAAAACGGTTTAAACCTAATGAGGAAAACCGAACGTTTCTATGGCATTGTCGTTTAGGGCACATCAGCGAGAAACGCATCAAGAGGCTCCATTCGAATGGACTTCTTGGCTCATTTGACTTTGAGTCATGTGAGAAATGCGAATCCTGCATGATGGGCAAAATGACACGGGCCCCCTTTAATAAACCTAACGAGAGGGCCAGTGACTTATTGGGCCTGATACACACTGATGTGTGTGGCCCAATGTCCACAAATGCAAGAGGAAACTATCAGTACTTCATTACCTTCACTGATGATTTCAGTAGGTATGGATATGTTTATTTGATGAAACATAAGTCTGAATCTTTTGAGAAGTTCAGAGAATTCCAAAATGAAGTACAGAACCAACTTGGCAAAAGCATTAAGGCTCTTCGGTCCGACCGAGGAGGAGAATACTTAAGCCAAGAATTCAGTGATCATCTGAGAGAGTGTGGGATCGTATCCCAACTCACTCCTCCTGGAACACCTCAATGGAATGGTGTGTCTGAGAGGAGAAATCGGACCTTATTGGATATGGTTCGATCTATGATGAGTCACACAGACCTTCCAATATCCCTTTGGGGATATGCTCTGCTAACAGCAGTGTTCACTCTAAACAGAGCGCCATCAAAAGCAGTAGCAAAGACACCATATGAATTATGGACTGGAGAAGCTCCAGTGCTGTCTTATCTCAGAATTTGGGGTTGTGAAGCCTATGTCAAGAGATTAATCTCAGACAAGCTTACACCAAAATCTGATAAATGCTACTTCATTGGTTATCCACGGGAAACCAAGGCTTATTACTTCTATCTGCGTTCCGAGAACAAGATTTTTGTTGCCCGGGATTGTAACTTTCTTGAAAGAGAGTTTCTCTCTAAGAAAGACAGTGGGAGTAAGGTACTGCTTGAAGAAATTCAAGATGAACAGGATACTGCTCAACCTAATGAGGAAGAGCAGCAGGAGGATCTACAAGAAATTGTAGAGCCTGAACCTGTAGTACCTGAAGTTCGAAGATCCGGGAGGATCCGTCACGAACCCGAGAGATATCAGGGATTCCTCGTGACTGACTGTCATGATCTTTTGATCATTGATGGTGATGAACCATCGAACTTCAATCAAGCCATGATGGGCCCAGATTCCTCTAAGTGGCGCAAGGCCACTGATTCCGAAATGGACTCCATGTCGGTCAACCAAGTCTTTTCGTTGGTTGACTTACCCGCTGGTGTAAAAGCCATCGAGTGCAAATGGATCTTCAAGAAGAAGATTGACGTGGATGGAAATGTCCAGATTTATAAAGCCAGGTTGGTGGCAAAAGGTTTCAGACAAGTTCACGGTGTGGACTACGATGAAACCTATTCACCGGTGGCTATGATGAAATCTATTCGGATTCTACTAGCAACTGCAGCATTTCATGATTATGAAATTTGGCAGATGGACGTGAAAACCGCTTTCCTGAATGGTATTCTGGAAGAGGATGTGTATATGACACAACCTGACGGTTACATAGATCCAAAGAATGCTGGGAAAGTATGCAAGCTTCATAAATCCATTTATGGATTGAAGCAAGCATCGAGGAGCTGGAATCTTCGTTTTGATGAAGCGATCAAGCAATTTGACTTCATTAGAAACGAAGAAGAACAATGCGTGTATAAGAAATCTAGTGGGAGCAAGATTGTATTTCTTATCCTGTATGTCGATGACATACTGCTTCTCGGAAACGACATTCCAATGCTGAAGTCTGTAAAAGACTGGCTTGGAAGTTGTTTTTCCATGAAAGACATGGGTGAAGCCGCATACGTTCTTGGAATTAGGATCTATCGGGATAGACCTAAGAGGCTGATAGGCTTGTGTCAAGACTCATACATTGACAAAGTCCTACAAAGATTCAGCATGAAAGATTCCAAGAAGGGCTTCACGCCAATGGTACATGGCACAACGCTAAGCAAGAAGCAGAGCCCTACGTCGGCTGCTGAGCTTGAGCGCATGAAGAATATTCCTTATGCATCTGCAATAGGATCTGTCATGTATGCCATGATCTGCACTCGTCCTGATGTTGCCTATGCATTGAGCATGACGAGTAGATACCAGTCAAATCCAGGTGAAAACCATTGGATTGCCGTAAAGAATATCTTGAAGTATCTAAGACATACTAAGGATAAGTTCTTGGTGTACGGTGGAAGTGATGTGCTTAAAGTCAGTGGATTCACGGACGCAAGTTTCCAGACAGACACAGATGATTTCCGGTCACAGTCCGGTTATATCTTTTGTCTGAATGGCGGTGCAGTAAGTTGGAGAAGCTCCAAGCAAGACACCGTTGCCGATTCCACTACAGAAGCTGAATATATCGCCGCCTCGGAAGCAGCGAAGGAAGCTGTTTGGATACGAAAGTTCATTATGGAACTAGGTGTGATACCAGATGCGGCTGAGCCTCTAGCACTGTTTTGTGACAACAATGGTGCTATAGCTCAGGCAAAGGAACCAAGATCACACCAGAAATCCAAACATGTTCAAAGAAGATATCACTTGATACGTGACATCATTAATAGAAAGGAAGTCAAAATCAGCCGAGTTCCGACAGATGATAATGTCGCTGATCCGTTGACAAAGCCACTCCCAAGGCCTAAGCTCGAGTTACTGACTGAAGCTGTAGGCATTAGAAACATTGAAATGTAATCTAAATTTGAGTGGGAGTTTTGTGAGCTTTATTTTAGTTATTTGATATGTTCTTGTAAAACATTATTTATGTTTTAATGAAATTATTATTTCAAGATTATTTTAACTGTGATGAAATAATCGTTCCAAAATGATATGAACCATTTTATAGGTCATCGAAGTAAATGATTTGATCTTGAGTCATCGAAGTCATTTAGCTTGATCATGAGATCCTATATTTGATAAATGTTTTATATCATCATGTCCCTAGTCGAAGGTTGTTGAAATTGGAACACCAACAACCGTGTAAGACTGGATTGGTACGTGACTTATGACAAAGTCTCAGTGTGTCATAGATGCTCGGCATCAAAGTCAGTACATAGGTGTATGTTGGGAACATACGACCGGACAAGACCCGCTAATAAGAACTCTTCAGGATATTTATATCTGTGTCATAAGAGATTCTTACTACGACTATAGAGTATAGTCCTTAGACCTGAGTTCACATGCATGTGACTGCACATGGACTGATGTACTTTGATCATTGTCTAACGCTATCATTCTGTGATAGCTATAAGGACCTTGTTTGGGTGCATTATGAAATGAGTAGTTTACAGTGATGGAACAAGATGGGATTTGTCCCTCCAATATAAATGGAGTGAATATCTCTAGGCCAATCGGAGATTTGAATACTGGAAAACGCATGGCCATGCTCAAACGGACTTTCCCGAGTCGTTTGTATTGTCAGTATCAAATCAGAGTCCGATGAACAAGATTAGGCTTTATAAGGATGACACTAATCTTGCCTTATGACTAATCGAGATATTGTGACGAAAGGGATTATGAATACAGAGATTCCAGTTCAAGTGGGAGATTGTTGGAATTGTGTCCAGCAATCTCTGTACTGTCTCTATAACGTAAGAGTATGTCAGTGATCAGACATAAGTCATACAATGCTGAGGGTCATGATGGCTTGCTAGAGTCCGCTCATGATCTATAAGTCTTGGACTTATTGCCTTTATTGTATGATCCCATATGGGTCACACGCTTAAGCTAGCAGGAAATAATGTTGAAAGGGATAGCAGAAGTACGACAAAAGTGCTAGGCATTTGTCGTACTAAGAGAGAATGAATAATGGGTCTGATTAAATGTGATTTAATCAGATTGGGCCCAAAAGCCCAAAAGGGAAAGAGAAGGCTTTTAATGTCTGAAAGCCAAGTCTCTTCTCCCTAACCCTAAGCCTCCTAGCCGCGATTTCTCTCCTCTCTCTGCGCCCCATCTCAGCTCGGTCTAGCAACCAGTTTCCTGTGATTGCGTGTGTGAGCCTTTGGAGGATCCATCTCTCGGTGTATCTCCCTGATCATTGACCTGTTCATCAATTCCGCTGCAAACAAACAGGTAAAAGGTGAGATCATATGTTTCTAAATAAGAACACCTAGATCTAATGCATGTTTAGGTTGATATCAATATGAGAATTGAATCAGGATCAACCAAAACTTCCAACATTAAGTTGTATTTCTTTTTGTCATGGACAAAATAATACATGTTGCTACGTCCATGGTGCATGGTATCCTTATCAAATTGCCTTGGTCTACCAAGTAGAAGATAACAAGCTTGCATAGGAACCGCATCACACAATACTTAATCTATATACTTTCCCACTTTGAATGATACTTGTACTTGATCCGTGATTTTCATCTCAGCCTTGTCATTAAGCCACTTTAGTTTATATGGATGAGGATTTTTAGTCCTTTCAAGGCTGAGCTTGGAAACCATATACTCACTAGAAACATTATTACATGACCCACCATCAATGATAAGACTACATACCTTGTCTTGGATGGTGCACCATGTCTGGAAGATGTTTTCCCTTTGAGATAACTCATCAGGATGAACTGTGAGGTTCAAGATTCTCCTTAATAACATGGACTGTCCATATTCAGGTTAACATTCAACCTAATCAAATTCAGCATGATAGCATCTTCTTCATCTTGTGACACGTATTCTCCCACATCTGTGAGAATCATCACTCCTGGGTTGGGGAAATCCTTAGACATATGTCCCCTGCCCTTAAACTTGAAACAAGTTATACCAAGAGTTCTAGAGGTGTTAGGATTATAAACATTACCTTGGTTAGGCTCACTTGCTTTAGACTTAAACTGATTGTCGAGAGCTATGGTTTTTCCTTTGTCCAAAGGCTCGTTTTGAGAAGTAGATTGGACTTGTGTCTTGTCACGTACTTGATCCCAAACATGAGTGTTTATAGTCCTGCCATATGTATTCCTCTTTATATGTAGTTATGCTTGTATGGTGTTGTGTAGAATATCCTTCAAATCATGGTAAGGAAGCCTTTCTACTTTGCGATAAATACGCTCTTGTAGCCCATCAAGGAACTGATCCATGATTGTCTCAGCATCATCTTAAAATTCTAATCAGTTCCTTAAGTGCTCAAACTCTTCAAAATATTCTTCCACACTCCTTGTTCCGTGAGACAAATTTCTGAAATTCCTTTGAAGAGCTTGATGATAGTAAGTGGGAACATATCTCTTCTTCATCTGCTGCTTCATCTCTCTCCATGTGGTCATTTGAGGAGTATTACTTCTTCTCCTATCACTAACTCATGATACCACCAAGATAAGGCGTGATCAGTGAGTTGAGCTACGGCTTAGGCTAGCCTCCTTTGCTCGGTGTACTTGTAGTAGGAAAATATATGCTCCATTCTCGGCTCCCACACTAGATAATCTTCATGATCTACTCTTCCAACAAAGGTAAGAGCCTTGAGCTTCATGTCTGTGTAATTATCCTTGCATGGTATTCTTCTTCTTCCTCCAAATCTTGATTCCTTGGATCTCTCTTTCTTCTACGATCATTAAGCTTTGGTTCTTTATCACTCACATCATTCTCTTGACCATCTACTTGCCTACGACCATGCTCTTGTCTTTGGCTGTTGTTTACTCGAGGTTGCTCAACTCGATCTAACCGTGGACCCATTTGGAGTTGTTGTATGGCTTGGAGAATTTGCATCATGGTTGTGTTTCTCTCACCAGGATTCTCCCCCATGGTTCCTAAAACAATTTCTATGCAAGCAAAACCTATGAGATTCAATCCTAGGCTTATAATAAGTTTCATAAACTAATTGAAAAAGAGAAGTTCAGTAGAAAATCAAATTAAAATGAAGAAAAAATGAATTTGAAGGATGGTGGGTGGTTGGCTCTAAGCAGTACTGTCCGACAAAGGATTTTTGTGACCCCTATGAATGCCCTTGATTTTGTTTGATGTTTTCTGATCAAAATTCTTCAAATAAACTGAAAATATCGTGCTAGAAAGATGGAACAAAGAAAGAAAATAAGTATGAGATTTTTAAAAAATTTCTTTAATCGATTGTGGCTCGATAAGGAAAGAAACTAAATCAGTGAGAGCCTCCTATATGGCACGTTTTTTTTCTTTCTTTTTTAGGTTGGTATTATTTACAAAAATCCTTAAAATATTCTATATGAATGCACTTAAAAGACAAAAAATTGAGTTTAAACAAAAAAGAAACGAATTCTCACCCGTTAAGGTTCTCCGGTACAAGTTCAACACAAAACACATTTTTTGAAAATTTTGGATTTTATTAAAATCAAAAGATGAAATAAGATATAAAGCTACTGAAAAACTATTCTTATGGATTTTATAAGTTTTTTTATGAAAGGGAATGGAAGAACAAAAGAAACAACAAACAGCCTTGTTTGATCAAATACTATTAAAGCTCTGATACCAAAATGATATGAGCTTGGCAAAAAGTCTTGAGCCAAATAAGGGTTGAGCCGTGATAGGTCAAGAATTAATCCCTATACTAAACTGCAAGTGCACAGCAATATCAATGTAGTATATAGGGTATCGAAATCCACAGAGACTCCGGTATTCAATAGCTCAAGAACATGAATTTAACTAGGAAGAAAACAATGTAATTGAATTTAAAACAATGCAAGAAAGTAAACATATAGCAAAGATTGTTGGTTGTGAAAGCAAGTTATTAAGAGCGCTAGGTCTAGGACGTTCTCAGGAAATCAGACAAGCAGACAGTTCATTCAGCAAGGATCTAATTAAGTACAGTTCTAGAACTCAAAACACAGATATAGAATTAACCAAATTCCTTTGCGATAATTCTCTAAGTCTAAGTGCAGCAAACCAAACTTTCGTTTGCGAGAACTAACAGATTAAACCAGCTTTAATTCCAAGTTTGATATGTTCACAATTATCCTAAACCAAACTTCCGTTTGCGCAAAGTTTAATTGCCCAATTTAATTAGTTCAGATTCCTAAACCCCACTTCCGTGACGTATTTAGCAACCTAATATCTAGATTCTAATTGATCAGGTTAGAACTAGCTTTAAGCACAATTAAATTGAAGAACAAATATAGTTTGAATCCTTAACTGAAATTGAACAAGTCTAGCAGGTCATGAAATCCTATGTGAGAAACCCTAAACCTAACAAGGAATCTACTCAGACATGATTGATGAAAACATAATCATAGAAATAATAGATTGCATAAAAGATAAAAGATTAAAGGGGTTCGAAATCTTCTCCAAATACAGATGATGTAACAGGTTCAGATCAGCCCCAAAAGCTCTAAAATTCCTCTGCTCTTAATTATGAAAGCGTATCTAATTAAAACACCAAAAACTCTATTATATAGGTCTAATCTCGGCCAGGGGATTCTTTGTAAATATCAGGAACTTCTGGATAAAAGTGCAATATCTTGATTCTTCTAAACCGCCGAGTTTTGGCCCATCTCGCTGGTGCATCGATCGATGCTAGGCATGCAACGATCGACACCTTTCTCTGTTTCGGACAGTGAACTCTATCTCTCGGCCAAACACTCCAAAAATCTCCAAAATGCTCCATTATCTCCAATTTAGCTCCAAACCTGATTATACCTGTAAAAGACTCTAAAATAACACAAAAGACACTAAAAACACAACTATATCATGGCATAAAACCGGTAAAAACCATGATATATCAACTCCCCCACACTTAGCCTTTGCTTGCCCTCAAGCAAAACAGAGAACTAAAACATGGTGAAGAGGTTTGAAAACTCTTCAGAAACTCATTTCATCCTAGAAGCTACAATACTCAGATTCCCCTTAGTAAACCACTGAAAGAATCAATTACAGGATATCAAGACCAACATGTACTTCCCCCACACTTAGCAACTGTCCTAGGCAAACTTCCACAATCACATTCAAGCATTCAAATTCTCCCTACTGACTTCTGCAAGTATTTAAGTGCGGTCTCACCTAAGGAGTATCGATCAAAGGGCACATGGATTCTTACCTTATCAACTCTAGACCACCATACTATCTTTCTCTAGTCCCTTTCTTCTCTTTCCCTTCTTTAACAACTGATTTTTCCCCATTGGGTATCATTTTATTTTTTTATCAGTGTTCTTCCCGTTATGGGGTGTACTTTGGACACATTCCATGGATCACATGAGAGAAAATAGTGTTTGCTACCATTCCCATGACCACTTCGGAGTTACTAACTCATCCTCAGTTTATTATCTTTTTTTTTTTTTTACTTTATAGAAGGGGAGAAGGGAACTAAATATGATAGGTTGACAGGCTGTGTCAGAACTAACAAGGGAATCCGACACAAAGTATACCAAGCCCTTAGGTGAGAAATCTAAGTCAGTATTAAATTGAAGTCAGTAAAAGGATCCTCTGATACCCGAAGTGATGTGGGTGTTCCCAGTAGGTTGATCTGTGATGGGGTTTTCTAATAGTCAGAGATAGATCCCGCAACTTCATCCCAATGGTTACTTAAGTTCCTGCAAGTCTTGTAAATCTTCTCAGAAAATCATAGTTTCTTACTTAAACAATTTTGACTCAATTTTTTTTTTTTATGAAAACAAAATGACTCATAAGAAAACAGAAAGATAATCATTAGTAGCACCTCCCCCACACTTAAGACACACTGTCCCCAGTAGTGTCCAGCGAAGGATCCGTAAAAAGAAAAAAAAAATTGAAAAGATGAAATTATGTTTGTCGGGTTACCTCTGTCGTTCAGGCATCGATCGTTGCACTAAGTGCATCGACCGTTACTTGGCGATTTTCGTGTATGGTCGATCGTTGCTCAAGAGCGCAACGATCGCTGCAATGCGATTCCTTTCGTGTTGTGACGATCGACACAGAAGTGAGTCGATCGTTGCACTGCGATTTTGTCCGAGACCTGCAAACATAACTGCACCAAAAACAAAAACAAATGTAAAATCCTAACAAAAACAACAAAAATTAAGTAGAAAAACACCAGTACCTAATGGTGGGTTGCCTCCCACCCAGCGCTTGTTTAAGGTCAATAGCTTGACCGGACGGGTGGGAATTTTCAGGTACCAGGAGGTCCTGACAGAGACTTTTTCTGTCTCTGTTCAAGTCTCCTCATCCAAGGTGGTGAGTAGGCTGTTGCGGAATGCTCATGTCCAAGAAAAGATGGAGTGAAATGTGCTCCAGGATCTATAACCATAGTATTATCCGGCTGCTCAAAATCTGCGTCCCTTATGGTGAATGTCTGCCCATCTATCAGTGGCTTTCGCAGCTTATCCATCTCATAGTGCAGTGGTTCATCTCCCAGATGGAGGTCTATCAAGCTGTTCCTAACATCAATCAACGCTCCTGCTGTAGCCAAAAAGGGTCTCCCAAGCAATAATGCTTCATCCGGATCACAGTCATATCTCAGCACAAGGAAGTCCGTTGGAACTAAGTAGTTTCCAACTCTCACCGGAATGTCCATAAGGAGTCCTTCAGGAACTCGTATGGACTGATCAGCTAGGACAAGAGAAGTCCTAGTAGGAGTAAAATCCAACATACCCAACTTCTCTGCCACAGAGTAAGGCATTATACTTCCAGCAGCTCCTAAATCACACAGAGAACGCCTAAAGCTATCCTCAAAGATAGAACAATCCAGCACAAAGACTCCAGGATCAGGCAGCTTCTTCGGGATCTTAGTTAGCAGAACATCACTAATATGCTGAGGAACTATTATCACCCAGTCTTTCAGATCATCATCCAGGGGCAACATCTTGTTCAGGTACCTCTGCACACAAGGATGATAAGGTGGATATTCAGAAGGTGGAATTTCTTCCAATTCTTCACCAATCCCCTCTAGCTTCTTAAGCTCTTCAATTTCCTGCCTAATCACTTCAGACACTGAGGAGTGTTGTCTAACAATCTGTTCGTAGATCTCCTGTTGAGTAATCTCAGAGGCTCCAGTGAATAGGCGATCAAGCTCCAAGTCAGCATCTATGCCATTATCATCTGACAGTTCTGTCTGTTCACGCCCTGCAACGACCGACACTAAGGGTGTGTCGATCGTTGTCCTCCCGACGGGTGCATCGATCGTCGCAGATGTTGCGTCGATCGACGCACTGCAGCAGATTTCACCCGAGAGTTTTTCACAAATATCCGAAAATTCTTGTTCTGTCACCAACTCAGCTGTACTTAGCTCAAATCTTTCACCTAGGTGAGATCCATCATTAATGTACACAGACCAGGCCTTAACATAAGTGTCTGCCACTCCTTTTCCCTTCAGTGAGCTGGACATCTGGTTCACCTGAGTGTCCAACTGCTTCATGTGAGTGCTCAGAGACTCAAACTTCCCATTGAGGTCTTCATAGACAGCGTCCAACTTCTTGTTGCAGTCCACAGAAATCTTGGTCTGACTCTCCATCAGTTGTTCCATCATAGCCTCCATTCTGCTCTCATGGGCTGTAGGTGCAGGAGGAGTCTGATAGGATGTAGATCCATAGGTTCTCTGAGTACCTTGTCCATAGGTCTTCTGAAAACCACCAGTCTGTCCTCCATTGGAGAATCTGTTCCCCTGTTGATTACTAAATCTATTACCTTGGAAACCAGAACCTCCTATGAAATTCACATCTTCTTCCTGAGTGTCCTCCTCAGTCTGAATCACCTCTACATCTTGGGCAAAGTGGACAGCTTTCTTACTTGTCAGGAGATTGTAAACTGTGTCCAATCTGGATCTTATATTAGCTATATCAGAATTCTCTACAGTTCCACCAGATTTCTTCCTCCTTTCATCCATTGTCTTGCAACTGTTGCTGCCAATCAGGTTCTCAATCAACTGCTTAGCTTGTGTAGGAGTCCTGGTGTTGAAATTAGCATTACTGGAATTATCCAGCGCAGTCTGATAAGGGAGATCTATGCCTCTGAAAAAGATACCAATCAGCTGTACTTCTGTGAATCCATGGTGTGGACAGTCACGCTGATACTGCTTAAATCTCATCCAGGCAGTCTTCAAGGGCTCCACAGCTCCTTGGGAAAAAGTGAGTATGTCCTGTCTGGACTGATCTGAGCGCGCATCATCATAAAAGTGACGCAGGAACTCACTCTTTAAGGCTGCCCAAGTAGTATACTGACCAGGTGCCAGTTGTCTCAGCCATGCACTAGCGTCTCCAGCAAGACTGTGCGGAAATAGCTTAAGGAACAGATAGTCCGGGCATACTCCTTCATACTTCATGCCAGTGACTATATCCTCAAACTTGTCAATGTGATCCATAGGCTGCTCTGCTTGAAGACCATGAAAAGCAATCTGCATCATCAGCTGGTAGTAGATGGTCTTGACCTCGAAATCATTCCTCTCAAAAGCAGGAAGCACTAGAGCTGCTCGCTTTGCATGAAACTCATCAGGTCTGTTGTAGTCAGCTAGTGTCCTCTCATGAACCACCATCTCTCTACCTTGGGCCCGTTCCTGACCCTGGTTTTGGTTCTGCTCCTGTTGCTATTGCTCAGGAATAACATTCCCTTCAGCATCAACCCTCTGCCAGTCGGCATTGTAGCGGTTGTTATCTCGGTCCCTCAGGACACCTTCAGCATCGCGTTCCAGAATCAAACGCTCTCGCATCATTCTTTCTCTTCTTTCTCTTCTGTTAGCTCTCTCTAAACGTCCAAGCTCCTCAAGATCGAGATTAACCAAGCTCGAGTTCGGATTACTTCTAGTTTTATGCGTTGGCATAAACTGTCTGTAATCGTCCAGCAACGATCGATGCTATCAGTGCAACGATCGGTTCAATCTCAAATCGCCTAGTGACGAACGATGCAAGGGTGCAACGATCGACGCAGTGCGAAATCGGTACCTGCGACAGAGAGAAAAACGAAAATTAATAAAACTGAAAATAAAATAGAAACAAAAACGAAAACAAAAAGAAAAATCCTAGTAAAACCCTAGGCTCGAAGCTATCGAAGACTCAAAGAGTCCCCGGCAACGGCGCCAAAAACTTGATAGGTCAAGAATTAATCCCTATACTAAACTGCAAGTGCACAGCAATATCAATGTAGTATATATGGTATCGAAATCCACAGAGACTCCGGTATTCAATAGCTCAAGAACAGGAATTTAACTAGGAAGAAAGAAATGTAATTGAATTAAAAACAATGCAAGAAAGTAAACAGATAGCAAAGATTGTTGGTTGTGAAAGCAAGTTATTAAGAGCGCTAGGTCTAGGGCGTTCTCAGGAAATCAGACAAGCAGACAATTCATTCAGCAAGGATCTAATTAAGTACAGTTCTAGAACTCAAAACACAGATATATAATTAACCAAATTCCTTTGCGATAATTCTCTAAGTCTAAGTGCAGAAAACCAAACTTTCGTTTGCGAGAACTAACAGATTAAACCAGCTTTAATTCCAAGTTTGATATGTTCACAATTATCCTAAACCAAACTTCCGTTTGCGCAAAGTTTAATTGCCCAATTTAATTAGTTCAGATTCCTAAACCCCACTTCCGTGACGTATTTAGCAACCTAAGATCTAGATTCGAATTGATTAGGTTAGAACTAGTTTTAAGCACAATTAAATTGAAGAACAGATATAGTTTGAATCCTTAACTGAAATTGAACAAGTCTAGCAGGTCATGAAATCCTATGTGAGAAACCCTAAACCTAACAAGGAATCTACTCAGACATGATTGATGAAAATATAATCATAGAAATAATAGATTGCATAAAAGATAAAAGATTAAAGGGGTTCGAAATCTTCTCCAAATACAGATGATGTAACAAGTTCAGATCAGCCCCAAAAGCTCTAAAAATCCTCTGCTCTTAATTATGAAAGCGTAATGTAAAGCGTATCTAATTAAAACACCAAAAACTCTATTATATAGGTCTAATCTCGGCCAGGGGCTTCTTTGTAAATATCAGGAACTTCTGGATAAAAGTGCAATATCTTGATTCTTCTAAACCGCCGAGTTTTGGCCCATCTCGCTGGTGCATCGATCGATGCTAGGCATGCAACGATCGACACCTTTCTCTGTTTTGGAAAGTGAACTCTATCTCTCGGCCAAACACTCCAAAAATCTCCAAAATGCTCCATTAACTCCAATTTAGCTCCAAACCTGATTATACCTGTAAAAGACTCTAAAATAACACAAAAGACACTAAAAACACAACTATATCATGACATAAAACAGGTAAAAACCATGATATATCAAGCCGTTGGCTAGTCTAAGGACTTCTCCAACTTAGCTCGGGTAGGATGGATGGTGAAGGGTGGATCGAGTAGAACCACTATAGATGTGAAATCCTATAGATATAGATACTTCTAGGAACACTATAGCAATTTGGAACACTCAAAAATTGAAAGAGAAGAGAGTTTTTGTTTTAGCAAAAAATCGATATTTTATTGATCAAAAGGTGAAAAAGGGATTACAAATCAAGGGATTATATATCCAGGTTCATGACTTGTTCTAAGGAAAAACACATCAGTCCTACAAATAAAAACAAGGAAAAAACGTAGCAAAATCAAAGCAAAACAATCAAATCAAAGAAAGAGTATATAGGGTGCTAAATAAGGCAAGTTTGATCTATTGTTATTCAAACTTGATTCTTTAAGTTCTTTAGATCCTTTAGCTGCTTCAGAGTCTTCTTAATCACCTTCTTGGTATACAGAACATGTGCTTAGGTGTACTTCATCTTTGGAGAAAAATAGGGCCCATTTGACCTTATCAGTTATGAGAGGGTCCACTGTACATATCTTCACTGTTCGGCTTGTATCTAGAATTTTATAACTCATCTCCAGGATTTCTTTTGTGATCGGGAAACTAGACTCATATAGCTTCAATTTTATGGGTGGCTCATCTTCTGGGTCGTCCTAAGTCGTATGGAGACTTGCTGAAATAGGACACTCAGATGGGAGCTCTCGGATGGAGTTATGCGGATGACTTCAAACTGATCAAGTGAGAATATTCCTTCATGTTCCAGCTGCTCAAAGAAGATGTTGAACTTTTTCTCTATGCATTTGCTCCTGATCCACGTCACTGGTCCACTTGGTACATAAGAAATTTGAATGTTTTGGCTTGGTGGCTCGATGTCTTCATCAAAATTGGACTAATAATTTAATATTAGGTGGTCACTTACAAGATAATACTTAATTCAACTAATTTTATTTAAATAAAAAACTCTTTCTAAAATGGTAGCAATAGTTTACCTAAAAAGAGAACATTTTTACAAAATGTTCTAGCAAAAACATTAACCCAAAAAAATCTTCACCACACCTTATGGACGATTTTTTCATTAGGGTTCTTATTTATGTTTTTCTTCATATTTTATTCTTAATGAATGATTGTATATTGATCACCTTGAAGCTGGCCGTATGATTGATGAAGCCACTAAGGTGTTGAATTCATAAACCAGAATTAAGTTAGGCGAGAAACGATGATATGAGGTGAAAACACAAACTTGCAAAACATTGTGAACGTTGATTAATAGTTATTATTGCATTCTCTTTCTCACAGCTAACTGCAAACATTGACTGTTCGAGTTGTTATAAATTATGTGTTTAATTCTACAACAGTAGGTTATGCCCACTTTCATGTTCGTGTTTGTGAAGCATTGTAGACTAGATCTTTGGAAACACAACATATATATCTAAGTAGTGTTCGACCCATGATCCCCTAAGAGTTTTATGCCTCCCAACATTCATTTTATATTTCTTTCAAATTAATAGAAATATAAAGTTCATTAAGTCTCTATGGATTCGATCCCTTAGTATACCACTCTAATTGTTATGCATTTGAAGTAGATTTTAGGGGTAAAACCTAGTTCACATCAAGATCATGTTTTCATATGAAAAATCTCGGTATCTTAGGTTATTTATTGGACATTAAAGTCGCTAAAAATCCAACTGGGATCTATTTATGTTAACACAAGTATGCATTTGCCATCATCAGAGAAACTAGTTTACTTGGAGTCAAACACGTTTTTCGTTAGAACAAAATCATAACTTTTTTCTGGCTACTGGTGCTAATATTTCAGAATCATTTTGATATCGTCTTATTCGGCAAGCTCATTTATCTTGGCACGACAAGACATGAAATGTCTTATATCACTCATATCATTTTACAATGTATAAATGATCTGAAATCAGACCATTTTAAAACTGCACTTCACGTTGTATGATATCTTAAATCAATTCTAAGGCTAAGTTATTATTGTTCAATCAAATACACCTTTAGTATTATCGCTTGCTGCGAATCACATTGGACATCAAGTCCAATTACAAGACGATCTATCATTGGTTGGTATATTCAACTTGGTTGTTCTCCTTTATCTTGGAAGACACATGACATTTTCACATTCCTCAATGATATATCATGGTTTTTTTAGGTTTTCAACCATGATATAAGTGTACATATTGAGTCTTTAACCTTGTTTTTAGAGTCTATTGAGTCTTTTACAGGTAAGCTTGCGTTTGGAGCAAAGAGAGGGATATTAGGACGTTTCTGGTGATTTGTGCAACGAGCTGAAGTTGGTGTCTCGACCACGATGGAGTGTCGACCAACACTACCTTTGATGTCGGTCGACACCGAGCACGAGAGAAGTTATGCGCCGAGTTTAGACAAGTTTTGAAGAATTGCATGAAAGACCCAAAGTTTTCCTATATTCTAATTTGACCCCAAAACGTGTTTAGAGAGTTTTATTAGGGTTTAAGACTCATTCATTATATTATCTTGTTCTTACTTTGTTTCTGAAAGAGAGATTGAGAGATTTTGGCTAGGGGCTGATTCTTGCTACTTGTAACGTTTGAGAGAAGAATTTCGAACCCTTTTACTTTTATCTATTCAGTTTCTGGTTTTCTATTCATGATGTGATGTTTAATTGCTAATATGTCTGAGTAGTAACCTAGTTAGATTTAAGGATTCTCACAAAGGTTTTATGCTTGCTTGATAACTGATTGATTAGGATTCACTATCTTATCGTTCATCACCTAAGTGTGCTTAATACTGAATTCTAAACTGATCACCTAGGGTTTAGACATGAGATAAATAATAATAGCGCGAGAGTGTGAGTTATAATCTGAACCAAACTTAGAGTGAGCAATTTGACTAGACGCAAAGAGATTTTGTTTAGGAAAATTGTGAATCGATAGAACCTGTTCTTAATGCTTGTTTAGAACTCTAGGACCACAAAGAGATTTGGATCGCTAGGTTGCTAGATATAGAAATAATCTCAGCGAGAGTTGGATTATTTAGCATAGTGTTTCTAGTTCTTGAAATGCGCTTAATCTGAATCCTGTTTGTTAAATATCTTGCATAGCACAATTCCCAAAAACTTCCTAAGTCTGACGCCTTTCTTCTTATTGAAAACATGATAGGGTCAGGTTTTAATCCTATATCTAACTGCAAGTGCACAGTTCAGTAGTAGCAGTATATAGGGTATCGAATCCACAGAGACTCTGGTATTCAATAGCTCAAGAACAAGGAATTTAACTAGGAAGAAAGCAATGTGATTGAATTAAAAGCAATGCGAGAAAGTAAACAGAAAGCAGAGATTGATTGGTTGTGAAAGCAAGTTATTAAGAGCGCTAAGTCTAGGGCGTTCTCAGGAAATCAGACAAGCAGACAGTTTATTCAGCAAGGATCTAATTAAGCACAGTTCTAGAACTCAAAACACAGATATAGAATTAACCAAATTCCTTTGCGATAATTCTCTAAGTCTAAGTGCAGCAAACCAAACTTTCGTTTGCGGGAACTAACAGATTAAACTAGCATTAATTCCAAGTTTGATATGTTCACAATTATCCTAAACCAAACTTTCGTTTGCGAGAAGTTTAATTGCTCAACCTAAATTGTTCAGATCCCTAAACCACACTCCCGTGTCGTATTTAGCAACCTAAGATCTAGATTCTAATTGATCAGGTTAGAACTAGCTTTAAGCACAATTTAGATTGAAGAACAGATATAGTTATGAATCCTTAACTGAATTAAACAAGTCTAGCAAGTCATGAAATCCTATGTGAGAAACCCTAAACTTAACTAGAAATCTACTCAGACATAGATAATGAAAACATAATCATATGAAGAATAAATTGCATAAAAGATAAAGAATTAAAGGGGTTCGAAATCTTCTCCAAATACAGATGAAGTAAAGGTTCAGATCAGCCCCCAAAAGCTCTAAAAATCCTCTGCTCTTAATTATTAATGCCTTTGTAATTAAAACACCAAAAACTTAATTATATAGGTCTAATCTCGGCCAGGGGCTTCTTTGTAAATATCAGGAACTTCTGGATCAGAGTGCAATATCTTGACTCTTCATAAACCGCCGAGTTTCGGCCCATCTCGCTGGTGCAACGATCGGTGCTAGAGTGCAACGATCGACGCATTACTCTGTTTCGGACAGTGAACTCTATCTCTCGGCCAATCACTCCAAAAATCTCCAAAACGTGCCATAATCACCAAATATGCTCCAAACCTGATTATATCTGTAAAAAACTCTAAAAGAACACAAAAAGACACTAAAACACACTTATATCATGGTCTAAAACTAGTAAAAACCATGATATATCAACTCCCCCACACTTAGCCTTTGCTTGCCCTCAAGCAAAACAGAGAACTAAAGATTGGTGAAGAGGTTTGAAAACTCTTCAGAAAATCATTTCATCCTAGAAGCTACAATACTCAGATTCCCCTTAGTAAACCACTGAAAGAATCAATCACAGGATATCAAGACCAACATGTACTTCCCCCACACTTAGCAACTGTCCTAAGTAAACTCCACAATCACATTCAAGCATTCAAATTCTCCCTACTGACTTCTGCAAGTATTTAAGTGCGGTCTCACCTAAGGAGTATCGATCAAAGGCACATGGATTCTTACCTTATCAGCTCTAGACCACCATACTATCTTTCTCTAGTCCCTTTCTTCTCTTTTCCCTTCCTTAACAACTGATTTTTCCCACATTGGGTATCATTTTATTTTTTTTATCAGTGTTCTTCCCGTTATGGGGTGTACTTTGGACACATTCCATGGATCGCACAGGAGATAATAGGGGTCTCTACCACTCCCGTGACCACTTCGGAGTTACTAACTCATCCTCAGTTTATTATCTTTTTTTTTTTTACTTTAGAGAAGGGGAGAAGGGAACTAAATAGGACGGGTTTACAGGCTGTGTCAGAACTAACAAGGGAATCCGACACAAAGCATACCAAGCCCTTAGGTGAGAAATCTAAATCAGTATTAAATTGAAGTCAGTAAAAGGATCCTCTGATACCTGAAGTGATGTGGGTGTTCCCAGTAGGTTGATCTGTGTCTGGGTTTTCTAATAGTCAGAGATAGATCCTGCAACTTCATCCCAATGATTACTTAAGTTCCTGCAAGTCTTGTAGATCTTCTCAGAAAATCATAGTTTCTTACTTAAACAATTTTGACTCAATAAAACAAATTTTTTTTGAAAAATGGACTGACTCTTAAGAAAACAGAAAGATAAACGTCAGTAGCACCTCCCCCACACTTAAGACACACTGTCCCCAGTAGTGTCAAGCGAAGGATCGGTAAAAAGAAATAAAAATTGTTAAGGTTTCGATTGAGTTCTGTCGGGTTTACCTCTGTCGCTCAGGCATCGATCGTTGCACTAGGTGCATCGACCGTTACTTGGCGATTTTTGTGTATAGTCGATCGTTGCTCAGGACCGCAACGATCGCTGCAATGCGATTCCGATCGTGTTGTGACGATCGACACAGAAGTGCGTCGATCGACGCACTGTGAATTTGTCCGAGACCTGCAATCATAAACTCACCAAAAACAAAAACAAACCTAAAATCCTAACAAAAACACCAAAAATTAAGTAGAAAAACACTAGTACCTAATGGTGGGTTGCCTCCCACCCAGCGCTTGTTTAAGGTCAATAGCTTGACCGGACGGACAAGATTTTTCAGGTACCAGGAGATCTTGACAGAGACTTTTTCTGTCTATGTTCAAGTCTCCTCATCCAAGGTGGCGAGTAGGCTGTAGCGGAATGCTCATGCCCAAGAAAAGATGGAGTAAAATGTGCTCCAGGATCTATAACCACAGTGTCATCCGGCTGCTCATCATCTGCATCCCTTATGGTGAATGTCTGCCCATCTATCAGTGGTCTTTGCAGCTTATCCATCTCATAACGCAGCGGCTCATCTCCCAGATGGAGGTCTATCAGGCTGTTCCTAACATCTATCACTGCTCCTGCTGTAGCCAAAAATGGTCTTCCAAGTAGCAATGCTTCATCCGGATCACAGTCATATTTCAGCACTAGGAAGTCTGTTGGAACTAAGTAGTTTCCAACTCTCACCGGGATGTCCATAAGGAGTCCTTCTGGAACTCGTATGGACTGATCAGCTAGGACAAGAGAGGTCCTAGTAGGAGTAAAATCTAGCATACCCATTTTCTCTGCCATAGAGTATGGCATCAAACTTCCAGCAGCTCCTAAGTCACACAGAGAGCGCCTAAAGCTATCCTCAAAGATTGAACAATCAAGCACAAAGACTCCAGGATCTGGCAGCTTCTTCGGGATCTTGGTTAGCAGAACATCACTAATATGCTGAGGAACTATAATCACCCAGTCTCTCAGCTCTTCATCTAAAGGTATCATCTTGTTCAAGTACCTCTGCACACATGGATTATAAGGTGGATCATCAGAAGATGGAATTTCTTCCAGTTCTTCACCAATCTCCTCTAGCTTCTTAAGCTCTTCAATTTCCTGCTTAATCACTTCAGACACTGAGAAGTGTTGTCTAACAATCTGTGCATAAATCTCATGTTGAGAGATCTCAGAGACCCAAGAAAATAAGCCATCTAGCTCCAAGTCTGCATCAATACTATCATCACTCAGCGAATCTGTCTGTTCACGAACTGCATCGATCGACACTAGGTGTGTGTCGATCGTTGCAATGCTGCAATTTTCACCCGAGAGTTTTTCACCAAAATCCGAGATTTCTTCTTCCTTCACCAACTCAGCTGTACTTAGCTCAAATTTTTTGCCTAGGTAAGATCCATCATTAATGTACACAGACCAGGCCTTAATATGAGTGTCTGCTAGTCCTTTTCCTTTCATTGAGCTAGAAATCTGGTTCACATGAGTATCCAACTGCTTCATGTGAGTGTTCAGGGACTCAAACTTCCCATTGAGGTCTTCATAGACAGCATCCAACTTCTTATTGCAGTCCACAGAAATCTTGGTCTGACTCTCCATTAGTTGTTCCATCATAGCTTCCATTCTACTCTCATGAGCTGTAGGTGCAGGAGGAGTCTGATAGGATGAAGATCCATAGGTTCTCTGAGTACCTTGTCCAAAGGTCTTCTGAAAACCACTACTCTGTCCAGAATTAGATGAGTTGCTGTTGAAAGCACTTTTCTGTCCTCCATTGAAGAATCTGTTTCCCTGATGATTACCAAATCTATTACCTTGGAATCCAGAACCTCCTATGTAATTCACATCTTCCTCCTGAGTGTCCTCCTCAGTCTGAATCACCTCTACATCTTGGGCAAAGTGGACAGCTTTCTTACCTGCTAGGAGATTGCAAACTGTGTCCAGCCTAGATCTAATATCAGCTATGTCAGAATTCTCTACACTTCCACCAGATTTATTCCTCCTCTCATCCATAGTCTTGCAACTGTTGCTGCCTATTAGATTCTCAATCAACTGCTTAGCTTGTGTAGGAGTCCTGGTGTTGAAGTTAGCATTACTGGAGTTATCCAGCACAGACTGATATGGAAGATCTATGCCTCTGAAGAAGATACCAATCAACTGAACTTCAGTGAATCCATGGTGTGGGCAGTCACGCTGATACTGCTTAAATCTCATCCATGCAGTCTTTAAAGGCTCCACAGCTCCTTGGGAAAAGGTGAGTATGTCCTGTCTGGACTGGTCTGAGCGCGCATCATCATAGAAGTGACGCAGGAACTCACTCTTCAGGACTGCCCAAGTAGTATACTAAGCAGGTGCCAGCTGCTTTAGCATGCACTAGCATCTCCAGCAAGACTGTGCGGAAAGAGCTTAAGGAACAGATAATCCGGGCAGACTCCATCATACTTCATGCCAGTGACTATGTCCTCAAACTGATCAATGTGATCCATAGGCTGCTCCGTTGGGTAACCATGAAATGCATTCTGTCTCATCAGCGAGTAGTAGATGGTCTTGATCTCAAAATCATTCCTCTCAAAAGCAGGAAGCACTAAAGCTGACCGGTTTGCATGATACTCATCTGGTCTATTGTAGTCAGCTAAAGTCCTCTCATGGAAAACCATCTGTCTAGCTTGGTTCTGTCGTGGTGGCTCATCTTCCTCCACATCAGGGATCACTCGTCCATCAGCATCAATCCTTTGCCCAGCAGCGTTGTAAGGATTATTTTCCGGATCCCTCAGGGTACCTTCAGCATCTGGTATCAGAATCAAACGCTCTCGTACCATCCTTTCTCTTCTTTCTCTTCTGTTAGCTCTCTCTAAACGTCCAAGTTCTTCAAGATCGAGATTAACTAAGCTCAAGTTCGGATTACTTCTAGTTTTCTGCGTCTGCATAAACTGTCTGTAATCGTCCAGCAACGATCGATGCTATCAGTGCAACGATCGGTTCAATCTCAGAATCGCCTAGTGACGATCGATGCTTAGTTGCAACGATCGGTGCAGTGCGAAATCGGTACCTGCGACAGAGAGAAAAACTGACAAAAATCAGTAACTAAAAAAAACAAAAACAAAAACGAAAAATCCTAGTAAAACCCTAGGCTCGAAGCTATCAAAGACTCTAAGAGTCCCCGGTAACGGCGCCAAAAACTTGATAGGGTCAGGTTTTAATCCTATATCTAACTGCAAGTGCACAGTTCAGTAGTAGCAGTATATAGGGTATCAAATCCACAGAGACTCTGGTATTCAATAGCTCAAGAACAAGGAATTTAACTAGGAAGAAAGCAATGTGATTGAATTAAAAGAAATGCGAGAAAGTAAACAGAAAGCAGAGATTGATTGGTTGTGAAAGCAAGTTATTAAGAGCGCTAAATCTAGGGCGTTCTCAGGAAATCAGACAAGCAGACAGTTTATTCAGCAAGGATTTAATTAAGCACAGTTCTAGAACTCAAAACACAGATATAGAATTAACCAAATTCCTTTGCGATAATTCTCTAAGTCTAAGTGCAGCAAACCAAACTTTCGTTTGCGAGAACTAACAGATTAAACTAGCATTAATTCCAAGTTTGATATGTTCACAATTATCCTAAACCAAACTTTCGTTTGCGAGAAGTTTAATTGCTCAACCTAAATAGTTCAGATCCCTAAACCACACTCCCGTGTCGTATTTAGCAACCTAAGATCTAGATTCTAATTGATCAGGTTAGAACTAGCTTTAAGCACAATTTAGATTGAAGAACATATATAGTTATGAATCCTTAACTGAATTAAACAAGTCTAGCAAGTCATGAAATCCTATGTGAGAAACCCTAAACTTAACTAGAAATCTACTCAGACATAGATAATGAAAACATAATCATATGAAGAATAAATTGCATAAAATATAAAGAATTAAAGGGGTTCGAAATCTTCTCCAAATACAGATGAAGTAAAGGTTCAGATCAGCCCCCAAAAGCTCTAAAAATCCTCTGCTCCTAATTATTAATGCCTTTGTAATTAAAACACCAAAAACTTAATTATATAGGTCTAATCTCGGCCAGGGGCTTCTTTGTAAATATCAGGAACTTCTGGATCAGAGTGCAATATCTTGACTCTTCATAAACCGCCGAGTTTCGGCCCATCTCGCTGGTGCAACGATCGGTGCTAGAGTGCAACGATCGACGCATTACTCTGTTTCGGACAGTGAACTATATCTCTCGGCCAATCACTTCAAAAATCTCCAAAAAGTGCCATAATCACCAAATATGCTCCAAACCTGATTATACCTGTAAAAGACTCTAAAAGAACACAAAAAGACACTAAAACACACTTATATCATGGTCTAAAACTAGTAAAAACCATGATATATCAAAACACCTATCTAGTTTATTGCTTTCTTTTTTTGCTTTCTCTGGTTTTGATTTAGCTTAGCTTGAATACATACAATCTATCGTGTGACCGTGAGTCCTTGTGGATTCGATACCCTAAGTACTACATAAGCATAACTGTTCACTTGCAGTAGAATAGAGAGTAAAACTAGACCTATCAAGTTTTTGGCGCCATTTCTGGGGACTCATTTAAATTCGCCGATAGATTTTGTCATAGAGTTGAGTCTAAGTCGTTTTTATTTTCTTTGTTACTGATTTTTCTCTTGTTTAGCTTGTTTTTGGTTGCGCAGGAAATCGACAGACGCATTCAGTGTCGACCAACACCCTCTCTAGTGTCGCCCGACACCGAGCTCGAGACAGAGATTTTGAGTTATGTATATGCCAAGTCGACAAACTCGAAGAAACTAGAGCGAAGAACTTGTGAACCTCAGACTTGAGGAGCTAGCTAGACTTGAGAGAACGAACAGAAAGGGTCAAAGAACAAGAATGATGAACAATCGTTTGATTTTGAGACCTGATGCTGAGGGTGTTCTGAGAGACCAACAGAACAACCGGTACAACGATGAGGGGCAAATGATCAATGCTGAGGGACAAGTGATCCCTGATCCTGAGCAGCCCCAAGGTTATAGGCAGTTGATTAATCCTCCTGCTGATTACAACCGTCCGGATGAGTTTTATGCTAACCAGTCGGCAATTATACCTCCTGGCTTTGTGAGGAATGATTTCGAGATCAAGACTGTCTACTACTCTGTTCTGAGGCAGAATCTTTTCCATGGTCTACCACATGAGCAACCCATGGATCATATTAATGAACTTGAAGACTTCATCACTGGAATAAAGCACAATGGGGTAAACTATGACTTTCTCTACCTTAAGCTCTTCCCCTATTCTCTCGCTGGAGAGGTTGCAGCTTGGCTGAAACAACTTCCACCTGGGAAGCTTACCACTTGGGACGTTGTGAAGAGGGAGTTTTTGAGGCACTTTTATGATGATGCTCGCTCTGATCAGTCGAGACAGGATATTCTCACCTTCACCCAAGGTCCTACACAGCCTCTTAAGTCTGCTTGGATGAGGTTTAAGATGTATCAGCGTGACTGTCCTCACCATGGATTCTCTGAAGTGATGTTGTTGGGCATATTTTTCAGAGGTATTGATCTCCATTACCAGTCTGCATTGGATAATGTCAGCAATGGCAATTTCAATACAAGGACTCTTGAGCAGGCTAGAGTGTTAATTGACAACTTGGTGAGCAGCAATAGCACCAAGAATGCTGATAGAAGAAGGAAAGAGTCTGGTGGAAAGATTGATAATCTGGAGATTGCTGATATCAGGAACAATATGAACACTGTTCACAGCTTATTGACTGCAAAGAAGGTTGTCCAATTTGCTCAAGATGTTGAAGTGTTTGAGGCTGAAGAAGACAACCAAGAATAGGATGTGAACTACATCAGTTGCTCTGAATTCCAAGGGAATAGGTTTGGAAATCAGCAAGGTAATAAGTTCTTTAATGGTGGACAGAAGAGTGCTTTCCCAAGCAATCAAAACTCTTCTGGATATGGTTAGAATGCTGGTTACCAAAAGCCTTTTCAGCAAGGTAACTCCTATCAGAGGACTTATGGATCATCCTCCTATCAGACACCTCCTATTGCTAGTTCTAATGAGGGCAAGATAGAAGCTATGCTGGAGCGGTTGCTGGAAGGTCAGACTAAGACTACTGTGGACTTCAACAAGAAGTTGGATACTGTGTATGAAGATCTGAATGGGAAGTTTGAGTCATTGAGTACACATGTGAAGCAGTTAGATACATAAGTGAACCAAATTTCAAGCTTAGTTAAGGGAAAGAATGTCATGGAAACCCACATCAAGGCTTGGTCTGTTCAGATTGATGATGGATCAAATCAAGGAGAGAAATTTGAGTTCAAAACTGCTGAGCTTGTTGAAGATGCTGAAAAACCCGAGAGTGAAATCCCAGTGTCGGTCGATTCCGACTTTGATGTCGGTCGACATCAAGGGCGTGAAGAACCAACTTCATTTGTTTCTTGTGCTGTTGCTGAAGAGGAGGCTCATGAGCCTCAAATACATTTTCCTGAAGAGTCTGTGAAGTCCCAACAAGAGCTAGATGAAGCCAAACATCTGGAAGTAATGGATGAGAAGTTGGAGGAGGAACCACAGCCTGATGATCCGCCCTATCATCCTTGTGTGCAGAGATACTTGGAAAAGATGCTACCCATGGACGAGATGTTAAAGAATTGGGTGATAGTGATTCCCAGATAAGTCAGTGACGTGTTGCTGACTCAAGTTCCCAAGAAGCTACCGGATCCTGGTATATTTGTGCTGAGTTGTTCCATCTTTGAGAATGGCTTCAGGCGTTCCTTGTGTGATTTAGGAGCTGCTGGAAATCTCATGTCATACTCTGTGGCAGAGAGACTGGGGATAGCAAATTTTTCACCCACTAGGAAATCCTTGGTCCTAGCTGATCAGTCAATAAGGGTTCCGGAAGGAGTTCTTGAGGATGTCCCAGTCAGAGTTGGAAACTACCTAGTTCCGACATATATTGTGGTGCTGAAGTACGATAGTGAGCCGGATGATGCTCTAATACTGGGAAGGCCTTTCTTGGCCACAGCTGGAGTGAAGATTGATGTGAGGCATGGTTTGATCGATCTCCACCTGGGAGATGAGCCTCTGCACTTTGAGATGGATATGCTGCGCATGCCATGTTGGGATAGTGTCCTGAAATCACACTTGTACTCACTCCTGATGATAGTTGTGTGTCGAGATCAGACATTCATATAATACAGGGCGGTTGCAATGTTTTGCTAGAAGCCTCTTGCAATCTGTAAGTTGTAGACTTACTGCCATTATTATATGATCCTATAGGGTCACACACCTAAGAAAACTGGAAGCTAAGACATGGGAATGATCATTATGGTAATGATCATATTAATGTGTATTGGATACACATTATTATCGACAAAATGGTGTTGTGTCGATCGACACATCTTGTGTGTCGGTCGACACAGTTCGGGTTTTCGGAAAGGCTTTCCGAATTAAGACTTAATCAAGTCTGGCCCGTTAAGTGTGTTTTAGGTCGAATAAAACTCGAAAGTTTCGACCTAAACACACGGCCGTCCACTTTTTCTTGATAAAAAGAGCAGAAACACCCATAACAGAGGATTCCCATCGATCAGGCACTAGCATCCCGTTTCCAGCTTGTGTGCGTGTGTATCTGGTAGAGGCAAGGCACCTGCGTTGCTCAACTGATCTCGTTCACCAACTCATTCTGCTGCCAGTTCCAGGTAAGAACGAGGTTGGTTGTTTTTAATATATCAAACCCTAGATCCTAGGAGATCCAACAGTGGTATCAGAGCGTTGTTAGGGTTTAGACTATTGAATCTGATGCAATAAATTCGAAAACTGAGTTTGTTGAATTGATCATTGCATGCTAAATTGTGTTTTCAAGGTTTTATTCTCGGTTTTTGTTCCTGTTGAAAAATGATGAATTGATGAAACCGCACTGTGTCGATCGACACTAAGCGTGTGTCGGTCGACACGCCGCGATAACACGTAAAATATTTAGGGTTTGTCGCAGAATGTCGATCGACACAATACGTGTGTCGGTCGACACAGAGCGAAAACTCGCAAATAATTTTAGGGTTTCGATCTGAGATCGAGTACCCGTATTCCTGCTGTGTCGATCGATTCACTGGGTGTGTCGGTCGACACATGCAATGCGATTAGATAGATCGGTTCAATTGGATTGAACCGGTTATCTCGCTCGGTTAATTTTAATTAACCAATTGGTTCTGGTTTGGTAATGTCGATCGACACAGAGTTGTGTGACGATCGACATGGACCGTTAAACCGAACCGGTTCAATTGGATTGAATCGGTTAAGAAAATTCGATCCGGTTTGACCGGTTATCGGAGACCGGTTTAAATTGTGTTGTGTCGACCGATGCAAATGGTTTTCGTCGATCGACACATCACTCACAGAGTTATTGGTTGGACCATAAATCTGCATATACCAGACCAAACTTAATCCTAAAGTTCTAGATGAACCTAAACCTAATAAAACTGAATGTTTTAAGTAAATTAATAACTTTTTGGATGTATATTGGATATACATCAAGATGAAATAGTTCTTTTCCTCAACTAAATATCAAGTAATCTTGATGTCTTGGCCGATCTTGTCTACTGTCAAGACTCATGTCGTTTGTTGGATAGTCTTGGAGTCCTTGGTATCCACTACAACATGATTAAGGCAGGTGGTCATTGACAGATTTGCAGTGCGACTGTCAGTGATCACAAGACAGAAGAGATTGGTTTTACTTGACTGGGCTATCAGAAGTTCTGGGCCCAGAGACATCAGAGTGGATTAGGCATATTTTGTCTCATCCATGACCAAGAGTTGTACTGGGTACAATTAGCAATGATTTGCTTACCTAGATAACTAAAGTTTGAGTAACGGCGAGTCGCCCACTCGAATTTTAGTGATCTGAGGATCTTGGCTCATTGTATTCATCTGAGGAAACATAGTTTTGAATACAATGCGAGTTTTTCTTATTAGATAAGAATTCTCATTTCTTGAACATTATAACTAAAACCTCTACCTTTTTTAATTACAGCTATGTCTATCTCAACTCACATCAACACTTTCTCACTGAGATCCGTCCTTGAGAAGGACAAGTTAAATGGATATAATTTCTTGGAATGGTATCGGAACCTGAGAATAGTTCTCAGGCAGGAGAACAAGGAATATGTCCTTGAAAGAGTTCTCCCCGAGAGGCCACGTTCCAATGCCCCGCAGACAGAAAAGAATGCTTGGGATAAGCATTCAGATGATGTCAAAGATGTTAATTGTCTAATGCTGGTGACTATGAACTCTGAGCTGCATAAGCAATATGAGAACGTGATGTCACCCATTGAGATGATTAACAGCCTGAAAGCTTTGTTTCAAGAGCAAGATCGCACAGAGAGATACCAGACGGTTAAATCTCTCATGGATTGCAAGCTGGCTAAGGACAGTCCAGTAAGTCCTCATGTCCTTAAAATGATGGGTTACATTGATAACCTGGGGAAACTGGACTGTGCCATTAGCCAGGAGCTAGCCACTAACATGCAGTCTTTGCCGTCGTGTTTTGATCAGTTCATAATGAACCACAACATGCAAAACATGACTAAGAAATTGACTGAGTTGCACGGCATGCTGAAGACAGCAGAGCCAAATCTCAAGAAGGCAACTCCCAGTGTACTGATGGTACAAGGGGGTAAAAGGTTCAAGAAACCTAAGAAGGATAAGGGAAAGGCCCAAGTTGTCCAGACTGAGAGTCAGGATAAGCCCAAGCCGAAGCCCAAATCCGGGCCTTCTCCTGAGGATAAGTGCAACTACTGCAAGCAGTTAGGGCATTGGAAGAGAGACTGCAAGAAGTTCATGGAAGATTACAAGAAGCTGAAGAAGACGTATGATGCGTCTGACTCAGGTATTTATGTTATCGAACTTAATGTTATGTCTTCTAGTTCTACTTCGTGGGTATTGGATACCGGCTGCGGTGCTCATATTTGTACTGATGTGCAGGCACTAAGAAATAGTAGGACGCTGAAGAAAGGACAAGTGGAGCTACGAGTCGGGAATAGAGCTAAGGTTGCTGCACTGGCCGTAAGCACCTATGAGTTGTCTTTACCTTCGGGCATGGTTTTAGCTTTGAATAATTGCTACTTTTTACCTGCGATTAGCAGAAACATAATTTCAGTTTCCGTTTTGGATTTGGAAGGTTTTGATTTTGCTGTTAAGAATAAAGTTTGTTCTTTTAATCGTGATGGTACGTATTATGGTAGCGCCCCATTAAATAATGGGTTATATGTTTTAAACCAAGAAATGCATGTCTTTAACATAAATACAAAGCGGTTTAAGTCAAATGACGAAAACCCGACCTTCTTATAGCATTGTCGTTTGGGCCATATCAATGAGAAACGCATCCAAAGGCTCCATCGAAATGGGCTTCTGGGCTCATTTGATTTTGAATCATGTGATAAATGCGAATCTTGTTTGATGGGCAAAATGGCTAGAGCCCCTTTCAACAAACCAAATGAAAGGGCCAGTGATTTATTGGGCCTTGTTCATACTGATGTATGTGGGCCGATGAGTACTGTTGCCAGAGGAAATTACAAGTACTTCATTACCTTCACTAATGATTTCAGTAGGTATGGCTATGTCTACTTGATGAGACACAAGTCAGAATCCTTTGATAGATTCAAGGAATTCAAAAATGAAGTACAGAACCAACTTTGCAAAAGTATCAAAGTTCTGCGATCGGATCGCGGAGGAGAATACTTGAGTCAAGAATTCAGCGACTATCTGAGCGAGTGTGGAATTATTTCACAACTCACTCCTCCTGGAATAACCCAATGGAATGGAGTGTCAGAGAGGAGGAATCGAACCTTATTGGATATGATTCGGTCTATGATGAGTCATTCAAATCTTCCATTATCCTTTTGGGGATACGCTCTAGAAACATCTGCGTTTACACTAAATAGGATGCCATCTAAATCAGTGGAAAAGACACCACATGAATTGTGGACTGGGAACATTCCTAGTCTGTCTTTCCTGAAGATTTGGGGTTGTGAAGCTTATGTCAAACGTTTAATCTCTGACAAGCTCGCACCCAAATCAGATAAATGCTACTTCGTTGGTTATCCTAGGGAAACCAAGGCGTACTACTTTTACAACCAATCTGAGAACAAAGTATTTGTTGCTCGGGACTGTTCTTTTCTTGAGAGGGAGTTTCTCTCTAAGAAAAACAGTGGGAGTAAAGTACATCTTGAAGAAATTCGAGATGCACAGGAGACTGCTCAACCTGCTGAGGAAGAGCAGCAGTTGGATCCACAAAGTTCTGTGGAACTGGCGCCTGTGGAGCCTGAAGTTTGCAGATCCGGAAGGATCCTTCACGAACCCGAGAGATACTATGGATTTCTCGTAACCAATTCAAATGGTCTGATGATCATTGATAGTGACGAACCGGCGACCTTCGCGGAAGCAATGATGGGCCCGGACTCCGAAAAGTGGCTTGGAGCCTCTAAATCCGAAATGGGATCCATGTCAGAAAACCAAGTATGGTCCTTGGTCGATTTACCTAATGGTGAAAAAGCCATTGAGTGTAAATGGATCTTCAAGAAGAAGATTGACGTGGATGGCAATGTACAGATTTACAAAGCGAGGTTGGTGGCTAAAGGTTTCAAACAAATTCATGGTATTGACTATGATGAAACCTATTCCCCAGTCGCTATGCTTAAATCCATTCGGATTCTTCTAGCAATTGCCGCTCATTATGACTATGAGATTTGGCAAATGGATGTCAAAACCGCATTCTTGAATGGTATTCTGGAAGAGGATGTGTATATGACACAGCCTGAAGGTTTTGTTGATCCTAAGAACGCTGGGAAGGTATGCAAGCTTCATAAATCCATTTATGGATTGAAGCAAGCATCACGGAGTTGGAATCTTCGTTTTGATGAAATAGTAAAGCAATTTGGTTTTATCAAGAACGACGAAGAACCATGTGTATACAAGAAGAATAGTGGAAGCAGAATTACGTTTCTTGTACTGTATGTCGATGACATACTCCTCCTCGGTAATGACGTTTTGTTGCTTCAGTCTGTTAAGACTTGGCTCGGAAGTTGTTTTTCCATGAAAGACATGGGAGAAGCTGCGTATATTCTTGGAATCAGAATCTACAGAGATAGAGTGAACATGCTGATTGGATTGTGCCAGGACACTTATATTGATAAGGTGCTCCACAGATTCAGGATGCATGATTCCAAGAAGGGCTTCATACCGATGTCTCATGGCACTAGTCTCAGCAAGAAGCAGTGTCCGGTGACACATGCTGAGCGAGAACGCATGAATATGATTCCTTATGCTTCTGCAATAGGATTTATTATGTATGCCATGCTCTGCACTCGTCCAGATGTAGCTTACGCGTTAAGCATGACGAGTAGATACCAATCTGATCCAGGTGAAGAACTTGTGGTGAATGGATTCACCGATGCGAGTTTTCAGACGGACAGAGACGATTTCCGATCACAATCTGGATATGTCTTCTGTCTAAATGGCAGTGCAGTGAGCTGGAAGAGCTCTAAGCAGAATACCGTAGCTGATTCCACGACGGAAGCTGAATATGTTGCTGCTTCAGAAGCGGCAAAGGAAGCTGTTTGGATCAAGAAGTTCATGACTGAACTTGGTGCGGTTCCTAGTATCTTGGAGCCAGTGGATTTGTTTTGTGACAACAATGGAGCCATTGCTCAGGCGAAAGAACCCAGGTCGCACCAGAAGTCCAAACACGTAGAGAGGAGATATCATCTGATTTGTGATATCGTCAATAGAGGTGATGTAAAGATCAGCCGAGTTCCGAAGGACAAGAATATTGCTGATCCTCTGACTAAGTCACTCCCAAGGCCTAAGCATGAGAGTCATACGACTTCCATAGGCATCAGAGATCTTAAGATGTAATTTTGATTCTAGTGGGATTTTTAGTTTTATTTTAGTTATAGTAAGATGCTCTTGTAAACATTCTTTTGGAAATGTTTAATGAAATTTGATTTCAACATTATTTATTGTGATCTAAATAATGGTCCCAAAATAAGTTTATGACATATTATAGGTCATCAAGTTGAGGACTTGATCATGAAACCATATAAGTTACATATGACATGAATTATGTTTTGTCCCTAGTCTAGGCTGTCAAAGTGGGACACTGACAACCGCGAGAGACTAGCTTGTTAGGTGACTGTTTACTAAGTTTCATGGAGTCAATGATATGAATATCACAGTCAGTCACATAGATATATGTTGGTGAACATATGATCGGACATGACCCACTAATGAGAAGTCTCCAGGATAGTTATGTCTGTGTTATGAGAGGTTCTCATTACGACTATAGAGTATAGTCCTTAGACCTGAGTTCATCATGCTTTCTTGCATATGAATTGGTACACTTTGACCTTGTCAAACGTCGACCCTTAACTGGCGACTATAACGGCACTGTTCAAGTATATCATGAAGTGTGCGTTGAGATAGGGATGGAACAAGATGGGATTTGTCCCTCTTGAATAACGGGAGATAAATATCTCAGGGCCTATCGAAGATTTAATACTGAGAAAAATGTGTGGCCGCACTGAAATGAACTGTAGTTCAGTTGTTTGTAATGTTCAGTATGAGATCAGGAGTTCGATAAATACGATGTTGGCTAAATAAGGATGACACCAATCTTGCCTTATGCCAAATCGAGATATAGAGACAAAAGGATTATAGGAATATATGATTCCAGTACAAGTGGGAGATTGTTGGGATAGTGTCCTGAAATCACACTTGTACTCACTCCTGATGATAGTTGTGTGTCGAGATCAAACATTCGTATAATACTGGGCGGTTGCAATGTTTTGCTAGAAGCCTCTTGCAATCTGTAAGTTGTAGACTTACTGCCAGTATTATATGATCCTATAGGGTCACACACCTAAGCAAACTGGAAGCTAAGACATGGGAATGATCATTATGGTAATGATCATATTAATGTGTATTGGATACACATTATTATCGACAAAATGGTGTTGTGTCGATCGACACAGCTTGTGTGTCGGTCGACACAGTTCGGGTTTTCGGAAAGGCTTTTCGAATTAAGACTTAATCAAGCCTGGCCCGTTAAGTGTGTTTTAGGTCGAATAAAACTCGAAAGTTTCAACCTAAACACACGGCCGTCCACTTTTTCTTGATAGAAAGAGCAGAAACACCAATAACAGAGGATCCTTATCGATCCGGCACTAGCATCCCATTTCCAGCTAGTGTGCGTGTGTATCTGGTAGAGGCAAGGCACCTGCGTTGCTCAACTGATCTCGTTCACCAACTCATTCCGCTGCCAGTTCCAGGTATGAATGAGGTTGGTTGTTTTCAATATATCAAACCCTAGATCCTAGGAGATCCAACATGCCAAAGATTGATGGTCAAACCTTTAGCATTGAGGATGGACCGAAAGAGCAGAGAAGTGAGACTTTAGTTTCTGATCCTGGAGAAAAGAAGATAGTGGTTTCTAAAGATTCCACTCTAGCATCTTCAGAGCTTGCAACTGCTTCTGAGGAGAAAGCTCCAGACATCAAAACCTCACCGAAGCAAAGGTACGTGTTTTCCCAACTCGATTCTATTGATTTCACTACTGTGAGTGCAGAGAAACACCCTGGTCCCAATCTCTCGTTCCTTGGACGAGCCCACGCTGACAATGCTTACTCTCCACCTTGTATGAGGAGACTTTCGCAGAGGCATTCACAGCCCCTGGCGAAACCTCCAGGAGCCTGATCTCGTTTGTCCGGTCAAGCTAATGACCTTAAACAAGCGCTGAGTGGGAGGCAACCCACTGGTAAGTTGTAAATAGTAGGATTTAAATTTGGCATTTTGATTTCTTTCGTTTTTGGAGTTTTTGTGTCAAGTTTTGGAGAACCCGTAGCACTGCAGAATCTGTGTCGGTCGACATCCACGTTGATGTCGGTCGACATTGAACTCGAGGAGTTTCGAGCACGGACGATAATCGACCGAGGTCGATTTCGAGAAGTTGATTTGTTCTAAAAAGTTAAGTGTCGCCCGACATCAAGCTTGATGTCGGTCGACACCGATGAAATCGAGGTAAGTCTGTTTAAAAACCCGAGACCGTACATAATCTTCTTCATTCTTTCTCTCTCGCCGAAAAAACCCAAAAATTGCCACTTTTCTCAAATCTTCACCGTTTTCTACGATTCAAAGCTCTATTCCACTTGTTTTTCCGTGCTCTATCCGTTTCTATCATCTGATTAATCGATATGCGATGGTATGGCTCTAAATCTCTAATTTTCAATTCGTGTTCATAAGGAGAAAGCTTCGACTTTGATCCGATTTACTGATGTTTAAGATGATCGATTAGTGCAATGTGATTGCTTTTGATGCTGGGAATGATTAGATGGAGTCAATTCATGAGAATATGTTGATGCAAAAATACGGATTTTTAGAATCTCATGCTTGTTGGTCTGTTTGTTCGTTTTGCAGATGGACCCTTGTCTAAACACGGGAAAACGACCACGAAGAGCACCTGCAACTGATGTTTTTGGCTCCTCGTCCCAACATGGTGCTCAAAACCAGGCACCTTGGCCACGAATGGAGAAAACAAGTTTCAAAATCACTTGCTTTGAAGACGAACCTTCGGTAGAGGTGAAGAAACGGGAGTGCACACACAGGGAAATCTCAGAGAAGTGGGATGTTTATGATAGTCTGTTCTACAACGCCTGGTGTGACGTTAAGATTGAGCCCACACGGCTTCCCGACATGACCACAATTAGTAAGCTGAAGATAAGATCAGATGTGGTGCGCATCCTACACACGATCGGCTTGGGCACGATCTGTACCAAGTACTACGACTTGTATCCGGAGCTGGTGAGGCAGTTTATGGCCACGGTCCGTGTGTACTACACCAACGATGTGGTGAGGAAAGCTTATGAGGGTACATTGACATTCATGGCCAAGGGAAGGAGGTAGAAGCTTAGTATTCAGGAGCTATGCGATATCTATGAGTTTTACAGGACGAAGGAGAGAGTCAGTTTGCCTGAGAACTGATCAGACGTGCAGCTCTTCTGGCAGCATTTTGGCACAAGAGTATATGATTCGCAGACTACCAGACTGACTGCAGTGCGACATCCGGTTCTGCGCTATCTCGTCCGCATATTCTCCAACACCATCTTGTGTAAGATGGAGCCTGGTATGATGAGGATAGCCGAGCTTTTTCTACTCTATATTGGGATTGGCAAAAGCGTTGATGTCAGTGAGTTTGAGGATGCTCATTTGGAGTTGGATGCTAACATGAGAGCTCTCTTTTCTCACCATTTGGAGAATTTGAGGGTGACGAAGCCTTTTGCTGGAAAGGCGACGAAGACGGAGTCGATTGGGAGTCTTCTAACTCTCATCTTTGATCACTTTGGACTTGACAGGAGTCAGATGAGCATTGTTACTAAGAAGCTCACCTTGGACTTCACGCATCTGAAGAGCAGTCAGTGGATCAAGGGAGACACCAATGGGAGGCAGTTCTGGTGGAGATTCCATGACATATCTGGCGTTGAGCGCCTATTCCCTCTTCCAGAGACTAAGCTCACAGGCATCACTGCTCATCCTCTTTCACTCTCTTTTTAGCCTAATGTGGAGCTTTGCAGGCCTGTCCTGCGACGCTCTACCGTACTTCGAGGAGCTTCTTCTGGAGCTGCTCCCTCTGCTGCTGAGCATGAGGATGTTCCTGCTGCTAATACAGACAAAACCTATGGGTTTCCTGAGCCGCATATGCCACCACCGCAGTTCCAGAAGTGGGCAGCAGGTGTGCTTAAGGGCATCTGGAAGACAATGCACAAGATGTCTTGCCAACGATCTCAAAGCGTGCATCACCCGCCGCCACGACGCCGCGCACCTGCGCCAGCTCCTATGCAGGTCAGCTCAGAGGACGAGGAAGTAGAGGTAGCTGCTTACTCCGATGAGGATATGGATGATGAGGTCTCCCAGGAGTTCTATACTTGCAGCTGCTACTGGTTTTGCTTTTCTTTTTTCTTTTTCTTGAGTCATTTTTATGTTTCTTTTGAGTCAGTCTGTCAGTTTTATTCGCTTGGAACTTTGACTTATTTGAGTTTATGCATCTTCACTGTTGCTTTTGATGTGTTTTTTGAGTGATCTAACGCAGCTAACAGGTGAGAAAATTGAGTGCTAACTCATGATCTTAACCACGGACAGATTTACCATCATGAGTTTGCTCACACGAGCTCGATGTCGGTCGACACTAACCTTAGTGTCGGTCGACATCGACCGCATACAGGTTCGGATTTTTAACTCAAAATTTCTTAGGTTCCAATTTGCTTTATACCAAGCTCACGCTACAATTGCACTGGGGACAGTGCAATTTAAGTGTGGGGGAGGTGGTACTGACATTGTGTTTTGTTTTCTTAGAGAGAGTCCATGTTTTCACTTTGTTTTTCAAAATTGTTTTATTGAGTCAAAATTTGTATGAAACTATGATTTTTCGAGAAATTTTTCGCTGGAACAGGAACTAAGTGACCAATGGACAGACTTGCAGAGCCTCTATGACTATTAGAAAACCCCAAACAGATCAGCTTACCAAGGACACCCATATCTAACCAGGTATTCAGAGGATCCATCACTAGTCTCGCACTTAATATTGACTTTAATTTCTCTCTTAGGGGATTGGTAATCTTTGGGTCGGATTCCTTTGATGTGTTTGGCACAGCCTATGATCATGTTCTAAAGTATGGTTTCTGATTTTCCCCTCCCTTGAAAGTAAAAAAAAAAAAAGATAAAAACTGAGGATAAGCTAGTAGCTTCGAAGTGGTCACGGGAGTGGTAGAGACCCCTATTACCTCATGTGTATCCATGAAAAGATCCAAAGTTAAACCCCAATAAAAAGGGAAGAGCACTGATAGAAAAAATAAAATGATACCCAGTGGGGAAAAATCAGTGCTATGGGAGAAAGGGAGAAGAAAGAAACCAGAAACCGACAGTTTGTTGGTCAGATACTGAATAAATTGAGTCCATGTGTCCTTTGATTCGATACTCCCTCTGTGAGACCGCACCTAATTGTATACAGAGGCTAGTGTGGTGAACTTGAATATCCTAACTTGATTGTGGAGTTTACTTGGGACAGTTGCTAAGTGTGGGGGAAGTATATTGTGGTCTTGAGTTCTGTAAGAAAGTTTTCAGTTGCTTACTAAGTGAATGTGAATGCGAAAGTTCCTAGGACGAAATGAATTTCTGTGTTTTCAAACCTCTTTTCTTATACTTTGGTTCTTTACTTGCTTGAGGGCAAGCAAGAGCTAAGTGTGGGGGAGTTGATATATCATGGTTTTTCTAGGTTTTTAACCATGATATAAATGTACATATTGAGTCTTTAACCTTGTTTTTAGAGTCTATTGAGTCTTTTACAAGTAAGCTTGTGTTTGGAGCAAAGAGAGGGATATTAGGACGTTTCTGGTGATTTGTTCAACGAGCTGAAGTTGGTGTCTCGACCACGATGGAGTGTCGACCGACACTACCTTTGATGTCGGTCGACACCGAGCCCGAGAGAAGTTATGCGCCGAGTTTAGACAAGTTTTGAAGAATTGCATGAAAGACCCTATATTCTAATCTGACCCCAAAACGTGTTTAGAGAGTTTATTAGGGTTTCATACTCATTCATTATATTATCTTGTTATTACTTTGTTTCTGCAAGAGAGATTGAGAGATTTTGGCTAGGGGCTGATTCTTGCTACTTGTAACGTCTGAGAGAAGAATTTCGAACCCTTTTACTTTTTTCTATTCAGTTTCTGGTTTTCTATTCATGATGTGTTGATTAATTGCTAATATGTCTGAGTAGTAACCTAGTTAGATTTAAAGATTCTCACAAAGGTTTTATGCTTGCTTGATAACTGATTGATTAGGATTCACTATCTTATCGTTCATCACCTAAGTGTGCTTAATACTGAATTCTAAACTAATCACCTAGGGTTTAGACCTGAGATAAATAACAATATCGCGAGAGTGTGAGTTATAATCTGAACCAAACTTAGAGTGAGCAATTTGACTAGACGCAAAGAGATTTTGTTTAGGAAAATTGTGAACCGATAGAACATGTTCTTAATGCTTGTTTAGAACTCTAGGATCACAAAGAGATTTGGATCGCTAGGTTGCTAGATATAGAAATAATCTCAGCGAGAGTTGGATTATTTAGCATAGTGTTTCTAGTTCTTGAACTGCGCTTAATCTGAATCATGTTAGTTAAATATCTTGCATAGCATAATTCCCGAGAACTTCCTAAGTCTGACGCCTTTCTTCTTATAGAAAACACCTATCTAGTTTATTGCTTTCTTTATTGCTTTCTCTGGTTTTGATTTAGCTTAGCTTGAATACATACAATCTATCGTGTGACGGTGAGTCTTTGTGGATTAGATACCCTAAGTACTACATAAGAATAAATGTGCACTTGCAGTAGAATAGGGAGTAAAACTAGACCTATCACTCGGCCAAAGCAGAATATAGCTAATATGGTGTCTGAGTTTTATGGTTACGTGAATGATTTCATGCTCGGTATTCCATGAAATGCTCAATAACTTTGCATTTAGATAGATTATTAATGGATATTAATTTTGTGGCCAGTCATGTGTATATCATGCTTGAACTAAACATGAGGATTGGATTTTCACTTCATCACATATGAGATTATTGGAGGTTATATCGCTACGAAGCAATTTCGACAAACACACAGCTCCTGGGATGTTAGTTTCCGCACACATGATTTTCCGCTTAACTGTCCATTTTGTTGAAAAATGTTGGGAACCGTTGATGGATAAATTTGCTTCTCATCTCTATCATTGTTTCGAGCTATGCACCGACTCTTTAAACGTACTTGCAATAGGAAGTAATAGCTGGCAAAGGTCACAGTCTCTTCATTGTTATATTGAGCCACAACAGAACCCCACACTTTAGCGAGGTTATTCACCTTCTTTTTAAGGTAAACGCTCGAAAGAATACATCCACCGATATTATACCGGACCACCAAGTCTAGATTCTCCATGGAGATGAATGGGCATAATCTCTCCATAACATATAAGAATTATGGTGGAAATATCCTTTCTATATTGCATAAGATCTTAGGAACTTTTTGCTCTAAATTTCTGATATCGTCAACTGTAAATGACCTCGTGCATATATCCCTGAAAAAGCTCCAACCACTGAGATTGCTTTATGAACATCTTTAGGGAGGAGATGAGCAAACGAAAATTGTAGGAGTTGTTGCATCGCAACATGACAATCATGGATCTTCATTCCGATAAAATTTCCTCCATCAGTGTCAACACAGTTTAAAGCATAACCGCCAGGGAATTTAATTCGTCGCATAATCCACTCAAATAACTCTTTCTTCGACTGCGGGTCTAACCAATTTGCTGGAATTAGACATTTCCCGTTCTTCTGAAGATGAAGTTCAGGCCGAGCACATATATATGGCAAATCAAGCATAGACTTCACATTGGCTTTCGTCATCCCTTGCACATTCAGAACAGTTTTCATGATGTTTTCAATGTAGTTTTTTTCAATGTGCATGAAATCAAGATTATGCCTTAGTAGTTGGTCCTTGCAATATGCTAAATCCCAGAGGATGCTTTGCTTGTGCCAGTTGTGGGATAAACCAGCTGCATATACATTTTCATGCCCATTTTCACCGGAATCAGAAGTTTTTAGCACACCAAAAGTTCCTATGGTCCCCAAAGTAGCTGTATGGGAGGAGGATCATCAAACACTTTTCTCTTCTTCGGAAAAAGTTTTGTGTTTATCCGATACAGATGATCATGCGGTAGAAATCTTCTATGACAATCAAACCAACATGATTTGCGTCCGTTCTTCAACTAGAATGCATCAGTATTTTCTTGACAATACAGACATGCTAACCTCCCATGTATTGTCCATCCAGATAAGATACCATAAGCCTGGAAATCGCTATTGTCCACATAAGTACAACCCGCATATGAAATTTTTGCTTGCATGAGATATCATATGCTTCAACACTGGGCTTCTATAACATTTGAAACCCATGTATCAATGAATGCAAGAATTCATCAAGTGATCTACTTGGATGCTCTTGCTTGGGAACGAGTACAGAGAGGAAAATAAACTCTCGACGCATGCACATAGATGATGGTAGGTTATAGTGAGTCAGAATCACTGGCGACAACGAATATTGTCTCCCACGCCTCCCAAATGGGTTGAAACCATATGTGCATAATCCGAGGTACACGTTACGTGGCTCATACGCAAAACGTGGATATACTCTCTGAAAATGACGACATACCTTAGCATCTGACTGATATAGCATGGTTTTTAGGACTTTCAACCATGGTATATGTCTTCTTATTGAGTCTTTTAGAGTCTTTTTTAGTCCTTTTATATGTGTTTATAGGTCTAGGTACGTTTGGAGCGGATTTGGAGATTATGGCGCATTCTAGAGCTATTTGGAGCATTTGCCCGAGAGGAAGAGTTCACTGTCGATATCAGACTATTGTGTCGATCGACACAACTTATGCATCGATCGACACAAATGCGAGATGGACTTTTCTCGGCGGTTTAATGAAAGATTTGGAAATTGCAACTTAAGCCCAGAAGTTTCTCATAATTACAAAGAAGCCCCAGCCGTGATTATATCATTATATTAGGGGTTTTAAGCCATTGTTTAGGCTATGCATTATTTTACTTTGAGAGAGTTAGGGGGCTGATCTTATACTCGAGAGAGAAGAGATTTCGAACACCAGTTTCTTATTCTATTTTATGCTATTTGGTTTTCTGTTCATCATGTCTATTGTTATAATTGCCATGTGATATACCATGGATTTTAGGGCTTTTAACCATGGTATATATCTTCTTTATCGAGTCATTTACTATGTTTTGGAGTATTTTAGGTGTGTTTACAGGTCTAGGTACGTTTGGAGCGGAATTGGAGATTATGGCGCATTCTGGAGCATTTTGGAGATTTAACCCGAGAGATAGAAGTCATTGCCCATTTCACAGACCTGTGTCGATCGACACAACATGTGAATCGATCGACACAAGGTCGACACAGAAAAGTCTCGGCATTTTATCAATATTTTGGAATTTTCACTTTTTCCCAAAAGTTTCATATAATTACAAAGAAGCTCCAACCGTGATTAGACCATTATATGAGGGTTTTTCAGTCATTGTTTAGGCTATGCTTTACGCACGCTTTATTTTACACTCAGAGAGTTTTTAGGGGCTGATCAGATACTCGACATAGAGAAGATTTTGAATCCCAGTTCTTTATTCTGTTTTATGATATTTGGTTTTCTATTCATGATGTCTTCTGTTTTGATGATCATGTCTGAGTAGTTTACCAGTTAGGTTTAGGGATTCTCACAAGGGATTTCATGGAACTATAGGTTAATCAATATGTAGGGATTCATATATGTTAGTTCTTCATCTAGGGTTGTTCTTATTGCTTGATCTGAATTGGCCACTTAGATTATTGATGTTAGGTTGATTGATGCAACGGCAGTTGGTTAATTAGCTAGAAAGAACCTAGATGAGCAATTTGACCTACCCGCAAAGAAATTTGGTTTAGGAGAATTATGAACGAACGAACTTGTGATTAATGGTTGTTTAGAACTCTATAATTCGCAATGAAAGTTGGTCTGCTAGGTTGCTAGACATAGATAGGATTCACAACGAAAGTTGGCTTCTTATACTTCTGTAATTCCAGTTCTATAACAGTTCTTAATTAGATCCCGCTTGATTGATTTTCTGTGTTCCTGATTTCCTGAGAACTCCCTCGACCTAATGCTTCGCTTGCTTGCTTACAAACCGATCTATTTACTTTTATGCTATTTGATTTACTGCTTTCTCTATTGCTACCTAGCTTAACCTGACATTCTATAATCTATCGCAAGAATCTAGAGTCTCTGTGGATTCGATACCCTTTGTACTACGATCGCATATTTGTGCACTTGCAGTTAGAATTGGGATAATTCTTGACCTATCAAGTTTTTGGCGCCGTTGCCGGGGACTCTTTTGAGTCTTCGATAGATTTAAACTTAGGGTTTAGACTAGGTTTTTTCGTTTTTGTTTTTGGTGACTAATTTTTTTCTTCTGTTTCTTGCGTTTCAGGTACACCTGTAATCGCTCTGCATCGATCGACACGGTCATGTATGTCGATCGTCACATGATGGAGCAGTTTCTGGAAAGACGGGAAAAGGATTTGAACTACATCAGTGGCTCTGGATTTCAAGGAAACAGTTTTGGAAATCAGCAAGGTAACAAGTTCTTTAATGGTGGACAGAAGAGTGCTTTCACAAGCAACCATAACTCTTCTGGATTTGGACAGACTGCTGGTTATCAGAAGCCTTTTCAGCAAGGTAATTCTTATCAGAGGACTTATGGACCATCCTCCTATCAAACACCTCCTGTTGCTAGTGCTCATCAGAGCAAGATGGAAACCATGATGGAGCAGTTGTTGGAAGGTCAGACTAAGACTGCTGTCGATTTCGACAGGAAGCTGGATCCCATGTATAAAAATCTGAATGGGGGATTTGAATCCTTAAGCACACATGTGAAGAAGTTGGATGTTCAAATTCAACAGACATCTCAAGCAATACAAAGGCAGAATGGAGCTGGGAAAGCTGAACAGAAGCAGTACATTAATGTTGTGATCACAGGAGATGAGATTGAGTTGTTAGGTGAAGAAGAGGACATCATCTCGGATTTTTCGGAAGAATTCTGCTTGTCTGAGACATGCATCGATCGACACACACTTGATGTCGATCGACACACCATTTGCATCAATCGACACATATTGCAGACGGGAGCAAAAGCCTACAACAGTCCAAAAACGAGTCTGCAAGCCCTCTGATCAATATTTTAAGGCTCCTAAACTGTCTAAACAGGAGCTAGACATGGCTAATTGCATGGAAGTGATGGAGAAGCAGCTGATTCAGATTTCATAGAAGCTTCCAAATCCAGGAGTCTTTGATCTAGACTGTTTTATTTCTGTGGAAAGATTCAAGCATTCTCTGTGTGATTCAGGATCTGGTGTGAATCTTATGCCATACTCTGTGGCTGTGAGATTGAGACTGATGGAATTCCAGCCTACTAGGATCTCTCTTATCTTAGCTGATCGTTCAAAGCGATATCTGAAAGGAGTTCTTGAGGATGTATATACCAGAGTTGGAAACTACTTAATTTCAACGGAATTTGTAGTGCTGAAGTATGAGATTGAGCCAGATGATCATATTCTACTTGGAAGATCATTCTTAGCTACTACTGGAGCTGTGATAGATGTGAGACGTGGTCTAATTGATCTCCAACTGGGAGATAAGCCATTGCAGTTCAAGATGGATAGGAAGCACAGAGCCACCATTGATGGACATAGATTCAGTGTTGAGGAGGAACCAGAGGAGAAGATGGCAGTTCATTCTGAACTTACTCTAACATCTTCAGAAACTGCAACTGCTCTTAAGCAGAAAGCTCTTGACCTCTTGTGTCCACCAAAGCACAGGTATAAAGCTTCTAAACATAAACCTCCTAATCCCTCAGCTTTAAATGCAGGAAAACGGAGAATCCTACCCAGGCTTCGCTCCCGCCCTAGTTCTACTCCTTTCCTTGGGAGATCTCATGATCCGAAATCTTATACGCCACCTTGGATGAGGAGACATTCACAAAGACACTCAAAGTCTCTGTTGAAACCGCCATGAGTCTGATCTCCTTCGCATAGTCAAGCTACTGACTTTAAACAAGCGCTGAGTGGGAGGCAACCCACTATTAGGTTCGATTTTGTTTTCATTTTTCGTTTTGATTTGGTGTTTCTAATTATTATGTTTTTTGTGTTCAAAGCCGAGAGAAACAGGAAAATCGCATTGCATCAATCGACGCTCATATTGCATCGGTCGACACAATTGCGATTTACGGTTTGCCAATTGCGGTTCAGACACCGGTTATTTAAATAACCGCGAGCATATTCGCCTTGCATCGATCGACACCCTAGTGGCATCGATCGACACAGGGCGACAACAGGTAAGTATTCTGCAACTTTTCGGATTGTTCTTCAATTTAATTTTTCTTGCCAATCCTGAGCTTGATTACACTGGGGACAATGTAGTTTAAGTGTGGGTGAGGTCGCTACTGACGCATGCTTTTATTTTCTTAGAGTCAATCTTTGGTTTTTCAAAATTATTTTATTGAGTCAAAATCTTTATGAAATTATGATTTTTCGAGGAAATTTTCCGCTTGAACAGGAACTAAGTGACCATTGGACAGACTTTCAGAGCCTCTATGACTGTTAGAAAACCCAAAACAGATCAACCTACCAAGGACACCCATATCTAACCAGGTATTCAGAGGATCCATCACTAGTCTCACACTTAATCTTGACTTTAATTTCTCGCTTAGGGGCTTGGTAATCTTTGGGTCGGATTCCTTTGAAGGGTTTGACACAGCCTATGATCCTGTTCTAAAGTATGGTTTCTGATTTTCCCCTCCCTTGAGAGTAAAAAAAAAAAAGAGAATAAAAACTGAGAATAAGCTAGTAGCTTCGAAGTGGTCGCGGGAGTGGTAGAGACCCCTATTACCTCCTGTGCATCCATGGAAACATGTCCAAAGTATGCCCCAGTAAGGGAAGAGCACTGATAGAAAAAATAAAATGATACCCAGTGGGGAAAAATCAGTGCTAAGGGAGAAAGGGAAAAGAAAGAAACCAGAAACCGACAGTTTGGTGTTCAGATGCTGAATAGGTTGAGTCCATGTGTCCTTTGATTCGATACTCCCTCTGTGAGACCGCACCTAATTGTATACAGAGGCTAGTGTTGTGAATTTGGATGTCCTAACTAGATTGTGGAGTTTACTTGGGACAGTTTCTAAGTGTGGGGGAAGTATATTGTGGTCTTGAGTTTTGTAGGAAAGTTTTCAGTGGATTACTAAGTGAATCTGAATGCGAAAGTTCCTAGGACGAAATGAGTTTATGTGTTTTCAAACCTCTTCTCTTATATTTTGGTTCTTTACTTGCTTGAGGGCAAGAAAGAGCTAAGTGTGGAGGAGTTGATATACCATGGATTTTAGGGCTTTTAACCATGGTATATATCTTCTTTATCGAGTCATTTACTATGTTTTGGAGTATTTTAGGTGTGTTTACAGGTCTAGGTACGTTTGGAGCGGAATTGGAGATTATGGCGCATTCTTGAGCATTTTGGAGATTTAACCCGAGATATAGAAGTCACTGCCCATATCACAGACCTGTGTCGATCGACACAACATGTGCATCGATCGACACAAGGTCGACACAGACAATTCTCGGCATTTTATCAAGAGTTTGGAATTTGCACTTTTGCCCAAAAGTTTCTTATAATTACAAAGAAGCCCCAGCCGTGATTGGACCATTATATTAGGGGTTTTCAGCCATTGTTTAGGCTACGCTTTACGCACGCTTTATTTTACACTCAGAGAGATATTAGGGGCTGATCAGATACTCGACAGAGAGAAGATTTTGAACCCCAATTTTTTATTCTGTTTTATGATATTTGGTTTTCTATTCATGACGTCTTCTGTTTCGATGATCATGTCTGAGTAGTTTACCAGTTAGGTTTAGGGATTCTCACAAGGGAATTCATGGAATTATAGGTTAATCAATCTGTAGGGATTCATATCTGTTAGTACTTCATCTAGGGTTGTTCTTATTGCTTGATCTGAATTGGCCACTTAGATTATTGATGTTAGGTTGATTGATGCAACGACAATTGGTTAATTAACTAGAAAGAACCTAGATGAGCTATTTGATCTGCTCGCAAAGAGATTTGGTTTAGGGGAATTGTGAACGAACGAACTTGTGATTAATGCTTGTTTAGAACTCTAGAATTTGCAACGAAAGTTGGTATGCTAGGTTGCTAGACATAGATATGATTCGCAACGAAAGTTGGCTTCTTATACTTCTGTGATTTGATATATCATGGTTTTTACCGGTTTTATGCCATGATATAAGTCTGTTTTAGAGTCTATTTGTGTTTCTTTAGAGTCTTTTGCAGGTTTTATTAGGTACATGCATGTTTGGAGCTAATGTGGTGATTATGGAGCTTATTGGAGTGATTTGGAGATTTGGTCTGAGAGAATGAACTCACTGTCCAGTTTTGGGATCATGCGTCGATCGTTGCACACCTGCATCGGTCGACACACTATGCGAATGGGCCAAAATCTCGGCGGTTTATGAAGTTATCAAATATTGCAGAAGAGCCCAGAAAAATTTCAGATATTACACAGAAGCCCCACACGTGATTAGCTATATATATTAGGATTTTGGTGTTTATTTTAGATCACGCTTTCATAGTTAAGAGCAGAGAGTTTTTAGAGTTATTGGGGATGATCTAATCCTGTACTTCAACTTATTTTGGAGAAGATTTCGAACCCCTTTATTTATTTAATCTCTTTTATGATTTCTATTTATTCTATGATTTCTGTTTCATTAATCATGTCTGAGTAGATTCATAGTTAGGTTTAGGGTTTCTCATTAAGGATTTTATGACTTGCTAGACTTGTTTAATTCAGTTAAGGATTCATATGATTAGAATGTTCTTCGATCTAAATTGTGGTTAATGCTAGTTCTAACCTGATCAATTAGAATCTAGATCTTAGGTTGCTAAATGCGACACGAGAGTGTTGTTTAGAATCTGAACTATTTAGGTTGAGCAATTAAATTATTCGCAAAGAGATTTGGCTTAGGTTAATTGTGAACATATCGAACTTGAAATTAATGCTGGTTTAATCTGTTAGTAATTGCAAAGAGATTTGGATTACTGCACTTAGACTTAGAGGATTTTCGCAAAGAGATTTGGTTAATTCTAATTCCGTGATTTGAGTTCTAGAACTGTGTTTAATTAGATCCTGACTGATTAACTTGTCTGCTTGTCTGATTTCCTGAGAATTCCCTAGACTTAGCGCTTTTAATTAACTGCTTTCACAACCAATCCTGCTACTGATTTATTTTCTTGTCTTGCTTTTAATTTACTTCACATATGCTTTCTCCTTAGTATTAATCTCTACGGTTCTTATTCTATCGAGACCAGAGTCTATGTGGATTCGATACCCTATATACTACAATCACTTAACTGTGCACTTGCAGTAGAATAGGATTAAAACCTGATCCCTATCAAGTTTTTGGCGTCGTTGCCGGGGACTCTTAGAGTCTTCGATAGGACCGAACATAGGGTTTTTACTAGGAATTTTTCTTTTCTTTGTTTTTGTTTTCGTTTTTTTTTTATTTTACTAACTTTTTCTCTGTTTTCTCTCTGTCGCAGGTACCGATTTCGCCTTGCGTCGATCGTTGCACCTCTTGTGTCGATCGTCACTAGGCGATTTTGAGATTGAATCGATCATTGCACTGATAGCATCGATCGTTGCTTGACGATTACAGACAGTTTATGCAGACGCGTGAAACTCGAAGTAATCCGAACTTGAACCTCGTTAATATCGAACTTGAAGAACTTGGACGTCTAGAGAGGACTAACAGAAGAGAAAGAAGAGCAAGGATGGTTGTACATAAGCTAATCTTAATACCTGATGCTCAAGGGACCCTGACGGATCCACAGAACAATCCTCACAATGCTGCTAGGCAGAGGATTGATGTTGAAGGGAATGTCATCCCTGATCCTCCTGAGCAACCGCAACAGGAGCAGAACCAAGGTCAAAGACAGGCCCAAGGTAGAGAGATGGTTGTCCATGAGAGGACTTTAGCTGACTACAACAGACCGGTCAGCTTTAGTGATTCCTGGCTTTGAGAGGAATGATTTTGAGATTAAGACCATCTACTACTCGCTGATGAGACAGAATGCATTCCATGGTTACCCCATAGAGCAGCCTATGGATCACATTGATCAGTTTGAGGATAAGTCACTGGCATGAAGTATGATGGAGTCTGCCAGGATTATCTGTTCCTTAAGCTCTTTCCACACAGTCTCGCTGGAGACGCTGCTGCATGGCTGAAGCAACTGCCACCTGGGCAGTTTGATACTTGGGCAGCCCTGAAGAGTGAGTTCATGCGTCACTTCTATGATGATGAGCGTTCAGATCAGTCCAGACAGGACATACTCACATTTTCCCAAGGATCTGTGGAGCCTCTAAAAGCTGCTTGGATGAGATTCAAGAAGTACCAGCGTGACTGCCCACACCATGGATTTACTGAGGTCCAATTGCTAGGTATCTTCTTCAGAGGTATAGATCTGCCATATCAGTCTGCACTGGATAACTCCAGCAATGCAAACTTCAACACCAGGACTCATGCACAAGATAAGCAGTTGATTGAGAACTTAGTGAGCAGCAACAGTTGCAAGACTATGGATGAGAGGAGGAAGAAATCTGGTGGAAGTGTAGAGAATTCAGAGATTGCTGATATTAGATCTAAGCTGGACACAGTTTGTAATCTTTTAGCTGGTAAGAAAGCTGTCCACTTTGCCCAAGATGTTGAGGTAATTCAGAATGAGGAGGACACTCAGGAAGAAGATGTGAATTACATTGGAGGATCAGGTTTCCAAGGTAACAGATTTGGTAATCAGCAGGGAAACAGGTTCTCAAATGGAGGACAAAGGAGTGCCTTCACAGGAAATCAGAACTCCTTTGGACAGACTAGTGGTTTTCAGAAGCCTTTTGGACAAGGTACTCAGAGAACCTATGGATCTTCATCACTACAAGAAAAATGGTTATTCTTTGCTCACGATTAATGCTATTATATGTGATTGATAGCGTTTTTGAAATGGCTATGTCTGCCCCAGCTATAATAGATCAGCCATATATGATAGCGTTTTTCGTCTGTGCTATAATATTGTTCACTATAATAGCGATATTTTTTCTTGCTATTACTGGATATAGTTATGATAGCTTTAGTTTGTGATGCTATATATATACATTGTTTTATAGCATTGTTAAATTGCTTTAATAAATATTTATATATATTTGAAAATTTAATTCAAAATATGATTTTCAATAATAATCTAAAAATTTCTTATACAAACATCATAAAAAACACATATCTAAAATTCCTAATATTCTAACATTGTCTGTAGTTTCTTGTAGTTTCTTCAGTCTCAAGTTCACTCAAATCTTCTTCTCTTGAATATCCTGGGTCCATATTATTTCACATGAAGTCATGGCCGGTTTTGGAGGGGTTTCCTGTTTGATCTTTTGGGGTCTCCATTTATGCCTACAAAAAGAAAAATTATATCTTGAACAAGAATTATTCAACACAAAGTCCAAGCCAAGTAAACACAGAGCAACCAACAACAATCATTACATAATACGAAGTTATTGTATAAATGTTAATCTCAAGACAGACTCACGCAAGCACAAATCTTCAGAAGGAAGAAGGATCTAATTTCTCCATTTATATAACGCTCTCAAAGCCAAAGCCAAAAGCATAACATTTTATATGATACTAAAAATAAGTAGATATACTTCCTAGAACAAAACCGTAACTTGATTATTGGGTGTTGCTCAAAATCAAAGCGAAAGCACATCTAAACCAATTGTAGCAAGCTATTAAAAAGGAAGAAGTTATGGTGAGAATGTGAGGCATTTCAAGATTGAATTAATCAAGCGAGAGAGCTAAACCTGACTCTTGTCACCAAATTCACCAAAGAAATTAATCGAAAATGCCTGCCAGAAAAGAGGTGATCAAACATGAAACTAATTTCAGAGAGGTATAATGCTTATGAGAACAGATTCTGAGATTGAGATGATTTTTAGTTTTATCTTGAGAAAAACTGGAGAGAATAATTGTCTGAGGAACAGCCTTGTCTGCTTTTTGTTTTCATCTTCCATCTACAATGACAAGAGATGGTTTTGTGAATACAAAGCACATGCAATTCCCACACGCAGTCTGTGTGAATCTCGGTGTATTTAGCTACATACCTTAGTGTTATCTTTTGTAGCTTTTCCATTAGCCTGCAAATCAGAATCCTATGATAAACACACAATAAAGTCAAAACCACAAAAGTATTTATTAGAAATGTGAGAACGAGTGTGAAGAAAGGCGAAACCCAACCAGTTCTGCTTCGACTTCAGCCAACTCTTCTGAACCCCTGCCACCAAAAGTAGAATCAGATAACCTGAAATTTCATCCTCATGACATCAAAATCTCATGAAGCAAACTATTACCCTCCTCCTTGTTTAAAACCGTCCCACAAAGACCATAGCCCGAAACCAAAGAACAACAAAGTTGTTATGTGATGAGTTTATTTCCGAGATATCTGCAAGTGAGGGTTTGAACCAGCATTTAGTAAAAATATTCTTCACGCAACAATCTGAGTTCAAGCAAAAACCATTACAAAAGTAACAAAGCAAACATACCAGATTTGGAGAAGCCCATACAACAGTAGCAAAGAGGATAGTCATAACCTAAGAACTAGCAAAAAAATGAGTTTCCAAAATCAGGAAGAAAGGTCAGTGAACGCAAATAGTCAAAAGGAATCAGGAAAGCTTACAATAAGCATTCCGGGTGAATCTCCAATGTCATCACAAATCGCAAGCTTTATAGCAGCTGATTGATCATCAATACGCATAGGAAGCATTCCGGGTGAATCTAATAGATCAAGATCTTTCCCAAGCTTCACCCATCTGTTTAACAGTCAGATAAAGAGAAACGATCAGTGACAAAGATTAAAACATGAATCTTGGATGTGTCTGAGTCAAAAAGGAAGCTTTAAATGAACATCTTAGATTATTATCAATCGTTAAACAATCTGAAAGATGAACATCTTATCCTTTATTTCCAGAATCAAATTTTGAATCTTGCATCCAAGAATCATCGTACTATTTTGAAGAATAAAACCAATCACCTTTACAAAAGCGCCTTTAGGATTCTGGGTCTCCTCTCAGCACCGAATCCACATGGTTCCCTTGTAAAAAGCAACAAAACGATTTCAATGAAAACAAAAATCGAGAGGCAAAATCGATTGGGTCACAGAACTCGCTTCAACTCGGATCCAACAGGTCCAAATATGAGAGATGGATTGTGTGTAACCTTGTTTGTGACCGGCGCCTTTGTCCACGGTGTGACACTGAGCACACTTAGTCCTGAAGATCTTCTCACCGGCCTTGGAGTTTCCTGGTGGTGCTTCATCAAATGACGCCATTCTCGCCTGAGAACAGGAGAGCCGGAGGAAGGATGGGGAGAGGCGGAGGAAGGCGGTGGAATCAACACCGTTGTGGTCGTGGTGATGGTTGTGCCGAGAGAGAGAGAGAGAGAGAGAGAGAGAGAGAGAGAGAGAGAGAGAGAGAGAGAGAGAGAGAGAGAGAGAGAGAGAGAGATAGAGAGAGAGAGAGAGAGAGAGAGAGAGAGAGAGAGAGAGAGAGAGAGAGAGAGAGAGAGAGAGAGAGAGAGAGAGCAATATCAAAAGAGAAAAATGAGATCTGGGAAGATTTTTTTTTTTTATGTAGAGTTTGAAAGATATCAAGTGAGATCCAAAAAAATTGAGGAATAGAAGAGGGAAACTTCGGCGCTCTAACAAAAGTTTCGTAAGTATTGGCGGATCGGGCTATTTTTGTTTCCGGCTTATTAATTCACTATCTTAGCATTATAACAATGCTATTAAAAATAAAATAAATCTGAAATTTATCTTTAATAGCAGTTTGAAAAACCGTGCTATTATATTATGCTATTAATAAGCATAATTTTTGTAGTGCATCTTATCAGACTCCTCCTGCACCCACTGCTAATGAGAGTAGGATGGAAACGATGATGAAACAGCTGATGGAGAGTCAGACTAAGAGTGCTGCAGACTTCGACAAGAAGATAGGAACAGTCTATAAAGAGCTAAATGGGAAGTTTGAATATCTGAGCGCACACATGAAGGAGCTTGATGCTAAAGTTGCAACAACTGCTGGATATGCTCAGAGGGAAGATGGATATCTCCCAGGACAGACTGATGCCAATCCCAAGTACCAATGCAATGCAGTGACATTGAGAAATGGAAAGAAGTTGTTACCTGGCCAGAAAAGGCAGTTGAGTGTGGAAGAACTCGTGGAAATTGAAGAGTTGGAAGATGGGATCCGTGACATTCACAATGCATCGATCGACGCAACCCAGCAACGGTCGATGCAAAGCGATAACGAAGAAACGGTCGTAGCAAAATCACCCAGCAACGATCGACACAACTCCAGTGACGGTCGATGCAAGGCGACTGCAGAGTGTTCAAAACCAGAGAAACTGAAACAGTCGACCGAGAGAGTGTACAAGCCTAAGGTTCCTTATCCCAAGAATCCCAGAAAATCTAAGAATGATAGGCAGTATGCTAAGTGCAAGGAGTTCATTAAAAGGGTGAAGGTTGAAGTACCTTTGATGGACTCCATGGAAACCTCTCCTGTGATGAGAAGATGCCTTAAGGATATGATTGATGGGAAGTGGTCAAATGAGGAGAGGGTGATGATGATCAATGAAGTATGTAGTGCAGTGATTCAGGGTAGAATTCCTGAGAAGTTAAAGGATCCAGGAAGTTTTTTGTTGGATTGTGCTATATACATGGAGAGATTTGAAAGATCTCTATGTGATCTTGGTTCCAGCGTGAATCTTATGCCTTTCTCAGTTGCTAAGAGGCTCGGTATGACTGATTTCAGACCAACTAGGATATCATTGGTTCTGGCAGACAGAACAATCAGGATTCCCGAAGGAGTATTGGAGGATGTGCCTATAATGATTGGCCAATGTGTAATTCCTACTGACTTTGTGGTTCTGCAGTATGGAGAGGAACCAAAAGATCCACTAATTTTAGGCAGGCCTTTCTTAGCTACAGCTGGTGCGATGATTGACTGTCAAGGAGGAAAAATAGTTCTGAATGTGGGTGATCTGAAGATGAGTTTTGATATGGACAAGCTGTTAAAGAGACCAACCATTGACGGACGGACCTTCTATGTGGATACACTAGGTAATTTGGCTGCAAAGTACTTTTACCAGTCACATGCTGAAGACCCACTAGAGAGAGCTTTACTGAGCTCTATATTGGAGCTGGAGTACCTGCAGGACGAGTCAGCAATGTGCTATGCAAGACTGATGGATTCTGTTGAAGTAACAATGCAGGTGGAAGTGTCTGACGCGATGATGCAACGATCGACAATAACTAAGCATCGGTCGTTGCAAGTTGACAGGGACTGGGCCGAGGAAAAAGCTCCGAAAATAAAGCTGAAACAACTCCCATCCGGACTAAGGTACGCGTTTCTTGGACCCAATTCAACTTATCTGGTGATTGTTAATGCTAGTTTGAACAACGCAGAGCTCACTTTACTGCTAAGCAAGCTGCGCAAGCATCGCAAAGCTCTTGGATATTCTCTTGATGACATTTCAGGTATCTCACCGGAGCTGTGCATGCATCGGATACATCTTGAGGATGAGTCTAAGACATCTGTTGAGCATCAAAGAAGGCTTAATCCTAATCTGCAGGAAGTGGTTAAGAAGGAGATTATGAAACTCCTTGATGCTGGGATTATCTATCCTATCTCAGACAGTGATTGGGTGAGTCCAGTCCATGTAGTGCCTAAGAAGGGCAGAGTTACAGTTGTGAAGAATGAGAAGAACGAGCTGATCCCTACTAGGACTGTAACAGGACACAGAATGTGCATAGATTACAGAAAGCTGAATGCTGCAACCAGGAAGGATCATTTTCCCTTACCTTTTATTGATCAGATGCTGGAGAGGTTAGCTAATCATCCTTACTACTGCTTCCTCGATGGATACTCAGGTTTCTTTCAGATTCCTATCCACCCAGAAGATCAGGGAAAGACCACTTTCACTTGTCCATATGGCATATTTGCTTACCGTAGGATGCCTTTTGGACTCTGTAATGCTCCCGCCACTTTCCAGAGATGCATGATGTCCATATTCACAGATATGATTGAGGACTTTATGGAGGTGTTCATGGATGATTTCTCAGTCTATGGATCATCTTATAATGAATGTTTAGATAATCTGTGTAAGGTGCTAACTAGATGCGAAGAGAAGCACTTGGTCCTTAACTGGGAAAAATGCCATTTCATGGTCAGAGATGGTATTGTTCTTGGACATAAAGTATCTGAAGCAGGGATCAAAGTGGACCGCGCTAAGATTGAGGTCATGACCAACCTTCAGGCGCCTGATTCTGTTAAGTCTATAAGAAGCTTTTTTGGACATGCTGGCTTCTATAGACGATTCATCAAAGACTTCAGTAAGATTGCTAGGCCACTAACTGCTTTGATGTGTAAGGATACCAAATTTGAGTTCAATGCAGACTGTCAGACTGCATTTGAACAAATCAAGCAAGCATTAGTAAGCGCTCCAATAGTTCAGCCACCAGATTGGGATCTACCTTTTGAGGTCATGTGTGATGCGAGTGATTTTGCTGTAGGAGCTGTTCTGAGACAGAAGAAGGACAGAAAGCTTCATGCTATCTATTATGCTAGTAGGACACTAGATGATGCACAGAGGAACTATGCAACCACGGAGAAGGAGCTGTTGGCCGTTGTCTTTGCATTTGAGAAGTTCTGCCCCTATCTTGTTGGCTCCAAGGTGATTGTTCACACTGATCATTCAGCCCTGAAGTATATGATGCAGAAGAAGGATGCTAAGCCAAGATTGTTGAGATGGATTTTGTTGCTTCAGGAGTTTGATATTGAAGTAAGGGACAAGAAGGGAGTCGAGAATGGAGTTGCTGATCACCTTCCAAGGATGCTGTTTGAGGAAGACGTGCCCATAAATGATTATTTGCCTGAGGAAAACGTCAACATGGTTGGCACAATTTTTCGGATAGATTTGGGCAGTGAGTTGCAAAACTGTCGGGACAATCGCACTGTGTCGATCGATGCCACATTGGCAACGGTCGATACAAGTATCGGGGAAGCAACGATCGACACATGCACAAGCAACGGTCGATGCATACCTGATACGAACCGAGAATCCTTCAGGATCAGAATTGGGAATTATGACTTCAAAATTGCTGCTGTAGCAACCACTGATCGACCCTGGTATGCAGATATAGCTAATTACCTTGCTGCTGAGACTGAACCAGATGATTTAAAGGGTTATGCAAAGAAAAAGTTCTTTAGGGAGCTTAGAAGATACTACTGGGATGAGCCATATCTCTATAAGCACTGTTCAGATGGTCTTTACTGGAGATGCATTGCTGAATCTGAAGTTCCAGACATCCTCTTCCACTGTCATGGAACAGATTATGCTGGACATTTTGCTACATTCAAGATTGTGTCTAAGGTTCTGCAATCAGGTTTCTGGTGGCCTACAATGTTTAGAGACACTCATTCTCTCATCTCTCAGTGTGATGCCTGTCAGAGGAGAGGAAAAATCAGCAAGAAGCATGAGATGCCTCAGAATTTCATTTTGGAAGTTGAGGTTTTTGATTGTTGGGGTATAGATTTCATTGGTCCTTTTCCCTCATCCTATGGGAATAAATTCATCTTGGTTGTTGTAGACGTGTCTAAGTGGGTTGAAGCAATAGCTAGTCCAACCAATGATTCCTCGGTGGTCATTAAGCTGTTTAAGACCATCATATTCCCCAGATTTGGAGTACCTCGTATAGTGATTAGTGATGGAGGATCTCATTTTATTTATAAGGTCTTCGAGAAGCTGCTAAAGAAGCATGGAGTTCATCACCGAGTCGCTACTCCTTATCACCCTCGGACTAGTGGACAAGTCGAGGTTTCTAACAGGCAGATTAAGGAGATCCTTGAGAAGACAGTTGGAAAGACAAGGAAAGATTGGGCAGCAAATTTTGATGATGCATTATGGGCTTACATGACAGCATTCAAGACACCACTTGGGACCACTCCATTCCATCTGCTATATGGAAAAGCATGTCATCTGCCAGTAGAGCTTGAGCACAAAGCAGCATGGGCTGTAAAACAGATGAACTTTGATCTTAAGCCTGCTGCAGAGAGGAGATTAGTGCAACTTAATGAGTTGTATGAGATTAGGCATTTTTCTTATGAGAACTCAAAGTTGTACAAGGAAAGGAGTAAGGCATATCATGACAAGAAGATTGTTTCCAGACAGTTCGAGCCCAATGATCAGGTGCTTTTGTATAAATCGCGTTTTAATTTGTTTCCAGGCAATCTAAAATCAAGGTGGTCTGGTCCTTTCACAATCAAAGAGGTGCGTCCGTATGGAGCTGTCGTTCTAACTGGCAAGGACGGTTATGAATTCACTGTGAATGGACAGCGGGTGAAACATTATTGGGCTAAGGCCGAGATTCCAGAAGGGCAGATTCTGCCTTTAGATGATGCACCCTCAACATAAATCTGCTGAAGCGTCAAGCTGATGACCTTAAACAAGCGCTGAGTGGGAGGCAACCCACTGTTTTCGTTTTAGCATTTTAAATCTAGTGTTTTTGTAGGATTTTACGTTTGTTTCTGGTTTTGGTGAGTTTTTGTTTGCAGGTCTCGGACAAATCGCAGTGCGTCGATCGACACACCACTGTGTTGATCGTCACAACACGATAGAAATCGCATTGCAGCGATCGTTGCGGTCCTGAGCAACGATCGACCCACAACGAAAAATCGCATAGCAACGGTCGATGCACCTAGTGCAACGATCGATGCCTGATGCGACAGAGGTAAAAACCCGAGAGAGACTTAACCATTCCTTAAACAAATTTTTATTTCTTTCTTTTGCCAATCCTTCGCTTGACACTACTGGGGACAGTGTGTCTTAAGTGTGGGGGAGGTTTTACTAACATCTTTCTTTTTGTTTTCTTAGAGTCAGTACAATTTTCAAAATTTTTGTTTTATTGAGTCAAAATTTGTTTAAGTAAGAAACAATGATTTTTTGAGAAGATTAGCAGCACTTGCAGGAACTTAAGTAACCATTGAGATGAACTTGCAGATCAATCTCTGACTATTAGAAAACCCAGACACATATCAGCCTACTGAGAACACCCACATCACTTCAGGTATCAGAGGATCTTTTACTGACTTCACCTTAATACTGACTTAGATTTCTCAACTAAGGGCTTGGAATACTTTGAGTCGGATTCCTTTGTTAGTTCTGACACAGCCTGTAAACATGTCCTATTTGGTTCCTTTCTCCCCTTCCAAAAAGTAAAAAAAAAAAAGTAATAAACTGAGGATGAGTTAGTAACTCCGAAGTGGTCTCTGGGAGTGGTAGCTAAAACTATTACCTCTTGTGCATCCATGGAATGTGTCCAAAGTACACCCCAAAACGGGAAGAACATTGATAAAAAAAAAAAAATGATACCCAATGGGGAAAAATCAGTTGTTAAGGAAGGGAAAAGAGAAGAAAGGGACTAGAGAAAGATAGTTTGGTGGTCTAGAGCTGACAAGGTAATAGTCTATGTGCCTTTGATCGATATTCCTTAGGTGAGACCGCACTTAAATACTTGCAGAAGTCAGTAGAGAGAATTTGAATGCGTGAATGTGATTGTGGAGTTTACTTAGAACAATTGCTAAGTGTGGGGGAAGTATATGTTGGTCTTGATGTCTGTAGGTTGATTCTTTCATGTGGTTTACTAAGGGGAATCTGAGTGTTACTGCTTCTGGGATGAAAAGAGTTTCTGAAGAGTTTTCAAACCTCTTCACTACATTTTAGTTCTCTGTTTTGCTTGAGGGCAAGCAAAGTCTAAGTGTGGGGGAGTTGATATATCATGGTTTTTACCGGTTTTATGCCATGATATAAGTCTGTTTTAGAGTCTATTTGTGTTTCTTTAGAGTCTTTTGCAGGTTTTATTAGGTACATGCACGTTTGTAGCTAATGTGGTGATTATGGAGCTTATTGGAGTGATTTGGAGATTTGGTCCGAGAGAATGAACTCACTGTCCAGTTTTGGGATCATGCGTCGATCGTTGCACACCTGCATCGGTCGACACACTATGCGAATGGGCCAGAATCTCGGCGGTTTATGAAGTTATCAAATATTGCAGAAGAGCCCAGAAAAATCCCAGATATTACACAGAAACCCCAGACGTGATTAGCTATATATATTAAGATTTTGGTGTTTATTTTAGATCACGCTTTCATAATTAAGAGCAGAGAGTTTTTAGAGTTATTGGGGCTGATCTAATCCTGTACTTCAACTTATTTTGGAGAAGATTTCGAACCCCTTTATTTATTTAATCTCTTTTATGATTTCTATTTATTCTATGATTTTTGTTTCATTAATCATGTCTGAGTAGATTCATAGTTAGGTTTAGGGTTTCTCATTAAGGATTTCATGACTTGCTAGACTTGTTTAATTCAGGTAAGGATTCATATGATTAGAATGTTCTTCGATCTAAATTGTGTTTAATGCTAGTTCTAACCTGATCAATTAGAATCTAGATCTTAGGTTGCTAAATACGACACGAGAGTGTGGTTTAGAATCTGAACTATTTAGGTTGAGCAATTAAATTATTCGCAAAGAGATTTGGCTTAGTTTAATTGTGAACATATTGAACTTGAAATTAATGCTGGTTTTGTTAGTAATTGCAAAGAGATTTGGATTACTGCACTTAGACTTAGAGGATTTTCGCAAAGAGATTTGGTTAATTCTAATTTTGTGATTTGAGTTCTAGAACTATGTTTAATTAGATCCTGACTGATTAACTTGTCTGCTTGTCTGATTTCCTGAGAATTCCCTAGACTTAGCGATTTTAATTAACTGCTTTCACAACCAATCCTACTACTGATTTATTTTCTTGCCTTGCTTTTAATTTACTTCACATCTGCTTTCTCCTTAGTATTAACCTCTACGGTTCTTATTCTATCGAGACCAGAGTCTCTGTGGATTCGATACCCTATATACTACAATCAGTTAACTGTGCACTTGCAGTAGAATAGGATTAAAACTTGATCCCTATCATGATTCCAGTTCTAGAACAGTTCATAATTAGATCCCGCTCGATTGATTGTCTGTGTTCCTGATTTCCTGAGAACTTTCTCGACCTAACGCTTCGCTTGCTATCTTACAAACCGATCTATTTACTTTTTTGCTATTTGATTTACTGCTTTCTCTATTGCTACCTAGCTTAACCTGACATTCTATAATCTATCGCAAGAATCTAGAGTCTCTGTGGATTCGATACCCTTTGTACTACGATCGCATATATGTGCACTTGCAGTTAGAATAGGGATAATTCTTGACTTATCACCATGTCTGAGTAGTTCTCCAGTTAGGTTTAGGGATTCTCACAGGGGATTTCATGGAACTATAGGTTAATCAATCTGTAGGGATTCATATCTGTTAGTTCTTCATCTAGGGTTGTTCTTACTGCTTAATCTGAATTAGCTACCCAGATTTATGATATTAGGTTAACTTCTGCAACGACATTTGGTTAATTAACTAAAAAGAACCTATATGAGCAGTTTGACTATTCGCAAAGAAATTTGGCTTAGGAGAATTGTGAACGAAAGAACATGAGATTAATACTTGTTTAGAACTCTAGGATTCGCAACGAAAGTTGGCTTGCTAGGTTGTTAGACATAGATAATATTCGCAACGAAAGTTGGTCTGTTATAATTATGTGATTCTAGTTCTATAACAGTTCTTAATTAGATCATGATTGATTGATTAGCAAATGTTCCTGATTTTCTGAGAACTCCCTTGACTTGACGCTTTGCCTTCTTGCTTACAACCGTTTACTTTATTTTCTGCTTTTATTTACTGCTTTCCGATTTGCATCGCCTAGCTTAACCTGAATTTCTATAATCTATCGTAAGAGTCTTGAGTCTCTGTGGATCGATACCCCTAGATACTACAATTGTTCTGTGCACTTGCAGTTGACCTTAGGGAATTAAACTCAGAGCATATCACTGACAGATGTGAAATCTCTTCTTCTCTTGTACGCTTGGCATACGATCTCATTTCCTCAGTCGTTCGTTCAAATTGGTATAATCGCTTCAGCCTGTCGGATAACGGCAAATACCACATCCGTTTGAACAGAACTTTTAACTCTTTCCATTGTATCCTGATAGTGCGGATGCTTACAAAATTTACATTTCAAATGGTATTCATTTTCTCGTCAATATATCATGCAGTTGTCAATGCACACATCTATCATCTGGTACGGTAAACCAAGCCCTTTGATAAGTTTCTCAACCTTGTAGTATGAACATGGAGCAAGATTATCTTCAGGAAGAATATCCTTCACAAATTTGAAAATCGTATCCACACATTCCTCCGCCAAATTGTTATCCATATTTATGCCCATTAATCTAGTAGTGTATGATAATGGCGATGTACCTTCTTTGCAACCTTCAAAAATCGTCCGCTTCGCTGCTACTAACTTATAAAAAAACTCCTAGCTTCTATATTAGGTTCCTCATCTACCCTAGGAATTTGATATTCACGTACTTCCTGAATATTTTCTCGATATGCATCATTAACCATCTGAACGGCACCTACACCAAAATCTACTTCCGCACTATAAGGTTTGCTAGATATACCATAAGGTTCTCTACTACTAGTACTTCCATATGGTTCTCTACTACTAATTGCATAATATGATGTTTCTCCATGAAGTTACCAAATCTTGTAACCCGCCATAAATCACATTGAATACAAGTGATACCATGCTTCGTCAATCACACGATTTCTAACATTCTGGCACTTAGTACATTGACATTTTAACTTACTGGTTTTCTGTGTATGTGGTTGACGACATGATACCGTCATGAATTCAATAATACCGAATGCATATTCATTGTGCAATACGTTCGTCGCCGGATCAATCCTCATACCGTCCATCGATGATCTGTAATAATTATAAGAAGACACATTTTTTAATAAATAATATTAGAGTGTGTGAAATAGAGAGAGTTCGGGAGGGATTGGTTTGGAGGAGAAGAGAGAAAACATGTGGTATTTGTAGGAAATTAACCAATGGAAAACCGACGAAAATAGCCATTGTCTGTTGGAAATCCGTTGATTTATTGTCGTCCCAACAGATACCTTAACGGTTATGCTAATATATTTATTAACGGTACATTGAACGGACAACTAACCGACAAATTTTCGACAGAAAACAAATTCCATCGATATTCCATCGGGAATTTCTCGACGGATAGCAAATCCGTCGGGAATTACGACGTAAACCCGACGAATATGTCACCGTCGAGGATCCATCGGTTTACCGTCGATAATTTCCGACAAAATTTTTACCATCGATAAATCCGTCGGTAATTGGCGTGTTTTCTTATAATATTTATCAATTTGTTACTGAGATCGACAAATTTATGTTCAAACTGGTATTTCACTAACGAAATTTGCAAAAGCATATATGAAAGAACACTAAGTGTAGATTTATAAAGTTTAGTATTAAAAAGGGACATGTTAGCAAAAAAAGTCATTCATTGCATCATTAGTTCATTGTAGACAAGCTTTATCTATATATGTTGGGAGACCAAGTTAAAAGTTGAAACTAACAAAACAAATAAATTTGGCACTCAAGAAACATATCCTTTTAACATCTATGTTATATATAAATAGATTTTGTTATTGTTTGATAGATGAAATGATGAGAATTGAAAATTACACCAGTATCACTGTGTAAATAGTTATTTGTATGTGTTCAGGTGGTTCACTTAGGTTTTAGGTTTTCAATATATAATAGTAATTAGTGTGATGGTCTATTAAGATTTTCAAAATCTAATGGCAAGAGTTAATTCAAGTTTCCTCAACAACATAGAATATATATTCCAAAGTTGAAAACAGTGAAACAAAAAAACTGAGACAAATTTTTAGTTTTTGCGATAGCTGAGCAACATTACATCATATGTAGTTACAACAAATATAATCCTTGAAAGCAAAAAAGGTTAGTAAAATGAAACAAATATCCACAAAAATCAAATGAGAGAACAAATATAAGAATCCGAGCCTCACGCTGGATATATTAAGCAAAACAACAAGAAATACATTAATCAGCAGTTAGTAACCTCTTCACTAACTCTAAAACCATAAACATGGCAAGTTTTGCAACTGATCAAACACATAAAATTCATAATAAAAAGGAAAAGAACTGGACCAGAGAAAAAAAAAAAAAAATGTCACAACAGAGAAGACAACAACAAATGGGAAAACAACTACTGGGCCACTGTGGCTGCTGCAGAAGCTCCTGATTCATGTGCAGATTTGTACTCCATCATATCAGTTCTGTACCTCTCCACATCCTTAACTCCTTTGTCTTCATAAACCTGTAAAAAGATGATGTCAAATTGTAATCAAACACTGAGTTTAATAAAAATGTGGATTCAATTTGATGCTGACTAAGTCAACTACCTGTTTCTCAGATTGGGAGAGATTGCCCCACATTTGTCCTATTATCTTGGGGATGGTTTGTTTTCCATGGTACTCAGGTTTAAGCCTAGCATACTGCTCAGCGAAGAAGAAGTTGTAGCCACTCCAAAAACCATTGGATTTCTGAGATTCATCTACAGCCACTTTTGCTTTCTTCTTATGTGATGGTGCCATGGCTGAAGGTGTTTCCAAGGTTTGTTGGGGCTGACTTGGTGTTTCAGCAACATGGAAAATCACTCCTTTCATCACTTGAGAACCCATATTCATCGTCACCAGATATCCAGAATGGAACTTTCCATCAATGACTCCGTGAACGGGCCACTTCGGTTCATCATCAGTGCCTGCAAGTTTCATAATTTAATCAGACACAAAGTGGTGAATCTGTGTGGTAATCTTAAACAGTTTGAAATGGAATCAGACGAAAGACAACTGTAATGAAGCAGATAGAGCTTGGATATTGAGCCATATTTGTAATTGTAACAAGTGTTGTAAAGTACTTGTTGTTTGGATTGAAGAAGCAGGCTGGAGGTAATACACATGTTCCATTTGATAAAGGAACTTGTTGTAGTACTTCTTCAACACAAATGATGCACTTGTTAATGTTGTCGGAAAATCAAGTGCACCCATCACTTCTTTCCATTTCCGATCCTTACTCACCTAGAATATTCAAATAGAACACATATGTACAAACCTTTGTTTTGTTTTTGGGTTAAACGAGTAGTTCTGATTAATGATAGCATTATCTCCTACCTTTGCCATTCCACCTCGAGACGTAACCTCGACGAAAAGCCGATGCAGATCCAGATCGTTTCCTCCCATGGTAGGAATCCTTTAAAGAAACAAAAAATGCTTCAATCCAAATATATGTATATATATATAGAGAGAGAGAGAGAGAGAAACTATCAACGGAAAAACAATAGACAAAAGAACACATAAAGCCCTAAACTTGTTCATAGATCTCAATTACAATATTCAGAATTAGTAAACACTAAATCAAACTTGATTTTAATTTCCTTACGAACAAGATAGTTTCCAAGCACACAGGTAAACGTGTAAGAGGATAAACCCAATTAAACAGTCTAATACACATGAGATCAATCAAATCCTGCATGTACTAAGAATCGTCATAAAGGATGTGTTTTAACTGCACCAATCCGGATTCCATTTAACCCTAATTATTAGAATTTCAAACATTTCACTAAGCACAAAATCTAATGCTTATGTTTCCATCTTACCCACACAACATATCAACACCCCAATCCTTAAATCAACAACCCTAACAAATCTTAAAGCGAAATACGAACAATTTTTTTTTTTTTTTGCATGCATCTCTAACGAATTCTACAATCACTTAACAAAATATAAAACCCATTCAGTTTCATCGGCACGAGAAACTAACAATCCCAGAAACGAAAGTAGGGTTTTTTTCCTTTACAATCTTAAACCCAACCAAACAGTCACACAAACCCAAAAAGCAAATACCAGGAAAGGCAAATAAAACTCACTTCAATGGTTTTTCCGACAATTCTAGCAGCTTTTCCCGGAAGATGTCAGAGCTACGGACAAGATCATCATACTTGGCCGTAGCAGAGGACTCTTCCGAGCTCCTTTTGTCTCTCACCACTAGATCTTGCGAGTAGGATGAAACTGTTGACATGTTTATGTCTTGGTGAATGGTAAGAGATTTTTTTTTTTTTTTTGTCAACGAATGGTAAGAGTTTTGAGAGGACAATATTATCTTAAATACATATTTTTATTATCTTAAAAATTTAATCACTTTCTTTAAATATTAAATGAAATTCAACAAAACACTGTATTGAGGGTAATTTTTTTAATAAGAAATAATGCTTATGTGCTAAACTGTTACACCAGCTCATAGTTTTACAAAGAGACAAATTTAAAATACTTCCTTTCTGGCTAAGTCAGCATTTATGTTGGAAAAAAAAAGAATAGAGACAAATGTTGACCAACAATGGAAAAAGAATTACAAGACCAGTAATAAAGGCCTCTTGTTCGAGAATATCTAATCAAATGGCCATTAAAATAGAATGATGATTTGAGAACCATATTTTGATTTCTGAGAGAGATTTTATATATTATTTTAGAATATTTTTTATATGAGCTTGGTTAAAAGTTTTGAACTAAATAAAGATTAAACTATTGACTATAGTCTAAAGACTTCTTCAACTTAGTTCGGATAGGATGTATGGTGAAAGATGTATCGAGTAGAACCATTATAGGTGTGAAAGCCTATAGATATTTCTAAGAACTGGAACATTCACAAATTGAAAGAGGAGAAAGAGTTTTTGCTTTAGCACAAAAGTCGCTATTTTATTAATCAAAAGGTGAAAATAGGATTACACCTCAAGGCATTATATAGTCAGGTTCATGACTTATGCTAAGGAAAAAATATATCAATCCTACAAAGAAAACAAGGAAAAAATGTAGCAAAATCAAAGCAAAAACAATCAAATGAAAGAGAGAGTATCTAGGATGCTAAATTAGGCAAGTTTAATCTCTTTTTATTCAAAATTGATTTTTTAAGTTCATCCTTTAGCTTCTTCAGAGTCTTATTAGGCTACTTCTTGTGCTAGAGAACACGTGCTTAGGTGGAATTCATCTTTGGGTAAGAATAAGGCCCATTTGACCTTATTGGTTATGAGAGGGTCCACCGTAGATAATGGATTCCAGGATAGGATTGACTCTTTGATGGATCGAAGGATAGGCTGATCACGGATCATTGATGGATCGATGGAGACCGTCAAAGGTTGCGGAAGGCCTTTGGTATTCCCCACTGCAAAAAAAAAAATCGAAGAAGTAACCCTTAACCCCAAAATTCTAAGAAGGTTTGATGCTTGGAAGTAAACCTTGCCAAGAACCGAAAGATGTTCACTCAAGAACAAAGAGATGTACTCTCAAAAGAAGATAAAAAATGATGTATTAAAAATGAATAGAGAATTTGGTAATTATAAGAAATTTAGAAGATAAAGAGACTAGTTTTGTGGTAATAAATTCCTAGAAAATATAACTAAGACCAAAGACTAAAATAAATATGAGTCAAAGAACTCTCCGGATCAAGCGAATTCCGTAGAGTGACTCATCGGCTGCTTTTCCTTCCTTTGTGTAGTTAGGTTCATGGATTGGTCCGGATCATGCACACGAGCTTCCTTGGATAACTTATGTTCGGGTCGGGCATTTGTTGTATCCCACGTCCAATCTTCATCCTTAGTCCTTTGGCACGTTCCCTTGAAGTTTGGTTGGAAGAAAAGTCGAACGGGTCGAGAGAACTTGAAGTTGGTTCAGTCTTGGACGTGTATCAGACCAAAATGGTAGTGTCCCGATCCACATATGATTCGGCTCCGACCAAAGCGTTTTTGTCTCAACCATTAGTTTTAAAATGAGATTTGGGTCAGGAAAGAGATCGTATGGGTCGTGAGAATCGGTCGTCTGGTCGTGGTTCCAAGCGTAGCTCCATTTCTGTTGCGTCGGGTCGATACAGTACACAGCCGTGCGGTCAGTGCGGTTGACTGGGGCAACCTCGGTTTCTTCTTGATCCAGCTGCAGTCCAAGTGGTTCCTCGTTGTCTGAGCTATCTTCGGCTGATGTTCTACCTCGGAATCTATCATTCCCTTTCTCTTAAAAAGGATTTGTCCACAAATATGGAGTATCTTGATGAAAAGGAGATAGATCAGCAACGCCGAAACAAGGAGATATGCCATACTTACCTTGAAGATTGAGTTGATAGGTATTGTCATGGAGCCTCTTGACAACCGTGAATGGACCATCCTTTCGGGGCATAAGTTTTGACTTCCGTTCCTCGGGAAACCATTCCTTCCTTAGATGGATCCAAACAAGATCGCCCGGTTCAAAGATCACTTGTCTTCGGCCCTTGTTGGCATACTTCTCATACTGCTTGGTCTTTGCCTCGATGTTGGCTTGGACCTTCTCATGTACCTGCTTGACAATTTTGGCTTTCTTTTTCCCATCCAAACTTATTCTTTCATTCACAGGCAAAGGCATTAGATCAAGTGGAGACAAAGGGTTAAAGCCATAGACAATCTCAAATGGTGAGTACTTAGTAGCAGAATGCATGGAATGGTTATAAGCAAACTCAACATGCCGAAAGTTTTCTTCCCAAGTCCTAAGATTATTCTTAACAAGCGATCTAAGTAAAGCTGAAAGAGTTCTATTCACTACTTCAGTTTGTCCATCATTTTGAGGGTGACAAGTAGTTGAAAACAAATTTTTTGTACCAAGCTTAGTCCACAATGTCTTCCAGAAATAACCTAAGAACTTAGCATCACGATCAGAGACAATGGTCTTAGGCATGCCATGAAGTCTAACAATTTCTTTAAAGAACAAGTCGGCAATGTGAGATGCATCATTGGTTTTCAAACAAGGAATGAAATGAGCCATTTTCGAAAACCTATCTACAACCACAAAGATTGAATCCTTACCAGTCCTAGACTTAGGTAAACCAAGAACACAGTCCATAGATAAATCAGTCCAAGGATGAGATGGGATAGGAAGAGGAGAATACAAACCTTGGGAAGTGTTTTTGGACTTAGCTTCCTTACAAGTCACGAACCGGCTGCAAACTCTCTCCACATCTTTCCTTAGCCCCGACCAATAGAAGTGATCCTCAAGCACCTTTAGTGTTTTGGCTGGTCCAAAATGTCCCATCAAGCCTCCTCCGTGAGCTTCCCTGATAAACAATTCCCTCAAAGAACAGTGAGGCACACATAACCGATTATCAAAGAAAAGAAAACCCTCTAAAATAAAGTACTTTCCATGGCCATGCTTTTGACAAGCCAAGAATGGTTCCCTACAACCAGAATCGGTTTCATACAAGCTTTTTATGAACTCAAATTCCAAGAGTTTGGTTCCAAGAGTGGATAGAAGTACATACCTGCGAGATAGTGCATCGACCACTATGTTCTCCTTACCTTGTTTGTACTTAATGACATATGGGAAGGTTTCTATGAATTCCACCCAACGTGCATGCCTTTTGTTCAGCTTTTGTTGGCCTTTGAGATGTCTAAGAGATTGATGATCAGTGTGAATAACAAACTCCTTAGGCCAAAGATAATGTTGCCACGTTTGAAGCGCCCGTACAACCGCATAAAGCTCCTTGTCATAGGTGGGATAGTTGAGAGTAGAACCACCTAACTTCTCACTAAAGAATGCAGTGGGTTTTCCTTCCTGCATAAGAAAAGCACCAATACCCACACCTGAGGCATCACATTCAATCTCAAAGGTTTTAAGAAAATCAGGAAGAACAAGTAATGGAGCTTGGGTTAACTTCCCTTTTAGAGTCTGAAATGCATCCTCCTGAGCTTGTTCCCATTTGAACCCAACGTTCTTCTTGATTACCTCAGTGAGAGGAGCCGCAATCGTGCTGAAGTCCCGGAAAAAAACGTATATAAAAGCCGTCCAAGCCGTGAAAGCTTCTGACCTCGCCAACGGTGTTGGGACTCGGCCAATCTCGGATTGACTTGACCTTCTCCTCATCTACTCGGATGCCATCTGCTCCTACAACAAAACCCAAGAAAAATAGATGATCAATTCCAAAAGTGCATTTCTTAGCATTGGCATACAAGCTTTCTTTTTTAAGTACTTCTAAGACTTTCTATAGATGTCTAACATGTTCATTCAAACTTTTGCTATAGACAAGAATGTCATCAAAATATACAACACTAAATTCACCAATATAAGGTCTAAGAACATGATTCATCAATCTCATGAAAGTAATTAGTGCATTTGTCAACCCAAACGGCATAACTAACCATTCATACAACCCATGTTTAGTTTTATTCCGCTTATCCCCTTCTTTCATACGAATTTGATGGTAACCACTCTTAAGATCAATCTTTTAAAAGACGTTGGAACCATGAAATTCATCAAGCATATCATCAAGACGAGGAATTGGATGGCGGTACTTAAATGTTATGTTGTTAATGGCTCGGCAGTCCACGCACATTTTCCAATTGCCATCTTTCTTTGGAACAAGTAAGACCGGTACAGCACACATGCTTAAACTCTCTCGAATGTATCCTTTCTCCATTAGGTCGTTCACTTGCCTATGTAGTTCCTTGGTTTCCACCGGGTTGGTTCGATAAGCAGGAAGGTTAGGAAGAGACGCTTCTGGCAAAAGGTCGATTTGATGCTCAATCCCACGAATTGGTGGCAAACCATTATGAGTCTCTTCAGGTAACACGTCAGTGAACTCGTTCATCAAATTTTGAAGTTAATTCGGAATCTCCGGTGTTGGGTTAGGGGCCATTAGTGTTTCTTTAAACACAAGTAAGATAAAGGATTTTTGAGTAAACAGAATTTTCCTTACCTGACTTGGCTTGATGTAAAAGTTGGATTTCCGGACCGGTTATTTGGAAGCTTCTTGTTGCTTCTCTTGCTCTCGGTTCTTCTTGAGTTGGAGCTGATCTTGGTGTACTTCGGCCGGAGATAAAGCAACAAGAGTTATTTTCTTTCCTTTGTGATCAAAAGTGTGGCGCTTTGTGTGACCATCATGAATGGCTTTCTTGTCGAATTTCCAAGGTCTTCCCAAGAGGATATGGCTTGTCTCCATGGGAAAAATATTGCATAGAACCTCATTCTAATATCGGCCAATGGTAATGGGAACCGTGACTTGCTTCTTGACATGTAGTTCACCTTCTTGGTTTAGCCATTCCAACTTGAATGGTCGTGGGTGCGGTCTCACCTCTAGTCCAAGTTTCATAACAAGTACATCATTAGCCACGTTAGTGCAACTTCCACCATCAATAATCAAGGAACAAACCTTATCCTTAACAAAACAGCGAGAATGAAAAAGATTCTCCCTTTGTTCAAGATCGGCCGGTTTGGTCTGAACGCTAAGTGATCTCCGGGTCACTAGGAGTTGGCCTTGAGCCGGATAGTCATAAGGTTTGGGTTCCTCATCAAAGATTGGACCTACATCTTCTGGTTCCTCCTTTTCCTCCTCGGACTCATACTCTGCATTTTCCAGCAGGATCATGATCTTTTGGTTTGGGAATTTGTTGGCATAATTTTCTAGGCCATGACACCTAAAACACCTGATATCTCTAGCCCTGCTCGTGGATTCCACGGCTTTGCCTTTGTCCACACTTGAAGAAGCATTAGTTTTATAACCATAATTTGTTTGAGGAAGAGTCTTACCTTTGTCTTGGTAGCTAGGTTTTGGAGTGTATGCCGGTTTAGAGAATCCCCTCCTCTTGACTTGTTGCTCAATCAGAATCGCCTAGTGGAGCATGTCCTCAACACTATCAAAGTCTTGAAGCTCCATCCGGTCTTGTATTTCTCGGTTTAGACCTGCAAGAAAACGAGCCAAGATAGCATCCAAATCTTCTTCCACGTCCACTTTAAGCATAAGGGTCTCCATCTCCTGGAAATAGTCTTCCACGCTCTTGGTTCCTTGGACCAACCGCCTCAGCTTATGGTGAAGATCCCTGTGATAATGTCTAGGCACAAATCTCTTTCTCATTAGTGTGGTTAGTTCATCCCATGAAGCAATTGGTCTTTCACCCATTCTCCTCTTAAGAGTCACGATATTATCATACCAATTGATAGCATAACCACTAAATTCAGAAGCGGTCAATCTAACTTTCTTAAGTTCAGAAAAGTTTTGACAATCAAAAACCAGTTCAGTTTTCCTTTCCCATTCCAAGTAGGCATCAGGATCATTCTTACCTTGAAAGGATGGAATTCTGAGCTTAAGGTTGCCAAGGCCGTCACTTGGTCTCCTTCCAAATGGGTTTTCATCATCTCGGTTACCGTGGCCTCTCCTTAATCGGACAATGGACCGATCCTCCTCAGATTCCTCCTCTTCATCTTGGTCATTAGTCGACCGGATGGGATTTCTCTTAGTACGGTTCCTTATTGCGGATCTTTGATGACGTCCTTGGTTATCTTCCTGAATCCTATCAAGTCGGACATGTAGTTCTTCCACACGTGTGGCACTAGTCTTGTCATTTGATCGTTAAGAGCTCTCATTTGAGCGCTAATCAATCCGCTCCTAGGATTTTCATCCCCCCTTCGTCACTACTTGCCATGGTTTCCTGAAAAACACTTAAAAACGGATTAAAGAGAACACTCTCACTCTCTAGTGTTTTTAAACTCGCCCACACAAGTGTTTGATTGGTCACTTCGAGTCTTCTCTCAATGTTCTCGACAAACAAACTCAATCAAGATTGCAAGTATCCCAAGCAACAAGGAAAGAAGAAAAGATAGAATGTTGTAAGATTTTTGGTGAGATTTGCCTTAACCAATTCAGGCTGGATTTCTCCTCAGCAGGCTGGATTTCTCCTTAGCCTTAAGAACTTAAGAACACTATTTTTTTTTAATCGTTCAAATTCTTTTTTTTTTATAAATCTAATTGACCCAAATCCCAAATACAAGATAGACAGAAAAGAAGTGTTTAAGAATTGATGTAGATGAAATGAGAAGATGAATTTAGAAAGAAGATACCAACAAAGAGTAGCTCTTATACCACTTAATCACTACAAAAATTATGGGCATTGATAGCATAATATAATAGCACGGTTTTTCAAACTGCTATTAAAGTTAATTTTTTTTATTTTTTCCCTTTTAATAGCATTTAAATAACGCTAACATAGTAAATTAGCAAGCGGGAAACAAATCTCATAATCCGCCAAGACTTAACCAAAATTTCAATAAACCGCCAAATACTTAAAAATTTCCCTCTTCTATTCAACTCAAAAAATAAAAATTCTCCCTTAACTATCAAAAACATCGACAGAAGCATAAAACCTAACCAAACACATAATTGACAGAATTTTACGTTTTTCAAACTACTCATCTCACCTAACGATCATCTTACTACTTATCCGGCGATGAGTTCGGAGGAAGCCAAGGTCGTCGGTAAGTGCTATCAAATTCCCGTTCAATTTTTTCTATTTCATCACCTCTCTCGTCAATTGATTTTCGGATACATCTGAGAATGTGACAAAAAATTAACGTGGTGCTTGCATCCTTAATCATCTGTATCGATAAAGAAACTCAGTCTAAATACAGATCTGAAAATATAAACCTTTCCAAAGCTCTCGCCTCCTCATCAGAATTTCTCTCACACATCAACCTTTTAGCAGTTCTCTTATCTATCAATCGCTTCAGTTTCCAAGAAAGTTCTGGAGAGAAAGATGTCGGCAGAGGAAGAAAACGTCCCAACCAGCGTTGAATCAAGAGATGATGTCGCGGCGGTGACGACACTGGCAGCGAAATGTGGTAAAGCAAAGAAGACGAAGGAAGTTAAGCCTAAGAAGCCTGCTGCGAAGGCTCCGAAGAAGAAAGCTTCTTCATCTCACCCTACCTACGAAAAGGTCTGAGATTTGTTTCGATCTAAACCTCTAATGTTGTAAAAATCTCGATTTCAGATTCATATTTTTTCGAGATTTGGTTTTGATTTTTTTTTTTGTGTTTCAAATCGATGCAGATGATTAAGGATTAAATCACAATCTTGGATTGGCACCATTCTTGGCCCTCATAATGTATACATCTTCTCCTTCTTCTTCTGTCTCTCATCCCTTTTCTGACTTTGATTGAGTAAAGATGCAACACATGTCGAGAGACTTACAAGATTGTTGATGTTTGTTTTTGGTAATGAACAAATATCAGACTACATACGAAGGGAAGATCTTCCAGCTGAAGTTGTTCTGTGGCAAGGAATACCCAGAAAGTACACCAACTCTTGAGGTTCCAGACCAGGATAAACATGGCTTGTGTTAACCCAGAAACTGGACTGGTAAGTTCTGTGATATCATGAGTGATAATTGATGGTGTTATAAGATGTTATATGGCTATGGATATATGCTTACTTTAACAAGTTGTATCGAAATGTGTGATCAGGTTGAACTGAGTCTCTTTCCTATGCTGGCGACGAGAATACACAATGGATTAGATACTAGTTATGCTGAAAAAAGAAACGAGGACTGCTTAAAATGAAGTTAACATGAGTTTCTTAATTGTTGTTCACTATGGTTTTACCTATTCGGCTCGTGATTCAGTTAGTCCAAGAGAGTCGAGGCAACTGCAGATTTGAGTGGTGCATTTGAGGGTTTGTCACTCTTACTTGCCTTTCTAGTTAACAGGAAACATGTATGCATGAAACTTCCTAATATTTACCACACAACTAGAATGATCACATTGTTCGCTATTTCAGGTTAGCCTTGATAGTCTAGCATAATTTATATTGTTTCCTGCAGTCTTAAAAATTCTTATTCTAACCACAGAGGGAAGTCGGTGCTATTTGTGTGTTATTTATAATTCTAGTTTAGATATTGACATATATTGACATATGAAATAGTAGCATAATCCAGAGATCCAATCTCGTTTTGCAGGCTGCTTTGAGAGTCGCATCACAAACTCGTGGAGGAAGGAGAGAAGATGTTTCGGTTCTACATACAGAAGCTGAGGTACTTGAGGTTTAGGTCTTTTGTTGTTCATAACTTCATACTGGTATCTGAAGTGATACTAACGTTTTATATCTTCGACTCCATATAGATTGCTAGGGAGGAAGAATCATCTTCGTTAGAGCAGCTTCATGAAGTTGAATCAGAGCTTAACTCTCTTGAGACCATGACCAAGAGATTGATATTGACTCAAGAAGAGATGGTATGCTATTATTGCTAAAGATTCATACTTTACGTATCCATATGGTAATTTTTTAAGTTGGTAGCTTCTCATCTATAGATCTTTTATCGTAGGAAGGGGTTGTTCTGAAGAGATGCTTGCTTTCATGTCATTGGGGCTTATGCGTTAGACATGTGTGATCTTATAGTTACAATACTTGTTATAATTCATTTCTTTTTATGTATGTAACATTGTTACTGATCTTGAATTATTCTGTTCTTTTTTTTCATTTCTCCAGGTGTTCTTCTTTGGAGGAAGGCTCGTGTTTTCCCGATGCTCGATCTATTCTCATCACCATCTTCTTGACCACATATGTTTGATGTCTTTATGTTAATTTAGGACTTGATAGGCAAGATGTTTAGTTTAAGATTTTAAATTAGTCATATTTTAGTAATGATTTTTGTGTAAGACATGTTTTGGGATATTAATAAAAATTATATTTTGATTTAAATTTAAATTTTTTTAGATATAAATTGAATTGATTATAAGATACAAATAATGCTATAAAATAATGTATGTATAGCTTCCTAAATTAAAGCTATCATAAAATACAGCCAGTAATAGCAAGAAGAAAATATCGCTATTATAGATGAACAATATAATAGCACGGACAAAAATGCTATCATATATGGCCGATCTATTATAGCTGGGGCAGATATAGTCATTTCAAAAACGCTATTATAATGAACAATATTATAGCACAGACAAAAAATGCTATCATATATGGCCGACCTATTATAGCTGGGGCAGACATAGCATTTTCAAAAACGCCATCATATACATACCATGGCGTTTTTCGTGTGCTAAGAATAGAGATTTTTCTTGTAGTGAATGGATTCCCGGATAGGATTGACTCTTTGATGGATCGAAGGATAGGCTGATCACGGATCAGTGATGGATCGATGGAGACCGTCAAAGGTTGCGGAAAGCCTTTGGTATTCCCCACTTTAAAGAAATCGAAGAAGTAACCCTTAACCCCAGCACTACCATTTTGGTCCGATACTCTCAATTCTAAGAAGGTTTGATGCTTGGAAGTAACCCTTTCCAAGAACCGAAAGATGTTCACTCAAGAACAAAGAGATGTACTCTCAAAGGAAGATAAAAATCGATGTATTGAAAATGAATTGAGAGTTTTGTACTTATAAGAAATCTAGAAGATAAAGAAAGTAGTCTTGTGGTAATAAATTCCTAGGAAATATAACTAAGAACAAAGACTAAAATAAATATGAGTCAAAGAACTCTTTGGATTTAGAGGATTCCTTAGAGTGACTCATCGGCTGCTTTTCCTTCCTTGGTGTGGTTCGGTTCATGGATTGGCCCAGATCATGCACACCAACGCTTCCTTGGATAACTTATGTTCGGGTCGGGACATTTGTGAAATCTCACGTTCAATCTTCATCCTTAGTCCTTTGGCACGTTTCCTTGAAGTTTGGTCGGAAGAAAAGCCGAACGGATCGACAGAACTTGAAGTTGGTTCAGTCTTGGACGTGTATCGGAACAAAATGGTAGTGTCCCGATCCACAGATGATTCGGCTCGGACCAAAGCATTTCTGTCTCGACCATTAGTCTTAAAGTGAGATTTGGGTCGGGAAAGAGATCGTATGGGTCGTGAGAACCGGTCTTCTGGTCGTGGTTCCAAGCGTAGCTCCATTTCTGGTTGTGTCGGGTCGATACGTTACACGGCCATGCGGTCGAATGGGGCAACCTCGGTTTTTTCTTGATCCAGTTGCGGTCCAAGTGGTTCGTCGTTGTCTAAGCTATCCTAGTCTGATGTTCTACCTCGGAATCTATAAGTGGATATCTTCACGTTCCGGATGGTATCTAGCGTTTTATAAAGTATCTCCGGGAGTTCTTTAGTGGCCTGGAAACTAGACTCATAGAGCTTCAGTTTTATGGGTGGTCATCTCCTGGGTCGTCATGAGTCGTTATGGAGACTTGCTGAAAGAAGGCACTCAGTTGGGAGCTTTCAGACGGATTTATGCGGATGGCTTCAAACTGATCAAGTGGGATTAGACCTTCATGTTCCAGCTGCTCCAAGAAGATGTTGAACTTTTTCTTTGTGCCTTTGCTCCTGATCCTGGTCACTGGTCCACTCTGTACTAAGGAGCTTGAATGGTTTGGTTTGGTGGCTCGATGTCCTCATCACTTCCTCCCTCTTCATGAGGTTTTGACCCCATAAATTCATTTCCTGCATTAAAACGAGCCAAGTGAGAGACATTGAAGGTAGTATATACTTAAAACTCACCTGGAAGATCTAGCTTGTTGGCATTGTCATTGATTTTCTCCAAAATATTGAATGGTCCATCTCCATGTGGTCAAAGCTTGGAATTCCTTTGGTTGCGAAACATCTCTGGTCTCATGTGCAGCCACATTCATTCTCTACCTTCAAAAGTAACTTGTATTCTGTCTTTTTGGCTGATCTAACACGTTGCTCATTGGTCTTCTCAAGCTTCTCCTTAACTTTCAAGTGGAGCTTCTTTATTTACTCGTCCTTTTTCTCTCTATCCAAATCCAAGAAGTCTTTTTGAAGAGTGCTGCAAGATCCACATGAGTGTTAAAATTGAACCCATAAACCACCTGAAAGGAAACATTAGTGTCGCACTATGGATAGCTATATTGTAAAAAAATTCAACAAAGGGTAAGGCCTCAAGCCAAGTTTTAAAATTTCTCCGTATTAATTATATTTAAATATAAATATTCACTAATTTATGATTTAATTCAAAATATATTAAAAATATCTTTTAATATTTGTTTTTGTTTCCTATATATATATATATATATATAGATATATATATATATATTATAACAACATTTTACATATTATTTTTAATATTTTGATTTCTTTAGAAAAAATACTTACTAAATTTGTAATTATTTATTGAAAAATAATTTCAATAACATTTTAATTTATAATTAAACATATTTTTTATATTTAGACCATTATAAAATGGATTTAAAAATTGACTAATCAATTTTAATTAATATTAAAAATAAATTGTATCTACTGAAAACGAGTTAAAAACACATTGACTAATTTCAATTAATATATTTTTTATTTTATATAATATTAAAATTATTATTTATATATTCAAATATATGATGATTTAAATTACGCTTGACATTTTTAAAATCACAGTTTTGAAATGGTTGTTTTATTAAATTTTCAAAATACTCAACCTACTATAAAATGAGTTGAAATATAAATTAATTTTTTAATTATTAAAATATCTAATTAAATTAATTAAAAATATGAATTAGCCAATTTTAATTCTAAAAATATAACTATAATTATAAACCAATTCAAAATATAAAAATGAATAGATTCTCATTATAGTTACATTTTGATCTATAAAACATAAAATTATTATATTTAGACTATTATAAAACGAGTTAAAAAGAAATAAATCAATTTAATTATCTATATTACTAAAAATATTGTCTAATAAAAGGCGGATTAAACGATATATTAACTAATTTTAATTAATATATTCTTATTTTATAAATTATCAAAATTGTTCAATATTTATATTATTCTAATATATGATTAGTTAGATTACAAATGTTATTTTTAGGTTGGTTTATCAAAATTTTAAATATTTAAACTACTTAGTTGAGTTGAAATATATTATCATCATTTGACTTTCATAAATATATAAATTTATAAATCTAAATATTAAAATCATAAATAAATTGTATATATGAACATATAATATTTTATAAAATATTTTAAATCAACAGAATACATATTATACTTCTATTAAAAATTTGTATAATGACCATTTTAATAAAAATAAAATATCGTAAAATTATTTTGTAACAAAATAAATTATTCAAACAAAACAAAATAGTTTAAAAAATATTTAAAAATATATATTGTACTTTATAATATGGATCAAAATCTAGTTATTAATTATTGAGTTAATTGCACCCAGTGTATCCTATTTACAAAGTAATAGCAATTTTGTATCTTTCAAAATCCAATTGCATTTTTGTATCTTTTTATCTTTTAGCGATGGTTAAAGACCATAATGGCATTGGCTTTTGTCTTTTAGTTATAGATAGTTAATTCAACAAGCTATACACAATGCCTCTTTCTATCCATCCGATTTTTTTTTCTTAATTATTTTTTTTCTCTTACAATCTCTTTCTTCATTTATGAGTTATTTTTTACCCCACGTTTTTTTGACGGTAGATAGGATGAATTGGGTGAAGTTTTCGGACTTATAGATCGTCGGAATGGTGTTAGAATGGGTCGATCTATCGGAATTCAAAAAATAAATCGGACTTAATATGAAAGTTGAGAATGGATAGTTTATAGTAGATGTCCACAACATCCATCCATGTGGATACTTATGATGGACAAGATGCTTAACATGATGATTTAACATATGATGTTGGACGATCACATGAATGATGAATCCAAAATATGTTTACCATGGATAAACATTTAACATATGATTATTCGTGGACAAGATGCTCAACAAGAATGAGTTTAACATGAATGATGATTGACAAGATGCTTAACAAGATGGTTTAACATATAATATTTGTGGACACAAAAGTATGTTGGACGATCACATCTCATGCTTAACAAGATGGTTTAACATATGATGGACAAAATGCTTAACAAGATGTTTACCATGGGTAAACGCTTATGATCCGTGGACACAAAGTGCAGATCTAATGGACAAAAGTTGGTTAAGAGTTCACATGATTGTGAATTTGTGGACATAGAGTAGGTGTCGACCACTATCCATTAACAAGATGCTTACCATGGGTAAACGTTTTATGATGGACAATAGGTGATCAAGAGTTGTTGGACGATCACAATAGGTGGTCAAATGCTTAACAAGATGGTTTATGATGAACAATAGGTGGTCTTGCATGTGATATACTCATTGTAGTATCCACATCACAAAAGTACGTTGAGTCGATTATTCGTGGACACTAACACGATTATATCACATGTTAAACATTTATGATGGACAATAGAGTTTAACATATGATGGACAAGATTCTAAACAAGACGCTTGCCATGGGAAACGCTTATGATCGACAATAGTTAACAAGATGCTTACCATGGATAAACGTTTATGATGGACAATAGGTGATCAAGAGTTGTTGGACGATCATATCTCATGCTTAACAAGATAGTTTAACATATGATCGACAATAGTTAACAAGATGCTTACCATGGATAAACGTTTATGATGGACAATAGGTGATCAAGAGTTGTTGGACGATCATATCTCATGCTTAACAAGATAGTTTAACATATGATGGACAATATGCTTAACAAGATGATTACCATGAGAAACGCTTATGATGGACAATTGTTAACATGATGTTTACCATAGGTAAACGTTTATGATGGACAATAGGTGGTCTTTCATGTGATATGATCATTGTAGTATCCACATGGATAGATATTATGGACAGCTAGCATCAACTATCCATTCGCAATTTCTGTATTAAGTCCGTTTTATTTTTGAATTCCGATAGATCGACCGGTTCTAACTCCATTCTGGTGGTCTATATGTCCGAAACCACACTCAATTCATTACATCCACCGTTCAAAAATTGTGGGGTGAAATAAATAGAAAAGTAAGAAAGAGAATGAAAAGGGGAAAAAAAAAAGAATGGATATTTTTTAAGAACGCATTACCTATCCATCCAGAGTCTCCATTGCACATTTTCTCTCATTTTCTCTATTTGTGAAGGTTAATATTGTCTTTTTACACGTGAGGTCTACAAAAAAAATACACAAATGCAAAGTCAATTGGAAAGATACTAAATTGCAATGAAAAATATAAAAAAATACAGTGAGTGCAATTCACTCATTAATTATTTAAATAAATTTTAGTGAAGTAATTTTAGTTCGATACGTGGACATTACTATATATATGAGGATTAATTGCACTGAGTATACATTTTTTAGAAAGTAATAGCAAACTTGTATCTTTTAAAATTCTTTTTGTAATTATGTATCTTTTTTGTCTTTTAGTGGTGGCTAATGACCATTTAACCTTGTTTTTTGTCTTTTAGTGGTGGCTAATGACCATTTAACCTTGTTTTTTGTCTTCTAGTTATAGATAGTTAATTATACTAAGTCATCCACATTTCATCTTATATCCATCCGAATTTTTTTTTAATTTTTTTCTTTTCTCTTACACTCTCTTTCTTACTTTATGCATTAATTTTTACCCCACGTTTTTTTGACTGTGGATAGGATGAATTGTGTGAGGTTTTCGGACTTATAGATCATCGGAATGGAGAGAGAATCGATCGATCTATCGGAAATCCAAAAAAAAAAAATTTGGACTAAAAAAAAATTGAGAATGGATAGTTTATCCATCCACGTGGATACTTATGATGGACAAGATGCTTAACAAGATGATTTAACATATGATGTTAGACGATCACATGAATAATGAATCCAAAAATATGTTTACCATGGGGAAATGTTTAACATATGATTATTCGTGGACAAGATACTCAACAAGAATTTGGAACCTTATCACATCTCATGCTTAACAAGATGGTTTAACAAGATGTTAAACGCTTATGATGGACAATAGTTAACAAGATGCTTACCATGGGGTACACAAGTATTTGTGATCCGTGGATACAAAAGTATGTTGGATCGATTACTCGTGGACATTACCACGGTTATATCACATGCTAAATGCTTATGATGGACAATAGGATGGTCAAGAGATCACATAATTGTGATTCGTGGACACAAAGTATTTGGTTCTATTATTCGTGGACACTACCATAATTTATACCACATGCTAAACACTTATGATGGACAATAAGGGTATGTGGTAGTATCCACATGGATAGATATTGTGGACATTTACTCATAACTATCCATTTGCAATTTTTTTTAAGTCCAAAATTTTTTTTCCGATTTCCGATAGATCGATCGATTCTCTCTCTATTCCGGTGATTTAAATGGCCGAAAATCTTACATATTGAATCCTATCCACCATTCAAAAAACAAAGGATGAAAAAAATGTAAAACTAAGGGAGAGAATGGAAACGAAAAGAAAAAAAAAAGAAAAATAAAAAAAGGAGTGGTTAATTTTCGGTGGGATAAAATTGTCTTTTTATCTGTTGGTCCTATAAAAAATACATAAATGCAAAGTGATTTGGAAAGATATAAAATTAAAGCAATTCACCCATATATGATTTTACATTTTTAATTTTAACTAAAAATATTTAATCAAATAAGAAAAGCCATACTCGGTGAGAACAGGCCACAGCAAGGAGCAACATAGATTACTACATCATCATCATCATCATCACTATCACCATCATCATCATTGTAAATTTGTAATCATGATATTCATATCTCCTCTTGAAATTTCTTCGCGGATAAGAAAAGGGATAATCAACTTGACTACACGCCTCTTTGCTTTTCAAAATTCTCTAATCCATTTCTCACTTACCTTCGGACCTTTCGTCGCCATTTCTTTGGCCGAATTCTCTGAATCGTATCGTTGAATTTGGCTTTTGTATAGATTTTTTTTTTTACATCAAATCGGTGTGTCTTATGAACTGGATACAGTGATATAATGAACTGAAGTTGAATTTTCTTTCAGAATTTTCGAGTTTTTTCTGGGGATATTCCTGAGTTGTGTCGTGGGAATCAGGGTCTTGCTGCGAAAACATGGAGAAGTACGAGCTTGTTAAAGACATCGGTTCTGGGAAATTTGGAGTGGCTAGACTCATGAGGGTCAAAAACTCCAATGAACTAGTTGCCATGAAGTACATCGAGCGTGGCCCAAAGGTTTTATGATTCTTTTTCCTCTGGAATTACTTCGCTCTACATGTATTTGTGTGTAATTGCTAGTTGGAATATCTTTTTCTGAGCTCTAATTTCAGATTCTCAGATGAGATCATGATAAGACAACAGGTTTCTTTTTTTCAAAGATTTTAAGTATTTCTCTGGTTTTGTTTTGGTGTGTAGATCGATGAGAACGTGGCAAGAGAGATCATCAACCACAGATCACTTCGACATCCTAATATAATTCGGTTTAAGGAGGTAATTGCATTTTCTACACTTATGATTGTGGCATGTTTAAAGCTATGGTGAAAAGTTTCAGCCGAAGTTAGTATCTTCACAGCTCGCATCTCCTAAGTGCACTCACTATCTTTTGGCTTTTCCAGGTTGTTTTGACACCAACACATATCGCCATTGTCATGGAATACGCTGCTGGAGGTGAGCTATTTGAGCCTATACGTACCGCTGGAAGATTCAGTGAGGATGAGGTAAACTTGGCATTTATAGATTAAAAGTCCGTTTTCTAAGATCTATTTCAGAGTTCCATATTGTCTAAAATAAGATTGAGCGGACAGAAATGGGAGAATATGTAGTATCTAGCATGTAAACAAAGGAGATATGTGATCTATTTTGTAGTAGCTTATCTGATTATTACATTCAAGCTTTTGGTGCTTATCTTTTCTTTTCCAGGCAAGATACTTTTTCCAGCAGCTTATATCAGGAGTCAGCTATTGCCATGCTATGGTAAGGAATGACTTAGGAAGTTTTTTTTTGACATATAGAAGTTTTTATTTATCAGTCCTGTTGTCACATTGTTTTTCCTTATTGTAACAGCAAATATGCCACAGAGATCTGAAGCTCGAAAATACTCTCTTGGATGGAAGTCCTGCGCCACGTCTGAAGATCTGTGATTTTGGTTATTCAAAGGTATGGCTTATATCTCCGGCACTTGAGCGTGCTCGTGGTTTCTTAATTTCTCTTGACATAACAAGCTCGTTTTCTTTTTGTTCTTTTGCTTCCATTTGCTAGGGCACTTGTCACTTTCATGTGATCTGTTTTTCTTCTTTTGTAGTCCTCAATTCTGCATTCTAGGCCCAAATCAACTGTTGGAACTCCCGCATATATTGCACCTGAGGTTCTTTCGCGCAGAGAATATGATGGCAAGGTAATCTTATGCATCCAAATATCGGTATATCAAGTGTGCTAGCACCTTAATAGAGACTATTATAGTTTGAAACATCTTCATGTGTAGTTATGTTGGTCTTTCAGTTTTACTCATGCTTAATATTTTGATTCTTTGAGACCCATGCATGTTTAGTATGTAACCCATCTGCCATCATTGGCAAAAATCTTCTGTGGCATTGGTAGATTTGGGCAGTCATTATTAAAGGATTGTGAAAGATATTTGTTTTTAATTCTCCAGGACAAGATGCTTTTCCATGTTTAGTATGTAACTCATCTGCCATCATTCCCTTGCTTGCACTTTATGACTCTTGTTTGTTAATGATAATTGTAAGCTTTCTTACTTTGAACCATGCCTAAAGAACAAAGGCTCTATGAAATTGTTATGGTGTTATTTGTTTGGATTTGGAAATATCATCGTCACAGAAGTCATTAACGGGTTGTTCTTATATTATTCCTCTCACTCAGATGGCTGATGTTTGGTCTTGTGGTGTGACTCTTTATGTCATGCTGGTTGGAGCATACCCATTTGAAGACCAAGAGGATCCCAAAAACTTCCGGAAAACGATACAAGTAAGTCTCATTGTTTTCACAGCCTTTGGTTTAAGAAACGATGTGACCCACTAATCGTTTTTTCAACATTGTTACAGAGAATAATGGCTGTTCAGTATAAGATCCCGGAATATGTCCATATCTCACAAGACTGCAAACATATCATCTCCCGTATATTTGTCGCCAATGCACTCAAGGTATCATATCTCCTTCTAAAAAGCTTAGTCCATTCTTCGTCAGATAATTACTGTTTTATAACTTATCATTCTTCTGCAGAGGATTACAATAGCTGAAATCAAGAAACATCCATGGTTCCTAAAGAACCTCCCAAGGGAACTTACAGAGACGGCTCAAGCTGCATACTTCAGGAAAGAGAAACCGACATTCTCTCTCCAGAGCGTTGAAGAGATCATGAAGATTGTGGAAGAGGCAAAAACACCTCCTCCTGTTTCTCGATCCATTGGAGCATTTGGGTTGGGAGGAGAAGAAGAGGCAGAGGAAGAACTGAAGGAAGTAGAAGAAGAAGACGAGGAAGATGAGTATGATAAGACGGTGAACCAAGTGCATGCTAGTGGAGAAGTCCGAGTCACTTGAAAAAAAAATTGGTTCCCTTTTTTGTAAAAGAAGAAAGTTTTCGTTGGTCTGTCGAATTTCTCTCTCGCTCTCTTGAGTTCGTAATTTAAGGTTTGCTTGTAGGACTTTGCATTTGGAAGTCTTATAAAATCTGCAGTAAAAGAACAGATTGGCTGGTGATGACTGATAGAGTTCTGTTTGGGCATTGTGACTTAATATATACTCGTTCCTAAAAAAATAATTTTTTAAATTTTATTTTTGTTTTATAAAAATCGATGTTTTATCTTTTTATGCATTTTTAGTAATTAATGATGACGAATTGTAAACTTCAAAAAATATAATAAAATTTTTTGAATTGTTATAGCTTTAAAATTATAAGAAATTGCTAATAACAAAAAACAATGTAATATTTTGTAATTATGTTTTAAGTTTTTGTTATTAGTGTCTGAAATCTTTAATAGAGCGGAGTTACAGTTTACTATATCTTTGACTTATAAATACGAAGACTAGGTACTTAATGGATACCCAAAGTTTTAAAAAAAAAATTAAACACAAAACCCTATCATTCGAAACACACAGCTTTAACTCTAAGAAGAGAGTTTAAAATGGACACGTATTCATTTTATGAGTTTAATTAAGTTTAGAATGAATATGTATTCATTATTTATGGGCTTATTTAATTAGGTTTTGGATACCTATAATTTTTTAATTACATTAATACTCATATTTTTATAATTAACTATTTATTAAATTTTAACAATTTAAAAACTACAAAATAATTTTTAATATTATAATTTTAAGATAATATTAGATAAATTTAAGATTTTGTTTTATGCCAAAACCATAAAGTTCTACTTTTGCCAAAAAAAATGAAATTCCCATTTTCTCTTGAAAAATGAAGGTTGTGTTCACGCCAAAAACGAAATTTTTGTTTTCTCGTGAAAATGATAAAACTCAAAATTTCCGCCAAAAACATAAAATTCTTTTTTCACCACAAAGTTCAAATTTTGGTTAATTGGTTTGTTTTATGTTTTTAAAGAAATTGTAGGTTTAAAAAATATAAATTTTTTTAATAGACGGGTACTTATGAAAATAGGGTTAGGATGAGTTTTTTACCCACCACAACATCCTTAATAAAGAGCATACCAACAGATGCATGACTAATTCATTAGCAAATAGATAATTATTGGAAATTTTTGTACTCCAATTTTAAATGTTAAGTCCACGAGTTTAAACTAATCAGTCTTGTTCAACACATGTTTACTTTCGATAACAAGATAAATCTAAAATAAATCTTAAAAAATGATATTATTTTAAAGAAAAATATTTGGGTTCTCAAATTAAGGCACCAAATATTTAAATTAAATTAATGTAATTTTTTAAAAATAAAACAAAAAAAGTTTTCTAAAATTGGAAGTAAAAAAACATCATAAGAAATTTAACATCAATAGGCAAATAAAATTAATATGCTTGAGTTTATAAATGACGGATTAGGGTTTTGATTTCTGTACCGATAAGTATTTTTGCTATTGTATACTGTAAATTAACGTGATTGAGTTTATAAAGTAGTTGTTAGGGTTTACATTTATTTGCCGATAAGAATTTTCGTTATCGTGTACTGTAAATTAATGTGCTTAAATTTCTAATATAGTGGTTATGGTTTAGATTTATTTACCGATAAGAAATTTTATTATCGTGTACTGTATATTAAGGTGATTAGGTTTATAAATTAGTGATTAGGGTTTAGATTTATTAACCGATAAAAAAATTGTTATTGTATATTGTATATTAATGTGTTTGGGTTTACAAAGTAGTGGTTACGGTTTAGGATTTATAAAGTTCTAATTAGAGTTTAGGATTTATATTAATATGATTGGGTTCATAAAGTATTTATTTTTTAATTTAAATTTTTTTAAATTAGTTTAATGCTAATATTAGGTATCTTAATTAATTTGGTTATAATTGAAGGGGTGAACAAAAGGAACCCAAGTATCTATACTATTACAACATGAGACTCTTTTAGAAAATAATCTTTAGTCATGTGTTATATTACGATTTGTGTCATTGTATTTAATAAAGAATTTTGGGTTTCATTAAGTATATTTTGGAATTATTAGATTTTGAACTATATGTGGCTCACACAAAATATTTTTTAATTAATGATTTTGTTCTCAAATATATTCATAATAACTTTTAATATCTTTTTCTTTTCGATATATATATATATAATATTTTTCGATTTGTTGATTTTTGTTTACAAAAATAATTATTAGTTTCAAAATTATTATTAAATTTATTATAAAATAATTATTATTATATTTTAATATAAATATTCTCTAATTTATGATTTTATTCAAAATATATTTTCATAATATCTTTTAATATCTTCTTTTTAATTAAAATATAAATATATATATTTATATTATTAAAAACATAATAAAATATTTTAAACTTCTTGGTTTTAAAAAAATTACTAAATTAATATTCATTATTAAAATTTACTAAAATAATTTTAATTACAATTTAATCGATTAAATTAGCATAGATTTTTATATTTAGACCATTATACAAAATTAAACTTATTGAAAATAGATTAATCGATTTCAATTATCTATAGTATTAAATATTTGACTACTGGAAAACATGTTAAAAATATGTTCACTAATTTAAATTTATATATTCTTAATTTGATAAAATATTCAAATTATTCAATAATTATATTATTGGAATATATGATGAGTTTGATTACCGTTGATGTTTTTACCACGATGGTTTCTAAATGGTTATTTTATCAAATTTCGAAATACTTAAACTACTATAATATGAGTTGAAATATAAATTAGTTTCTTTCAATTATAAATATATTTAAACAGATTTATGTTCATTGGAAGACAAATTAAAAGATGAAATAACCAATTTTAATTATAAAAACATTAAAATGAATTTAAATCAATCGAAAAATGTTAAATGAACGGATTATCATATATTAGTTACATTTTGATCTATAAAATAAATATAAAAAAGTTTATGTTTAAACCATTGTAAAACGGGTCGAAAATAGATTAGCCGATTTCAATTATCTATACTATTAAAATTAAACTTTACCTATTGGAATACGGTTTAAAAATATGTATTAATCAATTTAATTAATACATTCCTAAATTATAAAATATTAAAATTATTTATAAATTCATAATCACGCATTAAAACTATACTATTTAAAACAAACAATTATATATATAATTAAATCAAAAATCTAGAATATCGAATCTAACATCTTATATATTACTAAGATTGCATTCTATACAAAATTATTGATTTTGACAACTTTTTAGTAGTGAAATTACGGGTTAAAATATGTTAGAATTAACTTAAATAATAATATCAAATAAAAAATATATGCACTTTTACTGCAATAGGTAAACTAAACATTTACTAAAAATAACAATAAACCACAACTAATAAAATATAAGTTAAGAATATCAAAATAAAAATAAAATTTATTTATTTTCTCACATTTCACACCATATCACTTAATATAGATTAGATTGAATAGTTAACAAATTTAATGTATAAAACTATAAATTTAAGCTAAAAATATATATTTTTAAAAAAACTCGCGTTTTTTTAGCGCGGATCAAAATCTAGTTACTCTATTTTAAATTATATAAAAGTACATGGATTTTTTTTACTAAAGAGTAAATTTCATATAAAATGAGTTTTGAGGCTTTTACAAAAACATTGCACCTAACAATGGATCTTTGGCCAAAAATAATAAAAACAAGGATATATAAGATATTAACAGAGAAAGGATTCCATATGGCCACTAAACGACAGAATCGTTTCTAAGTCTTCTAGCAGTGATGCTGTTTTTGATCTCACGATCAGTCTCCTTGAAAATAGACTCTAGCGGCTTTGATTGGCCTTGATTGTTGATAGTGCAGAACATTATTCTGTTGCTTCCACAAGTGGGATAAGATTAATTGCACTACCAGTTTAGGGAGATAAGATGGTGAATTTATACCTGAAGAGATATTTCACCGGATCAAGTTGTCCCAGTCCGTGAGCGCAGTGAAAGACAAGCGCAACCTTGGAAAGGCTCACGTCAAGAATAAATTGTCCATATCATCATAGCGTGAGTAGAGGAAGCAGGCTGTCAGAATAAGCATACCCCAAGAGGCAAGGTGAAGTCGCACTGGTAGTCTATCTAATTTTGCAGTCCACATTAAGAAAGCATTCCTAGAAATATGCCCCTTAAACCAAATTGTGTTTGGCCAGGGTTTGAGGTCTACTCTCGGCCTCAGAACTTCCCTAGTGAGCTTGGACGAATAAGCGATATTGTCCTTTCCCCCAGTAGACCAGTGGTGAGCATCATCCGGCATATATGGCGCCATAAGAGAGATCAAAGTCAAGTGAATATGCAATCACTGAGCTTCATCCGAGCTTGGACCTGCAATAATCCAACCATTCTCATTGCAGCAATCAGCCACTTTAGACTCTCTAGTTTTCAAGAATTGTATAAGAACTCAAAGATCAAAGAATTACTCACTTTATTAGCTTAATAAAATTACTCAAAACTCAAGCTCTCAATCTCTCTTTAAACTCATAAGTTATGTCACATATTGACATATCCTTATATAGAGACTTAAAAATCATTCTAGACCAAGTTTAGATAACTCCTAAATCTATTTAGATAATCCTAAATAGATATGTATATTTAGATAACTCCTAAATATACTTTGGTCTTTATCTTCAAGCTTAAGTCAATATTTTCCCTCCTAAGATTGAAGATGTCTTTTCCACCAAGTTTTGAACACCAATGAGATCTCTCATCTCCTTGAACTTGACCATTCCAAGTGCTTTGGTTAAATGTCTTCCTTCTGTTCATTTCCAAGAACATGCTCAACTTTTATTTGTCCATTCTCAACCCATTCCCTTATGAAGTTACACCTTGTGTGTATATGTTTACTCCTACCATGAAACACCAGATTTTTGGCAAGAGCAATGGCCGAATGATTATCTATCTGAATGACAGCCTCTTTCACATACTGAACCAGTGATTTCACCAAGTAGATCTTGAAGCTAAATGGCCTGCCTTGCTGCCTCAGTTTCAGCCATAAACTCGGCCTCACATGATGAAAGTGACACGGTTTCCTTCTTTGTGAACACCAAGTGATTGGACTTTCACCAATATAAAATATGTATCTTGTTGTACTTTTGACATCATCTGGATCGATATTAAACTGATGTCACTGTAGCCTACAAGTTTTTCCGCCTCTACTCTCGATCGTCCGAACATTAGTCCAAAGGTAATGGTGCCTCGTAAGTACCTTAAACATTGTTTCATTGCTGCTCCATGAGATTCTTTAGGACTTTGCATATATCGACTCAAAACTCCTACACAATATGATAGATTTTGTCTCGTATGGAGCAAGTAGCGGAGACAGCCAATATTCCTTCTGAAGTTTGTAGCATCAGTTTCCTTTTCATCTTTGGATTTTGCCAATTTTAGTGCAGACTCCATTGGTGTATGAACCGGATTTCAGTCTTTCATAGCAGCTTCTTCCAAGATTTTCAAAGTGTAGCGCTTTTGATTCAGTGTTATACCTTCTTCTTTTTGACACACTTCGATTCCCAGATAGAAATTTAATCTCTCTAGATCACTCTTCTCGAATTTAGATGCCATTTTTGTCTTGAATGCACTAATGACTCTTATATTTGTTCATGTAACAAATAAATCATCAACGTAGACTGCAACAAGAAGTAAGTTATTACTTTTAGCTTTTCGATAAACTGACGGCTCCTTTGAACATTTTCTGAATTGCAATTCTTTGAAAATCTGATTCAGCTTATCATTCCAAGCTCTCGGTGCCTGCCTTAAACCGTTCAAGGATTTATTATGTTTATAAACCTTGTTTTCCAATCCTTCTTCTACAAAGCCTTCTGGTTGTGTGACATAGACAGTTTCCTTTAACTATCCATGCAAGAATGTTTTTTTGACATCAAGATGATGTATTTCCCAACCATTGGATGTTGCTAGACTAATAAGAAGGCGAAATGTTTCAATCCGAGCTACATGGGCGAATACTTTGTCAAAATCTACTCTATATCGTTGCACGTATCCCTCGGCAATGAGTCGTGCCTTGGGCTCGTTGATACTCTGATCTGAATTATGTTTGAGTTTGAGTACCCATTTTAGACCAATTGGTTTTGCTCTATGTGGAATTTCAACCAGATTCCAAGTTTGATTTTTTTTTAATGATTGAGTGAATATCATCTTCACACGCATGAATCCACTCTTCTGAATCTTTTGTTTCATAAAAATATCATGGTTCGTTGTTTAAGCACAGTAACAGTCTTTCTCCTTCTTCTTCTTCAGCAAACAAAATATAGTCCTCAAGGTACTTGGTTTTATGCTGTCTTTGTGTCCTTCTTAGCATTGGTTGATCATGATTTTGAGTCTTATTGCTCCATGTTTCACATTCTCTTGAGTCGATATTTTCATCATCATCGTTACCACCAATGTTTGTCTGTAAGCTTTCATTGTTATCGTAACTTCCATCGTGCTTTTTTCTATTGTCATGCTATGTTATACCGTCATTATTCTCTATCTCTTGGATGCCACGGTTACCAAATTCTCCAAGCTGAATTCTGAAGCTTCCATATTTATCTTGCTCTGTACTGTTCTGGTTCCAGTTCCACCCTTTAGTTTCATCAAAAACAACATCCCGACTTACTACTACCTTCCGTATTTGTGGATCAAGGAGTCGGTATGCCTTCGATCTTGGTTATGTTCCTAGATGAACTAACATGTGTGATATGTCGTCTAGTTTCTGATGGAATTTCTAGCAGTTCCTAATCCAATTAGGCAACCCTGGTCTGAATTCCAAGCCTAGGATCTAGGGTTCATGTAATTGAATCATTGGGATCTCAGAATTACCTGGTGATTAGCAGCGGAAGATTTGCAGATAATCGAGATCTAGAGCGCCTCAAATACTGCGCCTCTACTGGTATCCACACGCACACAAACTGAACAGGAGGGATGCTAGTGCCTATAGAGATCTAATCTCTTGAGAGGTTTCTTTTCTAGTTCTGGTGGCTGTGAATTAGGTTAGATTCAGTTTAGGTCGACCATATATCTTATATATGTCGACTTAAACCATAACGAAATTAACCAACGATTAAACCGAATTAATCTGGTAATCCGCGAGTTGCATCGATCGACACACTCTTTGTGTCGATCGACACTGCCCCAGAATATTGATATCGAATGCATATCAAATATACATTCACTAGATCATTACATTAATGATCAACCTCGTCTTTTAACGTCCAGTTTGCTTAGGTGTGTGACCCTGTAGGATCATATAACACTAGCAATGAGTTCTCAACTCATTGATCATAAGTGGCTTCTAGCAAAGCATTATGACTACCTAGTGTCATATGATTGTCTCATCTCGACAATACGACTTTCACTTGGAGTAAGTACAATAGATTTCATGACATTCCCAACAATCTCCCACTTGTACTGGAATCATCTATTTCTTCAATCGCTTCGTCACTATATCTCGATCTGGCATAAGGCAAGATCTGTGTCACCCTTATTTAGCCAAGATCATGTTCATCGAACTCCGATTTATACTGACAAGACAAACGACTGACAATCACCTCGTTTGAGTGTGGCCACACATTTCTCAGTATCAAATCTTCGATGGGCCCTGAGATATTTATCTCCTGTTATATAGGAGGGACAAATCCCATCTTGTTCCATCCCTGTCTCTTCACACGCTTCATGATACGCCCAATCAATGCCTTTATAGTCACCAGTTACGGCTGACGTTTGACAAGGTTAAAGCGGACCAATTCACATGTAAGAAAACATGATGAACTCAGGTCGAAGGACTATACTCTATAGTCGTAATGAAAACTCTCATGACACTTATATAACTATCCCGTAGAGTTCTCATCAGTGGGTCATGTCCGATCCTGTGTTCTCCAACACATATCTATGTGATTGACTTTAATACTCTTATTAAAGACTCCATGAAACTTAGTCATCAGTCACCTCACATACTCGTCTCATGTGGTTGTTAATGTCCCACTTTAACAACCTCGACCAGGGACCAACATAATTTATGTCATTTATTATCTATAGGGTTTCATGATCAAGTCACATACTTGATGACCTATAAAATGTCATAAATTACTTTGGGACTATTATTTAATAACCATTATTAAATAATACAAAAGTCAGATTTCAATAACATAATCAAATTATGTTTATACGAACATCATATCATCACTAAAATTAATAACAACGACTCCCACTAAAATTAAGATCAAATCTTAAGACATCTAATGCCCTTAGCAGTAGCCTGACCCTCATTCGCCCTTGCTCAGCGTGTGTCGAAAGACACTGCGTCTTGCTAAGAGTAATGCCAAGAGTCATTTGCACAAAGCCCTTCTTGGAATCCTGCATACTGGACCTGTGCAAGGCCTTATCACCATAAGTATCTTGACACAATCCAATTAGCTTATCCAATCTATCTCTATAGATTCTTATTCCAAGAATGTATACGGTTTCTCCCATAATTTTTATCGAAAAACAACTTTCGAGTCAAGTCTTAGCAGACTGAAACAAAAGGGACTTCTTTTCCTAGAAGTAGTATGTTATCAACATACAATACTAGAAATGCAACTGCGCTCCCACTAGTCTCTTGTAAACATTCGGTTCCTCTTCGTTCCTGACGAAGTCAAACCTTTTGACTGCTTCATCAAAACGAAGATTCCAACTCCGAGATGCTTGCTTCAGTCCATAAATGGACCGATGAAGCTTGCATATCTTCCTAGCTTCATTAGTATCAATGAAAACTTCAGGTTATGTCAGGTACACATCCTTTTCAGAATTCCATTAAGGAAAACTGTTTTCATATCCATCTTCCAGATCTCATAACTATTATGAGTGGCGGTTGCTAGGAGAATCCGGATGGACATAAGCATGGTGTCTGGGATTAGGTTTCTTCACAGTCAATACCATGAATTTACTTGAAACCTTTTTCCACCAACCTAGCTTTGTACATTTAAATACTACTATCCATGTCAACTTTTCTTCTTGAAAATCCATTTATTCACAATGGTTTCTACACCATCGGGTAAATCAACCCAAGTCATACTTGGTTCTGTGACATGGATCCCATTTCGGATTCAGCGGCTTTCAGCCATTTTCGGAGTCAAGGCCCATCATTGCTTCTTCAAAATTCGCAGGCCCATCACTTTCAATGATCAGTAGATCACGGCAATTAGTTACGAGAAATCCATATTTCTCGGGTTCGTGACGGATCCTTTCGGATCTGCGAGCGCACACATATCTCATATGTATACTTTTACCACGACCTAATTAACCAAGATTTAAACCGTAGTTAATTAAGTCATAAACCAAAATCAATATTTGGTTCGCGATCTGTGTCGATCGATGCAACTTTTGTGTCGATCGACACTTCTTCAGAAACTCGCCATTTAAATGTATATCGAATATACATTCACCAGATCCTTTATAAACTCTAGGCACCACAGGTGCAGGTTCTACAACTCTTTGTAGATCCAACTGCTGCTCTTCCTCATCAGGTTGAGCAGTCTCCTGTGGTTTTCGAATTTCTTCGAGTTGTACTTTTACTCCCACTGTTCTTCTTGGAAAGAAAGTCTTTCTCAAGAAAACATAGTTCCGAGCAACAAACAATTTGTTCTCGAATTGGTTGTAAAAGTAACATGCCTTGGTTTTGTTAGGACAACCAATGAAGTAGCACTTATCAGATTTGGGTGTGAGCTTATCAGAGATTAAACGTTTTATATAAGTCTCGCAACTCCAAATCTCCATGATGGATAAATCAGAAACATTTACATTCCACATCTCATGTGGTATCTCTGTAACTGATTTTGATGGAACTCTATTTAAAGTAAACTCAGACATTTCTAGAGCGTATTCTTAGAAGGATAATGGTGTTGGAATCCCTAGGATCCAGGGTCTAGGTGATTGAATCTAAGAACTGACCTCGTGTTTACCTGTAGGTTGGCAGTGGAAATTGGAGCAGGTAAACAAGATCTAGAGCGCCTCAATCGCTGCGCCTCTATCGTAGTCCACACGCACACAAGCTGGAATCCGCCGGGATGCTAGTACCGGGAATCGGATCTCCTGTGGGTTTTTGAGTTTCTGTGTCTTTGCTTTCTTGCTGAGAAGCAACACTGACGGCTCGATCAATTTAGGTCGTGTAACCTAGCTCCTATAAATAGGCCCACGGTTTACAAACCGTAACTTCAGTTTCGGTTTCGACCTTGTGTCGATCGTTGCACCCCTTGCATCGAACGACACACCTCTTAAAACTCAATTCAATGTGTATCCAATACACATTGATCGGATCATGTGCCAATGATCAATCCCATACAAAGTGTATCCAACTTGCTTAGGTGTGTGACCCTGTAGGTTCACACGATACTTGAAATGAGTTACAACTCATTTGTCATAAGCGGTTTCTAGCAAAACATTATGACTACCCAGTATCATATGAATTGTCCGATCTCGACAATACAACTATCTTTAGAGTGAGTACAATGTGATTTCAGGACATAATCCCTTCAATCTCCCACTTGTACTGGAATCACCTATTTCTGTAATCCCTTCGTCACTATATCTCGATGTAGAATAAGGCAAGAGACTGTGTCATCCTTATTATAGCCAACATCATGTTCATCGAACTCCTGATCTATACTAATATAACAAACGACTGACAATCACCTCGTTTGAGCACGGCCATGCATTTTCTCAGTATCAAATCTTCGATGGGCCCTGAGATATTTATCTCCCGTTCTAGGAGGGACAAATACCATCTTGTTCCATCCCTGTTTCTACACATACTTCATGATACGCATGAGCAATGCCGTTATAGCCGCCAGTTACGGAACGACGTTTGACAAGGTCAACACGCACCAATTCATATGCTAGAAAGCATGATGAACTCAGGTCTAAGGACTATACTCTATAGTCGTAATGAGAACCTCCCATGACACTGATATAATTATCATGTGGAGTTCTCATTAAGCGGGTCATGTCCGATCATATGTTCACCAACATATATCTATGTGACTGATTGTGATAATCATATCATTGACTCCATGAAACTTGGTCCAACAGTCACCTCACATACTAGTCTCGCGCGGTTATTGGTGCCCCACTTCAATAACCTCGACTAGGGACAATCATAATTTATGTCATCTTTTACTTATAGGGTTTCATGATCAAGTCCTCAACTTGATGACCTATAAAATGAACATAAAATTCTTGGGACATTTATTTAATCATCCAATGATCAAATAATGCTGATGTCAGTTTTAACTTACATAACCACTACCATGGCATGTCTATGTAAAGACTATAACATAACTAAAGTTACTCCCACTAGAATCAAGATCATCTCTTTAGACATCTTATACCTACAGCACTCAGAACAAATTCCGTACTTAGGTTGTGGGAGAGACTGCTGTTTATTGCTTGAAACAATTTCAACAAACCACACCGCCATTCAGATAAAAGCACTATTCTACGGTCCACTGCTTGGAGCCTTTCCAACAGATAGCACCTCTATTCAGACAAAGAGACATAACCAGGTGGGAACCGGGAATCGTCTTTGTCCGTCTAACTACTTTCAACTGGTTCGTCACTTTATTAGTTCACCACGAACCTATCCTTAGTGTTTCTCAAACACTTGGGATATTTCTGTTAACTGTTCAGTGACTATTATCGGAACATATTGGTATTCTCTCGTCATGCTTTATGCTTAAGCTGCATATAGACGAGCGCAAAATATGGCATTCATGATGGACTCTATTGCATCAGCATAAGCAATCACACTCATTAATACTAGTTCAGACAGTGTTCAAAACACTTCTTCTTGCTAATATAGTTACTAGCTCAGCCAGTGTCCAAGACACTTCATCTTGCTTAGATTATTGCCATAAGACCTTTGGTATGAAGCCATTCTTGGAATCAAGCACATTAGATCTGTCCAATACCTTATCAACATAAGAATTTTGACACGATTCAATTAGCCTACTCAATCTATATCAATAGATTCTTATTCCAAGAATTCACGCGGCTTTTTCCCAATGTCCTTTTGTTTAAATTTGACTTCCGACCCAAATCTTAACAAGACTTTAGCGTCGGAACGTCGTTTATGAGATTTGAGTATGTTATCTACATACAGTGTGAGAATTGCCATTACGCTCCCACTAGTCTTCTTGTAAACGCATGGTTTCATTTCTTCTCTGATTAAGTCAAAACTTTTGATCACTTTATCAGAATGTTGATTTCAACTCCAAGATGTTTGCTTCAATCCAGAAATGGATCGGTGGAGCTAACATGCATACCCAGCCAATTTTCGGAGTTGGGGCTCACCATCGCTTCTTTGAATTTCGCACGCTCGTCACTTTTCAATGATCAACAGATCACGACAATTGGTTACGAGAAATCACTCTCGAGTTAGTGACGAATCCTTTCGGATCTGCGAATCTCAGGCTCCACAGGTGTAGATCCTACAACACTTTGTAGATCTCACCGCTGCTTTCCCTCAACAGGTTGAGCAGCCTCCTGTGTTTATCGAATTTCTTCGACGTGTACTTTTACTCCCACTGTTCCTTTTGAAAGTACGATCTTTCTCAAAAGACACAGTTCCGAACAACAATAATTTGTCCTCGGATTGGTTGCAAAAGTAGCAAGCCTTGGTTTCCTTAGGACAACCAGCGAGGTAGAACTTATCAAATATGGGTTCAAGTTTATTTGTTGACTACTGTCTTACACAAACCTTGCAATCCCAATTAATCAGAAAAACAAATTTGGAAATCACCCAGTCCACATCCAATGTGGTGTTTTTCACTGATTCTGATAGAAACCTTTTTTCTGCGCAAAGACAGACATTTTAGAACGTATTCTTAAATGATTATGGAAGATTCCTGTGATTCATCATTAATCGGAGCATATCTAATAAGGTCCGATTCATTCTGTTAGATGATCACCCAATTCTTGACTCAAGTATTTTCCTCTGCGATTTAATCGAGGATCTCAATACTTCTGTCAAATCGGTTCTACACTTCATTTTGGAACTCCTTAAGGGATTCCTGCTCGTGTCTCATCAAATGAACACAGCCATACTTATTGATACCATCAATAAGGTAATGAAGTACAGAAAATTTCCTCTGGCACTAATGCTCATCGGGCCGCATACATCAGTATGTGTAAGGCCCAATAAGTCTCTGGCCCGTTTCCTTTAGCTCTGCTAAAAGGGCCTTAGTCATTTGGTCCAGTGAACAGAATTCATGTCTCAAATGATTAACAATCGAATGAGTCCAAAACCATGGAACTTCTGAATCCGCTTCACTCTGTATGGTCAAACGACTATGTCAAGGAAAAGTCGAGTTCGAGTCATCAGACTTAAACTTTTAGTATTTGTGTTATATTCTAACTTTCGCTGGTTTAAGATATAAAACCCATTTCAAAAAGGGGTGCTACCATGTGATATTTCATTAAGATCTAAAGAACAAAGCTTGTCTTTTATCAAAATGAAAGACATTCAAATCCTTTACAAGGAAATGAAAGACATCTCTGCTCAAAACAGATACATGGTAGCAATTACTTAATTTCTAAAACCAAATATGAAAGGCTCTTACAAGTGAAGAATCTCTACGGCTCATGCATCAACCATTGCTTCATACCAGACACGCAGTTCCACTTGTCCTTTCTTCAACATTCTACTGTCGCTTAGGTCCTGTATATTTCTAAATATCAGTACCATAACTAGTATCCAATACTAATGTAGAACTTGAATTAATAACACAATACCTGAAGAAAAAGTACCATACATCTCCTTCATCTCTTGTGAATCTTCCAAGAATTTAATGCAATCTCTCTTCCAATGCCCTGACTCATCACAGTAGAAGCACCTTTTAACACCAGATGGGCCTGACTTGGGCTTAAAAAATGACACAGGCTTATCCTGATTCCAAATCTGGACGGCCCTGTCTCTACCCTTGCCAGCACAAGATTTCTCAAATCTTTTGCCCTTTATGATGTCTTGCTCTACTGCTTTGAGCATGCCATGCAGCTCAGTCAACGTCTTCGTCAAGCCTTTCTTAATATAGTTCTTAATGAACTTATCATAGCTTGACGACAGAATGATGTCAGTGGCCAACTCTAAGCTGACAGGACATTCCAGTTTCCCCAGGTTATCAATGTAACCCATCAGTTTAATGACATGAGGACTTACTGGAGCATCCTCTGGTAGCTTGCACTCAGTTAGAGACTTCACCATCTGGAATCTCTCAACTCGTGCCAGATCCTGAAACTTCAGTTTCAGGCTGGTGATCATCTCTATTGGCGACTCCATGTTCTCGTATTGACTTTTTAAGTCCGAGTTCATGGTAGACAACATCAGACCACGCACATATACCACATCAATATAATGCTTATTCCAAGCCTTATATGCTGCATGCGAGCGATTGGTCCCAAGCCTTTATGGAAGAGCCTTTTCAAGGACATAGTCCTTGCTCTCCTGCTTGAGAATGAATCTCAGATTCCGATACCAATCCAGGAAGTTGGATCCATTTAACTTGTCCTTCTCAAGGACGGATCGCAACGAGAAAGTAGTCATAGACATAATCTGAAATCCAAGAAAAAAAACAGAGATTTAGTTATGTATATGATGAGAAATCTTATCTTATAAGAAACTCGCACTATATTCAAATAATATTTCCTCTATGAATATAATGATCCAAGATCCATACTTCACTAACATCTGAGTGGGCGACTCGCCATTACTCAGACTTTAGTTATCTAGGTAAGCATATCATTACTAATTGTACCCAGTACAACTCTTGGTTGTGGATGAGACAAACTATGTCTGATCCACTCTGATGTCTCCGGGCCCAGAACTTCTGATAGCCTAGTCAAGTAAAACCAATCTTTTCTGTCTTGCGATCATTGACAGTCGCACTGCGAGTCTATCAATGATCACCTGCCTTGATCAGATCACTGTGGATACCAAGGAATCCAAGACTATCCAACAATGAACCGAGTCTTGACAGTAGACTAGATTGGGCAAGACATCAAGGTCACTTGATGTATAGTTGAGGAAACTAAACATTGAAAGGTTAGCAAATCAATCTATTATGTCATGTAATTGTTGATGTCAAGCACCGCAAGTCCATCAACATAATTACCTGCCTTACTCACCTAATTGTGGACACCAAGCTCTTGGCTAGACCATCACACAATGAAACGAGTCTTGACAGTTGACCATATAGAAGCTAAGCTTTGATCACGGTTTAGGTCTAGTTTGGTTTCTGCAAATTCAAGGTTCAATACCCAGAATTTCGAGCACTGTATCGATCGACGCAGACTCTGTCTGTCGATTGACACCACCAAACAAAACCGGATTTCAATAACCGATTAATCCAATTAACCCGGTTTATTGAACCGGTTATGTCGATTGACACAACCCGTGTGTGACAATCGACATAGACCTAAACCGAAGACAGTTTTGATAATCGGTCCAATCCAATTGAACCGACTTATTAGATCAAACTGATCTTAATCATTCAAATCGGTTTATACTAATTAAGATAATCAGTTCAATCCAATTGAACCAATTCATCCAATTTAAACCGTTTAAATCTACCTTTACCAAGCATGATAACCAGTTCAATCCAATTGAACCGATTAACCAATCGCAAGGCCTGTGTCGACCAACACCAAACTTGTGCCGATCGATACATTTGGGTATCGGGGAATTTTATTCGAATTAAACCGACATAACCATGCGAGACAACCGGTTCAATCCAATTGAACCGATATATCCTTTCGCACAGCCTGTGTCGATCGATGCACCCAGTGTGTCGATCGACACAGTGCGATTTCTAAATCGAAACCCATTACTTTAATTTGGCGAATTCGCAGTGCATCGATCGACACAAACTTGTGTCGATCGACGCTATGCGAAAACACAATCGCTTTTGCATTTTCGCGCTGCATCGATCGGTGCACTAAAACCCTAAATCAGGTTTGTCGTTTTCGCATTGCAACGATCGACACACCCAGTGCACCGATCGATGCTGTGCGAAAACACAGTTCTTCGTTTTCGATAACTAACAAATCCGAGATTCCAATTATCAGAACGAATCCTAGCTAGCATCAATTCAATTAAAAGACCATTCTAATCGAATTCCAGGCAACTGATTCAATCTATTAAACCCTATGGCTCTGATACCACTGTTGGAATCCCTAGGATCCAGGGTCTAGGTGATTGAATCTAAGAACTGACCTCGTGTTTACCTGTAGGTTGGCAGCGGAAATTGGAGAAGGTAAACGAGATCTAGAGCGCCTCAATCGTTGCGCCTCTATCGTAGTCCACACGCACACAAGCTGGAATCCGCCGGGATGCTAGTACCGGGAATCGGATCTCCTGTGGGTTTTTGAGTTTCTGTGTCTTTGCTTTCTCGCTGAGAAGCAACACTGACGGCTCGATCAATTTAGGTCGTGTAACCTAGCTCCTATAAATAGGCCCACGGTTTACAAACCGTAACTTCAGTTTCGGTTTCGACCTTGTGTCGATCGTTGCACCCCTTGCATCGATCGACACACCTCTTAAAACTCAATTCAATGTGTATCCAATACACATTGATCGGATCATGTGCCAATGATCAATCCCATACAAAGTGTATCCAACTTGCTTAGGTGTGTGACCCTGTAGGTTCACACGATACTTGAAATGAGTTACAACTCATTTGTCATAAGCGGTTTCTAGCAAAACATTATGACTACCCAGTATCATATGAATTGTCCGATCTCGACAATACAACTATCTTTAGAGTGAGTACAATGTGATTTCAGGACATAATCCCTTCAAATGGAAGATCTAAGTGACTCATCATTGATCGAACCATATCTAATAAAGTCCGATACAGGAGGAGTGAATTGTGAAACACTTTCACAATCTCTCAGATGATCACTAAATTCTTGACCTAAGTATTCACCTCCATGATCTCATCGTAGAGGTTTAATACCTTTGCCAAATTGATTCTGTACTTCATTTTGGAACTCTTTGAACTTTTCAAAGATTCTGACTTATGCCTTATAAATAAGGCATAACCGTACCTTCTGAAAATATCAGTAAAGGTAATGAAGTACTGAAATTTTCCTCTAGCACTAGTGCTCATCGGTCCATATACATCCGTATGTATAAAGCCCAATAAGCTTCTGGCCCTTTCATTTTGATCGTTCGCAACCTGTATCGACCGACGCACCGTTTGTGTCGATCGACACTACCTCTGTTGAAAGGAGCCTTTGTCGTTTTACTTAATAAACAAGATCCACTTTACTCATTATGATTCTCAATCAGATGAGCCCAAAAGCCCATCACTATGGAGCTTCTGAATCTATTTCTCATTTATGTAGCCCAAAACGACAATGCCAGAGAGAAGTTTGACTCGTACCATTTGACTTGAATCTCTTGGTATTAATGTTATAGTTAGGCACATTCTGGTTTAGAACATAAAGTCCATTCTCTAATGGATTGCTACTATAAAGTATACCACTGTAATCAAATGAATAACACTTATTCTTAATTTGAAAAACTGATATCCTTCCATATCCAAACAAGGATTAGAAATGATCTTTCTGCTCATAGCAGGTACATAGTAGCAGTTTTAAGTTCAAAACATGCCATAAAAGAAAACAAATGAAATACTCCTACGGCTAATGCAGCAACTCTTGCTCCATTTCCACGCATAGATCCACTTGTCCTTTCTCCATAGTCCTACTTTTGCTCAGGCCCTGAAGAAGAAGTCTCGTACGTCTTCTTCAGCTTCTCATAATCTTCCAAGAATTTATTGCAATTTCTTTTCAAATGCCCATAACCATTACAATAACGGCACTTAACATCTTCAGAAGGACTGGTTTTAACCTTAGGAGCATGGCCAGACTCGCTTGGATTCACAATCGAGCTCGTCTTGCCATCACCTTTGTTCTTACCAAGTTTCGTAAACTTTTTACCCTTTTGTACCATAAGGACATCTGGGGTGTCCTTCTTGATGTTAGGTTCAGCAGTCTTAAGCATCCCATGCAATTCAGTCAACGTCTTCGTCAAGTTGTTCATGTTATAGTTCATAACAAATTGATCATAGCTTGACGGCAGTGACTGTAGAATGATGTCAGTAGCCAACTCTTGACTAATGGGACAATCCAGTTTCCCCAGGTTATCAATATAACCCATCATCTTAATGACATGAGGACTAACTGGTTCGCCCTTTGGTAGCTTGCACTCAATCAGAGACCTAACTGTCTGGTATCTCTGAGTTCGTGCCTGCTCCTGAAACATACTTTTCAGGCCAGTGATCATCTCTTTTGGCGACTCCACGTACTCATATTGCTTCTGCAATTCCGAGTTCATGGTAGCCAACATGAGACAACTCACATCCACCGCATCATTAGAATGCTTATCCCAAGCATCCTTATCTGACTGCCAGGCATTGGCTCGGTACTTCTTGGGGAGAACTTTCTCAAGGACATAGTCCTTTTTCTCCTGTTTGAGAACAATTCTCAAGTTCCGATACCATTCAAGAAAGTTTGATCCATTTAACTTGTCCTTCTCAAGGACGGATCGCAGGGAGAAATTGTTACGATGGTTTGTGCTAGACATATCTGGAAAAACAAGGGAGGTTTAGTTATGATGTTCAAGAAATGAGAAGTCTTAACAATTAAGAAAACTCGCATTATATTCAAACAATGTTTCCTCAGATGAATATAATGATCCAAGACCCATACCTCACTAAACTTGAGTGAGCCACTGGCTATCACCCAAATTTTAGCTATCTAGGTAAGCAACAACTTTGCTAGTTATATCCAATATAACTCTTGGTTGTGGATTGACATCTTATGTCTAATCCACCTGATGTCTCTGAGCCCAAAACGATTTTGATGGCCCAGTCAAGTAAACCAATCTCTTAAGTCATGTAATTGTCGATGTCTTGCACTGCAAGTCCATCAACATGATTACCTCTGTCTTACTCATGAAATTGTGGACATCTTGCACTGCAAGTCTATCGCACAATTAAATGGGTCTTGACAGTTGACAAGATTGGAAAGACATCAAGTATCACTTGATATTTGGTTGAGGAACGGAACCATTTAAAACGTTCAGTTTTATTATGTTTTAATTCTTCTAATTAAATGATTTATCTTGGTTTGGTTCTGTGGTTTCAGGTTCCATAACCTAAACCATCGAATCTTGTGTCGACCGACACTACTTTAGTGTCGATCGATGCTGATTAACCAAAACCAATCTGCGACAACCGATCAATCCAATTGATCCGGTTTTGAGTACCGGTCAGTGTCGATCGATGCTACATTAGCATCGGTCGATACCAACCCAATCGCAATAAACCATTCTTAGCGTTTAACCATCATTAACCAAGCTCGATAACCGGCCCAATCCAATTGAACCGATTCATCAATCTCGCGAGGTTTGTGTCGACCGACACAACTCTTGTGTCGATCGACACTAGGCAAAACATCAGTTTTATTCGGGTTTTCGACCTGTGTCGATCGACGCCGGATTGGCATCGATCGACACCATGCGAAAAACCCTAAATTTTATTCGGGTTTTCGCCCTGTGTCGATCGATGCCGGTTTGGCATCGATCGACACCATGCGAAAAACCCTAAAACGTTTTTCGAACAAAACCCTAAACTAGGTTACTTTGATCAAAACGAGTTTTATCATGCTTGTATCAATCATACAGAGATCCAGATTCAACCAATCTAATCAACATGCTACAGATTCAATGGAACCTTAAAGCTCTGATACCACTGATGGAATTTCTAGCAGTTCCTAATCCAATTAGGCAACCCTGGTCTGAATTCCAAACCTAGGATCTAGGGTTCATGTAATTGAATCATTGGGATCTCAGAATTACCTGGTTATTAGCAGCGGAAGATTTGCAGATAATCGAGATCTAGAGCGCCTCAAATGCTGCGCCTCTACTGGTATCCACACGCACACAAACTGAACAGGAGGGATGCTAGTGCCTATAGAGATATAATCTCTTGAGAGGTTTCTTTTCTAGTTCTGGTGGCTGTGAATTAGGTTAGATTCAGTTTAGGTCGACCATATATCTTATATATGTCGACTTAAACCATAACGGAATTAACCAACGATTAAACCGAATTAATCTGGTAATCCGCGAGTTGCATCGATCGACACTGCCCCAGAATATTGATATCGAATGCATATCAAATATGCATTCACTAGATCATTACATTAATGATCAACCTCGTCTTTTAACGTCCAGTTTGCTTAGGTGTGTGACCCTGTAGGATCATATAACACTAGCAATGAGTTCTCAACTCATTGATCATAAGTGGCTTCTAGCAAAGCATTATGACTACCTAGTGTCATATGATTGTCTCATCTCGACAATACGACTTTCACTTGGAGTAAGTACAACAGATTTCAGGACATTCCCAACAGTTTCTTCAGGTGTGGATTAGATAATTTTGCGTATCTAACACATCCAAAGATTCGAAGGTGGTGAATGTTAGGTTTCTTGGCTCGGAAGGCTTCATAAAGAGTTCAATCCTTGAGTGATCTTGTGGCTATTCTATTTAAGAGATATATAGAATGTCTTACTGCTTCTCTCATAGGTATTTAGGCATAAGCATATGCTTAAGAATATTTCTCGCCATCTCCATCATTGTCATGTTACGTCTCAACAACACCATTTTTTTGAGGAGTATAGGGAGCTGTCAAATGCTGTTTCATTCCCATATCTTCGCAGAACGAATGGAATTCTTCAGATACAAACTCTCATCCTCTATATATTCTGAGGGTTTGTATTCTTGCTCCTGAATCTTGTTCCACCATGGCTTACAACTTTTAAAATTTGTTAAAAGCATCACTCTTTTCCTTTAATAGAATTGTCCATATATATTTTGAATGATCATCAATAAGGACGAACAAATACCTGTATAAGGCGATTGTACATGGTGTTATGGGAACACAGAGGTCACCGTGTATGTTCAAGTATTTTGGTGGCTTGATATGTTGTGGCTTGTGGAAACACTTGTCTGGTTTGCTTCCCTAGTAGACAAGAGCCACAACCGATCTCTTTGTATCATTGTTTGTATCATTGTTTTTATTGTGTCATTTGGGATTCCTATGACAACATTTGGGATTCCTATGCCAATCTCTCTTTGTATCATTGTTTTTATTGTGTGAAGATTGATATATCCTAACTGTGCATGCCATCTGCTTGAGTCACCGATCGTTGCTGAATGTAAACACATGGTGTTTTTCAGTCCTATGTGTACCTTGTACAAACGATTTCTTGATTTAATTGCCTTGGTAAGAAATTTTCCATCACGGTCATGCGTTATTAGATATTCACCTTTCATTCTTACCTCACACATTAATTCTGTAGTAAACCTCGGCCATCATCCTTGGTTCACCATTCTTATCGATAAATTCAATCGATCCATTCCCTTTAATATCTATGCGAGAATCATCTCCAAATCTTACTTTTCCAATAATAGAATCATCAATGTTGGAAAAGTATCGTCGATATCCAGTCATGTGGTTGCTTGCTCCATTATCAAGGTACCAAACATTCTCTTCACCAGTGTTTGTTTCATACTTACTTGATACAACCTTTTCTTCATTCAAATAGACTACCTCATGCATCATCAGTTCATCTGCATCTTGTGTGTCACTGTTGTCAGGTTCATCTGCTTATTGTAATTTTAGCAATCTTTCCGGGCAACTTGAAGCAAAGTGACATGTTTTGTCACATAGGTAGCATATTATTTTCGAGAGGTATCTTGTTCCATTACGACCTCTGCGACCTCTCCCTCTGTTATAGAAATGAGCACCACGACCTCTTCCTATGTATTCATTAAAGTCACGATTCAACTGATTTGAGCCTCCATATTTGTATATATTAGTTTGCTTTGATCCTCCTGAGAATCTTCTTCCTCGTAGATTCGTTCTTCGTAGGCTTTTGACCGTCCTATGATGTCTTCGAAACTTGTGGTATTAAGATCTAGTACTTGTTCAAGCGAGGCTATTATATGTATATATTCATTTCGAGGAAGACTCTTAAGAAATTTCTTAAAAATTTCGATTCTTCGATTTTTTCTCTCCTAAGGAAGCTGTTTTGATGATATATCCGATATCTTTCAAACAAAATCATCAATAGTCTTTGTTTCCTTCATCTTGAGTCGGTCAAATTCAGCCACTAGTGTTTGTAACCTAGCTTCTTTGACTCTTTCTGCACCCACATGTCTTGCTTTGATTGCTTCCCATACTTTCTTTGTTGTATCTAGCTCTCCTACTTGCAGAATAAGTGTTTCAGGTATTGATTCAAACAATAACGTGATGGCCATATTATTCTTTTCCGTATCCTTTTTTCTGTTTCAATGGATCCCCAAACTTTGTGTACCTTAAGTACGATCTTCATTCTCATGGCCCAAACTGTATAGTTTGTTGAATTCAGCATCAGACAATTTATCGAAGACGGTCTGCTTCCTTCCTTTGATCTCCCGTCGATGATACGGTATAATATCACCATGTCTATGTGTTGTTCTTCTCCGAATGTTTCTTATCACAGGGTTGTGTTGTTCGTCAACGTTCCTTCACGATCTCGTAGATCGGATACCAATTCTAGTTTTCAAGAATTGTATAAGAACTCAAAGATCAAATAATTACTCACTTTATTAGCTTAAGAAAATTACTCAAAACTCAAACTCTCAATCTCTCTTTAAACTCATAAGTTATGTCAAATATTGACATCTCCTTATATAGAGACTTAAAGAACATTCTAGATCAAGTTTAGATAACGCATAAATCTATTTAGATAACTCTTAATTAGATTATATTTAGATAACTCATAAATATACTCTGATGTTTATCTTCAAGTTTAAGTCAACAGACTCAAGGGGGCGTAGCTTGAGGATCGACTTCCAAATTCAAGAGTCCCCATTAGATTCGGTCAAGTTCCATAAACTAGTTTTGTTTATGGTAAATTTAGTGATTTGGTATCTTTCAAAGTTTTGAAAGTGTGGTTTCTCCGGATCATATAAGATGTATTGAACATAACATATTGCGTCAGCTAATCTCTTTATGGTCCCTAACGTAAGATAATTTATTGGGATCTTTTTGAGGCGAATTCATACTAGTGTTGTTTGTAAAAAGGTTTGGGGAGGGTTTTCAACCCACTGATCCATAACCATTCCAAATCATCTAAAGTCCAATATCCATGCTCATGACCGTTTAAATATCAGTTTCCAGCTCGAAGATGAACTGAAAGCTCTTATTCGTAAGCGTTATACCCCGAACCCTCTCATAGATCTTCCATATGCGAGGCATCGTAAATAGCATTCTCAATAATTTGTGTCGCAGGGTTGAGTAATCTTCATATCAAACTACGAGTACTTCTCTTCGCTTCACTAAAATATTTTCTACTAAGGACATTGAATTAATTTTCTTGACTAAGAAGATTGTCCATCAACATTAAAAAAATGTAAAATAATGTGTTTGTTTTTGGGTTGTGTGAGTGTTTGTGGAGGATGAACAAATGCAAAAGCACTGCCCCAATAAACCATAAATAAACACAAGACTTCCTCAAAGATTTACATAAAGTTGTTGAGATTTTCCAAAAGATTTTGGAAGAAAAAAGGAAAAAATAATAATCTTTTGCCGGCAACATTTGATATCATCGGGAGGTTATCTCCACTCCTATTGGTTGAGGTAAAGCCTCTATCATTACTAGAGTCTTGAGCGAAATATTACCATTTCGAAAAATCCTTTTTCGCATGTTGTTAAAGGTTAAAACTTTTATTTCAGGGTTTATCATAACTGTTTTATTATTCATGTCATTCTTTTTTATATACTAGTTGTCTTCATCCAGCGCGTGAACGGAGATTTGTATGTTTATAGGTTGGTACCCAACATAATTTTGTAGTGATGGTGGAAAACATTAAAGGAGAATATCATCAATGGTTTACTGCTTAAAGTATAGGGAGAACACTGAAATTCCATTCTTGTTAGAAAGTATAAAAGGAACAAAATAGTGTAACAAACATAAGCCACACAAAATAAGTTTATAGGGCGTAGGAGGTTTTGTATAGAAATTGGATCATGACATCTTTTAAGTTTCAAATTGATGGATTTTGTTGATAACATAACAAATCTCGTAATTACATAGTTAAATCCAGATATTAACGTTTGTTTGATGAAAACATAAAACTCTTTTTGAAAAGGCTGTCGTTTAATTCTCTTAAAAAGTATATAAAAAGTATCAGCACCAAGTATACTGGCGCCTTTTTATATGTCAAACTCTCGTGTGTTGTTAAAGTAAATAAACAATTTGGTTATAGACATTTGGTGTTTATAGTTCTTAAGCTCATGTACGTGTGTTCTTAAAGTAAAACAAAACTATTGTGGTACTTTTCAATTGTAGTAATCATGCATGCAACTTTCGATCGACTACTATACACATTCAAAATTGCAAAAAATAGGAGAGGTGTTTATAGTTTTGAGTCCGTCTAAATATTTTCAGATCTTGCAAAAATAAAAATATGATGTGGTGATCGTGAAATCTTATTTGTAGTTTGAAAAAAGCGTAAAACACACACATGCATACACTTTCATGTTGGACCAGTTGACTATCGGTTTTTCTTAAATATCCAACATAAACAAACAAAACTGAGGTAGGATTAAAAAGAAGAAAAACATCGAAAATAGAATCACAATAGTAGTTGGTATTAACGCTTTCTCTTCTTGCCTTTGCCTTTACCAAATTGTCCAGATTTTAAAGCTCGTTCTTGTTTTTTTTTTTTTTTTTTTTTGCAAAACTGTAATTATCATATAAAATGAACTTGAAGTTTTACAAGGATGCAAAGCTTACAAACGATTGCTATCATGGCAAAAAGAGAAAAAACATGATAGGAATATGAAATGATTTGATGAAGCAGGTAAGACTTGACTTAGTGTAGCCAAAGCTGCATTATATTTCTGAACCTCTTACGTTCTCGCCTAGCAGTTATAGTGTTTCTCACGACTCTATCTATTTCCTTGAAGACTTGAGCTGCGGGCTTTAATTGAGCATTAAAAACTCTGTTGTTCCTCTCCAACCAGACTGAGTAAAATGTAGCATGAATTGCTATTTTACGCAGGGTTGAAGGAGCTTCTCGAGATCGCTGTTTTGCCCAAGCCAGGAGACTTGTCCAGTTTCTGAAAAAGAACGGATTGGATCCAAGTCTTTCCAACACTGAAGACCAAATCTCCCTGGTGAATTCACATTCCAGCAACAGATGATCTCTGGATTCAATAGCTGAACCACAAAGCCCACACCCTGTTGTAACATTCAATCCCCAGATGGCCAAGCGTGCTCTAGTAGGAAGACGATCGTACTGAGCCGTCCACATGAAAAAGGCTTGTTTAGGAACATTACCTCGGAACCAAATGACATCAGACCAGTCCTTCTTTGGCGCAGCTTGTCTGAGAATTTGCCAAGTCTTCTGCGATGAGAAGGCAGAGCAATTACCATTTATTAACCAAGCAAAGGTGTCCATCTCAGAAGAATGAGACGGTAGTGGAATAGTTGTGAGATGAGTGTGAAGCAGCAAAGCTTCATCTGAGCGAGGAGATGGGAGCTTCCATCCAACTGCATTACAAGCATCCGCAACCTTTGATCTCAGTGGGATCCGTAAAACGGATGGTCCCGATTCTCCCATGAGATTTAACAGAGGGCCAAGAGGCGACCATGGATCATACCAGAACCAAGCCTTCTCACCATTACCAACCGAGCATGATAGGAAGCTTACAGCCAAACTTCTGAGCTTTAAGAGAGCCTTCCAACACCACGAGTCTGCCGCCTTTGGTTTTAGTGACCAGAAACTCTCAGAAGTCAGATGGTGAAAGCGGTGCCATGCCACCCATAAAGATTTGCTATCTGAGAATAGTAGCCAAATGAAGCGCATAGCAAGAGTTATGTTCTAGGTGGTAAAGCGCCTTAAGCCAAGGCCTCCCTCGTCCTTACGTAAGCAGACAACATCCCAAGCCACCTTCGCATTTGCCCTGTTTTCGATTGAGCCAGACCACAAGAAGCGGTTACAAAGAGATTCTATCTTCTTCAGACACCCTTTTGGGAGAATAAAAGTCGATGACCAGAAGATGACTTGGCCAGATATGACAGACGAGATTAGGACCAGCTTGCCTGCGAAGGATAAAAACCGCGTTGACCAAGATCTGAAACTAGCTTCCACTTTGTTAATGAGTGGTGAGTACTCAGCAATCTTTAGCTTTCTAGACATTAGAGGGAGTCCCAGATACTTGATAGGTAGAGAACCAATGGTGAATCCATAGCTGGCGATAGCCTCAGATTCAATTTGGTTCAGACCGGCATGAAAAATCTGAGTCTTTTGCGGGTTTAAATGAAGGCCAGACCATCCCGCAAAGTCCTCTAATGTCTCAGTAATACCATGGAGCGAAGAAGCTGATCCCTTGAAGAAAATCATCACATCATCTGCGAACATAAGATGAGAGATTTTGAGAGCTTCAGCCATTGGATGGAAGGAGATGTAATCCGAGTCAAAACGGGCGCTGACCAGACTAGAGAAGACTTCCATTACGAGCACGAAGAGGTATGGGGATAGGGCATCCCCTTGGCGCAAACCTCTGGAGCTCTTGAAGAACCCACTAGTGACTCCATTGACTGAAACCGAAAAGGTTGGTGTCGAGATACACTCAGAGATCCAGCAGACGAACCTTTCTGGGCAGCGCAGAGCACGAAGAGATGCTAAGACGAAGTCCCATCTTACAGAGTCAAAAAGCTTTCCTTAGATCCACCTTTAACATGGCTCTTGGCGAGATGTTTTTTCTGTTGTAGCCTTTCACCAATTCCGTAGCCAATAATACATTTTCAGAGAGCAAACGCCATGGCAAAAACGCAGACTGAGCATGGGAGATAACATCTGAGAGCATCGGTTTCAAACTCGTTCTTGTTCTCGAAGGAGAGCCTAATTTTTGCCATTTTTCTCTGCTCTCTCTTGCTTTTGCAAAATATCTGGAGATAGTATGTTGGATTTGACCATGCTGTTAACCTCAAATTAACAATACTATTTATGTTGTAAGTGTACCGCTCAAGTATGTCATTTTGGAGCTCTTTCACTACCTTCACGTTCTTACTAAGAGCATGTATGAAGAAGTCATCATCAAATATATTGCCAAATTTGCTGTAACCAACACAAAAGGGGAAAAATCAAAAGGAACATGTAAATAAAAATAATGCTGCCAAAGGAATCAACTTGGTCTAAAGAGTGTAAACATTTTGACCTTATCAATCTCTAAAGCAAGGAACTCTGTTATGAATTTAATTCCATGATCATTGGCAATGAAACTTTTCAAAGCAATAATAGTAACCTGGAAGCACTTCATAAACTGTTTAAGTGAAAAATTCGGAATGACAAAGAGTAGCATTCAGTATTCAGCCATAGTAATTGCATCACATATATGCATGCAGACGCGAGAGATATATGTCTCTAATCAAAAACACAAACACACTATGTAACTAAAACGAAAGTCAATTTGTATGTAGCCATGGAGAGCGTAAAACATACTGAGCCATTTGCTTCAATTATTAAGAAACCATTTTAATTTGATCATGCATAATGCTCAAAAGTTACCAACTAACACCACTTACATAAGAAGTACCCAATTTTAAAACTTAAATAGGATAGTCGAACCTTGATATGAACTTTCTCGTTTTATTGATATGAAAGAAGGATACAAGCTAAAAGAGTATGATCTTCAAAGCTCAATCCACTGAAATCTCACACTCGAAACTTTCAGTCCGTACTTCTCTAAAAACTGAATGTAACAAACTCTATGGTTCTCCTTATATATCGAAGACCATTTCGTAGGCTCTTTAGTAAAGCTATAACCGACTAAAAAAACTGACTCAATCATAGGTAATCAATTTGCCACATCCTCTTTAACTTCTTCCGCGACATCAGCTTCCTCTGACTTTTTAGCCTTCTTCCTTCTACCATAAGCCCTTAATGGTCCTGCAAGCCCTTCTACTTGACTAGAATCTCCAAATAACCTTCTTCATCATAACACTTGCTCACTATCTCCTTTGGCTCAATCAGAAGCTCATCCCCATTCAGAACAGCCGGTAATTCTGTGACCACAAGATTCTTTCCAATCACAGGTTTAAGTTGTGATACGTGAAACACCGGATGCACCTTTGATGTTGGAGGAAGCTTCAACTTATATGAAACATTCCCAACACGAGCAAAGACCTCATACGGACCATAATAACGAGCTGCTAATTCCTGAAACAAGCGTCTACTGACTATCTGCTATCTGTGTGGTCTCAATTTCAAGTACACTAGAGATCCCACCTCAAATTCCAAATCCCTTATGTGCTTGTCAGCATTAACCTTCATTATGTTCTGAGCTCGCAACAAGTTTTCCTTGACGGAGAATAAAACCGCATCACGTTCTTATAGCATTGAATCTAGTTCAAAGTTGTTTGTTGAACCAGATTCATAAGACAACATTGATGGAGGTTGTCTTCCATAAACTAGTTTAAATGGAGTACATTGCAATGCAGTATGGTAAGAGGTATTGTACCATAACTCAGCCCAACACAGAAATATTGACCATGTTTTTGGGTGAGATGAAGCAAAGCACCAGAGATATGTCTCCAAACAGCGATTCAACGCTTCGGTCTACACATCCGATTGTGGGTGATATGCGGTATTGAACCTGAGTCTCGTACCAGAAAGGCAAAAGCATTCTTTCCAAAAGTTTCTTAAGAACACTGAGTCTCTATCTGAGATGATTGACTTCGGATATCCATGTAAACGAATAACCTCCTTCACAAAATTTTGGCGACATCAAGAGCAGTAAAAGGATGCTTAAAGGTAATGAAAGGTCCATATTTACTCAATCGATCGACTACCACCAGAATGACATAACTCATTGAGAAGATGGCAGACCTTCTATGAAATCCATTGATATGTCTTGCCGTATATGAGTGGGAAGCTCTATTGGCTGTAACAACCCTGCATGAAACATATTTAAGTACGCATGAGTTTGGCATATTGAACAAGCTGCAATATACTCCTGCACTGTTTTCCTCATCATCGACCAATAAAAGCGTGCCTTAATCCTATGTAATGTTCTGAGTATTCCAGAGTGTCCACCCAAAAAGATGTCATGACACTCTCTTAGAATAAGTGGATTGGAAGCTGAGTTTGCAGGAATTACCAATATGTTTTTGTATACCAATATGTCCTCTACTGAAGGAAATCCTTGTTTGAGCTTCTCATTAGCAGCTAACTTCCTCAACATCTCATGTATTTCCCCATCTTCTTCTATTTCCTTATACAAGTCTTGAAGTTGTAGAGTTGTTGGTCTTGTTAGTGACATAAGGACTTAAGACATAGCTGCATAAGAGATTCTGGACATCCCATCAGCCACCTTATTTTCACTCCCCCTTTTTATTCAATATCAAACTCATATGCCAAAACTCTCGTCAACAACCGTTTGGTAATCCAGTGTTACTTCTCTCTGTTCCAATAATTACTTCAGACTTTGTTGATACGTCCTTACTACAAACCGACGACCCAAAAGGTAATGTCTCCACTTTTGTATTGCCATGACTATAGCCATCAGCTCACGCTCATAGATTGGCTTGAGTTTCTCTATGTCTGTTAGAGCATGGCTGAAATACGCAATGGGATGTCGATATTGCATCAGTACTGCCCCTAATCCATAACCAGAAGCATTGGATTCCACAATAAACAGGTTATTTAAATCAGATATAGCAAGAACTGGTGCTGATGTCATTGCCTTCTTCAGTCTGCCAAAGGCCTCTTGTGTAGACTCATACCAATGGAACTGATCCTTCTTCAACAAATCAGTTAAAGTCTTTGCAATGGTCCCATAATTCTGCACAAATCTCCTGTAATACCTTGTCGAGCCATAGAATCCTCTTAAGTCCTTCACTGACTTTGATTGAGGCCACTGTTTGACAGCTTCTTATCTGTGGAAACTCCTTCACTAGAGATAACATGTCCCATATATTCAACTATTTCTTGAGCAAATGTGCATTTCTTCCTGTTTGCAAATAATTGTTGCTCTTTCAAAACAATAAGAACCAATTCCAAATGAATGATATGATCTTCCAATGTAGAGCTACAGAACAAGATGTCATCAAAAATACAAGCACAACATTCATGAGAAATGGTTTGAATATCTCTTTCATGAGTGCTTGAAATGTCGCAGGGGCGTTAATCAGACAAAAAGGAAGAACCATGAACTCGTAATTGTTGGAATTGTGTCCAGTAATCTCGGTACTGTCTCTAGAAAGTAAGAGCATGTCAATGATCAGACATAAGTCATATAATACTGGGGGTCATGATGGCTTGCTAGAGTCCGCTCATGATCTATAAGTCTTGGACTTATTGCCTTTATTATATGATCCCATATGGGTCACACGCCTAAGCTAACAGGAAAATGTGTAGGAACGGTTTAGCAGAAGTACAGTAAAAGTGCTAGGCATTTACTGTACTTAGAGAGAATAAGAGGTTTAGCCACTGTGCATCGATCGATGCATGAGGTGCAACGATCGATGCAGTGCGCAAACACCGACGAGTTAATTGGTATTTGGGCCAAATGGCCCAAACGGAACAGGACGAGTTTTGTGTCATAAAACTCGAGTTTCAGACTGATTAACCCTAATACTTGAGCCGTAAACTCTCTCTCTCTGCGCCGAGTTCCCCTGGTGGTCTAGCAGCTGTTTCCTGTGAAAGCGTGTGTGAACCTTTGGAGGATTCATCCCTCGGTGTTTCTCTGATCTCAGACATACCATCTTCTTCCGCTGCAATAACAGGTATAAGGTGAGATCATCATTTGTTTCTATTCTGAGAAGAACCTAGATCGCATGTTTAGGATAATCTGAATCTGGAATTGAATCAGGATTCATCTAAACGTTCCAACAGTGGTATCAGAGCATTAGGTTCTGGTTTTTCTTGTTTAGATTCATGTTTAGGATTGTTTAAAGAGGTGTTTTTGAATCAATCTACTGATAAGATTAAAACACTTAAGAAACAAGAATTGAATCCTAAACAAACTGTTTATAAATCGCATGACCAAACTATATTGATTTGGTATGTGATCTAAACTGATTTTGCATCGACTGAGATCGCATTGCATCGATCGATGCAATGCAAGGATCGATCGTTGCAGTCGCGAGAGATTGACCGCGATCGCATGGATCGTTCAAACGATCGCATGGATCTCACGAGAATCTCTCGGCCAAACCTGATAACCGTTCGTGCACACGTGAGAGCATCGATCGATGCAGGATCGATGAACGATCGTTGCAGGATCGATGCTGTGAGCATCGATCGATGCGGTTAGGGTTTTGGCTCGGTTTAATTTAATTAAAATTAAACGTCTCGGTTTAATAAACAGATTTAATAATTTTATTAAGTCTGGTTAAACCGGGATAAGAAATCCAATGTCGAAAGAAATATTGGATTTAGTGCCTAAACCAGGAATTTCTAATTTGATTTGGTTGGACCAAATAAATTCAGAAATTCCGGTTTAGTAAATAACCGGTTGACAATTGTGGTCATCGTAGTAATTGAAACTTGGTTAAACCAGTTTTAATGAACCAGACCGGTTATGTCAATTAATTGGACAATTGGGTCATGTCTTGGACATGGACCAATTCTTGGGCCTCGGGCCAAGAAGTTAAAACAATTGGGCCAATTATTTGAGTCTTTCTTCAGATTAATTTAAAATTTATTTTATAAAATTATAAAGTCGATTTTAAATTAAAATTTCCGAAATTTTGAAATTAGAAAGTTTCTTAAAATAGAAGTTTCTGAGTTTGCGGGTTTTGGATTTTAAAGAAATTTCTAAAGTTAGAAAGTTTCCGGTTTTAGAAAGTTTCCAATTTTAGAAAGTTTCCAAAAATAGTAGGTTTCCAAAAATAGAAAGTTTCCCGAAATAGTAATTTTCTATTTTGGGAATGAATTTTAATAAACCTACGAACCTCAAATAATATCAAGCGTTGGATGTCTTGTCCAGACTATGTCAGCTGTCAAAGCCCATTCAATTGCATTCATGGCCTTACAGTGTGAGGATGTCTGCTTTTGCGTGGGTAAGACGGTTTGTGATTCATAAATGTCATTGGGAGTCCCAGACATTAATAATTACATGACTGTATAGTCTGGTTTTCTTGACTAGGCCATCGGGAGTCCCGGGCCTTGAGACATCAGAGTGGATTGGGCCTCGGGCCCAGATTCACAACCAAGAATTATATCACGGATATAATTAGCCGATATAGGGCTTACCGATATAAGCTAAGGTTTGGTGACGGCCAGTGGCCCACTTTAATCTTAGTTATATGTGGATCTTGGAATCATTATATTCTATTGAGGGTAACTTATGTTATTGAATATAATGCGTGATTAATCATATTAAATTTTAATACGAGATTAGTCATTTTGAACATAATAACTAATAACCTTTTATTTATATATTTCAGATATGACTACTACAAGCACACAAAACACATTCTCGATCCGGTCTGTTCTCGAGAAGGAGAAGCTGACTGGAACGAACTTCCTGACATGGTCAAGGAACTTGAGGCTGGTCCTCAAGCAGGAGAAGAAGGATTATGTCCTTCGAGATCCCCTCCCCGAGAGGCCTCTTGCCAATGCTGCCAGGACTCTGCACAATGCTTGGGAAAAGCATTCGTCAGATGAAAATGATGTCTATTGCCTGATGTTGGTGACAATGACTCCTGAGCTGCAAAACAGTTCGAAAGTGTATTGTCTCCCATCGAGATAATGGCAAGCCTGAAATCGCTTTTTCAGGAGCAGGCTAGGACCGAGAGGTTCCAGACAGTTAAGAACCTCTTGGACTGTAAGTTGGCTGCGAATGCGGCAGTGAGTCCTCATGTCTTGAAGATGATGGGTTATCTCGATCATCTTCAGAAACTCGACTGCCCAATCAGCCAGGAACTTGCCTGCGACATCATTCTGCAGTCTTTACCTGCAAGCTATGATCAGTTCATTCTGAACTTTAACATGCATGGCTTGAGTAAGACACTACCTGAGCTTCACGGAATGCTCAAGACTGCAGAGCCCAACTTGAGGAAAACCGCCAAGGACCCCAATGTGCTTATGGTGCAAAAGGGCAAGGGGTTTAAGAAATCCTCTGCTAAGGATAAGGGAAAGGCCAAGGCTGTCCAAGTCGCGGACAAGGACACGCCAAAGCCCAAGCCCAAGTCCAAGGCTGGGCCTACTGACATGTGCAGGTTCTGCAAAGAACTGGGGCATTGGAGAAGAGATTGTAAGAAATTCCAGGAAGGTCTAAAGGAATTGAAGAAGAAGACTTTCGAGACTTCTTCATCAGGTATTTTTGTTATAGAAGTTAATACAACTACTTCTGATAATACCTCATGGGTCATGGATACTGGTTGTGGGGCTCATATTTGTACTAATATGCAGGCACTCAGCAACAGTAGAAGGCTGAAGCAAGGACAAGTGGAGCTACGAGTTGGGAATGGAGCGAAAGTTTCAGCACTAGCTGTAGGCACATACTTGTTGTCTTTACCTTCGGGATTGATTTTAGAACTGAATAATTGTTATTTTGTACCTGCTATAAGCAGAAATATTATTTCAATTTCTTTGTTGGATTTGGAAGGTTATGATTTTTCAGTTAAGAATAAATTATGTTCCTTCAATCGCAACAATTTGTTCTATGGTTCTGCCCCTCTTACGAATGGGCTTTACATACTCGATCAATCCGCGCCAATTTATAACATTAATACAAAACGGTTTAAACCTAATGAGGAAAACCGAACGTTTCTATGGCATTGTCGTTTAGGGCACATCAGCGAGAAACGCATCAAGAGGCTCCATTCGAATGGACTTCTTGGCTCATTTGACTTTGAGTCATGTGAGAAATGCGAATCATGCTTGATGGGAAAATGACACGGGCCCCCTTTAATAAACCTAACGAGAGGGCCAGTGACTTATTGGGCCTGATACACACTGATGTGTGTGGCCCAATGTCCACAAATGCAAGAGGAAACTATCAGTACTTCATTACCTTCACTGATGATTTCAGTAGGTATGGATATGTTTATTTGATGAAACATAAGTCTGAATCTTTTGAGAAGTTCAGAGAATTCCAAAATGAAGTACAGAACCAACTTGGCAAAAGCATTAAGGCTCTTCGGTCCGACCGAGGAGGAGAATACTTAAGCCAAGAATTCAGTGATCATCTGAGAGAGTGTGGGATTGTATCCCAACTCACTCCTCCTGGAACGCCACAATGGAATGGTGTGTCTGAGAGGAGAAATCGGACCTTATTGGATATGGTTCGGTCTATGATGAGTCACACAGACCTTCCAATATCCCTTTGGGGATATGCTCTGCTAACAGCAGTGTTCACTCTAAATAGAGCGCCATCAAAAACAGTGGCAAAGACACCATATGAATTATGGACTGGAGAAGCTCCAGTGCTGTCTTATCTCAGAATTTGGGGTTGTGAAGCCTATGTCAAGAGATTGATCTCAGACAAGCTTACACCGAAATCTGACAAATGCTACTTCATTGGTTATCCACGGGAAACCAAGGCTTATTACTTCTATCTACGTTCCGAGAACAAGATCTTTGTTGCCCGGGATTGTAACTTTCTTGAGAGGGAGTTTCTCTCTAAGAAAGACAGTGGGAGTAAGGTACTGCTTGAAGAAATTCAAGATGAACAGGATACTGCTCAACCTAATGAGGAAGAGCAGCAGGAGGACCTACAAGAAATTGTAGAGCCTGAACCTGTAGTACCTGAAGTTCGAAGATCCGGGAGGATCCGTCACGAACCCGAGAGATATCAAGGATTCCTCGTGACTGACTGTCATGATCTTTTGATCATTGATGGTGATGAACCATCGAACTTCAATCAAGCCATGATGGGCCCAGATTCCTCTAAGTGGCGCAAGGCCACTGATTCCGAAATGGACTCCATGTCGGTCAACCAAGTGTTTTCGTTGGTTGACTTACCCGCTGGTGTAAAAGCCATCGAGTGCAAATGGATCTTCAAGAAGAAGATTGACGTGGATGGAAATGTCCAGATTTATAAAGCCAGGTTGGTGGCAAAAGGTTTCAGACAAGTTCACGGGGTGGACTACGATGAAACCTATTCACCAGTGGCTATGATGAAATCTATTCGGATTCTACTAGCAACTGCAGCTTTTCATGATTATGAAATTTGGCAGATGGACGTGAAAACCGCCTTCCTGAATGGTATTCTGGAAGAGGATGTGTATATGACACAACCTGACGGTTACAGAGATCCGAAGAATGCTGGGAAAGTATGCAAGCTTCATAAATCCATTTATGGATTGAAGCAAGCATCGAGGAGCTGGAATCTTCGTTTTGATGAAGCGATCAAGCAATTTGACTTCATCAGAAACGAAGAAGAACAATGCGTGTATAAGAAATCTAGTGGGAGCAAAATTGTATTTCTTATTCTGTATGTCGATGACATACCGCTTCTCGGAAACGACATTCCAATGCTGAAGTCTGTAAAAGACTGGCTTGGAAGTTGTTTTTCCATGAAAGACATGGGTGAAGCCGCATACGTTCTTGGAATTAGGATCTATCGGGATAGACCTAAGAGGCTGATAGGCTTGTGTCAAGACTCATACATTGACAAAGTCCTACAAAGATTCAGCATGAAAGATTCCAAGAAGGGCTTCACACCAATGGTGCATGGCATAACGCTAAGCAAGAAGCAGAGCCCTACGTCGGCTGCTGAGCTTGAGCGCATGAAGAATATTCCTTATGCATCTGCAATAGGATCTGTCATGTATGCCATGATCTGTACTCGTCCTGATGTTGCTTATGCATTGAGCATGACGAGTAGATACCAGTCAAATCCAGGTGAAAACCATTGGATTGCCGTAAAGAATATCTTGAAGTATCTAAGACATACTAAGGATAAATTCTTGGTGTACGGTGGAAGTGATGTGCTTAAAGTCAGTGGATTCACGGACGCAAGTTTCCAGACAGACACAGATGATTTCCGGTCACAGTCCGGTTATGTCTTTTGTCTGAATGGCGGTGCAGTAAGTTGGAGAAGCTCCAAGCAGGACACCGTTGCTGATTCCACTACAGAAGCTGAATATATCGCCGCCTCAGAAGCAGCGAAGGAAGCTGTTTGGATACGAAAGTTCATTATGGAACTAGGTGTGATACCAGATGCGGCTGAGCCTCTAGCACTGTTTTGTGACAACAATGGTGCTATAGCTCAGGCAAAGGAACCAAGATCACACCAGAAATCCAAGCATGTTCAAAGAAGATATCACTTGATACGTGACATCATTAATAGAAAGGAAGTCAAGATCAGCCGAGTTCCGACAGATGATAATGTCGCTGATCCGTTGACAAAGCCACTCCCAAGGCCTAAGCTCGAGTTCCTGACTGAAGCTGTAGGCATTAGAAACATTGAAATGTAATCTAAATTTGAGTGGGAGTTTTGTGAGCTTTATTTTAGTTATTCGATATGTTCTTGTAAAACATTATTTTATGTTTTAATGAAATTATTATTTCAAGATTATTTTAACTGTGATGAAATAATCGTTCCAAAATGATATGAATCATTTTATAGGCCATCGAAGTAAATGACTTGATCTTAAGTCATCGAAGTCATTTGGCTTGATCATGAGACCCTATATTTGATAGATATTTCATATCATCTTGTCCCTAGTCGAAGGTTGTTGAAATTGGAACACCAACAACCGTGTGAGACTGGATTGGTACGTGACTTATGACAAAGTCTCAGTATCTCATAGATGCTCGGCATCAAAGTCAGTACATAGGTGTATGTTGGGGAACATACGACCGGACAAGACCCGATTATAAGAACTCTTCAGGATATTTATATCTGTGTCATAAGAGATTCTTACTACGACTATAGAGTATGGTCCTTAGACCTGAGTTCACATGCATGTGATTGCACATGGACTGGTGTACTTTGATCATTGTCTAACGCTATCGTTCTGCGATAGCTATAAGGACCTTGTTTGGGAACATCATGAAATGAGTAGTTTACAATGATGGAACAAGATGGGATTTGTCCCTCCAATATAAATGGAGTGAATATCTCTAGGCCAATCGGAGATTTGAATACTGGAAAACGCATGGCCATGCTCAAACGGACTTTCCCGAGTCGTTTGGATTGTCAGTATCAAATCAGAGTCCGATGAACAAGATTAGGCTTTATAAGGATGACACTAATCTTGCCTTATGACTAATCGAGATATTGAGACAAAAGGATTATGAATACAGAGATTCCAGTACAAGTGGGAGATTGTTGGAATTGTGTCCAGTAATCTCGGTACTGTCTCTAGAAAGTAAGAGCATGTCAATGATCAGACATAAGTCATATAATACTGGGGGTCATGATGGCTTGCTAGAGTCCGCTCATGATCTATAAGTCTTGGACTTATTGCCTTTATTATATGATCCCATATGGGTCACACGCCTAAGCTAACAGGAAAATGTGTAGGAACGGTTTAGCAGAAGTACAGTAAAAGTGCTAGGCATTTACTGTACTTAGAGAGAATAAGAGGTTTAGCCACTGTGCATCGATCGATGCATGAGGTGCAACGATCGATGCAGTGCGCAAACACCGACGAGTTAATTGGTATTTGGGCCAAATGGCCCAAACGGAACAGGACGAGTTTTGTGTCATAAAACTCGAGTTTCAGACTGATTAACCCTAATACTTGAGCCGTAAACTCTCTCTCTCTCTGCGCCGAGTTCCCCTGGTGGTCTAGCAGCTGTTTCCTGTGAAAGCGTGTGTGAACCTTTGGAGGATTCATCCCTCGGTGTTTCTCTGATCTCAGACATACCATCTTCTTCCGCTGCAATAACAGGTATAAGGTGAGATCATCATTTGTTTCTATTCTGAGAAGAACCTAGATCGCATGTTTAGGATAATCTGAATCTGGAATTGAATCAGGATTCATCTAAACGTTCCAACAGTAATGGCTATCATGAGTCCGAAAAGCCGTTTTCTCAATGCCTCCCTCTCTCATTCTGATCTAATGGTACCCTGACTTCAGATCAAGCTTCATGAACAGCTTCTTCCCATGTAGTTCATCTAAAAGCTGATCTATCATTGGAATCAAATACTTATCTGGTATAGTGGCTCTGTTAATAGTTCGATAATCAACACATAACCGATATGAATTGTCCTTCTTCTTTACTAGCAAAACAGGACTTGAGTAAGGGCTGTGACTTGGTCTGATCAGGCCATCATCAAACATTTCCTGCAGTAACTTCTCCATAGCTTCTTTATGGGTATGTGGGTAACGATAGGGTCTGACACTGATAGGTCCCTGACCCTTCTGAAGTAGGATGGCATGCTCTCTTCCACATACAAGTGGTAAGCCTTTTGGTTCGTTGAATACACAAGCAAACTTTACCAACGACCTTTTAATCTCAGGAGGAATGATTGTAGTCGATGAATCGAAAACAGTTTTGGATCCAAATAATATATCAACTCCTTTACTACGAACCGAGGGACCCTTCTGAGCTGATTTCAGTGATACTTTGGCTCCATGTAAAGTTAAATCGCCTCTTAACGTCACTTGCTTACTCTTACGTGTGAAAGAGAGTTCATGTTTATCCCGATCAACCATGCACTTCCCTAATGTTCTCAGCCACTGAACTCCTAGGATAATGTCTGCATTCCCAAGCTCCAAGACAATGAAATCTGCTTCCACATACATCTCTGACAATCCCAACTGCACACTTCTGCAAACGCCCATACCTTGAACCGATATGCATATACCAAGTTGTATTTCCAGGTTAGAGTTGATCGAGGTAACTAGTTTTGTTTTCTAGACAATAGCCGGAGAGATGCAGTTATGAGTGGCTCCACTGTCCAACATAAATATCACCTCAGTCCCTTTTAGACATCCTTTAAGCTTTGTTGTTGTAGGATAACTTAGTCCTAGAAAAGAGTTAAATGACAACTACATGAGCTCAGTGCCTTCTATACACTTCCTCTTCAATGTCCACAAAAGACTGATCCATAATATCCATTTCAAACCCATTGAAACCTGTTAATACTTGCAATGTCCTGTTTGGAAAAACATGCTACCTGTCCCACTCAGCATCACATTTAAAATAGAGGCCTAATCTTTTCTTCTCAGCAATTTGAGCTTTTGTTAAACGGATTTGTGGACGAAAATTTTGAGCATGAGATTGGTTGTTGATCGTTGAGCCATTATTAGTCTGGGCTTATTTTGTTTGCCACCCTTGGTTTGGTGAATGGCACGAGTATGATCGTGTTGTATAATTTTTCATCTCCCTTCCATTTGCCTTTTACGGCATACCACTTTATAAAGAGAGCTTGTCTCCATCTGATAAAGTCGTAGAGATCATATCCGTAAGATCAGTTGGCTTACACATGTTGGCAACTTCTCTCATTTATGGATTCAAGCCGTTCATGAATATTCCTTCCAATTTTCTGTATGTTAATCCACTGGCTTATGGGGAGAGATCTTCAAACATATGGATATACTCAGCTATTGATCCAGTTTGTTTGACGGAAAAGAATGGTTGGTTGGGATCGCGTAACTTTTCCCTGCTAAAATGAGCTATCAAGCGATCCTTAAAATCCTTCCAACGCTCGAAAGGTCTCTTGTGTGTCTCACTGTTAAACCAGCTCAGAACGTCTCCAACCAGACTCACATATACCAGTTCCAGCTTCGTAACCTCATCATACACACCAGTCCTGAAAAATCTCTCAGCCAAAGCAATCCAACCATACGCATCCTCACCATCAAATATCGGTAATTCATTTAACATGCTTTCGCGAATATCGGTTATACGATTTCTATCACCAATATTCTCAGGTCTAAAACTACGGCCAGGTTCCGAGTATAAGGTGTGTATCTGTGGATTCAGAGTCGATAAAGTGGAATCGTGTACTTCTTGTACCTTCGTCTGTCGCCGATTGCAATCGATCAGCTCGCAAAGCTTGACAAAGTTCGAATCAATCTTCTCTTCGATAGATTCAAATTTCGGCTGCGTATTCTTCTCATTACCGCAATTGAAGCTTGTAGCTGATTGTTTATGTCGATTTGAGATGTCGTGTGCTGCATCAGAGATTTCGACAACACATCCAACGTAGTCGGTGGAATCGTCTTCGCTTCCGTACTTGACTGTGTCGTCTTCGTCAGCGATCATCGCGATAGTTCGATCCAGAACGCTCAATCGCACCAATTTGATATGAATTCCCTCGTTTTATTGATATGAAAGAAGAATACAAGCAGAAGAATATGATCTTTAAAGCTCAATCAACTGAAATATCACACTCGAGACTTTCAATCCTTACTTCTCTAATGTAACAAAATATATGGTTCTCCTTATATATCGAAGACCATTTCACATATTCTTTAATAAAGCTATAACCGACTAAACAAATTGACTCAATCATAGCTAATCAATTTGCCACATCCTCTTTGACTTCTTCCACGTCAGTTGCTTCCTCTGACTTCTTAGCCTTCTTCCTTCTACCATAAGCCCTTTTTTCATATCAAACCTCCAACATAAACGTTGGTGCCTATGCACGATCTCCATATGCTTTTGACTCTTGGATTCCATGCTTCCATCAGAAGCATCATCAGCAACACTCCAAGCAACAAAACCCTCAGAAGAAATTTCCCCAAATCATCGCATAAAACATAAAAATCAGATCTATATCCATCGATTCATGAAATTCCATTGACATTTTACCGCATTATGACTGCTTCGATTAGCATTGGCCTCCATCATCGGCCATAGACACTTAAAAACCTTTTGACTCCGGTAAACCAAACCCGGCGGACCTCTTCCGGAGAATCTCAATGATGTGACCTAGATCGAGGATAATGAACCCAAAGAAGGCCATGAAAAGTAACATTTCGGCGATGTAGAGAAGAGGTGCCAACAGTAATACACCTTTCGGCTGAAAACAATGGAGAAGTGTACGAACACAAGTCTATCTCCTATTCCTTGCTTTTTCGGCAACCTGTAAACGCCGACGGTGATTTTCCCATGGTGTGAGGAAACAGAGGCGAAGAAGGCAGTGATGCAAGGGGTCTGCCGTTTACATTGTCGTCATTATCTCTATTTGCTCAACATTATTATTCAATCACGACAGAACAAAAAAATTGTGACTTTTCGGAACATTGAAAGATGAACAAAGAGAGAGAAAAGAGATGAAAAACTTACCTTATAATTGAGGAAATGAGTATAACGACTGAGAAGACTTTCATTCGTCTTTTGTAAATGTTTCTCTAACCAACTGATACGAACTTACGCCACACTCTCTAGATTTTTGCAAAGAGACTAATGAAAGAACGATAAGAGACAATCCAAAGCTACTGACCACCGAATATTCTACATAATCAGATCAAAAGAGAGATTTTCGGTTATTTAAGTTTAGAATCAAAAGAACTGAGTGTGAGAATTCGGGTAACAATGTTTATGATCATAAATTGGAAAATTAGAAAAAAGGATTAGAAAAAATCGAACCCAGATCATAAAAAGGAGGAAGTGGAAGCAAACGAAGTTACCAGGAATGAAACATAATTGGGAGGAGTGACGAAACCGAGGCGAAGAAGGCGGTGACTTAAACCAATGTTTTTTTGGGTCAACAAAGCCATCTTTAATAATATATAAAATGTGTAAGACCATCTCTAATGTAAAACACTATATTCCACACTAAAATAGAGTCACACTAAAATAGAGTTGGATTTCTCTGCAATGTACAACTCTATTTTCTACTCTAAAAATAGATTCTAAGTATATTCTATCTTTTTTGTTTACTACTAATACTTTTTATTTATAATGTTTACATTTCAACCCCATTTATTTATTCTTTGCAAAATGTTCATAAATTATAATATTATAACTTCAATATTATAAAATTATTTAAATTAAAAATTTATTAAACCCCATTTATTTATTCAATAAAAACAACAATACATCATATAAAAATAATAAAACATAACATATTTTGGTTTAAATATCACTGTTACTATATTTTGCCACAAATGATCGATTAAAGCATTTTGAAGTGAAAATGAGCTTCTCTATCTTTGATTTCTTTGGTCTCGTGTGGCGAAAGGTTACGAGAATGGAAAAAACAAAACTTGGAGTGAACGTTCAAAAAGATCAATTCAAGATCGAGTTCAAACTATTGAGAAGGCAACAAAGAAGTTGCATGCATGCATCAAACAATGTGAAAATCGACATCCAAGTGGTGCTTCAAATGATGATATTGTAAATATTAATATATAAATTTATAAATTTACTTCATTTGATTTATTAATAAAATATTATTTTTAATGGTATGCAGTTTAATCAAGCCAAATAATGCTAAGAGAAGATCCAAAGTTCAAATTTGGTTGGAAATTTGATCAGGTTTGGAATATTATTAGGAACTTTGAAAAGTTCAAAGATTTTGTCACCTCTGCGAAACGCATATCAATCCATGTGGTAACAAATACACATCTTTAGAGTCCGAAAATCCTACCCTTGATTCTCCTACGCAAATATCTCCAGGTTTGTCTTCATTTACTCAAAACTTAGATGTCAATGATGAGACTATTGGCGGGTCCTCATCTCCACGACCAAGTGAGCTTAAAAATCCAAAATGAAAAGTAAACTTGTTGATCAAACAACTGCGGTTATCAATACCTTATAAGAAGGAAATAAGCAATTTTTGGAGCAACTAAAGAATATAAGTGCACAAAGACAACATCATTTGGATATTCAAAATAGGAATTATGCTTTGAAAGAGCTCAAGGAAGAAAACAAAATTTTATTTTGTGATTTGAATTCCATACAAGATATAAATATTCGTGCATATATTCAATCCGAGCAAACACATATTTTACAAAAGCGGAGTGATCAACAACGAAATCACACATGGAGATCCTCCATCTAATTCGCTCAGACAATACTTTAGCGATCTTGGAGGACCAGGAAACGGCTTACCGGATTTTTAAGTTATAATTTTTGGTGTGTTACATTTATTTGTATTGTTTATATTAAATTTGACTACTTTTCATGTTGTTTATTTTAAGTTTTGGTATTTTTGTATTTCAGTATTTTAATAATTTAATAATATTTTTATAATAAGTAATTATTAAACGTATTATTTATTATTCACATAAATAAAAATTTAAAAATTAAAGGACTATTTTATAAATAAAAAAGTTTAATACTAAAATAGAGTAGGAAATATGTTTACTTTAAAAATAATGTAAAAATAGGTTTAAATTATTTTAGAATGAAATATAAAATAGATTTGGAGAAGAATTTACTCTAAAATAAAGTTTAGTGTAGAAAATAGTGTGGGGTTGGAGATGGAGAAACATAACCTAACAATCTTGCCATACGAAAATAGTTATATGATTTTTAATTGGCCTCGGGCTCTATCTCTTCCCATCGCCTTGAGATCTTACCGGAATGCCGCCGAATTTTCATTGTTCGACCACACAAGCCAGTAAATTTCATCAATTTTAAAAATGTAAATCCCAACTTCCCTTTCCCTCTCAATTTATAGGGTTTTATGTTCGTTTAAAGATAATTTTCGTTAGTCATACCGCTTTGTGCCAGATTTCTGGAACTTGGAGAACTTGTTAGCTTTTGCACCAATCGGATTATGATATTAAACATGAAAGCACATTTGTTAATTTTCCTCAGTTTGGGATTCAAACCATGTCAAAAATTTCCCCACGATGCATATCTTTGGAACCATAGAGCTTGAATGGCACTGCAGTTGAGGAGCAGTGTGATTACCCAAATCGAAGTATCACCAACGAATGTTAGTGTGATTTGTATGAGACGGGATTCAAAAACTTCTTGCATGTGATTAAGTGTTTGAAAAGTGTAACTGAACCTCGTCGGAGCAATTTGGTACGATTGAGGTGCGGCGAAGATAATTAAATATCTTATTTACCTTTTTACCCTTTCTTTATTTAAAAATTACATCATGATTTACTATTAAATTTTTGTTCTTACATTTTTTTCTTCTGATTTCGCAAATTCTTCACGAGCTGTCAAGTGGTCTCCGGCGCCGGCGACTTTTCATTGCGCGTTCATCTCCGGCATTGTGTCCGTCGTCGGCGGTGTCTCCATCTCCGGCAACATCTCTATTTGTAATCAGTAAGTTTCCTCTCATGTAATTTGTGAAAACCTCGTTAGATCCTTATATTTGTTTTGCATTAAGGTGATCCAAGTTTGAAATTGATTATTCTAAAGCTAGATACAATCTATTACTAGAAATTTGAGTGGGTTTAATAGTTTTTTTTGTTTGTGGATGATATGTGATATATTGTAGATGATATGCTCGATGAAATGTCTAAGTGAGCTTATAAATAGTGTTCATGCTATCTGCAACCATTTTATAGATTTTACTACTGATATTGTTCAACAAACATATTCAAATGGTTTAAAGCCATTATTAATTGTTCTTATAACCATGATTTGTCTGTGACGTAATTTGTTTTTCTTGTTGTTCTCCGACTTAATTTGTCTGTTCTCATACATATGTCTTTGAATTGGTGTAGCTTTCTTTTAAATATGGGTTTATAGGGTTGATGCATCGTGCTTGTTGTGTGACAAATGTCATATTTTATATGCATCGTAATTTGTTTATGGGGTTGATGCATCATGCTTGTTGTTGGATTTGTGGAATATTTTGAGGGGGTTAAGTAATAGGCAGATACCCATTTTTTAAAAAGAGCATTTGTCATATATATATTACAAATTGGCATCAGTTGATGGTCAAGTTTACTGATTTTTTTTATCTGTTTTGTTTATCACAGGTTTGAGAGATTTAGAAAATGTCAATGCAACCCATGTCAGAACAAACTACAAATGATCAAAATATAGATAGCAGGAGATTCAAGTGGCCACCTGAACTGGCTCGTGGGCATTTGAGGGCTGAGTTTTTCAAAAAATTTGGGTTAGATTGGAAATATGGTAAGTTTAGAAATCGTTTAGACACTATTAAGAGACAATATGAGTCATACAAGAAAGTTATATCTGACTCCTCTGGAGTGAGGTTTTGTGATGAAACTGGAGCGATTGAGATGCCTTTTCCCTGGTGGAAAAACTTAATTAAGGTATTACTTTACTTACCTAGAGTAAACTTAGTCTTGTTATCTATCATATTGTTAAATGTTTGGTAGTATTGTTATGCTTGTCTATGTTTCTTCATTACAGGAAAAATCTGAAGCAAAAACTATTCGTAACTATCCTATAAGAGATATCCCACTCATGGAACAACTTTTCTCTGAAATGTCCACTTCAAGTGGTGATGATGGATGGCAACATCATGAAGGACCATCTCACTTGCCTTTTGAAGTAAATTCTGTTGAAGATAGTGAGCCTAATACTCAACCCGAAGCTCAAAATTCTGAGCAAGTTCAGAGAAATGGTAAGCGGTCAAAATAAAAAAAAGTCCAACACATCTCAAAAAAAGTCCAAGTCAGAACAGTGGGATCGAGTCTTGGATCTTATTGAAGACCAAGGAAGATTTTTTATGGGAGGTAGAGAAAGCTTCTACACATATAGTTGATATATCATGGTTTTTACTAGTTTTAGACCATGATATAAGTATGTTTTAGAGCCTATTTGTGTTTCTTTAGAGTTTTTTACAGGTTTTATTAGGTACAAGCACATTTGGAGCAAAAGTGGAGATTTTGGAGCTGTTTGGTGCATTTTGGAGATTTGGTCCGAGAGACAGAGTTCACTGTCTAGATTTGAGGATTGCGTCGATCGTTGCACACCTGCATCGATCGATGCATAGCGCGAATGGGCCAGACTCGGCGGTTTAATGAAAAATGCTGATTTTGCAGAAAAGCCCAGATATTTACACAGAAGCCCAAAACGTGTTTTAGACTATATATTAGGGTTTTTAGCCACTTGTTTAGGCTACACTTTATTTTATTCAGAGAGAGTTTGAGGGGCTGATCTTGTTCTCGAAAGAGACTTGATTTCGAACCCCAGTTCTTTATTTGATTTTATAATATTTGGTTTTCTATTCATGATGTTTTATGTTTCGATGAACATGTCTGAGTAAATTACCTGTTAAGTTTAGGGATTCTCATTAAGGATTTCATGGAATTATAGTTTAATCAATCTGTAGGGATTCATATCTGCTAGTTTCCCATTACAATTTTCTTTCTCCTAGTTTAATCTTTTCTATTCTAAATCTATCGTTGATCGGAGTCCCTGCGGATTCGATACCCTAAGTACTACAACTACATCACTGTGCACTTGCAGTTAGTATAAGGATTAATTCTTGACCTATCAAGTTTTTGGCGCCGTTGCCGGGGACTCTTAGAGTCCTCGATAGATTTGAACTTAGGGTTTAGACTAGGTTTTTCGTTTTTGTTTTTTGTTAACTAATTTTTTTTCTTTCTGTTCTTGCGTTTCAGGTACGCCTGTAATCGCCCTGCAACGATCGACACGGTCCTGTGTGTCGATCGTCACATCATCGCGCTTGCATCGATCGACGTTTCTCATGCATCGATCGACACATATCGTAAGGAAGATGTATGATTTCTTTAGTTCAGGGATTGACAGCTCGCAGATAGCTGGGTTGAAGAGTAAAGTCGACTATCTGCATAGTCTTCTACTTGAAAAGTATGCGCAAGAAGCTATCAACTGCATTGGAGGGAATGAATTCTACAGTGAGGAATCTGCTTTTCAGGGACCTTTCCAGCAACAGGGTAATGCCTTCTCGAGGAACTATGGTGTTTCTTCTTACCAAGCACTCCCTGCACCTACACATAAGAGCAGATTGGAAGCTATGATGGAGCAGTTTCTTGAGGGACAACAACAGATCAATGTGTCATACAACTCAAAGATAGATGCATTGTATGAAGATCTGAATGGGAAGTTTGAATCTTTGAGCACACACTTGAAGAAGCTAGATGTCCAAGTTCAACAAACAGCTGGAGCAATACAAAGGCATAATGAAGCTAGGAAAGCTGAACAGCACAGATCCATCAAAGCTGTGACCTTAAGAGATGAGATTGAGTTGCTAGGTGAAGAAGAGAGCATAATCTCGGATTTTCTGGATGAATATTGTCTGTTTGAGACATGCATCGATCGACACCCCCTTAGTGTCGGTCGACACGCAGTTCTGACGGAAATTTCGAGTTCTTACGACGAACATAATCGCCTTGTGTCGATCGACACACCTACTGCATCGATCGACACAGATCGCAGACGAGACCATAAGCCTGCAACAGTCCCATAACGAGTCTACAAGCCCATTGTGCCATATCCTAAGGTTCCTAAACCCTCTAAACAAGAGCTAGAAGTGGCTAACTGCATGGAAGTGATGGATAAGAAGGTGAATGAAACCCCACCAGCTGAAGCTTCGCGAGTTCATGCAAAGAAGATGATCTCCACTGATGGTCTTTTGAAAGAAGCAGTTCAGATTGGTGGAACTACAGTATCTGATAGTGGAGAGAAGAAGATGGCGATTCCTCTTGAACCTGCTCTAACATCTTCAGTACCTGCAACTGCTCATAAGCAGAAAGCTCCAGACATCAGATATGCACCAAAGGTAAGGTACAAATCACCTAAGCTTAAACTTCCTGACTCCATTGCTTTGAATGCAGGAAAACGCAGCATCCCACCCAAGCTTCACTCCCGCCCTGGTTCTCTTCCTTCTTTCCTTGGGAAATCTCATGATCCGAAAGCATATACACCACCTTGGATGAAGAGATATTCACAGAGACATTCAAAGTCTCTGTTGAAACCACCATGAGTCCGATCTCCTTTCCACAGCCAAGCTATTGACTTTAAACAAGCGCTGAGTGGGAGGCAACCCACTGTTAGGTTTGCATAATTTATTTTTCGTGTTTTCATTAGCATTTTACGTTTTTGTTCTTGGTTTTTGGTGAATTTTGTCTGCAGGATTCGACAGTAATCGCAGTGCGTCGATCGACACACATTGTGTCGATCGTCACAACACGATCGAAATCGCATTGCAGCGGTCGTTGCGGTCCTGAGCAACGATCGACCATACATGACAATCGCCTAGCAACGATCGATGCACCTAGTGCAACGGTCGATGCCTGAGCGACAGAGGTAAAAATCATACATAACTCAACCCGTCCATTAACATTTAATTTTTTCTTTCTTTTTACCAACCCTTTGCTTGACACTACTGGGGACAGTGTGTCTTAAGTGTGGGGGAGGTTCTACTAACTTCTTTCTTTTTGTTTTCTTAGAGTCATTTAAAATTTTTTCAAAATTTTTGTTTTATTGAGTCAAAATTTGTTTAAGTAAGAAACAATGATTTTTTTGAGAAGATTTACAGCACTTGCAGGAACTTAAGTAACCATTGAGATGAAGCTGCAGATTATCTCTGACTATTAGAAAACCCAGACACAGATCAACCTACTGAGAACACCCACATCACTTCAGGTATCAGAGGATCTTTTACTGACTTCACCTTAATACTGACTTAGACTTCTCACCTAAGGGCTTGGAATACTTTGTGTCGGATTCCTTTATTAGTTCTGACACATCCTGTAAACCTGTCCTATTTAGTTCCCTTCTCCCCTTCCATAAAGTAAAAAAAAAAGTAATAAACTGAGGATGAGTTAGTAACTCCGAAGTGGTCACGGGAGTGGTAGAGACCCCTATTACCTCCTGTGCGATCCATGGAATGTGTCCAAAGTACACCCCAAAACGGGAAGAACACTGATAAAAAAAAATGATACCCAATGGGGAAAAATCAGTTGTTAAGGAAGGGAAAAGAGAAGAAAGGGACTAGAGAAAGATAGTTTGGTGGTCTAGAGCTGACAAGGTAAGAGTCCATGTGCCTTTGATCGATATTCCTTAGGTGAGACCGCACTTAAATACTTGCAGAAGTCAGTAGGGAGAATTTGAATGCGTGAATGTGATTGTGGAGTTTTACTTAGGACAGTTGCTAAGTGTGGGGGAAGTACATGTTGGTCTTGATGTCTGCAGGTTGATTCTTCCATGTGGTTTACTAAGGGGAATCTGAGTGTTGCTGCTTCTAAGATGAAAAGAGTTTCTGAAGAGTTTTCAAACCTCTTCACTGCATTTTAGTTCTCTGTTTTGCTTGAGGGCAAGCAAAGGCTAAGTGTGGGGGAGTTGATATATCATAGTTTTTACTAGTTTTAGACCATGATATAAGTATTTTTTAGAGCCTATTTGTGTTTCTTTAGAGTCTTTTACAGGTTTTATTAGGTACAAGCACATTTGGAGCATAAGTGGAGATTTTGGAGCTGTTTGGTGCATTTTGGAGATTTGGTCCGAGAGACAGAGTTCACTGTCTAGATTTGAGGATTGCGTCGATCGTTGCACACCTGCATCGATCGATGCATAGGCGCGAATGGGCCAGACTCGGCGGTTTAATGAAGAATGCTGATTTTGCAGAAAAGCCCAGATATTTACACAGAAGCCCAAAACGTGTTTTAGACTATATATTAGGGTTTTTAGCCACTTGTTTAGGCTACACTTTATTTTATTCAGAGAGAGTTTGAGGGGCTGATCTTGTTCTCGAAAGAGACTTGATTTCGAACCCCAGTTCTTTATTTGATTTTATAATATTTGGTTTTCTATTCATGATGTTTTCTGTTTCGATGAACATGTCTGAGTAGATTACCTGTTAAGTTTAGGGATTCTCATTTGGGATTTCATGGAACTATAGTTTAATCAATCTGTAGGGATTCATATCTGCTAGTTCTTTGTCTAGGATTGTTCTTAATGCCTGATCTAAATTGGCCACTTAGATTATTGATGTTAGGTTGATTGATGCAACGACGGTTGGTTAATTAGCTAGAAAGAACCTAGATGAGCAATTGAATTATTCGCAAAGAGATTTGGTTTAGTTTAATTGTGAACATATCAAACTTGGAATTAATGTTGGTTTAATCTGTTATTAATTGCAAAGAGATTTGGATTACTGCACTTAGACTTAGAGAATTCTCGCAAAGAGATTTGGTTAATTCTATATCTGTGTTTGAGTTCTAGAACAGTTCTTAATTAGATCCCGATTGATTGATTAGTTTATGTTCCTGATTTCCTGAGAACTCCCTAGACTTAACGCTTCGCTTCCTTGCTCACAAACTCGCCTGATTTACTTTCGTGCATCGCTTTTTAGTTTCCCATTACAATTTTGTTTCTCCTAGTTTAATCTTTTCTATTCTAAATCTATCGTTGACCGGAGTCCCTGTGGATTCGATACCCTAAATACTACAACTACATCACTGTGCACTTGCAGTTAGTATATGGATTAATTCTTGACCTATCAATAGTTCTGCTGCATGTGTTAAGGTGATGGAAAAAATGGTTTTTCTTAACCAAGAAGGTGAGTTGTATTGGGCTGCTCTTGTGTTTTTTGAGAAGAATGAACAGAGGAGACAAATCTTTATGACACTACCAAGTGTGATAAAGAAAATCGAATATCTAGAGAGAATGACATGAAAAAAGAACAAGTTTATAGGTATTTGTTTGAATGTTTGTAAGAATGTTTTATATTACATTGAAACATGATATTTACTGATTGTTTATCCTGGTTTTCTTTCATGGTTTTAGATTACATCGATGAGGAGGTTCATGGCTTGAATATGAGAAAACGAAAAGGTATTCTACTCATGATCTTGACTCAGTGAAGTTGCTTTAACTCAATGAAGTTGCGTTAAATTGGTTTAGACAGATGGATGGTGTAGCTGTAGCATTATGAACAATTGGGTTTTGAATTGGATTTTATAGAGTTGTGTTAGAAAACGAGGCAGATTATGTGCTGATCTAATCTTGTGTTTTTTCTTAAGGCTAATATTATGCTCTTGGAACTTGAAAACATCTACGGGCAAAATTTTGATGTCTAAGATGTAAGTTTCTCGGCTCTGAATCATTATTTCCTATAAAGCAAGCAAGCAAAAATTTTAGCAAACCTTCCTTTGTTTTTGTTCTGTTTTTCTACTTGTGTTCTTTTGTTGATCAATGTTATTTTTTGAGGCCTTGTCATTGCTATACATTGTGCCGCTTTTGTGTTTCTTTTTTAAAATGGCGTCTACATTCTTTGGGTCTGAGTCCTGAATATTCATGCTTTCTTTACCACTGGGTCTATATAGAGATTCATACTGATTGGGGTTTGATTGATTGGGATAAATGGTGAATTAACTGATCGTGAGTTTAATATTTTTAGGAGAGATTCATGGGAATGATTGATTTGCTATCTCTTATGATTTTTTTCCCTATATATATATATATATATATATATATATATATATATATATATTGGTATAAGTATTTAATAAGTTTGTTGAATTCAGTAGAGGTAGAGACAATTGTTCTGCATCATGTTGGAGGGCTTTCTTAGTTTACTTGTAAAGCAAGCAAACAAAGTTTTTAGGGGTTTTCCTCCATTTCATCAAGTTGTTGTCTAATTTGTCTTTATGTTTATTTTCCCTGATATAAGTCCATGGAGATGTCTTCAAATAAATGATATTCTCCGTGATTGTTAGAAACCCATAAACCATGAACTAGTGGGCTAAAGATCTTTACTAAACCATTCGAAGAACTTTTATTCTAGATTTGCAACTTTAGTTTTCCATTCTAAATCTCGGTTTTAGCTGTATTTTTATAGTTTTGAGGGATATTTAATATGTATGTTACGGTTATAAAGATTTATAATAGTTCTCAAATTCAGAAAACATATAAAATAAAGCATGATATAATTATTGTCCATTTTGGTAATTTTCTTTACTAATCACCAATGGCGGACCTACTCAGTGGGATAGGGTTTCACATGACCCCCCCGTAAATCTGTATAAAAATTAAATTGTATGTAAATATTGGTTGAAATCATCAGCCTAAGTGGTTAGTTAGGCATGTTGACCCCCTATAAACTATGGATCGATACCCTCAATGACCCTTTAGATAGATTTTTGAACCCCCTAAAAATTTCATCTGGGTCCGCCACTGCTAATCACAGTTCCATTCAAAAACATATATTAATCACATCACATCTAAACTGCATCTCCATTCATAATTGTATCTAATCACACCGTTCCTAAATTATATCGCTCCCACAGTCAAATCACAACTGCACCTAAAACGGATTGCCATTCGGGGCCTAAATTATATAATACTCGCACCCTCCAAACTTTCAGTGAAGTTTTGGAATCAAGCATTACATGTCTCCAAAGCCAAGCAAAAGGACAAAGCTCTCCGGAAACTCAATCCTTTCTTGTAGCAAATACTTTTTGGTTGTGTGGTGGCTATTTGCCATTGTTAAAATGTGAACCATGAAAACTATCCAAGGAAGTTAACTGATTGACAAGCCCAACCTAGCTGATCAAACCTGACGGGAAGATGGCTGACCCAAATGACTGCTTCAAGAGAAAGTAGACCAGAGAGATACCAAAACAAGGCAAACCAAAAGAACAACTATGGTGGAAGATCAAGAGGGAATCTTCTCATGACCACTAGATTGGTATCTGCATGAATTCGGTGTTTCTCTTCATAATTAATATAATTGATCAACCTTTTTAGCTACTTCCGGAAACTGACTAAAGATAACTGAATGGAACCCATCTGCTAAGGACCCTTCCTCCTCCGAGAGTTTTTGGATAAACAAGAACACTAGCTAAGGTTAAGGTACCTGCATAAAAATATTATTAGGAGCCATAATGCTTTATTATCGAGACATAGGTGGATTCAGAGGTCTCTCTACTAAAATTGTGCTCGCTTGTGAATTTTTGGCGACAAAAAAAAATCTGGAGAGAAGGATTTACACTTAAATATATGAAAAAAGCCAAAAAAAAAAGCAATGGTTTGTGTCAGAATATCCTTCTATGAATATCCTCGCTCTGAACTCTGAAGCTAACTCAAAATCTTGCTGGTGATCTAAATGAGCAAAGACAAGTGATCTGTGCTATCTACCACTTATCATGTCATCTCGGACTTATCGCTTCCGTTTCTGACTCCTTTTCTTCGTAAAGGCAGCAATGGAAGCAGGAATGCCTATGGTTGTTCTGCCTTTCTTACAACCCCATTTAACAGGCAAATCGTTGACTATCTTGCTTATATCATCTGTTCCACTTAACTGCACCATCTGCTTTATTTGATCCAACATCTGCAGCGTCAATGCCATTGACAGATCCAAGGCCATGGAGTCATCCATTGGTTTCATCTTTATGTTGCTCAGTTTCTCTTTGAACGAACGCAAGGACATTGAGTCGCCATATCCTTCACGGTTTTCACACATTGTATTTACCTTAATGATGTGTTTGCATAAGTTCCCTTGCAAAGACCAAGCACAATCGCAGAAGGCAAACTCCGAACCTGGGTTCCAAACAACTCGTGTTACATCAGTATCTTTCTGAGATTGGACGTTTGCAGCAAGGATGCTGTTTTGGCCTAGTGTAACAGCAGAGTCTGGAATCTCCGACGCTCGGTGCCATGAAGTGGAAGCAATATATTCTTCTTTAACATTTTGAAAAGAATCACTTTCATCAGCATACCGATCAAGCCAATAACTCGAATGGAGTTCAGTCATCAGCTTGTGTACTAACCAGTCTACTCTCTGAAGAGCATTGAGGTGTGTATCGTCAAACAGTTTTACTTTAAGCTTTACATGGTAAGCTTCTATAGCACCACATGCTTCTTGGCTTGCAAGTGGAAGACTTTTTATAGTTGAGAGCCACATTCCTGACATAAATAATAAATCAAAAAGCACATTAGGCACTAGACCAAGAGTGATCCACTCGTTGGCAGTGATACCAGAGGTTGTACATAAAATAACGAAAACGTCTAACCTATTTTCGGCAACCAAGTGGATTTAAAATACTGCATGAAGGCGGTTTGATCAGCAAACTCCTGAGTTAACCTTTCTAGAGCATTTGATGTATCAGCTCCATCCCAAATGCTATACAGAACTTCTCCTAAACATTTGAATAACTCCCTTTGTACTTCAATGTTATCGCACTTCTTCACTACATTCCGAAGCCAAGATCTACGAATATGCCAGAGAGAGAAAAGGATAGGGCAACAAAATGTGTCCCTGAAAAGAGAAAAAGACAGAAATATGTCAGTTTACAATACACTCCTTATCTTATTTTTGAGGCATCATTGTTCATGCCTTATGGGATCAATCTCCATTGCAGCATCGTCAATGATAAAGCCATTGATTTTAAAGCCAGGCTCAACACTCTGGGCGCGTTGGAGTAGTAGTTTCATCCACTTCTCAACATCAGATTTCAAATAGCTACGAGAGATAATCCAAGCGATGGGAAGAGCATGATGTCTTGAATCAAATACAAGAAGCGTGCATAGAGGATACTGCCATAATGTTTAAGAGATGAGGATTAAAGTACAAAAGCAGAGACATACATTAAAAGAAGAAAGATCCATCATACCGTAAGCCTCTTTATCCCAAATGTCGAATCAGCTGCAACAAGACTACAATGACCAAAGCGCACAAACTGCTGTAACTGCCACTCTGTCTGAATTCCAAGCATGAACTGATCAGTTTCAGAAGATTCCTGATAAAAGAAGATTGATTTCTTGTTGCGCTCAGCCCATATCTTGATACTAGCTTGATCATCTAAGTCCAGCTCATGAGTCGACCGTTTGATAATCATCCCGAGCTTATGAACATACTGAGATGCAAGACTGTTAACCGTTGCATCAGAGCCACAATACCTCTGAATCCCTTCAATGTGTTTCTCCAAAACGTTTTCTTCAGGGATCCCAAGATAGATCATTGACATAGTTTGCTGTTGAATCTCGTTACATATATAAGGAATCTTCTTAGCACCAGGGCCAATTGCATCTCCATCAAGAGGTCCATGACAGATAAAACCAGCTTTGTTCACATGGCGTCTCTCATTGTAAACGAGAAGGGCAAGCGAAGGACGAGCATAGAGACGTTTAACCACAAAATGACATGTACATCCTCTCATCGATTGAGGTCTGGCAGCTCGGTTCCTAGTGTTGAGACGGTATTTTCTACTGGGTAACACACCACCTCCTTCTCCATAGTTCTCAGGACCAAAAGAGCACCAATACCTTAACAAAGAAGTAAAATAATTGAAACCCAAAACCGGAAATGGAGTTTTTTTAATTACTCAAGAGACTGAAGAAACTTACAGTCTATATTCCAAATATTCATCGCTCTTGTATTCCTTCAGGCTGCCTCGCGAGCGTTTCCTTCCTCTTTCGATGTGAAATCGTGTTGGGCACTCTGCTTTTGAGCATTCTCCGATGATGAACTCGTCAACCCTTGCGTAAGGAATCAGTGCTACATCGTCGTGATGCTCCGTTGTACCAAACTTGGTCCAGCTCAAATCTGCCCATGAAAAATCTTCTACTTGTGGGTTTTGCACTGGAATCTCTTCTAGAGACTCGATAATCTCCATTTTCGTCGACTGTACAAGCGGATCCCCTAAAATTAGGGTTTCTGTGAGGATAATTGATGTGGGAAGAAGATGGATTAAACAGAAACTGAATAATAACAAAACGAGCCTTATTATTAATATTTCCTTGCAAAATTACCCTTTTGTTCGTATTGGTCCTTTTGGCCACTCGCTAGGGATGTCAAAATGAAACAAATAGCTCATCCATACCCATGATCTTAGTCGGTTGGGTGTTAATGATTATGGATGACCCATGACCTTTTTTTTTATCGACGATGGATTTATATTTAAAGCCCATAGGGCAATTACAGGCTCAGTACAAGTATATAATTAAAAATTAAAAAACAAATGGGCTTAAACTGGCCCAATATTGAAAACCTAAAAAGTTAACGGAAACGTGCACGAGCCGAAAGGTCGGTTCCGTCTCACGTCAATCTGAGATGGGCAGTCGACATGCAAACCGCCACTGAGTTTCTCTGGTACCTGATTTGTGTGTTTCGCAGCTACACCATGATCACCTTGCCGATCTAATCCACTAAAACCATCACAAAAAGCCGTATCAGGATGAAGAATTTTCTAGTTTGCACCGTAATATCTGATTCATGCGTTTTATATGGGCGGATCCACGTTGCCACAAGGTGTGGCACGTGCCCCATACTGATTATAAAATATTTCTAAAAAGCATGGACAATTCTTTATCTATTAGATCAATCAGTTACAAATGACAACTATTTATCCATGAGGAAAGAGTTCGAGTCTCTCCTTCAACCATTTTGTGTGTTTCTCATGTTTCTTTTATTATTTGCTTCAATTTTCTATAGTAATTTCTCAAAAAAAAATTCTTCTTTTTCAATTTCCTTTCTTACATACACTTTTATTCTCTATTTTTTTCTTCTTGATTGCATTTTATATATTATTTTTTCATTTTATATGTTTTCATTATACATATTGTTTATCTTTTTAATGTTAATATGTCATTTTACCTACAAAAAAAAAATTAGAATCTAAAAAATTAATGATTTCTTTTTAGTAAATTAAATTATTTATATGATTTGGATCTAGTTAATCAAATATTTTAGAATCTGATTTTGTACAGTAGCTATTATAATTTTTTTAGTTATTTTATATATTTTCTTATATATGGAAACAGTTTTAAAAATAATTATTTTTAGTTATTTATATATTTTCTTATATATGGAAACAGTTCTAAAAATAATGAAAATAGTTTTTATTAGTTTTTTCAAGAATCAAAATTCAAAACATATAACAAATTCTTTTTTTAACAAAGTTTATACTAATGTAACTTTTTATGATTAATTTTAAAATTTTTAGTTATGTTAATTTATTTATGCCCCATACAAATATTTTGTCTAGATCCGCCCATGGTCTTGACTGTAGTTCATGTATAACCTCCACAGTACTCTGAGGGGCCGTCGTATCTAAATTCAAAACATATAACAAATTCTTTTTTTAACAAAGTTTATATAAATGTAACTTTTTATGATTAATTTTAATATTTTTAGTTATGTTAATTTATTTGTGCACCATATAAATATTTTGTCTAAATCCGCCCCTGGGCGGATCAGGGGCGGATCCACGTTGCCACAAGGTGTGGCACGTGCCCCATACTGATTATAAAATATTTCTAAAAAGCAAGGACAATTCTTTATCTATTAGATCAATCAGTTACGAATGACGACTATTTATCCACGAGGAAAGAGTTCCAGTCCCTCCTTCATCCATTTTGTGTGTTTCTCATGTTTCTTTTATTATTTGCTTCAATTTTCTATAGTAATTTCTCAAAACAAAATTCTTCTTTTTCAATTTCCTTTCTTACATACACTTTTATTCTCTATCTTTTTTCTTCTTGATTGCATTTTATATATTATTTTTTCATTTTATATGTTTTCATTATACATATTGTTTATGTCTTTTTAATGTTAATATGTCATTTTACCTACAAAAAAATTAGAATCTAAAAAATTAATGATTTCTTTTTAGTAAATTAAATTATTTATATGATTTGGATCTAGTTAATCAAATATTTTAGAATCTGATTTTGTACAGTAGCTATTATAATTTTTTTAGTTATTTTATATATTTTCTTATATATGGAAACAGTTTTAAAAATAATTAATTTTTAGTTATTTATATATTTTCTTATATATGGAAACAATTCTAAAAATAATGAAAATAGTTTTTATTAGTTTTTTCAAGAATCAAAATTCAAAACATATAACAAATTCTTTTTTTTACAAAGTTTATACAAATGTAACTTTTTATGATTAATTTTAATATTTTTAGTTATGTTAATTTATTTATGCCCCATACACATATTTTGTCTAGATCCGCCCCTGGTCTTGACTGTAGTTCATGTATAACCTCCACAGTACTCTGAGGGGCCGTCGTATCTAAATTCAAAACATATAACAAATTCTTTTTTTATCAAAGTTTATATAAATGTAACTTTTTATGATTAATTTTAATATTTTTAGTTATGTTAATTTATTTGTGCACCATATAAATATTTTGTCTAAATCCGCCCCTGGGCGGATCAGGGGCGGATCCACGTTGCCACAAGGTGTGGCACGTGCCCCATACTGATTATAAAATATTTCTAAAAAGCAAGGACAATTCTTTATCTATTAGATCAATCAGTTACGAATGACGACTATTTATCCATGAGGAAAGAGTTCCAGTCCCTCCTTCATCCATTTTGTGTGTTTCTCATGTTTCTTTTATTATTTGCTTCAATTTTCTATAGTAATTTCTCAAAACAAAATTCTTCTTTTTCAATTTCCTTTCTTACATACACTTTTATTCTCTATCTTTTTTCTTCTTGATTGCATTTTATATATTATTTTTTCATTTTATATGTTTTCATTATACATATTGTTTATGTCTTTTTAATGTTAATATGTCATTTTACCTACAAAAAAAATTAGAATCTAAAAAATTAATGATTTCTTTTTAGTAAATTAAATTATTTATATGATTTGGATCTAGTTAATCAAATATTTTAGAATCTGATTTTGTACAGTAGCTATTATAATTTTTTTAGTTATTTTATATATTTTCTTATATATGGAAACAGTTTTAAAAATAATTAATTTTTAGTTATTTATATATTTTCTTATATATGGAAACAGTTCTAAAAATAATGAAAATAGTTTTTATTAGTTTTTTCAAGAATCAAAATTCAAAACATATAACAAATTCTTTTTTTTACAAAGTTTATACAAATGTAACTTTTTATGATTAATTTTAATATTTTTAGTTATGTTAATTTATTTATGCCCCATACACATATTTTGTCTAGATCCGCCCCTGGTCTTGACTGTAGTTCATGTATAACCTCCACAGTACTCTGAGGGGCCGTCGTATCTAAATTCAAAACATATAACAAATTCTTTTTTTTATCAAAGTTTATATAAATGTAACTTTTTATGATTAATTTTAATATTTTTAGTTATGTTAATTTATTTGTGCCCCATATACATATTTTGTCTAAATCCGCCCCTGGGCGGATCCATACAAGGATCAAAACTGCAAAATTTTAAGAACTTGTTAGACCCATTCAATTTGATCGGGCATCGAACCAACTGACTCGAAGCGCTTGGCGATTTAAGGTGGAGAGAGAAAGAAGTCGTCGGCGTCTGGACGGTAAATCTCTGTAGATTCATGGACTAATCCCGAAGAGAAACGGACATAAGCCTGAAAATTATTGAAACCCGAAGATCGTAAGAGACAAGTCGAGGGAACTCCATCTCTATAGAAAAGAGAAAACGGAGAAAGAATCGCTGAAGCTGTATGACCCCAGTTATGGGAACTACGAAAACGGTGAGCGAATTGTAGAATGTAAAAACGTTAAAGAAAGGAAACGGAGTCAAGACTATAAAGTCTATTTCTTTAACTCGGATTATCACCCGCAGTGAGATAATTATGCGTGACAATCTAATCCCAGGATAAAACTGATATCGAAACGATTTCGCTATTACTCGAACAACTTTTCCAACTAACAAAAACTTTATGTATACTCTCGAGAGTTACTTTGTAAGAGACTGTGAAACTTTTTGGTAACGAAAGTTTTATGCGTGAATAACAATAGAGAGCCTAAGCCCGATTTTATAGAGGAAAGCAACGAGAGAATCTCATTCTCAAACGGAGATCGAGAGGAGCATGGGAACGTGCTTCCCCTGCGCATAATGTGAGGAGAATTGAGCCACTTCCGTTAGACTCAGCCAAGGTGGTTACGAAGAAAATAAACTCGGCATATTCCCTTTAATATCCATGCAACAAATTAAACCAAACCAGTTCAAGTGAACCACCAAAATAGATTAAACCAACAAATCAATTGATTTTGGTTTAACAAAAAAATTTCAAAAAAATAATACGCGCGTGGAGTCTCTTTTGGGGCCTATTACCAAGACTAAAGACCCAAAAACCCAAGCTTCAAGCCCAGGCCCGGCCCAGCGGCGGGGCGGCGCGTGTGTGTGGTCTTTCCATCCTCTCTCATACTGTGGTCCAAGCTATTTGAACAATGACATGAATATGTCCTTATTTATACTAGTGATAAATTTCTCATCTAACCAATGTGGGACATTTTATGCACATGTTTCCTCGTTAAAATGTACCAACATGTTACGGCTTTCATAAGTCCATAGCCATCTCATTTCTCATTCACACACATATATTTTATAAAATCCAAAACTTCATTATATAAAAATATGTTCAAACAAAAGCTTATTACCGACTGTAGTCGGTTCCAATGAGGCGGTCGGAGCCGCATACCCAAAAAAAAGTAAAAGTAACCATACCGCTGGTGTGGAAACGCCGACAAAACCGGCGGTCGGAACTGGTGAAAATGTAGATGGTGTCTAGTGAGAAGTTGGAGAGAAAAGACAAGAGAAAGATTGATTTTTAACAGTTCTGACCCATGACCCATTAATAATTGAGTTGGTTAACTCATGACAATTTAATTAGATGGACAAATGGATCTAATGACTCATTTAATTTACGTAAATGTTAACTATAGAAATTTGGGTACTCGTTCGGGTCCAAATCAATTCTTTCAGATATTGGTTTTTAGGTGTGAGCTATAGGACTCAATCAAGTATTTTAAACTTTTGGATCAGACACAGATCGGTTCTTAAAAATTTTGAGTCGGGTAAGTATTACATTTAAGGAACCATAGTATACCAGGAAAAAATTAAGTATTTAGTTACTTCATGTATTTTGGGCGCGAAATAACTATAACATAACCGAAATAACCAGTTGGTTCGGTATTTTGGACCCAAAATAACCAAAAATTAACCGAAATATCAGATCGGTTCGAGTATTTGTCCACGAAGTAACAAACTCTGACCGAAGCCGAATAACCAATTTACCTAAAATAACCAAACCTACATAAATTATTTAGTAGACCTAATTATAAGTATGGTTATTTCAAGTATTTATCCGGTTCTCGGGTATCACCCGAACTGAATTGATACCCAAAAGTATTTAGAATAAAGATTTGTTCAGGTATTTTGTAGAAATTGGACCCGAACAACAACATTTTTTTGGATCGGTTCCGGTTCGATTCACTGGGTCCAGTTAAAGTGCACATGGCTAATGCTTACATCTTATCTATTATAATAGAAGAGCAATATGTAACTAACCTTGTTTCATGTGTTATATTACATAAAATACCATTGAATATTAATGATTTGATTAAATTTTGTTAAGGATAATTATAGAATATAACTTTATTTCTACTATACATGCTTCCAAACAATATAACTATTAAACATGTATACAAATAATCTAAAAATAATAGATCCCACTTCTCTAATCACTTTAAAACAAAAATATATTATAAATATGATACTATTAAATCAAATGATACATATGATTAAATAATTTAATACATCAATTATTTTATAAATTTTAAAGTAACAAAAACAAATATATTTTTGAACATATTTCAACCAACAAAAAATAAAATAAAAACATGAAAATATTAAAAATATGTAACTTGATATACTTTTAACCTTTAAGTTGATTTTCTTAAATTACGAGTTTAAACAATTTAAAACGAATTAAATGACCAATTAAACTGTTTTATTAAAATATTAAAATAATTAATAAAATACAAGGTTAATAGACAGATTATCATATTTTAACTTTCATTAATAGGTAACTACAATAATATAAATAAAAATAAAAACAAATATATTAAATTAATATAATAGATTATAGTGTACCATTATCTACTTAAAAATAAAAATATCAGCACATCTCAAACTATAACTTTCACAAATATATTTTCCATATAAGGATTTTTTAAAAAATATATAATATCATCCACTCTTAGAACATATTAAAACTATACAATATATTTATACAAAAATAAAACAAATTCATATCTTAAACTTTCAAAATTGTTGTCAAAAAAAATCTTTCAAAATTTATAAATACGCATTACTCAGAAATACTTAACATAAAAAAAATTTCGTCCTTGGAACATATTATAATCTTAATCATAAAAGTGTAGATGAAACTCGATTAACTAAAATCTAAACTTTGTTATTGCAAAAATACTCAAATAAAAACAATAAAAACAAACTAATTTTTTCTAAAGATTCTAGTAAATATTCTACAAAAAAAAAAAAAACAATCTCCATAATAAAACACAATCATTCAATCAACAATTTCAAAATCTAAAATGCATAAGTGACACAAAAAAACTTTTGTTATTTTTCTTCATGGTCATGAAGGTTTTGAAAATTCATTTTTTTTTTTTTGCTTTTCGATCCAGCTTTCCTCTGTTCTATTGGACAGCTTCACAATGTATCTTATTTGTTTCTATTGCTGACCAAAATTTGTAAACACAGACGATAATAATGCAATCAAAATCTTCAAACATTAGTGTTAAAACTATAATATTAGACAATAATTCTGGAATGAAAACATTAGTGTTAAAACTATAATATGATACAATAATTCTCGAATGAAAACATTAGTGTTACTTTGTCATTACAATTCTTTTTTTTTTTTGTGTATTATAAAGTGATCCCACATAGACGATGTTCTATTACTTTTCACATTACTACAAGAATTTTGAAGATTTCTACATTGTGATGTACCTGTTTAAAATTGCATAGGACTACTAGGAAGATAATCTTCTTCATTTTCTATTAGTCTAGAATGATATAAAGAAACACAAATCAGCCTAATAACAAGATACAGGCAGATCCGAATAATTCTAAGAAGAAAAAACAAGCAAATGACACCATCATCTACGTTGTGCTTGCGAAGCAGAAATCTAATAGATTTTGAAAACAAAAATCACCATGGCTTACTTACAAGGGAAAAACGCCAAAACTTTAATTTGACTTCCAAGAAATTGATTGCGTCAACCCAAAAAAATTCGAAAGACTCGAACCGAATCCGAAAGGATATCCGAACGCCCAAACCTAATTTTAAGAAACACTAATATGATTTTAAAAATGCATTCAAGAAACAAAATAAAAAGGTCTTGCATTTTGTTAGAATCGAATGTTTGAATATGAGTTACAAAGATGTAGGTTATAGATCTCAAGCCAATAAGCTACAATATTATTTTGAAACGACAAGAACTTATAAATTATATAATAAAAAGTTTTAAACGTTTTGAGAGAACAATAATAAAATTTCAGTAAGGTTTTCCACAAATAGTAATTTGCATTTTGTTGGAATCAAACCTAGAACGTTAGAGTTATGTAGATGCATATATTGGGGATGTATAGTCATTAGGCTACGGTACTATTTCAAAAGATATTTAAACTTACAAACTTATATAATAAATAACCTAAATATTTTTACGAAATAATAACACATTTCAGAAAAAAATTTCAAAAAATGTTTGTTGCATTTCCTTAGAATCGAACTTGAGACATGAGGTTATAAATATGCCTAGATTTTTGATGGAATTAATAAAGAAATTTTGATGACTGATAATCCATTGTGTTTTATAGTTGCTAGTTTGAATTAATAATGAATGTTTGATGAATGTTGGATGATGAAGTATAGTTGCTTCTGTCGTAGGTTAATGTTTGATGGAATTAGTATTGAATGTTTGCTTCTGCTCTTAGGTCAATGAATATTGAAGTATGAGTGTTTGCATTTTTTCTTAGAATTTGACTCAATATTTTGAATTTTTCAGAAAGCTACAAGCTCCAAAGGCGTATATACGGGCTTGGATCTATTCAGTTCCTTGATGCACATCAAAAAGAGGCCCCACCTGCTTCGATACTGAAGAAAGCGGCAGCTGGAGATGAGATTTCCAACATGAAGGAAACAATTACTGGATTGAAAGAAGCCATGGCAGTCTTGGTTCGCATGATTGGAGTTGGTCTAGTGACATATCAGTCGGTTGCTTTTCTAAGTCCTCATTCATAGTCAAGTAAACAACTACACCAAATCTCAGACAACACAATTCTGTAGGTTTAAGTATGACTCGTTTATGTATATAGCTTGCCTTTTAGGATCTTCTTGTAATGCAAGAAATTATTTTGTAATGTCTTGCTCTTTTGTACTATGTAACCCAACTCTTAATGTATCATAATCTAATTTAAGTATTGTACAATGTCTTGTTTCATGTATTGCAATTAAAAAACATTTACTATTAGAACAAAATTTGAAACCAAAATATAGAATTAGGAAGATGCAGCTAATCATTGTAGCTACGGCTTGCTACGACTATATGGTTGTGAGTATAATAATAAACTAGCTACGAATGGCGACAACAAAATCTGTGGATACTATAGCCATGAATATAAGTAGTCGCAATTCGTAGCTACATAGCCACGTTATAATCTGTGGCTATCCGTCGATAAATACTCATCACAATGTTCGTAGCAATCCCTAGATATTGCTACGAGATTTGTCTTCGGGAATCGTAGCTACATTTACCACATATAGCTATAGATGTTTTCGTAGCTACACAGCTACGAAAATTTTAGCCACAATCTGTAGCTATTTCTCTACAGATGCTTTCGTGGTTATTCGTAGTTACTGTAGCCACAAAAAACAGTCTTCGCCAATCGTAGCTAGTAGCTACGAATAGTGCTGTAGCTAAGCCATTAATAGTTGTCTACGGATAGGTATGAACAGCCCATAGTGGCGAGTTTGTAAACGCATATACTAGTCATAGCTATCTGTGGCAGATGACAATACGGAAAATTGATCGTAGCCACAAATAAATTCATAGCTACGCGACAGTTTTTTTTTGTAGTGATTGACTCTGTTGATATGAATCTTAGAATAACTCTTGAAATGAATTAAAAGTAATGATAAGACTCTTAAAATGGACTGAATAGTTCGGTGAAAGGTTTCACTTAATGACTAAATGGAAATAATTAAAAATTAAAAATCTTATAAGACCTTCCTGAAATTGTATTATTATTTTATAAAAATATTTTAAAATATTTATTATATAATTTTGTAAGTTTTTATACTTTTGAAGTAATACGGTAGTTTAATGGCCACATATCTCTAGCTTGTACATATTTCTAATTTTTATGTCTAGGCCCAACTCCAACTAAATGCAACAAAAAATATCCTTTTCTTTTTAGAAAACCTTCCTCAAAATGTATTATTATTTATTAAAAATGGTTGAAGCTATTTATTATATAAATAAAGTAAGTTTCTAGACTTTCCAACGTAATAATCGATTGCAACTAACCACTCAATTGTCAACTAACCTCAAGATAAGCCTGCGTGAGCTGTAGGGGAGTAGGGGTTACTTGAGATCCCTCAAGAGGAGTCCTGGGATCACTCAATTGCCAATGCCTCAGCAGCTGCGATTAGAGCTTATGCCCTTTTGTCAGTTATAGTCCCATCTTTGCGACAATGGATCTTACGCACAACAACTGTTGCAACAGGCTTAACACCAGTCTCAAGCTCCTAACAAACAAACATACATTAATAAACATTACATTAACAAAAATAGAAGTCTATGTAATATTGAATTCACACATTACCATGTCATAAGCCACTCAACTGTGAGTTTTTCGGCCTGAAGTATGGCGGTGAGTGCCTAAGCCATCCGGATTTGATGTTGCATTCTCTGATTTTTTTTTGCGCCTCTTTTGGTGCTCTACATCCTCCCAAAGCTCTAGCATGATATTCCAGTCCGCAAGACCAATGAATTCAGGTTTATTCGCAGCACGTTTCCTCTTGTTCACAATGTTCCCAATCAACTTTATCAATATGGATGATTAGCGGTCGACAACCATATTGTGAAAGTGTTCTTCTGAGAAGTACTTTTGCTACAAGAAAACATAACATGTTAATAAATATACAAATGCAAATTAATTCACAGTACTAAAGAAATATGAAAGTGCCAATCATACCACAAAGCTTATCCACCATTCTTCCTTATTTGCTTGTGGCACCATTCTGTAGTTCCACCATGGACCCCAAAAGTTGGATTGATATCCGGACATAATGTCTTTCTGGATACAATCATTTATGCCAAACTTGTTAGAATCAAAACATATGAAAAAAAATAACAAGCATATCCATTAAGATCCAAATCGAAATGAATCACATCAATACAACATACATATATTGACACTCTTAACTCTATTCAACCAAGCAACCACATACAAATACACTCATGTCAACAAACAAGACATAAATCAAAATCCAAACGCATCAAGAGACTCTTAACTAGAACATACATAACTTAAATATTCATTAACGGAAGCAAACACTCATTACTTCTAAGAACAGAAGCATACTACAAAATCACTCATCAACATTCAGAAACCATACACTCATTACAATAAGGAGTATACTACAATATTCACTCATCAACATTCATTAAGTCAAACACTCATTCATCATCAACATTCATCAACCAAAATATTCATCAACTAAGACACTCATTACAATATTCACTCATCAAGAATCAGTAGTCACAATCGATAATATTAAACATTGCAACTAATCACTCATCAACTCATACACACAAGAGATCACTCACCAACATTCACCAGTGAACAAATTATTTATGACTAATCAACAAAGAGAAAAGGAACTCACCATAGGCCTCCATTAAGGTTTTCTTGATGTAGATGGGGTATGTTTCGTCTGTCAGGTGAACTCATCACAACCTCTAACGACGACAGTTGATGGCGAGAAGCGGTGGAGGTCACGGGCCTAACTGCTCCCGGAAGAAGGTGAGTCTGAGTGAGACGCCTTCAGGCTTACCTCACAGATAAAGTTTCTCCAAGCAACATTTGCATGCAAATAAAACTAAGAGTTAGATATTACAGTAAGAAGAACCGTGATGGTGAATCGCAAAACCTAGTGATAGTTCATGCAAACTAGAAACCGGTAAGAGTAATGAAGGAGATTCACATGCATGCAATGGAAAATAAGGATGGTGTGGATTGAGAGAAAAATAACAAACCTCTACACAAATATGAGAAGCTACGATAGATCGAACTGAATATACCTCAAATCGACAAAAAATCTTCGTTTGTAGGATGTAGGAGAGATTGGGAAGGAGATCGAACTGAATAAAACTCGAATCTACAGATTCTCGAAATTTGAGTTTTGGGAGATTGGGGGAAACAAGTTCATAAAGGAGAAGTTAGAAGAAATGGAGAAGATAAAAGAAGAACAAAAAGACATAACGAAGAAATATGGAAAAAGGAAAGGATCGATGAATCAGATCTATTTGTGGAAAATCGCCTAAAGAAGAGGAAAAGAGAACGAAGGGGAAGAGAGAAAGGGAGAGAAATTGACTAGTGTCGATTTATAAGGGTTAGGGGAATTTAGGGTTGATTAGGGTTAGCTGGGAAATAACCGGTTTGAACCAGAACTAACTAACTGTGAAATCAAATGATAAATGAAAAATTAAGCGGGCAAAATGTGAAATTAAACTTAACCTGACGGCGAAACCAAAGTTTTGGTTTGGATAATTTTATCAGCATAGCTACGGCAGAAACCATGTCTAGTCGTAGATGTCTTGAAAAAATTAACCAAACCAAAGTTTTGGTTTCACAGACAATTTATTTTAGTTTCGCCGTTTGCCCGCTTAAATTTTCATAAATAACATTTGTTTGCTCAATTTGTGGCGGTTAACCCGCGAAACCAACAATTGGATCAAATCGTCTTAGCTATTATTCTAATCGTAGCTAGCCGTAGCTAAATACATAAATTATAAGTTTAAAATATATTATGTTACTTAGATAAGAATTTGATTATACTAGAAAAGTTAGATAAGAATTTTTATATATACATGTTAGATTAGATTTATAATTTTGTTTAATGATAATTAATTATTTAGTCATGTAAATATATGATACATGCATATTAATTCATTAAACAAAATTATTTAATCATACAAATCAAATTATGAATCATATTCGGAATCTGAATATTCACTATACTGATATTCTATAGTATCATCAGAAACATATTCGTCATCTGGATTAAACATCGGTGTGGGCTCATACGCATCAATATCTTGACTGCATGTGTCTCGACTCGCACAATCTCAATAGGTGGTATAACATGATCAATTAAGTCATTTTGAATGGTGGTTAAAGAAACCTCTTGAATTTCAGAAAAACCTCTCGGCAGAATCTTTGTTGTTACCCACCATTCTTCTTGGGTTGGTCACAATCGTGGATAGGGAATTTAACATACTTGATTACATTGCTCTGTGAGTATAAAAAAGTCGTACTTTCCATAATGCATTTGGGGGCAAATATCAACACTACCTGATGGATGCCTTTATATTCCTTGACCGGTGTTGAATCAATGGCATTTGAAAATCATTGCTATTATGCCAACAACACCATGATACTCTATCATGAAGATCTCTTCGGTTAATCCAAAATACTCAGTTTCAGCGGTTCCCAGAAAACATACACCGTAATTCATCATCTTCTTATTTTCCCCATGACTTTCTGTATGGTAAAGATATCCCCTCGAGTAATACATAGGCCATGACGTGACATGATGGTTTCGACCTTGTACAAATTCTAGCATCCATAATGGAAATTCAAATGACTTGCTTGCGTCTTTAATCTGCATATATATATATATATATATACTCATATATCTTTCATAAACGATATAAACTTATATAAAAGATAGGTGTGTTTAATTTTTATAACTTACATATTTTGTACACCATGTGGCAAATTTATTATCTTTTGCTTTCGTTATTGCGTCTGGAGTTATGTTCGAGAAGTCTCGCGTCATATATTCTTAAAACATCATGTAAGTATAACTATATTAATTAGTGCTATATGTTTAACCATGCATTAAATATTACATTTAAAATATACATAATCTACCATTCGTACGGTTCAAAATATTCACAATTGATCAATAAAAATGTTTGAAGCACGTTGTACTCCTCATCATTTAACGATGATGTTGCCGATTTACTACTGATTCTTCCTACTTGGTGGAAAATGCTCGGGACATCAAGATAATTGTAGATGAATCGAATTTCTTTGACATCTTCTGCGGGGTCTAAAACTTGTGGAGGTGTAATGTAATTGGCTGTCATGTATGAAATCTCTTCGTTCACACATTGAGATATTATCGATCCTCCGACTCGAGCATTTTTAACCTTTTTAGGTGATACTTGTACCGTTGGAAAGGATACATCCACCTATATTAGACCGGTCCGCCTAACCCAGTTTCATCTAGAGATGCATTGGAAGATGTTCCATCATATCAAATACGTCGGTGCAAAGATTGTTTCCAGATTGAAAAGCTTCATAGAAATATTTTCTTTTAGCGTGGCAACATCTTCATCCTTTACATTTTTGTAGATATATATCGAAAGAAAAGTGCAATATCTAAAAAACTGAAAATATATGATTAATATCAGTAAAACATTAATATGTGAAATAAAGAACAACTTTTCGGAAGTGGCTCATATGATTAATATTTATTACATGAAATTGCCACATGAACATCTTTTAGAAGTAGTTCTGAGAATGCAACTGGGAGAAGTCATTGCATGATCACATAGCAGTCGTGACTTTTTAGATCGGATATCTTTCCACTCTCCACGTTAACACAATGTGAAAACTTTGATACATACCTGTCTGGAAAATTTATCTCGGTCTCCAGCTATGTTAGAAATTTTTATTTGCCTTCTTTCGACAATCTAAAGATTAGAATATGCACTCTTCCATCTTGGATAACCTCTAAATCAGGTCTTTTGCAAAACGAAGGAAGATCCAACCTAGATTTTATGATGTCTTTTGTCTTCCCCAGAACATTTAGCAATGTGTTGATGAGAATCTCGAAGAAATTCTTCTCGATATGCATAAAATCCAGGTTGTGCCGAAGAAGTAGGTTCTTCCAGTATGACAACTCCCAAAAGATACATATTTTCATCCAATTATGGTCAACACCATAACCATCTATTGTTCGAGAAGGATTTTCATGTCCTCTGCCTCCACAATCCACCGTTTTTCGCAGCCCAATAATATTATTTATCCTTTCGTGTAAGATTTGTTCTCTGTTCCGCCATGTTGGAGGATCATCAAGAACAGTTTTGTTCGTCAAGAATGATTTAACATTCCGCTGATAAGGATGTCCTCTAACCAAAAAGCTTCGGTGACAATCAAACCAACTGTGCTTCCTTCCATGTGGCAACCAAAATGATTTAGTCTCATCCATAAAATACGGACATGCCAACCTTCCATGTGTCATCCATCCCGATAGCATACCGTACGCTGGAAAATCGTTGATTGTCCACATCAGAGTTGCTCGCATCATGAAAACTTCTTTTCATGACACATCATAAGTCTCTATGCCGTCACTCCATAAATTTTGTAACTCTTCAATCAACGGTTGTAGATAAATATCCAAATTTTTTTGGATGGTTTGGGCGTGGCACTAATATAGAGAGAAAGAAATAATTTGTTTTCATGCACATCCCAGGGGTTAAATTGTATGGTGTCACTATGACGGGCCAAACAAAGTATGATTTCCGTTCATTCCAATTGGGTTAAATCCATCAGTTGATAACCAAGATAAACATTGCGAGTTTCATATGCAAATGTCGTATACCTCTTTAAAATGCTTCCATGCTCTTCCATCTGAGGGATGATGCATTTCTGCTTATGGAGATACATGTTCTGCATGCCATCTCATTGTGCCGTTGTCCCCTTTGATTGGTATATACGATTTAACCGATCAACAATTGGCAAATAGAACATCCTCTGCTTTGCTATTTTCTTTCACGAACGTCCCACATTTGATTTGTACTAATATTAGCTACAAAACCGAAAATGTGACAACTCACGATCTTATCCCTTCCAAAATAGCATATAATTCTCCTTGCACACATCGATCTCGTGACATGGAAACCCAAGAGACCACGTCAACTTCTTTGTCTCGTAATATGATGCCAGAGCTCTATTAGGCGATGGAAGGACATGACTAAATGTTTGAGTGATATCGTCCAAACATTCCTCAGAGATATTTAAATTGGTCTTCCAATCATCACTTTTTAGGTCAGGTACAATTGATTTCTCCCTTCAGCACAGCCATCATATAGAGGTTGATTTGCGGCTTCTAAAGCTCGGTTAACATGATCATGGTAGATTGGTTCTTCAACATTTTTAGCACCGTCAAGTAACATGTTGAAATCTTCATTGGGATCACGGAATTCATCTATTGGAACTTGAAAATTAGAATATCCAGCTACTGTTTCAGGTTCTTCTACTTGATGACTAGTTGATGCTTCACCGGCATATTGTAGATGCTTCACTGGCATAGTAACCTTGTTCTTTGTGGTTGTCCTCTGTGCGCGTCCATACATAATAGTTTTCTGTAATATAACATAAGATGATTCGTCACAGTAGCTAAATCACCACACTTTTGATATTTTTACCTCTTACACGGACAAAAAAAACTCCTACTCAAGAAATACTCTTGATTGCAGGCAAACGAAATAAAAATTTTAATCCATCGGCAAGTATCTCAGAAACTGAATGATCAGAATGTTTTACACGTTTATACATCCATTCTCTCGATCAAAATAAATCACTCATATTGTAAATCTCTAGATAAAATGAAATCTAATTTTTTTTTTCAAACGTTTTTTTGAAGTTTTTGACTTATGAAAACATAAAGAGCTCTCGGTTCTCTTAAGTTTCTTTTTGTGCTACGGATAGCTACGACCATTGTTGTAGCTATGTAGATTTTTTCAAAAATAAAGTGGTTGGTATAGTGTGAAAACGTGATGATTTAATTAGCTACGGCTAGCTGCGAATTGTTCCGCTGATAAGGCAAATATATTCTATGCGCCAACGACTGGTTTCATTGACCTGACTTGACTTGATTGATGGTCTGACCCATTATACAGGCAGTCCGTGAACTCAATAATTTAACCACATAGCTACGGATAATTGCGACTTAATCCGTGGCTATAGCTACAACACTCTAGAAGTTTACTTGTGGCTAGCATATCTGCGGCTTGGTTCCTAGCTAGTTGAAGCTAAGCTTAGCTACGATACATCCGTCGCTAGTCGTGGCTAATTTTCCACGAATAGTCGCGAAAGAGGTTCTTAGCAACATAGCGATGAAGGTGTTCGTGGCGAATTGTGGCTGACTTTATCCACGATAGGTTCGTAGAAAGTCGCAGCTATTTAGCGAAAGAAACCGACTACCTTCATCCGTAGCTACTAGCTACATATAGCTACGACATAGTTACAGTTTTGAAAATTTTTCAGTCATAGCTAAGTTGTAGCTATCCATGGCAAGAAAAATGTAGCTACGGAAAATCCATAGTTGAGCCGTAGCTACGAAGCAGTTTTCTTGTAGTGAATATGTAATAATATTTAGATAAGCATTTGATAGAGCAAATTTTATCCCTATTCTACTGCAAGTGCACAGATGCGATTGTAGTATTATAAGGTATAGAATCCACAGAGACTCAGACTCACACGATAGACTATATGTTCTCAAACCAAGCTAAGTTAATCAGATTAAAAGCGGTAAACAATGCAAGTAAATAGAAGTGAGTTTTCAGAGAGAGAAAAACGCTAAACACTACAAGAAATATGAGTATTGATAGCATATTGCGATAGCATGAATTCATAAATTGCTATTAAAAGTGCCGAGCGAAGTTGTTAAATATATTATAACTTTCAATCAATGCTATGCTGGGGTTTTTAAAGATTTTTGTTAACCAAGAAGCTAAAGTCCCAATTTATGTCTTAGTAAAACTTTTTTCTTCTCCGTAACGCTTAGAGGCGTCAAATATTTCTTGAAAAAGATCACTTTGCCACCAAAAATTTTAGTTGTGGCATTAAAAAATTGTAAGTTGTTATGGATTATTTATGGAATTTGTATAAGACATATATATATATATATATATGTTTATATATCTTGAGAGATAATAATCTTAAGAGATTAAGAGAGAGAAGTAAGAGAGAGAGAGATTCTTATTGATTTTGGAGTGAGTTTTACAATGAGGAAAATCACATATTTATAGTAAAAGAATAATAGTAAAATATTGTGATGGTGGTAAGATTTGGTAAAAAGAGTAGAGAGAGTTGGTAAATGGAGTGGAGAAAGTTGGTAAATGAAGTGGAGGAAATTGGTAAATGGATGGATAATTATCCATAATTTAACACTCCCCCTTAATTATCCATTTTGAATTATGTACTGCCTCGTTAAAAACCTTATCATGGAAAAATCCAATGGGATAAAAACCATGAAAAGAAAAAAGAGTACAGTAACATAATCTCCCCCTGAAAATGATATGTCTTCATAAATCACGTAGATGACGCATTCCAATATTATTAACATGTTTTCTGAACGTTGAGGTAGGAAGCGCCTTTGTGAAGAGGTCTGCTGCATTGTCACATAAACGGATGTACTCGATGTTGACTTCTTGATTTTTCACGAGGTCTTGAATGTATGAGAAATATCTTGGAGGGATATGCTTTGTTCGGTCGCTCTTGATATATCCTTCCTTTAGTTGGGTGACACATGCATAATTATCTTCGAACAAAATTGTTGGTTCTTTCTTTGTAGCTATTCCGCTTGATTCTTGAATGTGATGAGTTATGGATCTCAACCATACACATTCTCTACATGCTTCGTGGAGCGCAATAGTTTCTGCGTGATTTGATGAAGTTGCAACCAAAGTCTGTTTTTGAGAACACCAGGAGATTGCAGTTCCGCCAATTGTGAAAACATATCCAGTTTGCGATCGGGCTTTATGAGGGTCTGATAAGTAACCTGCATCTGCAAAACCAACAAGACCAACCTCGGATTTTCTTGGATAAAATAAACCTAAATCAATCGTACCTTGGAGGTAACGAAAAATATATTTTATTCCGTTCCAATGTCTACGAGTGGGAGATGAGCTGTGTCTTGCGAGTAAATTAGTAGCAAACGAAATATCTGGTCGAGTATAATTTGCAAGGTACATGAGCCCACCGATAGCACTCATATAAGGTACGTCAGGGCCTAATATATCTTCGTTATTTTCGCAAGGTCTAAATGGATCCTTATCAACGTCTAGTGATCTATTTACCATTGGAGTACTCAAGGGATTTTCTTTATCCATATAAAAACGTTTTAAGAGCTTCTTGGTATAATTTGATTGATGCACAAATATTCCATCTCGGAGGTGCTCTAACTGTAGTCCAAAACAAAGTTTTGTCTCTCCGAGATCTTTCATTTCGAACTCTTCTTTCATATGATTTCTTGCATCATTAATTTCCTTTTGAGTTCCAATCATGTTCAAGTCATCAACATATACAGCAATGATCACAAATCCCGACGAGGATTTCTTAATAAACACACAAGGGCATATCGCATTATTGATGTAACCTTTATTCAACAAGTATTCACTTAATCGATTATACCACATGCATCCGGATTGTTTTAATCCATAAAGAGATCTTGGTAATTTGATCGAACATATTTCTTTAGATTTGGAATTTAATGCTTCGGGTATTTTCATTCCTTCCGGAATTTTCATGTATATATCATTATCAAGTGATCCATATAGATATGCTGTCACAACATACATGAGGTACATTTCAAGATTTTTAGATGCTGTTAGGCTTATTAAGTACATGAATGTGATTGCATCCATAACCGGAGAATATGTTTCTTCGTAATCAATTCCCGGTCTTTGAGAAAATCCTTGAGCAACTAGTCTGGCTTTATATCTTGTGATTTCATTTTTCTCATTTCTCTTTCTCACAAATACCCATTTGTATCCAACTGGTTTTACACTTTCAGGAGTTGTGACAATAGGTCCAAAGACATTTCTTTTATTGAGGGAGAGTAATTCAGTTTCTATGGCCATCTTCCATTTTTCCCAATCATGTCTTTTTGACATTCTAGTATAGACCTTGGATCCGAATCATCATTTTCATGTTTAAATTCCTTAGATACAGAAAAGGAGAATACTCCATCCAAATCATCAATTTCATGTCTTACCCATACTTTTCCATCTTGGGCATAGTTAATGGACACTTCACATTTTTCTGTATCATGCTCGACTTCGAGGTTTTCATATTTATCTTGTTTTTCGAGATACTTTTCACAAATATCTTCTGGACATTTTTCCTGATGTGGTTCAACATGAACCTTTTCATTTTGTTCTCCCAACTTCTTTTTCTTTCGGGGATTTTATCTTTTGAGCCCATTGGCCTCCCCCTTATCAATTGAGTCTTAGGTTCATTAGCAATGCTCCCATCAGTTCGTTCTTTTGGAATTTTAATTCTTGATGGAGCATTCGCAGCGGGTTTATATGACTTCGTCACTCTCTTAGTATTTGTAAATGCATCTGGTAACTGGTTTGCTATATTTTGTAAATGCACAATTTTCTGAACTTCCATCTCACGTTGATTCGTAGGAGGGTCAAGATAAGCCAAAGATTGTGTATACCATGTGATATCTTTTGGTGATTCTCTTAATCCTCCCCCTAACGCGAGGAATTCATCTTCATTAAAATGACAATCGGCAAAATGTGCCGTAAACATATCACCAGTTCGCGGTTCAAGATACCTAATTATACTTGGTGACGTATACCCAATATATATTCCCAATCTCTTTTGTGGACCCATTTTTGTTCTCTGCGGTGGGGCTATTGGAACATAAACCAAACATCCAAAAACACGGAGATGAGATATATTTGGCTCTTTGCCAAATTCTAATTGTAACGGGGAATGCTTATGATACGCACTTGGTCTTATCTGGAGTAGTGCTGCTGCATGCAAAATAGCACCCCATACTGATACTGGGAGTTTTGTTCTCAATATTAATGGTCTGGCAATGAGTTGCAATCGTTTTATCAAAGACTCAGCCATGCCGTTTTGTGTATGAACGTGCGGAACCGGATGTTCGACATCAATTCCCAATGACATACAATAGTCATTAAAAGTCGCTGAAGTGAATTCTCCAGCGTTATCAAGCCTTACTTTCTTTATTGTATAATCAGGAAATTGTGCTCTCAATCTGACTGTCTGAGAAATAAATTTTGCAAAAGCGGTGTTTCTTGTGGTCAAAAGACACACATGTGACCATCTACTGAATGCGTCAATTAACACCATAAAATATCAAAACGGTCCGCAGGTGGGTGACTCGGCCCACATATATCACCATGTATACGTTCCAAAAATATTGGTGATTCATTCCCAACTTTAGTTGGTGATGGCCGAGTTATAAGTTTTCCTTGAGAGCATGCATCACATAAAAGCTCATTCGATTGCAAAATTTTCTCGTTTTTTAACGGATGGCCATTAGAATTTTGCACAATTTTTCTCATCATGACTGAACCCGGATGCCCTAGCCTTTCATGCCAAACTTTGAATGTATTTGCAAGCTTCGGGTTTATTGTAACATATGATTCAGTTGTACACTACAACAAATATGTTCATTGTCAGCGCGAAAATTATGCTATCATATGTCATCCATAGCGTTTTCACAAATGCTATGACATCCGCAGCTATAGTAGATGGTACCCATACAATAGCGTTTTTTATGTATGCTACGATATATTAGTTTCGATAGCAACAAATGAACGCTGTGTTTTATATTTTAATAGCGTAATCGATTTTTATGGAAAAAAATACGAGAATTCTAATATCGTGCTATGATTGATCTTTCTACTATAGCAATTGAATATTATTCTAATATTTGAGCCATATTAGCCGAGTCAAGCCGAGCCGACCAATACTAAATTATTATTATTATATATTTATTTTGTATCAATGTAATTTATATTACAAAACATTCAAAATATTCATAAAATAATTTTATTAATAACAAGTGTTAATTATAAACATATCAAATTTATAAGCTGAAATTTACAATGCATGAAGCCGATACAATATAACTAACCCCAAAAAAATATACCATCTCTAGTAGTCATCCAAAATCTCTTCTTGCTCTTCTTTACCTTCAACTTCATCAGCTCACTTTTCCTTGTCCTTATCAGCTTTCTTCAGAACTATGCACCAATAATTTATACGGTTTTGATATATATCCCTCAAATGACATTATAAAAGAGATCATAAATATAAGTTTCTAGTGAACCACGGATCTAGGGAAAGGATTGCAATACATTTTCTCATCAAACGTTAGACCAAGCTTACCAGAAATAAAGGCCAAGGCCTCTTTCCATCTCTCAATTCTAGGTTTGTCAAACCGATACTCCCACTCTCGGTCTCTGAAATGGTCACCAAACTCTCCTTTAAGTTGTTTCACATTGCTTGTAGTCACCTTGTAGAAGATGGGAAGTACCTTGTGATCACATAGATATTATTATTCATACACAACGTTATTGTTAGAGTAACCACAACATTTCCAAAATCTTAACTAAGTATATTTCTCTATCTAAAACAATGCATTGTATATTGATAAACATGTTCATCATCATCTCACCTTGAGCATTCCTTGCTCCACACAGTATTTGATCTTCCTTGTCCTCATCAGCTCACTTTTATAATGTTCCTTGGCATATCATTCTTCAGATTGTGGAGAGTGAAATGACTCCCATTTTGATCTCCCGCAGGAATAATATCCAAAATATCATATGCTCATAAGAGAAAACAAACCACAAAAGTACCTTAGCGTGAGAAGGCAAACGTGTAGATATAGAGAGCAATAAACGCTTTTTTCGCTTTTGTTGTAATGGTCCTTTGCTGCAACAAATTCAAGAAGACAAGAAAAAAAAGAGTTGAAAACAAACTGATTGAAAATTTGGTGTGAAATATTTAAGAGACTTGGATTATGAGAGCAAACTAATGTGAACTGAACGAGGAAATCTATATGTACTGGAGGAGCGTATTAGTAGATGTGTTCCTCAATCTACAACTTTGTCCTACGTGAACATCCCCAAAACTGTATCTGCATTCGGTTTCACAATATTTACAGCAACCAAGTCAGTAAAGTTAGATATGAAACTTTGGATGCAAAGTGAAGAGTGGAAACCTGTATTCACAATATTCTTGCCAAGCACAACATGCTTTCCCATAATCCCAGTACCAATCCGCATCTCTAAGTGGCATGCGCTTGGCTGTGACAACGTATTTGTATATCCACACAACAGCAATAGAAAGTGATAGTATAGCCAATAATTATCTATTACCCAATTTGTTATAAGACCAAGAGTGAGTGTCTTGTCTTACCTCAAGAAGTTCTCTGAAGGTTGTCCTTGCCGTCTAAGTGACATGGCCGGAGATCAAAGAACTCGTCATCTACTGCTGAGGTCATGTGATTCAAGATGTAAAGAATCAACTCAGTGAGCCTACATCGATTTGTGTATGTCCCAGCAAGAGATAATTGTGGTATTGCATAAGTGCAAAACTCTAAGACCCTTGCGAGAATGCTTGAAAGCTCAAATATCACACAACATTTCCTCTGCCGAAACTCCATTACCTTCATAATGACAAAGACGAATCAAAAACCAGTAAATTTGATCGATAAAAAGATCCAAGCTTATTATCATCTGTATTCCCACATGTGTCTCTAATTGATCTCTTTCGCAAGCAAAATCTCATAAACTCCTTTTGAAATCTAAAACCCTGAGAGTCACAGAACATACCGTATCTTTCGCAAGCTCGCACAAGTTTACGACGGCGACCGTTTTGGGTAAACTCCTTATCGCGCCTGTACCATCTCTTCATGGTACAAATTTTCATTTTCTCCAGTCGCAAATAGGCTTCTTCTGTCATTTCTGATCGAGAATGAGTTCTACTCCAAGTCCTGAGTTTCCATTTCTTCTTCTTGAATTTGTAGTAGTACATGTCCTCATTAATACCAGCGTATCTTCGGGTTTTCTCCACGACTTGGTCACTGAGAGGCTCAGATTCACATGGTGTCTCAGCTGAAATTTTGCCCGCCAAGTGTTCGACAGAATGCTTCAGAGAATTTTCTGGGTTTTCCTGATTTTCCTGTGTCGTCCGTGGCTGCCTGCAGGTCATGGTCATCAGATCAACCCCATAGAGTAAGAAACTTTTGAAACCCATAATCCTATCACAGAACAAGACATCCACGATCAATTTTCAGAATAAACGAGGAACACAGAAACAACATAGACATCAACGGAACCGTGAGTGCCTAGATAAAGAAACGCAATCTAATCATACAAGTAGAAGAAACCTTCAAAGAGCGAACAGATTTATACCATATTTTCAGAATTACGAGAATCAGGCGATGTATGTGTGCGTCAAGACGAGAATCGATTCGCTTCCAGTCGATCTGAGAAGGCTCCATCGGAGAATACACAGACATAGAGAGAGTTGTTTTGTCAGAGAGAAAGAGAAGCAAACCTCCATCGGATAATACACAGAGAGATGTTGGTACAAGCACCGGGGATTCTCGATTGCTCTCCTAAACTGCCACCGAACCCTAATACGGATGCTTCTCCATCTTAAAGCCCAGAAAACACAGGAAAGATAGCTCGAACCCTAGACGTAAATTGAACCGCTTGTCTCCAAGAATCGGGTTCTGTGAGATGAAAGAAAGGGAAAAAAATTAAGAGAGGAAATCGTGGAATGAGAGCTGATTTTATGTTAGGGTTTTACAAGAGAGGGAAAATGAGAGAAAGAGGGAAAATGAGAATTGAAAGAAAAAGTGTGTGATGAATATTAAAATTTTGGGTAAGTGTTTGGCGGAAAAGCTAATTTTAACTTCTCGTTAGTGAAATTTTATCACAGCGTTTTTTTTTGTGTGCTAAAAATACTTCATTTAGAAAAGAGTTTAGAGCCCAAAGCCCATGAGGGCCTGTTTTGCCAAAGCATCAGCTCTAACATTTAGTTCACGCTTAACATAAGAAAACGAGAAAAAGAAAGCGATGAAGATAGGAGATAGATGTCGTCGATGATACTCTGAATAGCTAGTATTGGAGTATTGCTGGTGATCGAGCGAACGATATGAAGGGAATCCGAGTGGATTGCGAGCCTTCTAAAACCTTGCGAAATTGCAGAGGTGATTGCAGATCGGAAAGCCAGGGCTTCAGATACCAGAGCAGAATTAACCGACATAGTTGGGCAATTGAAATCCAGCCGGGTTTCATCCGGTAAAAGGAGACTCCAGCCTAAACCCGCCTTCTTCCCTTCCGCCTTCCACGCTGCATCCGTATGGATAGTGATCGGCGGGTCTATAAGAATTGGCGGAGGAATTTGGATCGGTACACAGAGTCTACGGGCTTTTTCCTCCGATTGGTTTGCAGTGAGCCATTCCCTAGCGTCAGAGATTTCCTTGATGTACGTTTCGCTTGCTGAGAAGGATTTGTCTTCGAAGATCCTTTTGTTGCGGGCTATCCAGATTGACCACATGATCCAGGGACTGACAAGCTTGGTCTCGAGTCCCAATGGCGGTAAAGCGATTTGTGAATTGATTAAGGTAAGACCCGCATCTACACTTTGGATTGAATCTAAGTTAATGGGACCTTTTAATTTTAGATAACTCCATACCTCTTTTGCAAAAGTGCACTGGAAAAGCAGATGTGTAGAAGTCTCTGGTTCTTGGCATCGTATGCAGCTTGAGGATGCTAGGATCCCTCTATTCATTAAGTTCGATTCCACAGGCAGAGCTTCCTTGATTGCTTTCCAAAGAAAAGTCTTGAGTTTTGGGGCAGCCTTAATATTCTACACTTGCTTATTCCAAGCAATGGTAACTTCTGGTACGACTTGTATCTCCTCAGTGGTTTTTAACCATTCCATGTACCCTGGTTTTGTAGAATACTCTCCTGAAGGATGAGCTAGCCAACGGAGTCTATCTGGAGCTCCACATATACTCGGTTTTAAGATCAGAATATCCTCCTTCCATGATGGTAAGATTAAGTTTAACTTATCCTTATCCCAAGTAGGAGAGTGAGGCATTAGTAGGTCAGATACTTTGTAGTGTTGGAAAGTTTCTGGGGGTTGTCCTATAGGCTGAAGTTTTTTATCAGTGGATATTTAAGCCTCTGTCCAGATGTTAATGCTTTTGCCATCGCCCACTGACAATCCTAATTGTTGTTTCAGAAGATCACGGCCCGCTATTATGCTTCTCCAACCATTAGAAGCAGCTTCAGGGACATTACAATCCAAGAAAGAAGAGTCAAGGAAGTATTTTTCTTGGAGGATACGAGCCAGCAAGCTGTTTGGATGATTTATTAAGCGCCAGCTTATCTTTGCTAAGAGGGAAACATTAAAGGTATGAAGATCTTTGAATCCCAAGCCTCCTTGACTTTTTGGCTTTGTTAGTTTAGACCAAGCAATCCAGCACATACTTCTTTTTTGAGAGGATTTGTCCCACCAAAAGCGAGTGAGAGCTGATTGGATTCTCTTGTGTAGGGAATTGGGCAGTAAGAAGCAAGGCATAGCATATGAAGGCATGGAGGCTAAGACACTCTTGAGCATAATCATCTTCCCTGCACCAGATAGGAATCTGCTTGACCAACTTCTTGCTTTTTGTCTTATCTTATCAACAATGGCAGTGAATAGGTCTTTCTTCTTGCGGCCAAAGTGTTCAGGCAGACCGAGGTATTTACCAACTCCCCCCTCTTTTTCTATGTTTAGTATGCGCTTTGCAAGATCTTTGGTTGTCTGCATCGTCTTTCTTGAGAAAGTAATAGATGATTTTGCACAGTTGATTTTCTGCCCAGAAACAGCTTCATAGTCATGTAGGATTCTTCTAAGCTCCAAGCAACTTTTCTTACTTGCTTTGCAAAAAATCATAGTGTCATCAGCAAATAAAAGATGGTTAATGCTAGGACTCCCTCTAGCCACCTTAACCCCTTTTAAACTGCCTTTCTTTTGAGCATTAACACATAAACCCGAGAGAACCTCACTACAAAGTATGAAAATGTAGGGAGATAGGGGATCCCCTTGCCTGATACCTCTACTAGGCACTACTTTCCCATAGCAGATCCATTGACAATGTATGAATAACTGACAGATTGGATACATTGCATGACCCACTGGATCCAACAATCATGGAAGCCTAACTGCTTTAGTACTTCTTTGATGAAATTCCATTCCAATATGTCGTATGCTTTACTCATATCTGATTTTACTGCCATAGATGGATGTTTTTAAGCCTTTGAGTTCTTAAGATAGTGGAGTACCTCATGGGTGATAAGTACATTGTCTGCAATGGATCTTTTTGGAACAAAAGCTGATTGATTCTCTGAGATTATACTTGACAGGAGCGGTTGGAGTCTGCGTGTCAGGATCTTGGAAATAAGTTTGTACGAGACATTGCATAGCGCTATGGGTCTATAATCTGACACATTCTTGGCTCCAATGATCTTAGGTATCAGTCTCACCAAGGTATCATTTGCGTTGTTCTTCATACATCCTGTTGAAAAGAATTCCTTGGTCTCTTTAATGATATCTTTCCCAATTATTTCCCAGTTTGATTGAAAGAAGCTTGAAGAAAACCCATCTAGACCTGGAGCTTTGTCTGGATTTATAGAGAAGAGTGCCTCCTTTATCTCTGTCTCAGTGGGTGCTTTTGTCAGCAGCTCATTTGTTTCTCTTGAAATACATGGTTTTAGAGCTTGCTTTACAACCTTCTTAACAAGTTGCTCATCTATGTGCTGGCTGTTGAAAAGATTGCAATAGTAAGTTTCTATGACTTTTGCAATTTGCTCTTCAGAGTATACTGGATTTCCTTCAGCATTTTCCATGACAGAAAATCTATTCACTGCTTTCCTTCTTTTGTTGCAGCATGGAAATATCCAGAGTTTTTATCCCCCAGTTTGAGCCAAAGTTGTCTACTGCGTTGACGCCAATATTCTTCTTCTGCTTTGTAAGCTTTACTTAGCTTCTTATTAATCTTTTTGATGTCTTCTGTTCCTGGTTCTTGGTTATTGAGGAGCTCATCCAGAGATGAGCGTAGTTCTTCAATTTTCTTTTGACTGTTCATATGATTCTGCTTGTTCCAGGTAATGATTTCTGAGCGTACTTTATCTATTTTCTGCTTGAGTCCCATAGTATGGTTTTCAGCCCAGGTTATTGCTATTAGCTCTTTGACTTCTTCATTATCTTTGAGTCTTCTATCATATCTGAACAGTCCTTTCTTCCTCTTCTTTGTAGGATCAAGATAAGTTATAATAGGCCGGTGATCAGATCCTTCTAGTCTCAGGTACTCACAACTTGCTGCTGGAAAGTTGTCAGCCCATTCACTGTTAGAAAGAGTTCTGTCCAGTCTGCATCTGACCACCTGTTCACTTCTGATCCCTCTTCATGAAAATTTGTCTCATGTATGTTGGAGATCATAGAGATCATTGGCCGAGAGGAAGGTTCTGAAATTTCCAAAGGAGCCTTTTGGACGGATACACCCTCCTTCCTTCTCTAAATTATCCAGAATGTCATTAAAGTCACCTGAAACCAGCCATGCTCCGTTTCTGATGGTATTCAGGTCCGTAAGGTTGTTCCACATCTGGTTCCTAAGAATGTGATAAGTGTTTGCATATAGGAATGTAGAGTAGAAAGTTTTTACTTGATATTTAATCCTTGTATCAATGTTGTTATTACAGGAGGATAAAACTTCTAAAGATACATCTTGTTTCCAAAGCAGGATAAGTCCCCCTGCTGCCGGTGACGCTGGTGGGATTATAAAGTGGTTTTCAAACTTCAGTTTCTCAAGTTTCTTCAGTACCACGTTATTGGGATTTTTGGTCTCCGAGAGGAAAATAATATCTGGGTCTATCTTTCTCTGGATCTCTTGGAGACGACGAACTGTCTGGGGATTCCCTAACCCCTGACAGTTCCAACACAGCAGCGTTAAGGAAGAGGAGCAGATGGATTGTGAAAATCCATCGTCCTCCTTGTGGTGGTAGCTGGGATTATTGGGAAAGCTCTTGTTGGATCTTCTGATGATGATCCTGGAAAACCTGATTTCTTTGCAGTTTTTGATGGTTTAGAAGAGGTTTGTCCCTGATCATTCTTCTTCTGAGGTCCCTTTATAGTCCTTTTACGAGGGGATGGGATTGCTCCTGGGACTTTGCGTTTCTTCTGGACCTAACCTTCAGCCACTTTGTTAAGTATACCATCTACATTCTTTCCTGGGGGTCTTCCCGGTTTCCTTTTTACTCTGGTTTGAGTATGGTCTTTGATATCCTTCTCTGCTAAACTTCCTTGGATATTTGTAGGTCCCAGACGTAATGAGGCTGGGATTCAATCAGCTTGGTCTTGATCCATAGAAGGGCCTGAGTGAGCAGGGGGGCCAAGTCTCAAGCAAGCAGGTACACGGTCAGGGGGAGACTCTACTTATACTTGTTCAGGATGAGTGCTTTTATGAGCCGAGCTCGCCCTGATCATCTGGATAGAAGTTTCTTCAAACTGTCCCTGCTCTTCTGCGAGTCTTACTCTTTCTTTTCGTGCAGCACTTTCCGTAGGGTCAGCACAATTTGCATACTGTATCATCACATCTCTTAGTTCACCCACAACAGCTGACAGTTCTTATTTGAGTTGTGTCAGCCAAGATGGGTCTTGCATCTCCTAGTCTGCTAGTTGCAGGGATCCTGCCTTTTTCAATCCAAACCCTTTGACTTGATGTCTAGAGAGTGCTACGATGGTCATACTGAGTTCTTGGGTATCGGTCTCTGTTTTCATATATCTCCTTTGATTGGTGGATGGAGCGGTAAGATATTGACCTATCCCTTGTTTCCTTCCTTATATCAGGTACACGGTCTTTACCCCTTTGATGTCTCAAGCTATCTAAGGAGACTGATTGATCTTTTGGAGTAGAGGAAGAGTGACCTTCAGCTCTCTTGTAAGGTTGGGAGCGTTAGGATCTTCCTAAAGAGTTTCTCAGGTCATTCTTACTGAGTTCAGAAGAAGAATGGTGTTTGGTATGTCCCTCCAGTGTACGGCTCTTCTGAGAATAGGGGAGATTTTTCTTGGAAGGCTGCTTGAGGGGACAATCTTTAACCTCGTGGTCTAGATGACAGCATAAAGTACAATGGTTCTCAAGCTTCTCGTACACCAGTGTTGCTTCAACCTCTTCACCACCATCAAACTCCACTATTGTAATTTTAATCAAAGGTTGTAGCCCATCCACTAGGACTCTAATTCTTGCTGCCTTTAGAGAGATGTCAATAGCCTCAAAATGTCCAATATTTCTTGCAATATTGAGAAGAGTAGATTCAGTCCAGAGGTGAATGGGGATCCCTTGTACTGTAATCCAAAAGGGGATTAGGGATGGGAAGGATCTTGCAATTGTAGGCTCCCATATTTGGAGTATCACCATCCAGTGGGCAAAATGATATGGTCTGTTGGAGAGTACCTTTTGCAGATCTTCTTCGTTTGAGAAATGGAACTGAAACAGACCCTGTCCCAAGTCAGCACATGTGGGTGGGTTAAACACTTTTCAGTGTTCTGCAAAGAACGGTATGAGTGACCACAATCGTTGAGCTTTTGGGTTTGTGACCCTACCCACCAGTGTGAGTTCATGTTTCCTTAGTAGATCAGAGTTATCAGAAGGTGGAGCTCTCACTCTAGAAGCTCTTGGAGGTTCAGCTTGAGCTATACCCTTGCCTTTCTCCGAGTAAGACAGTCGCCGGCTCATTCTTACAGAGAGCTGAAGCTTCGTTCTTTAGAGTTTAAGAGAAAGAAAAAGGTTCTTCACCCTTAGGAGAGATAGTTATTTCTTGGTGTAAAAAACACACAAGATGAGAGTTCAATGCTGCAGGTACTTAGCAAGAAGTTAGATATGATAGAGATCAGTTCAAATAAATCTCAAAGCAAGATTGAAACTACCAGATATGTAAGACCTTGAGAGGTTTTCGTCTGGATAGCACATAAGCTTAAGCTTGATGGTGGTTTGTAGATTTACAAAACCAGGTTTGCCATTATCTCTTGATCTTTGAAAAGTTGGAGGTAGGGTTTGAAGGAGCTAGAGAAGAAGAGGAGCTTACCAGGGAGGAGATGAAGGACCCTCCGACTAGACGTCGGGGGTTGAACCGCGGAATCACAGACCCCGAGGTGGTTTTAGAAGTCAACTTTCCTTTTTAATGTTAAGAAACAGGGTAGAAAAGAGTGTCAGAGGATAAAGGTAGTTGTTTAGTTTAAAAAGTTTCTATTCTAGGCAGTAGGGAAAACTCTCTTGGGTTTAGTGCCTGGGAGAGAAAACTATCGCAGACTTCTTCTCCTTCCGTTTCCGTATATCTTCCTCAATTTTTAGGCAACCAAAAGTACAACGTTTATCAAATGCTATTATATAGTATTAAAATTAAAAAAACTCATCTACGATAGCAGTTTGGTAAAACGTGCTATTATAATGTGCTATCAATGTGGACTTTTTTTGTAGCGTATTTATTTTTGTGCAATATAATCCGGAGGATAACATTTCTAATTCTTCTAATACATGTTTTCTCTCCGATGTAATGCAAAGATATTCAATACCGTTTTTACTCATAGTCTCAACATGATATCCATTTCTGCGAATATCTCGAAAACTTAATAAATTCCGTTGAGATTTTGGGGAATATAATGCATCATGTATTTCAAACTTTGTTCCCTTTGGCATTGAAAAATTCACTTTTTCGGAGCCAATTATTATTTTTGCATTACCTGAAATTGTACTCACGCTTCCAGCGGAGTCTTTTATTTTAAGACAGGAGAAATACTTTTTATCACTGATTATTGTATGAGTTGTAGCACTGTCTGCCAGACATATATCTCCATTATGAATTCCGATTTGTGACATTATGTTTCATAATATTCATATAGATGTATTAATAAATTAAGATAAATATATAAAAGATATTTTTATTTTTATTACAATGAAAAACACAGTTTCACACACACACACACACACACACACACACACACACACACACACACACACACACACACACACACACACACACACACACACACACAAGACAAACATATTATACAAATGCAAACATTTATTTTAAGCCTCCTTGGCAGTTTATTTGGTCTCATCGTTCATAGCCGTTTTAGTTTTTGGAATTCACAAGGAAATCCGCGATATCAAGAGAAGCATCATCATTCAGGCCACTGAAGGAAGGCCCGACTTCATTATTGTTGAAGTTGGTTTCGACATTATTAACTATGGCCTTTTGAGACGCTTGATATAGATCGACAAAGTGCTTTGGTGTACGACATGTTCGTTCCCAATGTCCTTTCATGCCACATCTTTTACAAGCGTTTTCGGCTGGCTTCTTTATTTCTCGACCACCTTCATTTATCTGGAAGTAATTGTTTCTTCTAGGATTGGAACCACCTTCATTACTTCGGAAATTATTGTTTCGCCTGGTTTTGAAACCACCTTCATTGGCTCAAAAGTATTGTTTCTTCCGGTGTTAAAATTCCTTCCATGTCCATGATATCGTCCATAATTTCGACCACGGCCTCTGGCGCGTCCACGACCTCGCCCACGATAATTATTGTTGATGTTTGATGCTACGACATTCGCTTCTGAGAATGGAGCCGATCCAGCTGGACGACCTTGATGGTTCATCATCACGAGCTCATTATTTTGCTCTGCAACAAGGAGCACTTGTTTAAATCAGAGTAGCGAGTGTACTCTTTGGCTCGATATTGTTGTGATAGACTACGTTTTTAGAATAAAACGTGGTAAGCATATTTTCAATCATGTCATAGTCGCTTATCGTTTGGCCACATAATGCCATTCTGGCAGTAATTCTGAACAACGCCGAATTATAATCTTCGACGCTTTTTTAGTCCATGAAACGAATGTGGACCCAATCATATCTCGCCTTTGGTAAGATTAAATATTTCTGATGATCGAAACGACCTTTAAGCGATTGCCAAAGATCTGCTGGATCCTTTTTGGTGATGTATTCATTTTTAAATTGACGTGGATATGGTTGCATAGAAACACCTGTTGGAATTGTGTCCAGTAATCTCGGTACTGTCTCTAGAAAGTAAGAGTATGTCAATGATCAGACATAAGTCATATAATACTGGGGGTCATGATGGCTTGCTAGAGTCCGCTCATGATCTATAAGTCTTGGGCTTATTGCCTTTATTATATGATCCCATATGGGTCACACGCCTAAGCTAACAGGAAACTATGAGGAAACGGCTTAGCAGAAGTACGGTAAAAGTGCTAGGCATTTACCGAACTTAGAGAGAAATTAATGGGTCTGATTAAATCTGAGGAATTTAATTAGACTGGGAAGTTGGGCCCAAAAGCCCAAAAGAATTAGAGAAAGGTTTTATAAATAAAACCAAGCCTAATTCTCTCTTCCCTAACCCTAACCCAGCCGCGATTTCTCTCTCTCTCTGCGGCCTCCCTCAGCTCGGTCTAGCAGCCATTTTCCCTGTGCGTGCGTGTGTGAGCCTTTGGAGGATCCATCTCTTGGTGGTTCTGCTGATCTCTGACCCGTACCTTCCATTCCGCTGCATAAACAAGGTAAAAGGTGAGATCCATTAAGTTTCTAAATAAGAGAACCTAGATCTGCATGTTTAGTAGGATGAATCAATTGAGAATTGAATCAGGAAACACTAAACGATCCAACAGTGGTATCAGAGCCATTGGTTCTGTGGTTTTTCTTGTTTAGAATCTCGTTTAGGATTGTTTAAGAAGTGTTTTTGAATCAACCTACTGATAAAGAAAAACACTTAAGAAACAAAGAACTAAAACCTAAACAAACTTGAAATCGCATGATCCAATCTATACTGAATTGGTATGCGTCGGAGTGTGATCGTTGAAGGATCATACATCCGGATCGGCATGACGCACGGACCGATCGTGGATCGTGTCGCGTGGTCATTACCGATCGGTGATGATGCGCACGACCGAGAGGAGCGATGGATCCGATCGCGAGATCGACCACGATCGTCGCTTTTCTCACGTCCCGATCGCATGGATCCGCAAGGCAGATCGCATGGATCTCGGCCCAATCGTCGTCCCGCAATCGTCCCCATCGTCCCGTCCGATCGCGAGAGATGGCCCGGCTGTCTCGTCCCGATCACACGGCCCGAACGTCCCGATCACAACCAAGCACGTCCCGATCGTGAGGCACGGCCGTCCCGATCGCGTGTGTTGCTCGCGGCCATCCCAACACGTGACCTAATTGGTCGGTTCGGTTTGGCTCGAGCTTGTTTCGGTTTGTTTTGTGGTGGTTCGGTTTAAAATTTTATTAAAATTAAACGTCGCGGTTTAATAAACAGATTTAATAATTTTATTAAGTTCTGGTTAGACCGGGATAAGAAATCCAAAGTCGAAAATTGGATTTTGTGCCTAAACCAGTGATTTTCTAATTTGATTTGGTTGGACCAAATAAATTGAGAAAATCCGGTTTAGTAAATAACCGGTTGACAATTGTGGTCATCGTAGTAATTAATTTTGGTTAAGACCAATTTTAATGAACCAGACCGGTTATGTCATTTAATTGGACAATTGGGTTATGTCTTGGACATAGACCAATTCTTGGGCCTCGGGCCAAGAAGTTAAAACAATTGGGCCAATTATTTGAGTCTTTTCATCAGATTAATTTAAAATTTATTTTTATAAAATAATTATAAAAATCGATTTTTTTATAAAATTAATAAGTTTCCAAAATTTTGAAATTAGAAAGTTTCTTAAAATGGAAGTTTCTAGATTTGCATGTTTTGGATTTTAGGAAATTTCTATAATTAAAAGTTTCTATTTTTAGAAAGTTTCCAAAATTAGTAGGTTTCCCAAAAAGGAAAGTTTCCCAAAATAGTAATCTTCTATTTTGGGATGAATTTTTAATAAACCTACAAACCTCAAATAAAATCAAGCGTTGGATGTCTTGTCCAGTCTATGTCAGCTGTCGAAGCCCATTCAATTGTATTCATGGCCTTACAGTGTGAGGGTGTCTGCTTTTGCGTGGATAAGACGGTTTGTGATTCATAAATGTCATTGGGAGTCCCAGACATTAATGATTACATGACTGTATAGTCTGGTTTTCTTGACTGGGCCATCGGGAGTCCCGGGCCTTGAGACATCAGAGTGGATTGGGCCTCGGGCCCAGATTCACAACCAAGAGTTATATCACGGATATAATTAGCCGACATAGGGCTTACCGATATAAGCTAAGGTTGGGTGATGGCCAGTGGCCCACTTTGATCTTAGTTATATGTGGATCTTGGAATCATTATATTCTATTGAGGGTAACTTATGTTATTGAATATAATGCGTGATTAATCATATTAAGTATAATACAAGATTAATCATATTGAACATATTAACTAATAACCTTTTATCTAATATTTCAGCTATGACTACTACAAGCACACAAAACACATTCTCAATCCGGTCTGTTCTCGAGAAGGAGAAGCTGACTGGAACGAACTTCCTGACGTGGTCAAGGAACTTGAGGCTGGTCCTCAAGCAGGAGAAGAAGGATTATGTCCTTCGTGATCCCCTCCCCGAGAGGCCTCCTAACAATGCCGCCAGGACTCTGCATAATGCTTGGGAAAAGCATTCGTCAGATGAAAATGATGTCTATTGCCTGATGTTGGCGACAATGACTGCTGAGCTGCAAATGCAGTTCGAGAGTGTGTTGTCACCCATCGAGATAATGGCAAGCCTGAAATCGCTTTTTCAGGAGCAAGCAAGGACTGAGAGGTTTCAGACAGTTAAGAACCTCTTAGACTGTAAGTTGGCTGCAAATGCGGCAGTGAGTCCTCATGTCTTGAAGATGATGGGTTATCTCGATCATCTTCAGAAACTCGACTGCCCTATCAGCCAGGAACTTGCCTGCGACATCGTTCTGCAGTCTTTACCTGCAAGCTATGATCAGTTCATTATGAACTTTAATATGCATGGCTTGAGTAAGACATTGCCTGAGCTTCACAGAATGCTCAAGACTGCAGAGCCCAACTTGAGGAAAACCGCCAAGGACCCCAATGTGCTTATGGTACAGAAGGGCAAGGGCTTTAAGAAATCCTCTGCTAAGGATAAGGGAAAGGCTAAGGCTGTCCAAGTCTCGGACAAGGACACGCCAAAGCCCAAGCCCAAGTCTAAGGCTGGGCCTACTGACATCTGCAGGTTCTGTAAAGAACCAGGGCATTGGAGGAGAGAATGTAAGAAATTCCAAGAAGGTCTAAAGGAATTGAAGAAGAAGACTCTCGAGACTTCTTCATCAGGTATTTTTGTTATAGAAGTTAATACAACTACTTCTGATAATACCTCATGGGTTATGGATACTGGTTGTGGGGCTCATATTTGTATTAATATGCAGGCACTCAGCAACAGTAGAAGGCTGAAGCAAGGACAAGTGGAGCTACGAGTTGGGAATGGAGCGAAAGTTCCTGCACTAGCTGTAGGCACATACTTGTTGTCTTTACCTTCGGGATTGATTTTAGAACTCAATAATTGTTATTTTGTACCTGCGATAAGCAGAAATATTATTTCAATTTCTTTGTTGGATTTGGAAGGTTATGATTTTTCAGTTAAGAATAAATTATGTTCCTTCAATCGCAACAATTTGTTCTATGGTTGTGCCCCTCTTACGAATGGGCTTTACATACTTGATCAATCCGCGCCAATTTATAACATTGATACCAAACGGTTCAAACCTAATGAGGAGAACCGAACGTTTCTATGGCATTGTCGTTTAGGGCACATCAGCGAGAAACGCATCAAGAGGCTCCATTCGAATGGACTTCTTGGCTCATTTGACTTTGAGTCATGTGAGAAATGTGAATCCTGCATGATGGGCAAAATGACACGGGCCCCCTTTAATAAACCTAACGAGAGGGCCAGTGACTTATTGGGCCTGATACACACTGATGTGTGTGGCCCAATGTCCACAAATGCAAGAGGAAACTATCAGTACTTCATTACCTTCACTGATGATTTCAGTAGGTATGGATATGTTTATTTAATGAAACATAAGTCTGAATCTTTTGAGAAGTTCAGAGAATTCCAAAATGAAGTACAGAACCAACTTGGCAAAAGCATTAAGGCTCTTCGGTCCGACCGAGGAGGAGAATACTTAAGCCAAGAATTCAGTGATCATCTAAGAGAGTGTGGGATCGTGTCCCAACTCACTCCTCCTGGAACACCTCAATGGAATGGTGTGTCTGAGAGGAGAAATCGGACCTTATTGGATATGGTTCGATCTATGATGAGTCACACAGACCTTCCAATATCCCTTTGGGGATATGCTCTGCTAACAGCAGTGTTCACTCTAAATAGAGCGCCATCGAAAACAGTAGCAAAGACACCATATGAATTATGGACTGGAGTGGCTCCAGTGCTGTCTTATCTTAGAATTTGGGGTTGTGAAGCCTATGTCAAGAGATTAATCTCAGACAAGCTTACACCAAAGTCTGATAAATGCTACTTCATTGGTTATCCGAAGGAAACCAAGGCTTATTACTTCTATCTACGTTCCGAGAACAAGATCTTTGTTGCCCGGGATTGTAACTTTCTTGAGAGGGAGTTTCTCTCTAAGAAAGACAGTGGGAGTAAGGTATTGCTTGAAGAAATTCAAGATGAACAGGATACTGCTCAACCTAATGAGGAAGAGCAGCAGGAGGACCTACAAGAAATTGTAGAGCCTGAACCTGTAGTACCTGAAGTTCGAAGATCCGGGAGGATCCGTCACGAACCAGAGAGATATCAAGGATTCCTCGTGACTGACTGTCATGATCTTCTGATCATTGATGGTGATGAACCATCGAACTTCAATCAAGCCATGATGGGCCCAGATTCCTCTAAGTGGCGTAAGGCCACAGATTCCGAAATGGACTCCATGTCGATCAACCAAGTATTTTCGTTGGTTGAATTACCCGCTGGTGTAAAAGCCATCGAGTGCAAATGGATCTTCAAGAAGAAGATTGACGTGGATGGAAATGTCCAGATTTATAAAGCCAGGTTGGTGGCAAAAGGTTTCAGACAAGTTCACGGTGTGGATTACGATGAAACCTATTCCCCAGTGGCTATGATGAAATCTATTCGGATTCTACTAGCAACTGCAGCTTTTCATGATTATGAAATTTGGCAGATGGACGTGAAAACCGCCTTCCTGAATGGAATTCTGGAAGAGGATGTGTATATGACACAACCTGACGGTTACATAGATCCAAAGAATGCTGGGAAAGTATGCAAGCTTCATAAATCCATTTATGGATTGAAGCAAGCATCGAGGAGCTGGAATCTTCGTTTTGATGAAGCGATCAAGCAATTTGACTTCATCAGAAACGAAGAAGAACAATGCGTGTATAAGAAAACTAGTGGGAGCAAGATAGTATTTCTTATTCTGTATGTCGATGACATACTGCTTCTCGGAAACGACGTTCCAATGCTGAAGTCGGTAAAGGACTGGCTTGGAAGTTGTTTTTCCATGAAAGACATGGGTGAAGCCGCATACGTTCTTGGAATTAGGATCTACCGGGATAGATCTAAAAGGCTGATAGGCTTGTGTCAAGATTCATACATTGACGAAGTCCTGCAAAGATTCAGCATGAAAGATTCCAAGAAGGGCTTCACACCAATGGTACATGGCACAACGCTGAGCAAGAAGCAGAGCCCTACGTCGGCTGCTGAGCTTGAGCGCATGAAGAATATTCCTTATGCATCTGCAATAGGATCTATCATGTATGCCATGATTTGTACTCGTCCTGATGTTGCTTATGCACTGAGCATGACGAGTAGATACCAGTCAAATCCAGGTGAAAGCCACTGGATTGCCGTAAAGAATATCTTGAAATATCTAAGACATACTAAGGATAAGTTCTTGGTATACGGTGGAAGTGATGTGCTTAAAGTCAGTGGATTCACGGACGCAAGTTTCCAGACAGACACAGATGATTTCCGGTCACAGTCCGGTTATATCTTTTGTCTGAATGGCGGTGCAGTAAGTTGGAGAAGCTCCAAGCAGGACACCGTTGCTGATTCCACTACAGAAGCTGAATATGTCGCCGCCTCAGAAGCAGCGAAGGAAGCTGTTTGGATACGAAAGTTCATGATCGAACTGGGTGTGATACCGAATGCGGCTGAGCCTCTGGCACTGTTTTGTGACAACAATGGTGCTATAGCTCAGGCAAAGGAACCAAGATCACATCAGAAATCCAAGCATGTTCAAAGAAGATTTCACTTGATACGTGACATCGTTAATAGAAAGGAAGTCAAGATCAGCCGAGTCCCGACAGATGATAATGTCGCTGATCCGTTGACAAAGCCACTCCCAAGACCTAAGCTCGAGTTCCTAACTGAAGCTGTAGGCATTAGAGACATTGAAATGTAATCTAAATTTGAGTGGGAGTTTGAGGGCTTTATTTAGTTATTTGATATGTTCTTGTAAAACATTTTTTATGTTTAATGAAATTATTATTTCAAGATTATTTTAACTGTGATGAAATAATCGTTCCAAAATGATATGAACCATTTTATAGGTCATCGAAGTAAGTGACTTGATCTTGAGTTATCAAAGTCATTTAGCTTGATCATGAGACCCTATATTTGATAGATGGCTTATATCACAATGTCCCTAGTCGAAGGTTGTTGAAATTGGAACACCAACAACCGTGTGAGACTAGATTGGTATGTGACTTATGACAAAGTCTCAGTGTGTCATAGATGCGCGGCATCAAAGTCAGTGCATAGGTGTATGTTGGGAACATACGACCGGACATGACCCGCTTAAGAGAACTCTTCAGGATATTTATATTTGTGTCATAAGAGATTCTCACTACGACTATAGAGTATAGTCCTTAGACCTGAGTTCGCATGCATGTGACTGCACATGGACTGATGCACTTTGATCATTGTCTAACGCTGTCGTTCTGCGATAGTTATAAGGACCTTGTTTGGGTACATTATGAAATGAGTAGTTTACAGTGATGGAACAAGACGGGATTTGTCCCTCCAATATAAATGGAGTGAATATCTCTAGGCCAATCGGAGATTTGAATACTGGAAAACGCATGGCCATGCTCAAACGGACTTTCCCGAGTCGTTTGGATTGTCAGTATCGAATCAGAGTCCGATGAACAAGATTAGGCTTTATAAGGATGACACTAATCTTGCCTTATGACTAATCGAGATATTGAGACAAAAGGATTATGAATACAGAGATTCCAGTACAAGTGGGAGATTGTTGGAATTGTGTCCAGTAATCTCGGTACTGTCTCTAGAAAGTAAGAGTATGTCAATGATCAGACATAAGTCATATAATACTGGGGGTCATGATGGCTTGCTAGAGTCCGCTCATGATCTATAAGTCTTGGGCTTATTGCCTTTATTATATGATCCCATATGGGTCACACGCCTAAGCTAACAGGAAACTATGAGGAAACGGCTTAGCAGAAGTACGGTAAAAGTGCTAGGCATTTACCGAACTTAGAGAGAAATTAATGGGTCTGATTAAATCTGAGGAATTTAATTAGACTGGGAAGTTGGGCCCAAAAGCCCAAAAGAATTAGAGAAGGGTTTTATAAATAAAACCAAGCCTAATTCTCTCTTCCCTAACCCTAACCCAGCCGCGATTTCTCTCTCTCTCTGCGGCCTCCCTCAGCTCGGTCTAGCAGCCATTTTCCCTGTGCGTGCGTGTGTGAGCCTTTGGAGGATCCATCTCTTGGTGGTTCTGCTGATCTCTGACCCGTACCTTCCATTCCGCTGCATAAACAAGGTAAAAGGTGAGATCCATTAAGTTTCTAAATAAGAGAACCTAGATCTGCATGTTTAGTAGGATGAATCAATTGAGAATTGAATCAGGAAACACTAAACGATCCAACAACACCATGGCCTTAGCCTTGCTATCATCTGAAGTCGTTTCCGACAGATCGATGGTTTTAACAAGACCATTTGAGCTTAAGTGCCAAACTGCTTCTGATGCCCACGACATGTAATTGTTTCCACCGGCATCAAGGGCAATGATATCGAGGCTTGTCAATTTTGCCATGATAACTGTATATATATATATATATATATATATGTTTATATATCTTGAGAGATAATAATCTTAAGAGATTAAGAGAGAGAAGTAAGAGAGAGAGAGATTCTTATTGATTTTGGAGAGAGTTTTACAATGAGGAAAATCACATATTTATAGTAAAAGAATAATAGTAAAATATTGTGATGGTGGTAAGATTTGGTAAAAAGAGTGGAGAGAGTTGGTAAATGGAGTAGAGGAAGTTGGTAAATGAAGTGGAGGAAGTTGGTAAATGGATGGATAATTATCCATAATTTAACATAAGTCTTTTATTTTTTTACTTCGAGAAATTCATTAAAGCCACCAAAATTAACACCAACACCTCTTTCTCTTTCACCTCTCTCCTGTTCGTCACAGCCTCCAACCTTAGAACTGCTTTCGTCGGCGATCCATCTCCGGCGTCTGGCTTCACTGCCGGCGTGGTGAGTTGTGCCTTGTTTTCCCTTGGTCCTAACATTATATCAAAGTTGGGAGCTCAGATATGGAGAGGACGCAGTGTTTGTCTTCTCAAACACGCTCTCAAATCCACACCAACCACTGGTTAAGGAAGAATCTCGTCGAGAAACAGAGTACAGCTTTCAGTTTTCACATCTATGCTCTTGGGTTTCAATCGATGAATACGATGGACAATGGTGATGGTGAGGACCCTCTCGTTACATGGATCGAGTGAGTTCATTTATCTTTCTTGATTAAGTAATTGATGGTTGTAGGGGTTTTAATGATTACAGTCTTGGTGCTAAGCTACTTGATGCTGTTTTTGAAGAAGGTAAAGACAACAAAGCGGTATATAACTCCTATCTTTCAATATGGTTTTATGAGACTTTTGCTTTTATTCATTTTAGTGTGTTTCACTTTTGTCTTACGAACTTGTATGATTGATTCTTCAGGGTTTTGTTGGGGGTACTTGTGTTCTTGTTTCAGATTTATGTTTTGATTCGTGGGTTTTTTTTAGTTTGTCCTAATCTAGGAACATGCCTTTAAATTTGAATTTTGGATTTGATTGAATTGACGTTACTAAAAAGGTTCATCTTTTTCTGATGATCATAGACATAGTTAAGTTTTTTGGTCCAAATAATGGAAGTGAATCTTATGATTTACTGCTTAAACAAGCTTTAATTCGATGTGATACTTTTGCTTTAACCAATTCTCAAGTGCAGACAAAAAAATAAGATTGTGTTAGTGTTGCAAAGATTTTTTTCTTTTCAACGATTGTTGACATTAACAATGTTCCAGTGTTTAGCTCTAAAGATCAGATGGAGCGATGTGTTGTTCCGTAAGAGAGGAAGATTCCGTCTTTAGTTAGGATTTGGATCTGAGCTGAGTTCTCTTTCATCATCTTCTTTGTGGTAGATATACATTTGCTTTGTGTCTGAATGGCGTCCGAGAAACCCCTCGAGGATGCGAGTGTTGTTGCGGAATCAAAGAACAGACCTGAGACTCTTGACTTATCTACTGACCAAACCGATAACGTTATTAATGAGAATGTTCCGTTAAAGGTATAATGCTTCTTACAAGACTCATGCTTTTGAACCGTGTTTAAAATGAATAAGCCACAAAAACAATCATTATCCTCGCATCCTTTTACTTAAATGTGTTTGGGATTGGTGCAGAAGAAGGTGTTCGACCTCTTGTACAAGGTTGCAGACATTTCTTTCTTAAGTGCGTACAAGTCTAAGATCATGGTAAGCTCTCATCTCCAGACTTCAGAATATTGGATCAAGAAGAAGCTTCGCTGAAAAAACTGCAGTTTTCTTTTTTGTAGGAACTCATTGAGAAAACTGAACACACAACCAAACTTAACCATGGGTGTCCTCATTTCCGTTGTGGTCGTCTTCCTCTCTCTTTTCTATAAGATCATCTTTGGTGGTACAAAGGTAAACAAAACATGTTAGAAAGCTGTGTCAATCGTCATTTGGTTGGTGATAGTTTGGTGATAGTTTGGTTGTAACCAAATATTGGCGGTACAAAAATTGTTATCTGTAGGTTAGTGTGGAGAAGAAGAAACCGGAAACTGCTTCGGGACATCGAAGAGCTAGGCGAAGACAGAGGAGAAAGAAGAAGCGGCGGCTGCACCACGAAAGAGGCAGACGAGACATGAGAGTTAGAAAACAAGGGGGTTGATTTTGATTCTTGGGCCACCACCAAACCGGTTGTTCGTATAGACAGTAGTGGAACTGATGATATAAAAGACAAGAGTGTAACATGGGTTTTTTCTTTTCGTTGTCATCATACTGCTTCTAAAAAATTATTGTTTTACTCTAGGAACATAAAATTAAAATTGGAAAATATAACAGAATTGGAAAATATATATTTTTTTAAAAGTTTTGAAACATTTAATTTAGAGTTTAGGAAACTATGTTTATGGTTTAAGGTATTGAAGGGTAAGATTTTAAGAGTTAATAAGTCTCACAAAGTATCCAATACCTAAATTCTAAACTCCAAATAAATATCAAAACCCTAAACTATAAAGCAAAAAAATAATTACTATTACATATCTAAAACTAAGATTCTAATACCCTAAACCCTAACCATATACTACAATGTCCTAAACCTATCCTAAACCCTAAACATATATTCCAATACCCCAAATCCAACCAAACCTAAATCATATCATAAATTATAAGAACAAAAGGATCATAAATTAAATCTTCATTCCCAAATATCAAAATTTAAGTCTAAACCCTAAATCCAAAGAACTTATAAAAGAATTATTATTTTTCAAATCTAATATTTTAAAACATTAAGTTCAAATTCAAGTCTAAACCATAAACCCTTAAATCCCTAAATACTCAAATCCCTAAACCCTCAAATCTCTAAACCTTAAACCCTAAACTCTAAATAAATATTAAAACCCTAAATTATAAATCAAAATCTAATTACTATAACATACCTTAAACTAAAATTCAACATTTATACAAGAATTATTGTTTTCCAAATCCTATATTCCAATACCTTATACCCTAAACATATATTACAATGTCATAAACCATAAATCCTAATTAACTGTATTCTCTATCCACATTTATAAATATATATTACAATATCATTAACCCTAAGTCTATACTCAAGTACCCAAACCCTAAATTTGAAACTTATACCACAATGTCCTAAACTCTAAATAAAATATTTCAAAACTTCTATGTTTGTAATGTTAGTTTGGTTTCTATGATATTCAGTTATATCAAAAACCTAAATCGAGTTTGGTTTCTATGATATTCAATTATATCATGTTAGTCAAGAGTCTTAAAGATTTTAATCTTAGTTCTTAACGTTAAGCAAGACTAAGAATTTTCTAAACAAAAATTAAAGCTTTTTTGAAGGAATTTCTAGCAGTTCCTAATCCAATTAGGCAATCCTGGTCTAAATTCCGAGCCTAGGATCTAGGGTTCAAGTAATTGAATCAATGGGATCTCGGAATTACCTGGTGATTAGCAGCGGAAGATTTGCAGATAATCGAGATCTAGAGCGCCTTAAATGCTGCGCCTCTACTGGTATCCACACGCACACAAACTGAACAGCAGGGATGCTAGTGCCTATAGAGATCCAATCTCTTCAGAGGTTTCTATTCAAGTTCTGGTGGCTGTGAATTAGGTTAGAAATCAGTTTAGGTCGACCATATATCTTATATATGTCGACTTAAACCATAACGGAATTAACCAACGATTAAATCAAATTAATCTGATTAATCCGCGAGTTGCATCGATCGATGCACTATCTGCATCGATCGACACTGCCCCAGAATATTGATATCGAATGCATATCAAATATGCATTCACTAGATCATTACATTAATGATCAACCTCGTCTTTAACGTCCAGTTTGCTTAGGTGTGTGACCCTGTAGGATCATATAACACTAGCAATGAGTTCTAAACTCATTGATCACAAGTGGCTTCTAGCAAAGCATTATGACTACCTAGTATTATATGATTGTCTCATCTCGACAATACAACTATTACTTAGAGCAAGTACAATAGATTTCAGGACATTCCCAACAATCTCCCACTTGTACTGGAATCATCTATTCCCATAATCCCTTCGTCACTATATCTCGATCCAGCATAAGGCAAGAACCGTGTCATCCTTATTGAGCCAAGATCATGTTCATCGAACTCCGATTTATACTGACAAGACAAACGACTGACAATCACCTCGTTTGAGTGTGGCCACACATTTATCAGTATCAAATCTTCGATGGGCCCTGAGATATTTATCTCCTGTTATATAGGAGGGACAAATCCCATCTTGTTCCATCCCTGCCTCTTCACACGCTTCATGATACGCCCAATCAATGCCTTTATAGTCACCAGTTACGGCTGACGTTTGACAAGGTTAAAGCGGACCAATTCACATGTAAGAAAACATGATGAACTCAGGTCTAAGGACTATACTCTATAGTCGTAATGAAAACTCTCATGACACTTATATAACTATCCTGTAGAGTTCTCATCAGTGGGTCATGTCCGATCATGTGTTCTCCAACACATATCTATGTGATTGACTTTAATACTCTTATTAATGACTCCATGAAACTTAGTCATCAGTCACCTCACATACTAGTCTCACGCGGTTGTTAATGTCCCACTTTAACAACCTCGACCAGGGACCAACATAATTTATGTCATTTATTATCTATAGGGTTTCATGATCAAGTCACATACTTGATGACCTATAAAATGTCATAAATTACTTTGGGACTATTATTTAATAACCATTATTAAATAATACAGATGTCAGATTTCAATAACATAATCAAATTATGTTTATACGAACATCATATCATAACTAAATTAATAACAATGACTCCCACTAAAATTAAGATCACATCTTAAGACATCTAATGCCTTTAGCAGTATCCTGACCCTCATTCGCCCTTGCTCAGCGTGTGTCGAAAGACACTGCGTCTTGCTAAGAGTAATACCAAGAGTCATTTGCACGAAGCCCTTCTTAGAATCCTGCATATTGGACATGTGCAAGGCCTTATCACTATAAGTGTCTTGACACAATCCAATTAGCTTATCCAATCTATCTCTATAGATTCTTATTCCAAGAATGTATACGGTATCTCCCATAATTTTATCGAAAAACAACTTTCGAATCAAGTCTTAACAGACTGAAACAATGGAACTTCATTTCCGAGAAGTAGTATGTTATCAACATACAATACCAGAAATGAAACTGCGCTCCCACTAGTCTTCTTGTAAACACATGGTTCCTCTTCGTTCCTGAAGAAGTCAAACCTTTTGACTACTTCATCAAAACGAAGATTCCAACTCCGAGATGCTTGCTTTAATCCATAAATGGTTTGATGAAGCTTGCATATCTTCCTAGCTTCATTAGGATCAATGAAAAACTTCAGGTTGTGTTATGTACACATCCTTTTTCCAGAATTCCATTAAGGAAAACTGTTTTCACATCCATCTGCCAGATCTCATAACCATTATGAGTGGCGGTTGCTAGGAGAATCCGAATGGTCATAAGCACGGTGACTGGGATTAGGTTTCTTCACAGTAGATACCATGAATTTACTTGAAATCTTTTGCCACCAACCTAGCTTTGTACATCTGAATATAACCATCCATGTCAACCTTTCTTCTTGAAAATCCATTTACTCACAATGGCTTCTACACCATCGGGTAAATCAACCCAAGTCATACTTGGTTCTGTGACATGGATCCTATTTCGGATTCAGCGGCTTTCAGCCATTTTCGGAGTCTAGGCCCATCATTGCTTCTTCAAAATTCGCAGGCCCGTCACTTTCAATGATCAGTTGATCACGGCAATTGGTTACGAGAAATCCATATTTCTTGGATTCGTGACGGATCCTTTCGGATCTGCGAGCTTCAGTTTTCTGTAAAAGTCGCGCACACATATCTCATATGTATACTTTTACCACGACCTAATTAACCAATATTTAAACCGTAGTTAATTAAGTCATAAACCAAAATCAATATTTGGTTCACGATCTGTGTCGATCGATGCAACTTTTGTGTCGATCGACACTTCTTCAGAAACTCGCCATTTAAATGTATATCGAATATACATTTACCAGATCCTTTACAAACTCTAGGAACCACAGGTGCAGGTTCTACAACTCTTTGTAGATCCAACTGCTGCTCTTCCTCATCAGGTTGAGCAGTCTCCTGTGATTTTCGAATTTCTTCGAGTTGTACTTTTACTCCCACTGTTCTTCTTGGAAAGAAAGTCTTTCTCAAGAAAACATAGTTCCGAGCAACAAACAATTTGTTCTCGAACTGGTTGTAAAAGTAACATGCCTTGGTTTCGTTAGGACAACCAATGAAGTAGCACTTATTAGATTTGGGTGTGAGCTTATCAGAGATTAAACGTTTTATATAAGTCTCGCAACTCCAAATCTCCATGATGGATAAATCATAAACATTTACATTCCACATCTCATGTGGTATCTCTGTAACTGATTTTGATGGAACTCTATTTAAAGTAAACTCAGACACTTCTAGAGCGTATTCTTAGAAGGATAATGGAAGATCTAAGTGACTCATCATTGATCGAACCATATCTAATAAAGTCCGATACAGGAGGAGTGAATTGTGAAACACTTTCACAATCTCTCAGATGATCACTCAATTCTTGACCTAAGTATTCACCTCCATGATCTCATCGTAGAGGTTTAATACCTTTGCCAAATTGATTATGTACTTCATTCTGGAGCTCTTTGAACTTTTCAAAAGATTCTGATTTATGTCTTATTAATAAGACATAACTGTACCTACTGAAAATATCAGTAAAAGTAATGAAGTATTGAACGTTTCCTCTAGCACTAGTGCTCATTGGCCCATATACATCCGTATGTATAAAGCCCAATAAGCCTCTGGTCCTTTCATTTTGTTTGTTCGCTACCTATATCGACCGACGCACCGTTTGTGTCGAGCGACACTTCTTTTGTTGAAAGGAGCCTTCGTCGTTTAACCCTATAAACAAGATTCACTATACTCATTATGATTCATAATCAAATGAGCCCAAAAGCCCATCACTATGGAGCTTCTGAATCTGTTTCTCATTTATGTTGCCCAAAAGACAATGCCAGGGAAAAGATTTGATTCGTATCATTTGACTTGAATCTCTTGGTATTAATGTTATAGTTAGGCACATTCTTGTTTAGAACATAAAGTCCATTCTCTAATGGATTGCTACTATAAAATATATCACTGTAATCAAATGAATAACACTTATTCTTAATTTGAAAACTGATATCCTTCCATATCCAAACAAGGAATAGAAATAATCTTTCTGCTCATAGCAAGTACATAGCAGCAGTTTTAAGTTCAAAACATGCGATAAAAGAAAGCAAATGAAATACTCCTACGGTTAATGCAGCAACTCTTGCTTCATTTCCCACGCATAGATCCACTTGTCCTTTCTCCATAATCCTACTTTTGCTCAGGCCCTGCACATTTTCACAAAATATGAGTACCACAGCTGGTATCAAATACCCAATAAGTAGGACTATTAGAAGTAACATTTACTTCTATAACATAATACCTGAAGAAGAAGTCTTGTACGTCTTCTTCAGCTTCTCATAATCTTCCAAGAATTTATTGCAGTTTCTTTTCAAATGCCCATAACCATTACAATAACGGCACTTAACATCTTCAGAAGGACTGGTTTTAACCTTAGGAGCATGGCCAGACTCGCTTGGATTCACAATCGAGCTCGTCTTGCCATCACCTTTGTTCTTACCAAGTTTCTTAAACCTTTTACCCTTTTGTACCATAAGGACATTTGGGGTGTCCTTCTTGATGTTAGGTTCAGCAGTCTTAAGCATCCCATGCAATTCAGTCAACGTCTTCGTCAAGTTGTTCATGTTATAGTTCATAACAAATTGATCATAGCTTGACGGCAGTGACTGTAGAATGATGTCAGTAGCCAACTCTTGGCTAATGGGACAATCCAGTTTCCCCAGGTTATCAATATAACCCATCATGTTAATGACATGAGGACTAACTGGTTCGCCATTTGGTAGCTTGCACTCAATCAGAGATCTTACCGTCTGGTATCTCTGAGTTCGTGCCTGCTCCTGAAACATACTTTTCAGGCCAGTGATCATCTCTTTTGGCGACTCCACGTACTCATATTGCTTCTGCAATTCCGAGTTCATGGTAGCCAACATGAGACAACTCACATCCACCGCATCACTAGAATGCTTATCCCAAGCATCCTTATCTGACTGCCATGCATTGGCTCGGTACTTTCTGGGGAGAACTTTCTCAAGGACATAGTCCTTTTTCTCCTGTTTGAGAACAATTCTCAAGTTCCGATACCATTCAAGAAAGTTGGATCCATCTAACTTGCCTTCTCAAGGACGGATCGCAGGGAGAAATTGTTACGATGGTTTGTGCTAGTCATAGCTGAAAAACAAGGGAGGATTTAGTTATGATGTTCAAGAAATGAGAAGTCTTAACAATTAAGAAAACTCGCATTATATTCAAACAATGTTTCCTCAGATGAATATAATGATCCAAGACCCATACTTCACTAAACTTGAGTGAGCCACTGGCTATCACCCAAATTTAGCTATCTAGGTAAGCAACAACTTTGCTAGTTATATCTAATATAACTCTTGGTTGTGGATTGACATCTCATGCCCAATCCACCTGATGTCTCTAGGCCCAAAACGATTTTGATAGCCCAGTCAAGTTAAACCAATCTCTTAAGTCATGTAATTGTTGACGCCTTGCACTGCAAGCCCATCAACACGATTACTTCCTGCCTTACTCATGTAATTGTGGATACCTTGCACTGCAAGCCTATCACTCAATGAAACGAGTCTTGACAGTTGACAAGATTGGAAAGACATCAAGTATCACTTGATATTTGGTTGAGGAACGGAACCTTTTAAAACGTTCAGTTTTATTATGTTTCAATTCTTATAATTAATTGATTTATCTTGCTTTGGTTCTGTGATTTCAGGTTCAATAACCTAATCATCAAATCTGATGTCGACCGACACTACTATAGTGTCGACCGGTGCAGATTAACCAAAAACAATCCGCGATAACCGATCAATCCAATTGATCCGGTTTTGAATACCGGTCAGCGTCGATCGATGCTACATTAGCATCGGTCGATGCCAACCTAATCAAACCAATCGCAATTAAACCATTCACAGTGTTCAACCATTACTAACCAAGCTCGATAACCGGTCTAATCCAATTGAACCGATTCATCAATCTCGCGAGGTTTGTGTCGACCGACACAACATTTGTGTCGATCGACACTAGGCGAAAACTGAGTTTTATTCGGGTTTTCGCCCTGTGTCGATCGATGCCGGATTGGCATCGATCGACACCATGCGAAAAACCCTAAATTTTATTCGGGTTTTCGCCCTGTGTCGATCGATGCCGGATTGGCATCGATCGACACCATGCGAAAAAGCCTTAAAACGTTTTCGAACAGAACCCTAAACTAGGATTTCATGAAAACGAATTTTAGCAAGTTTGTATCAACCATACACAGATTCAGATTCAACTAATCTAATCAACATGCTACAGATTCAATGGAACCCTAAAGCTCTGATACCACTGAAGGAATTTCTAGCAGTTCCTAATCCAATTAGGCAATCCTGGTCTAAATTCCGAGCCTAGGATCTAGGGTTCAAGTAATTGAATCAATGGGATCTCGGAATTACCTGGTGATTAGCAGCGGAAGATTTGCAGATAATCGAGATCTAGAGCGCCTCAAATGCTGCGCCTCTACTGGTATCCACACGCACACAAACTGAACAGCAGGGATGCTAGTGCCTATAGAGATCCAATCTCTTCAGAGGTTTCTATTCAAGTTCTGGTGGCTGTGAATTAGGTTAGAAATCAGTTTAGGTCGACCATATATCTTATATATGTCGACTTAAACCATAACGGAATTAACCAACGATTAAACCGAATTAATCTGATTAATCCGCGAGTTGCATCGATCGATGCACTATCTGCATCGATCGACACTGCCCCAGAATATTGATATCGAATGCATATCAAATATGCATTCACTAGATCATTACATTAATGATCAACCTCGTCTTTAACGTCCAGTTTGCTTAGGTGTGTGACCCTGTAGGATCATATAACACTAGCAATGAGTTCTAAACTCATTGATCACAAGTGGCTTCTAGCAAAGCATTATGACTACCTAGTATTATATGATTGTCTCATCTCGACAATACAACTATTACTTAGAGCAAGTACAATAGATTTCAGGACATTCCCAACATTTTTGGCACTGTAATCAATAATTTCAGCGGGAACCCAAAATAATTCAGAGCCTAAGGACGGTAAAGGGAAAAATTGGTATTGGGGTTTCGGCTTCACTAAACCAAAGAAGAGTTTAACAAGCAAATTTTCGAAATGTCAATATGATAAGACACCATGCAATAAAAGTAATAATCTCAAATACAAGAAAACAGAGACATGGATCATAAGTGAAGTTTGAGCCACATATCTAGGAGTCCATGTCCCACATCTTTCACTTTGATGGATAAATAATACACAAAACACTTAGACTGGTTTAAGTTGTATTTTAGGATGTGCATATTTAGTTTAGGAAAAAACAAAAGGTAAAATTCGGCAGAGAGAAGGACAAGTAACTGATCCCGCTAGCGACTTACATATATGGATGACCAAAATATTTCGCATATCAGCTTCATAAATTCAGCTATCTCCAGTGAGGGATTTGGTATCTGGATAAGCCCATTAAAAATATTCAAAAGTAGAGGAAATGTCTCTGATAAACCGTTGAGGGTTTATGTACGAGGAGTTAATAAGAAGAAGTCGGTGACAAGCAACTTAAAGTCGCAAGTGGCTGGAGATGACGTGGAGGAATGAGCTGGCTAGAGAGTCTGTTACAGAAGTTGGGAAGTATATAAACTGTAGTTCATTCATATTGGGGGTTTTATCGATTCATTTGTAAAGACAATTGAGGCTTGAGTAGATAATCTTCTCTCAAGAGGGTATTGATTGTACATTTGGAACTTGGTTCTCGGTGTAAATCAATAAAGACTTTTGTTAATCGAATAGTTCATTCTATTAGCTTAACAAATTGGTGCGGTGACAAGAACGAACGTAGCGACTTTGGCGGGGAAACAATCGGAGCTTGAAGAAGATGACAATGGAGGATTTAATGACCGATGTCGACGATCTACATACAGCGATGGCCGATGTGAAACAACAACTGAAGGCGATGCATCACGGTTGCGATCTTTTGTCGAAATCGAATTCGGCAATCACGAAATCAAACTCGGAATTGACCAAATCGAACTCGGATTTATCAACACGAGTTGACTCATTGACAACGATTATCGAAAATCAGTCTCGAGTACTCGCGCGTATGGAGGCGTTTATGGGAGCGGATAAAGCCTTCGGGAAACAGCCTGTCAATGGAATTCCAGGTTCATCAAATCAAGAACAACAGGTACCATTCTCTACGTATGCGAATCAGGATGATCTTGAGTTAGGTTATCGGGGAATGAGAAACACATTGCAAAACAGGAAAGGTTTATTAAAGAAGATTGAATTGCCGATTTTCGAAGGAAAATACCCGAGTATATGGTTGAACAGAGCAGAACGGTATTTCAGATTGGGGAACTACAATGATCAGGAGAAATTTGATCTGATTTCTGTGAGTTTTGAAGGACCAATATTGAACTGGTTCAATGTGGAATGGGAAGAAGATCCTTTTCAAGATTTGGAACAATTCCGACAACGTTTGGTTGCTAGGTTCACACAAAGAATTGAAGATGAGCCGGCAAAGCGATTATTTGCTATAAAACAAACAGGAACGATTGTGGAATATATCAACGAATTTGAAGAACTGAGATCCTTGGTAAAAGGCATTGATGAAAGGAACTTGGAGCATGTGTTCTTCAATGGTCTTAAACCTGAGATGAAAGAAGTTATAAAAGTAAAGGAACCACAAGGCTTAAGGCAACATATTGCTGCAGTCATCAAGATGGAGGACAGCGCATTTTGCAAATCCTTAGCAGCTGTGTCTCCGGGGACTAGTCAGATTAGAACAACATCTTCGGGTCACACTCGTTACTTTACTCCTGCTCATTCAGTGAAACAGACAGCAGGACAACATCAAAACAATCTAACTGACAACCAAGGGAATAAGACCAACCAAGCTCAAAACCAAAGAAGAACACAATCTGGAAATCAACAAAGAAGGTTGACTCCGGCTGAAGTAGCAGAAAAGAGGAGATTGGGCTTGTGTTACAAATGCGATGAAAAATGGTCTAAAACACATGAGTGTAACAATGTGGAGCTCAAGGTGTTGACAGTATTCAATGGTGCAGAAATGGAAGTGGAAAATGAGGAATTGGTGGATACCTTTGAAGATGAAAATGGTGTTGTCACAGATTTGATGGAACTGTCTTTACACTCTTTTCTGGGTTTACAAACGTCAACCACAACCAAACTTTGGGGCAGAATTGGGAGAAAGAATGTGGTTGTCATGCTGGACAGTGGGGCCACGCATAATTTTGTGGACCCTTCTATTGTCAAACAACTGAGTTTGAAGGTGGCCACAGTAGACTCATTGGAGATAACATTGGGCACAGGAATTGCAGTACAGGGAGCTGGTATTTGCCACAGTATTACATTCCAACTTCAAACATTTGAAGATGAGGCGGATTTCATAATGGTTGAACTGGGTAGAGTGGATTTGATACTGGGAATTCAGTGGCTCAGGACATTAGGACGTTGTGAAGTGAACTGGGAAACTCATGAGCTATCTTTCATGCGTAATGGCCAGAGAGTAACTTTGTATGGAGATCCAACGTTGCATAAAGCTGAGGGTGCTTCTCGGTTAGTTCAAAATATGGAAGTTCCTCAACAGTTGGGGTTTGATATTCAACTGTATCAAGTTTCAAAGACCGAGAATAACAGTGAGATACCATACACAGTGGAGCAATTATTGGTCAGGCATCCGACAGTGTTCATAGAACCTACTCAACCACCACCCTTGCGTAACAGAGAACATTCTATCAATCTGATAGCAGGGGCGGGACCAATAAGTGTGCGTCCCTACAGATATCCACATGCTTATAAGGAGGAGATGGAGAAAATGGTATCTCAGATGCTAGCAGCAGGCATCATTCGTCCCAGCCACAGTCCGTATTCAAGTCCGGTATTGTTAGTAAAAAAAAAGGATGGTTCTTGGAGGTTTTGCATTGATTATAGAGCACTCAACAAAGTGACAGTGGCTGACAAATTCCCAATACCGATGATAGACCAGCTGTTGGATGAGTTGCATGGAGCAACGATATTTTCCAAGTTGGATTTAAGGTCGGGATATCATCAGATCCGAATGCAGGAAAAGGATATTCATAAGACTGCTTTTAGAACAGCTGATGGACATTATGAATTTGTAGTCTTGCCCTTTGGCTTGACTAATGCTCCAGCTACATTCCAAGCACTTATGAATGAGCTATTCCGGCCCTATTTGCGGAAATTCATTCTTGTGTTCTTCGATGATATTTTGGTATATAGCAGATCAGAGGAAGAACATGTCAAACACTTAGAGATAGTTCTGAAGATTTTTGAGAAACATGAACTATTTGCTAACAGAAAAAAGTGTTTGTTTGGGCAGAAGCAAGTGGATTATTTAGGCCATTTGATTAGTCGTGAAGGAGTGGCCACAGATCCTAGTAAGACAGCAGCGATGCAACAATGGCCAAAACCTCGAAACGTGAAGGAGTTACGCGGATTTCTGGGGTTGACCGGTTATTACCGACGTTTTGTCAAAGGCTATGGGTTAATAGCTCGTCCATTAACTGATCTGTTGAAGAAGGATGCATTCTTATGGTCTGACAACACTCAAGATGCATTTGATAAGCTCAAGAGAGCAATGTGCACAGCTCCAGTTCTTGCATTACCTGATTTTTCTGAGGTTTTTGTGGTGGAATCAGATGCTTCAGGGTATGGCTTAGGAGCGGTTTTAATGCAGAAACAGAGACCGATAGCATATTTCAGCTCTGGATTGACGGACAGAGAGCAACTGAAACCGGTTTATGAACGCGAATTGATGGCTATTGTCCTTGCCATTCAAAAGTGGCGACATTATCTCTTAGGCAGACGGTTTGTAGTTCACACAGACCAGAAGAGTCTGAAATTTCTGTTAGAGCAGCGGGAAGTGTCATTGGATTATCAACGATGGCTTACGAAGTTGATGCATTATGACTTTGATATTGTCTATAAGCCGGGAGTGGAAAACAGAGCGGCTGATGGTCTCTCAAGAAAATCTATGGAGTGTGATTTTAAGTCCGAGAGTCAACTGTTTTCCTTGACAGTACCGTCGAGCCTACAATTCCAAGATATACTACTGAAAATTGATCAGGATGAGTATATTCAGGAGTTGCTTAAGAAGATACAAGAAGGCAAAGAGGTCAAACAAGGCTATACGATCAAAGAAGGCAAATTAATGTTCAGAGGCAGTCTAGTGATTCCTCAAACATCCAAGCATATCTCCTTGATTCTCCATGAACACCATGATGCAGTGTTAGGTGGTCATTCGGGTGTTCTCAAAACACTCAAACGTATTCAGAAAGTGTTTTATTGGAGGAAGATGACATCAACTATACAACAGTATGTTTCTGCTTGTGATGTTTGTCAGAGACAGAAATATTCTACTCTTTCTCCGGCAGGAATGCTTCAGCCATTACCGGTTCCAAACCAGATTTGGGAAGAGTTGAGTATGGATTTTATAGAAGGATTGCCAACATCAAATGGAGTGAATGTCAAAATGGTGGTCGTTGATCGACTGAGCAAATTTGCTCATTTTGTTCCACTGAAACACCCTTTCTCTGCAGTAGACGTGGCCCAAGTGTTTGTGAATGAGATAATCAAGTTACATGGGTATCCTCTGTCCATAGTCTCAGATAGGGATAAGATTTTCTTGAGTTCTTTTTGGAAGAGTTTATTCAGATTGGGTGGTACACAGTTGAAGTTTAGCACAGCGTTTCACCCCCAAACAGATTGGCAAACCGAAGTCATAAATAGATGTTTGGAGACATTTCTTCGTTGTTTTGCATCCACACATCCGAAATCATGGTCTAAGTACTTGGGATGGGCGCAACTCTGGTATAACACTAACCATCACAATTCATTAGGCACAACACCTTTTCAGGTGGTCTTTGGCCGTGATCCACCATCTCTTTTGAAGTATGAAACGGGCTCTACTGCAAATTTCCAGTTGGCAACAATGCTTAAGGAAAGAGATGAGATGTTATCATCAATTAAACATCATCTCATAGTGGCACAAGACCGCATGAAGACAAATTCTGATAAGCATAGACGAGAATTGGTATTTCAGGTTGGAGACAAGGTATTTTTGAAGCTTCGACCTTATAGACAGCAATCGGTTTCTAAACGCTTATACCAGAAACTGGCTGCTCGTTTTTATGGTCCTTTTGAAGTGATAGGGCGTGTAGGAGAGGTCGCCTATCGTTTGAAGTTACCACCAACGTCGAAAATACATGATGTATTCCATGTTTCTCAATTGAAGCCGGTGATTGGGACACACCATCATGTATCTTCATTACCTTCTTCGTTTACTGTGGCTGCCGAGATTGTAATTGAGCCAGAGAATATACTTGATACACGCTATGACAAGAATGGAGAGTTGGAAGCGTTAGTATCATGGTCAGGCATACCGGATCATGAGACTTCATGGGAAAAAGCGAAGGTCCTCATTGATCAATATCCTCATCTGAAGCTTGAGGACAAGCTTCGTTTCGAAGGGGCGGGTATTGATAAACCGTTGAGGGTTTATGTACGAGGAGTTAATAAGAAGAAGTCGGTGACAAGCAACTTAAAGTCGCAAGTGGCTGAAGATGACGTGGAGGAATGAGCTGGCTAGAGAGTCTGTTACAGAAGTTGGGAAGTATATAAACTGTAGTTCATTCATATTGGGGGTTTTATCGATTCATTTGTAAAGACAATTGAGGCTTGAGTAGATAATCTTCTCTCAAGAGGGTATTGATTGTACATTTGGAACTTGGTTCTCGGTGTAAATCAATAAAGACTTTTGTTAATCGAATAGTTCATTCTATTAGCTTAACAGTCTCCTCCACAATGCGGGAAACTGGTGTCCTCTCCTCGTCTGACTTGAACCTAGAAAACATAATTATGAAACAGAATCAAGGGGATGGGTTACTTATGCGTAAAAAATGAGAGATTGTCATCTCGATTTGCTGCTTCTTTACATGTAATGCACCTTTATTTCCTAGCTGGAACTCATCTAATGTTCATAAGACATTACAGATATTGTTTGAAAGAGCCATGAACATCATCGTATTATTTTAAAAAAAAAAATCATCTCAACAGTCCTTGTCCAATACATTTGTCTCTTCACTTAATTCCATTTTTTTCTACTCAAGAGTGGTTGCCACAACGGACAATCATAGCAAAATTTTCACTAACAAAACTTTGAACCATAGTATTACACACACAGGAATGGGGATACGAAAGGAAAGTGATTAACTTACTCATATTTTCGAGAAAGTATCCACAACACAAACAAAGCTCTATAAGGGGGAAGTGGCACACCAGAAACTGTAACACAAACCTGTTACTTAAGTACTGAAGGAGAAGATTGGTAACTCTGTCAGGAAAATAGCCTACATAAGAGGGAAGTGGCACACCAGGAATCCGCAACACAAACAATTTATTCTGTGATGAATGTTTGGACTACTGCTATATGTTGTATCACAGTGCAGGCATTACCTTTAGACTCCAATATCTAATCAAAACCATTGAAGAATAAAGACATGTAAATTACCTTTGTTGATAGTGTAGGAACCCAAGATAAAAAATACAAATGCAAGGCTGGGAAGGAGCTTGCAGGCGAGCAAGTCGCGCGTAGACCTCTCAATACAGAGGTATGTGACGCCGAACTTGCCGCGTCCGAGCTCTTGGTCAAGCAAGAACCGGTCCTTGATATTCTCCTTGGGGACATCGCTGATGATTCGAATCGGCACTGATTTTTTCCACCAGCAGCGTCTTTACGGCCGTGATCGTGGCCGGAATAGTTGGATTTCACGTCTTCTCTAGCTACAGCCGTGGGAGAACCACAACAGTGATCGTGAATGAACCAGACTCATATCTTCCTGATTCCCTTGTTATCCACTGTTGTGACCCCTCATCTCCTCCTATATCACCGTTTTAATAGCAAGACACTCGTCTCAGTATGTTTGATCCAAAGGAAGACTAATGTAGATGGGTTGAGAAGAATCAGAGACTTGGAAGAGGAAGTGATCTATTTCATTTTTTTGGACAAAATCAGGTGATATAGGAGGAGGAAGCCATCTTGGGTTAAGGGAAAGAACTATTTTGACAGAAATAAAAGATGTCGATATATTCACTAAGAATTAGGGTTGGATTAAGGGTGTCAAATGTGGACAAAGTTATGTTTTTATTGGTTTTCAGATTTTTTGCTATTAATTGAGGTGTCATCTGTTGAGGACTTTAAAATGATGAAGTGTCAGTCTTAGGAGACACATTATAGTAATGTTCATTTATAAAATATCAATTTATAATAAATTTTAAAATATATAAAATAAACATAAATCCGTATTTTTGCAACGCAGATCAAAATCTAGTTAGTAGTTAAAAGAAGGAGTGAATAAATGGGTGCACTCCTTAGTAATGAAGGCAAGTATTTTCCTATACAATGGATTTAACCAAATGCCCTAAAGATATATGTAAAGTGAATAGTATCGTAACAAGAAGAAGATATATCCAGATATATCTCACTAGTAATGATGAAAATTGGGAGACGTTGCGAAATCCTTTCAACTTCCTTTCTCTCTCTGCCCCTATTTAAGTCGATATTCTTCCCATTATCCAAAACCCTAAAATATTTTTCTCCATCTACACTCCTTGCCGTCGATAAAACTTTGGAGATTCGTTGGTGGATGTTTGCATCTCTGCTTCGTTTTTTTCAAATTGATTGAAGCTACGTGGTGAGTCGTTCGTTTTGAGTTTCTCACGAGATCTTATTGTTATTTGCTTCGATTTGGTTTTCACCCGCGTTCTTATTTACCGTCTTCTTCTTCCAGGTCCGGTTAGTTCCTCTCTCCTTTTCTTATTTTTATTATTCCTTTCCGATCTATTTATGTATGTTATGTGTTAATTTGACTTAGTAAATATTTTTGCTCCGTTGTTTCTTCGTTAACTTTGTAAGGAATTTACCATATTCTTTTTCACGAAAAAACTGTAATGAATTTTCAATTTTTTGATCTCGTTGAAGTTTCTCGAGTGGAACTGTAAATATGTGTGGTAAGTGTTTGTAGAAATTACTTTGGGAAACAAAATTGTAAGTGTTGTTCATATGTTTCTGTTCTTTGTATGCTTAATTTCTCTGAGGCGACTGGTGAGACAGATGGGGTTTCGTTTGCCTGTTTCTGACAATTGATGAATGTTTATAGTTTAAGTGATATGTTTGTGAAAGAATAGTATTTTTGTTTGAAGTAAAAAAAGCTTACTTAAGAAAAGAAAAGCGTTGTTTTTCTGGTAGACGAATGGAGGATCAAAAGCCGACGAGTTTCACATTTGAGATAGATAACTTCTCCGAGAAGGTAGCTGTTATATCATCACCAAAATTCTCAAGTGGCGGCTGCGAATGGTAAAGGAAACTATCTTAAATTCTGTTTTAAGTCTGATCTAATTCTCTAGATCTAATAAGTAACTTGTCTCTGTTATAATGTTTATAACTAAAGCGTTTAGTTAATATGTATCCTTTCCTTTTTCAGGTATCTTCAGGTTTATCCTAAAGGAAATGGTATTGAAGATCACTTGGCTATATTCATCTACGTTCCAAATCCTGAATCATTGCGACTTGGGTGGAAAAGAAGAGCTAGTTACTCCTTCGTTCTGTTGAATCAATCAGGCAAAGAGATCTATAGACAACCTGGTAAGTCGCTTAATGTTCCATGCATATATATAAATATTGATAGATGAAGAAGAAAATACTAAATTAATTTTTATGTTTCTGTCGTGCAGAACTGTGCTCATTATTCTGTGCTCAGGTAACAGGATGGGGTTGGCCAAAGGCCATACCTCTTGAAAAGCTTCAAGCAAAAGGTTTTCTGGAGAAGAACCAATTGATTGTTAAAGTCCAATTACAAGTACTTGAAGTTGTTGATGAAGCAGAAATTACTGGGAAGGAAACGTTAGATTACAAAGGTTTCCAAGTTCTTCATTCTCAGGTAGAATATTTAATTAAGGATGCTTCTTGTTATTGTTTTTTTTTTTAATTTAAATTGATTATTTATACGATGATTTTTGTTGACAGGCTATTCAAGTGAGTTGGATTTTCGTGAGGCACCCGGACGTTGCAGTGAATTTTAGACCAAAGAGCCAATTGGTCAAGACAACATACATGAATCTCCTCCTCGGTCTCATCCAGAAACTGGATAAGCCTCCACATAGTTTCTCCGAGACTGACCTAAGCAACGCTCAAAGCGAGTTGGTGGATCTAACGGAAACGGGATTTAAGTTAGACTGGTTGAAGACAAGGTTTGATGAGATTTGCTTGGAGAGGAAGAAAACAGCTAATGATTCTCGAATCCAAGAACTTGAACAACAAAACAAGAATCTCAAAGCCGAACTGAACAAGGAGAAAGTTAAATCTGCTGTGAAAGTCTTGTCGTTGGAGCAGACAGTGGTTGATCTCAAAGCTGAGCTGAGCAAGAAGCGAATACTGTTGAAAAGTGATTCAAAATGGAATTAAATGGTTTCAGTTACATTTGCTAGTTTTTATTTCTAATCAATTGGGGTTTCAGATTTTATCTTAATTATAGGACATAATGAGTTGCTGTTACGTTTTTTTGTTTCATATATATTTATTTGGAAATTACCACTGAGTAACCTTCAATGAGTCTAATATTAGTTTCGCTAAAATGGTCCTGTAGCACGTCATTTGTTCACCCGATAGAGGACGTTTTTGCCCCTATATAAACTTGCACAAGGTACGCTACAGGGTCCTAAATTTGATACAACGATTTATAGGGATCTATCTTTATATTAATTGGGAAGTGCTTTTGATTTTATATTCATTTTCAAAATGGCTCATTACTAATTTGTCATTAATGAAATTAAGTTAATTACCATGTTAGCCTTAGTTTGTATTGATAATTTATTTAATTTTATTTTAAAAATAAATACAATCTAATTAAAAAGTAAGATGATAAATCCAAAAATACTTTTCGAATTATAGATTTAGTTATTGATAAATATGATTGTTGATAATCATAATATTTTATATAATAAAATCGTATTATTTATATAAATTTTGAATTTGGATAAATATAAACAATAATTAATATGTATATTAATGTTTATACATATATATATAATTTTAATTTATTATAATTGATATAAAATATGTTTATATAGTAAATTTAATAATTTATTTTTTGTTATTAATTATAAATAAATATATATATATATATATAAACTATAAAAAAATTTAGTAAGAAATTAAATATAAAAATTTTTATATTACGTTTAATTATAATTAATATTAAATTGATGATGTTAATAAAAAAAAATTTAATGGTTGTGCTCGCACATGGTGCGAGCAAATCATACTAGTTACCTATATTTGACACAACAATTCACTTTTAATAAAATAATAAAAACAAAAATACATTTATTATCTCTTTTAAATATAGATCCTATTAGGGTTTAGTTTTTAATGTTTAGGGGTTGGGTTTAGGGTTTAGGGTTTAGTTTTTAAGATTTGGGTTTACGGTTTGTTTTTAGGGTTTGAGTTCATGGTTTAGGGTTTAGTTTTTTGGGTTTGGGTTCATGATTTATAGTTTAGGGTTTAGTTTTTAAGATTTGGGTTTAGGGTTTAGTTTTTAGAGTTTGGGTTCATGGTTTAGGGTTTAGTTTTTTGGGTTTGGGTTCATGGTTTAGGGTTTAGTTTTTAGGGTTTGGGTTCATGGTTTAGGGCTTAGGGTTTAGTTTTTAGGGTTTGGGTTCATGGTTTAGGGTTTAGGGTTTAGTTTTTAGGGCCTGGGTTCAGGATTTAGGGTTTAGTTTTAGGGTTTGGATTCATGATTTAGGGTTTAGAGTTTAATTTTTAATGTTTGGGGTTAGGGATTAGGGTTTTGGTTAAGGTTCAGGTTTATGTTTAGGGTTTAATTTTTAGGGTTTATGGTTAGGGATTAGGGTTTGGGTTAGGGTTTGAGGTTATGTTTAGGGTTTAGTTTTTAGGATTAGGGTTTAGGGTTTGAGCTTGGGTATAGAGTTTAGGGTTTATATGGTATTTTTTGATTTTATATATTATTGTTTTTGATATACTTTAGATTTGACGGAAAAAAATACATGTAGTAATAAAGTATATGTGGTCATCTAGGGAACCAGACCCGACTCAAAAAGTTTTGGGACCCTGTGCCAAATCAAAAAATTTATTAATTTTGAGTTTTTTTGAAAAATAAAACCCTAAATCTCTTATAACATTGGAAAAAAAAAATTTAGACCCTGAGCATTTGCACTGTTGGCACCCCCATAGAGCCGGGCCTGTACGGAATATGAGCATTAAATGATCGTCCAACACGTCTCCATAGGGGCAAATATGGAACGAATTAGTGTATGTATTTGTGCTGATCTAGTATCAAAAGTACTAAGGCAAGAAAGTTAATAATTATAGTATTTGGGGTTTTGCAACCAACTATTCCTATTTATTTATCTAGTCTCTTTCAATTTTAATCATCTCAGAATAAAAGTATTATTCAGAAAATTACTCTCTTTGTACTTTGATCTTTTCTTTCTCTGTTTTTTCACATTGTTTGTCTTGTTCCAACATTGTGGTATCAGAGCAAAGGTTTCACTCCCTTTCATCCTATCAAACATAAAAGGCATGGCAGGCAATGAAGCAAGTCAGCAAGTTACGGTTCCGATATTTAAAGGTGAAAAGTATCACCTTTGGAGTCTGAAGATGAAGACGATGTTTAGATCTCAAGAGAGTTGGGATTTGGTGGAGAATGGATTTGAACATACAATTCCTGCGAAACCTGATCAGTGGTTACGAGAAAATCGTAAGAACAATGCAAAGGCGTGTTTTTTATTCAGACAGCCTTGGAGGATGATATCCTATCTAGGATCTCAGCCGTGAATACATCTCATGAAGCCTGGGAAATATTGAAGCTGGAGTACATGGGAGATAATAAGGCGATCACTGTCGAGCTACAAACTCTTCGTCATCAGTTTGAAACGCTTTTGATGTAGGAGAAAGAAACAATGCAGGAATATTTGGCAAGGGTTTCAGTTGTTGTCAACCAAATGAAGTCCTATGGTAAACTCTTGTCAAACGAAATATTTTGAGTAAAGTTCTCAGAAGCTTAACTCCAAAGTTTGAATATGTTTTTTCTGCAATCATGGAGGTGAATGATATGAGTATATATACCTTTGACACCATGATGAGCTCGTTGATAGGACATGAAGATCGTCTTGGTAAGAAGTCTGAAAAATCTGAAGATAAAACTTTCCAGATGAAGGGATAGTACTAGGGTCATTAAAACAACATTAGTTTTGGAGCTGGCACTACAAAAAGTCCTCATTCATAGCATATTAGCATAGCACGGTTTAGTGAACTGCTGTCGTAGATGTTTATGAAAATTCCAAACGATAAGATAGCATTGGATTAATACTATAATAGAGTTTCCATAAGCGGGGAAAAAAAATTTAGGTAAACCGCCAAACACTTATTGAAAATTTTAGTCGTGAATGAACCCATCTTATTTTCCCCCTTCTGTTTCATTTTCCCTCTCCAATTTCATTTTCCCTCTTAAGCAGAGTATTATCTCAGACCAAAATTAGGGATCTAATTTTTCCCCATATTTACTCCACTCAATTACCGAATCGTCATCTCTACACACTTCTTCCTCCCCCCACATTCATTTACCCCAAAACCCTAAATTCCTCCGAATGAAACACTTCTCCCCACTCGCCACCGTCTCTTCCACCCCATCCTCCGTGAACAATATTCTTAGACATCCTTTTCGTGGACCGCCTATCCCTCTACTCACCGGCATCTCCCTAATCAATGGTGGTGGATACATTTCCTTCCGTGTTTTCTTGCCACCGTCCGGCTGCGGTGGTCAGAGCCTTGCTCCAGATTTCGGTGACCTTTTTGGACTCCAATTTCCATTGTCTGGTTTATGTTTTAATTGATTGATTATGTTATGTGAATTCCGTTCCCTCTTTCATTTTTTTCTGGAATTTGAGAATGAATTTGGTGTCAAATTATAGCTTATGAATGGATTTACATGTTTGGTGGTGCAGCTAACAACGAGAAGGATGACAAGGGGCTTAAATTATTCAATATCTTCAATATAGGAGATGAAGGAATCCTACGTTATCGGGGATACCCAATCGAACAGTTGGCTGAGAGCAGCACTTTCGTTGAGGTTTCTTATCTCCTCAGTAAGTCTCTTGATCATCATCTTGTAGCTTGGTCATTTTTCTGCTTATTTCCTTTTGGATCATTAAAATTTTGAACAAGCAAATGTTTGATCATAGTCTTGCTATTAAAAAATGAAGTTTTGTTGGATATAAATTTATCATCTTTTGTGAGTTTGTTGATTAATAATCCATTTTTGTTTTCTCTGGCAGTGTATGGAAATCTACCTTCTCAAAAGCCAGCTAGCTGATTGGGAGTTTACGATTAATCAACATTCAGCCGTGCCACAAGGAGTATTAGTATATTTCTACTATGTCCTTCATATGTATTTTCATGCTAGTGTAAATTCCAAACCGTCTATCAAAATCTAAATCTCAAACCAATGAGTGATTTTTAAAACGGTTTTTCCCAGTAGTATAAGTTGTTCATCTTTCCTGCAAACCATATTTAGCTGGCCTATGAAAGATATTGCATCTCTTTCAGCTATTACTGCACTATGCCTTACTCACCGTTGTGAATTCAATGTTTATATGATGGCTGACCATTTAACCACATAACAGTAATACCAGAATCCAGAAGTAACATCTATGGCTGAACAAGGAGTGTCCTCATCCAGATGATAAGCATAGGAATCAACTTAGCAGAGAATTGGGTTTGGCTCCAAGACAAATTAATTTCTGGTTTCAGAACAGAAGAACACATCTTAAGGTTTTGTCTCCCTCTCTCTCTCTCTCTCTCTCTCTCTCTCTCTCTCTCTCTCTCTCTCTCTCTCTCTCTCTCTCTCTCTCTCTCTCTCTCTCTCTCTCTCTCTCTCTCTCTCTCTCTCTCTCTCTCTCTCTCTCTCTCTCTCTTGAGTTTAAAAAGTTGTATGAAATAAGAAAATATTTTGATTTTAATTGTGATTCCCGTGTGTTTGCAGGCACAACATGAGAGAGCACATAGTGAAGATCCTTACTTTGATGAGCAAAAGCTTCGGATTGAAACTGCACATCTTAGAGAAGAGGTTAGTTTTGTTTTATAGATTATGGTTTGATTCAAGTCACCCTCTTTTTAAAATCTAATATTTCCGCACATCTTGAAAGAATATCGACCATTGGCTCAAAGTACATGGGTAGACCAATATCCTCTCATCTCTCTACGCTACATCCAATGCACATCTCACCGTTGCATATGTCTATGACTAGTTTGAATAGATGTGGTCAAGGTCCTCCACTGGATTTTGATCTTCTTCCCGGAATTTCTATGCATGTTGCTCATAATAATCTGCATTCTCAGCCTAACTTAGCTATATCATACATGGATAAGCCTCTTATGAACGACATTGATTTGACTGTGATGGAATAATTGCTTAGGCTTTTTCAGACAAACGAACCTTTGTGGATCAAATCAGATGGCTGCAGAGACATTCTCTATCTTGGAAGCTATGAGAATGCATTTCCAAGATCAGGTAACCGAAGGAAGAACCATAACCTTAGAATTGAAGCATCTAGATCTTCTAGTATTGTTTTCATGAATGCTATGTCACTTGTCGACACTATATCCCAATCAAGTCATTAAATAGAAGATGTAGAATATCTCTTTGATAGTTGTCTTGCTTATGGGTCCGTGTGAGGCTTCATAATATTAGTTTCAGTTAATGATTAGGAACGTTGGTTAATCTTGTCTGCTCTTGAATTCAATGTAGAAAGTTGCTGTGTGAGGGTGCCATCTTATAACTGAAGCTAACTATCAAGATGAATTCATATCCATCACGGTCCCATATGCAATCCTATAAACGCGCAAGCAAGGACACATGCTTGCCTACGTCTAACGTTCATTGGTTCCATTCATATTTCCCCATTCCAAGAACCACAGGCATTCCAAGAACTTTTGTTTGAGAATACACCAAATGCAGCTCAGGAGCTGACTCTTGCAAGTAAGTCTCTGCTACTCGTTGGTTTGATTTGCTGCCATTGGTACTTGTCATTAAACACAAGTGATATAGCTTGTGAATCATAAAATTTATGACTTTGGTTGCAGAATACAATACTAAAATGATGGTAAAGAAGAACATGGAGATTACCTGTAGAAGATGGAAGAATATGAAAGGAGAAAAGAAGAAGCAATGAAGAAAGACTTAGTTTTATGTTAACGTAGATAGTTTTGTTAATGGTTTTTTGTAAACATATTTTGGTTCATTAATAAAATTATTTGAAATATAATTTTTTATATAAATCCAATTAATACAATATACATATATATAATAATAATTGTTTAATACGAAAAGCTTTTATAGATGCAAATAATAATAGCACCACATATTATGCTATAATAGATTGCATCAACCATAGCAAGCTAATATTAACGCTATTAAATTGCAATACTATCATAGCACGAAAGAAATGCTATCGTAGAGGGAGGGGTCTATTATAGCTTCTGTTGTCAGAGCGTTTGTGAAAACGCTATCTGTTACATACCATAGCTTGTATCGTGTACTATGAATGTTGATTTTTCTTGTAGTGTGGTAGAGGACATGGCAGATCTGGAGGTCGTGGAGACCTTGGAGAAAAATATCAAACTTGTGTTTGTCAAAACTCGCACTTATGCATCTCAAGATTCAATGTCGATCGTGTGACGTCTGTCCCGCTTACTTAGCGGAGACGGCAAGTCACATACAAACTTCACAATATTTTTAATAAAAATGTAAATATTCTAATTATATATAAAATATAAAAAATACTTATTAAGTAAATATGAAATACAAATCCCAGTAAAACCAGCATCCGGACAAATACCACCCAGAGCCGTTACTTTGCAACTGATTAACTCCTGAAAAGTTTAAGTAGAGGGGGTGAGCAACAAGTTACCCAGTGAGGATGTTACCAACGAAATTTCAGTACTCGAATAACAATAGGCATTTGTACAAATTAAACCAAGAAATAGAAATACTTCACTCAAATTAATTACTATCAATCATGACATTCATAATTAACATTTCACAATACAATCACTTATTCATACTTTATACATTTCACAATGTAATCACTTATTCACACTTTACACATTTCACAACGTAATCAATTATTCATACTTTACACATTTTACATTATTAACTTAACATTTCACTTCACTTCTTTACTTACCTTTTCACTTCTTTACTTAGCTTTTCACTTATTCACTTTCACTTTTCATATTCTTTTAATTATTTACTTACGGAGGAGCCAACCCCTATCACGCGTTTTAGGTATGGAACCTTCCCGTACTCGGCCATCTAAGGCCTATTGGACTGCAACGGGCTTACGTATGCGATCGTCCGCAGTCCAATAAAACAAGCTCTGCAACGGGCTAACAGACACTATCGTCCGCAGAGCTGACATCACTGCATGGACTACAACGGGCTTACATACGCGATCGTCCGTATCCAACAAACAAAGTTCTGCAATGGGCTAACGTACGCAATCGTCCGCAAAACTATCATTAACTTTTACCATCCTTTACCATCATTAAATTTTACCATACTTTACTTTCATTAGCTTTTCCATACATTACTATCATTAACTTTTATCATAGTTTAATATCATTAACTTTTACCATAATTTTTTACTTAGCATCATACACACAATCAAACAATTTCTAATTCAAGACTTAGCATGTAAAAACACATATTACTAACTAGTACCAAAATAACTTAAATCCCAGCCTCACCTTAGCGTTTTCCGAGTCATCGAAAAATAGCGGCTGAAGCGGTTGGAAAATAGCGTTTTAAGCGGTTGTGGCTGAAACACTATTTTAGTGACCTGAATTTATTGTTTAAACGATTAGCGTTAGGCCTTTGAATAAATCGCGTTTGAAATCTTTGTTTGGCAAAATAGCGTTTCGGGCGTTTTGACAAACATGATTTTCTCTCAACTTTGAGATCAGATATCGGGAGAATCATACCTCCGAATGATGATCCGCAACTTGCTGTAGATTCCTTGCAGCAAGATCTATCCATAAATATGTAAAATGTTTCCTAGTTCTTTCAGATGCGATCGGAATCGGTCCTACAAAGTCACTACCCAAAACTGAAATTAGAGTTTTACTTCAAAATTGTTTTAAACAGTTCCAACTATTCGTATCCAAACGCTCATAACTCGCGAAATATACCTTCTAAAGAAGAAAGGCCGGTTTCTATGGAATGATGGGAGATAGAGATTTCCAATGATACCAGGATCGTTATCTGGGTCGTCCGGAACAGTCTTCAATCTGTATTTAAATTTGGCACATCAGAATTCGTACTAGTCTCACGAAAATGGCCATATCTTTTTCCACGTACCTCCTATCAAAGAAAACTCGATTGATATTGAAAGCTAAGATTCAGGGATTTCCAGTGATATGCCGAGCCTCGCATGGGCCTTGTGGTTCTCTGGAAAATCAGCTCGAAAGTCAGATGAACGTTTCTGGGTTTGAAGTTTTGGTTTGAGAACCAATGATTTTTGCAATATTCAAAGAAGGATTGTGAGCAGAATATACCTCGTAATTGAGATCGGAAAGATGCTACAGAAACTAGAGAACGAGATCTTTCTAGGCGTACTAAAATTGCAATCTAGATCCTCCTAAGTCAACGGTAAACTAGCCTCCAATATGGTAACTCGAAACTGGTTTTTGTAGAGCTAAAAATGATGATTTTTGATCTGAGAAGTTAGATGTAAGTTTCTGGAAAAACATGGACGTTCTAAGGAGTTGTGAAAGGAGTCTTTAGGCTATAATGAAGAGGCAAATAGCTGGAGGAAGTAAATAATGCTATAATCTTTTTCTTTTGTGTTATGATTTGATATAATGGTATGAATACTTTTGTTTTCTTTTAGTTTTTGCTTTAATCATAATGTAGTTTTTTTTTAAGGATAGGGTCCTGACAATTCTCCCTCACTTAAAAAAAAAATTCGTCCTCGAATTTGTGCTGAGCCGATGGTCTGAGTTTACCCCCTTTCTGATTCTCAAGTTACTTATTATCTTCATATCCTTCAACCATTCTCATGGGCTTGCCAGCAGTCCAAAAAGAGTTTTACTAGTTTTGCTAGAATCGACAAGCGTTGATCCATGTTATGTGGCCGTTCTGAAATGGTCAACTAGGATTCCTATACAACTTTGCGCATAACCGAATTATGAAATACAATATGAAAGACTGACATCTTTGGAGGTAAGTCTAATATGCAAGTGACTGCTCCAATCCTCTTGGTGATAGCGTATGGTCCTATGTTTCGTGGTTTAAGCTTCTTTAATGTTTTCCATCTATCATCTCCTCGGGATGTCTTCATTTTATGTATACTCATCACTCACTGCAAACTCCAAATCCTTTCTCCTTTTTGGTTTGTCTACCATGACGAGCGAGTACTTCCTTAAGCATATGTCGATGTAATCCTACCCGAGTTACTGCATCATAAACGAGTTTCTTGTCCATGTTGCGTCTCTCCCCCACTTCGGTCCAACACGAGGGTGCACGAGAAGTCCTTCCATATAGTGCCTCATATGATGACACACAAGTGATGTGTGATAGTTTTTGTCATACGCAAAATCATCCGAAGGAATATTACGTACCCAATCACCGTCGCAATCAAACATACATGCTCTCAACATATCTTCAAGCGTCTGAACTATCCATTCTGACTGACCATTTGTTTGCGAATGATATGAAGTACTCATGTGTACTTTGGCCTCTAACGCTTTCTGAAATCTTGCCGAAATTCTGATGAAATCATGTGTCACTATCTGAAGCAATGCTTATTGAAACACCATGCAATTTGATGATCTCGGTTGGATATATATCACCCAATGTGCCAATTTATCTAACCTTTTAATTGGCAAGGAATAAGCCGATTTGGTTAGGCGGTCCATAATCGCCCACCTCCTCTTGTTTCCTCCTGACCTTGGTTGCCAGTAACAAGATTCCATTATTATCATATCTCATTTTCACTTGTGTAGTGGTAAGATCTGGAATAACATACTTGCTAATCCATGGTCTTCTTTTACCAACTAACGTACGTGGCACTCATATACCCACCTTGAACATCTCACTTCATTTCGCTCCAATGTAGAATCTCCTTAAGTCTTGATACATTTTTTTATCCATGGTGTACCAAAATCGATATTGATGTATGTATTAGAATATCCATGCCTTTAAATCTTTAACATCTTGCACACATACAAGCTTCTTAAACCATACCATTCCACTAGCCATCACAATATATCTTGTAAGTCGTTATCCAATGCCTTATCAAAGTTGCATTTTCTTTTTTCGTTCCTCACAAAATTTCCATCTTCAGTATGCTTGGTTCAATACTTCTATGCTTGTTGACTCTTCATGAACTGTTCTGACACACATTTGAACACACTAGTGTTGTTGATAGATATTCCATTTATTCGGCCCTTTTCACCATACTTTTTCTCCGGCATAATGCATCCACTACTGGATTAACTCTTACGGAGTGATATAAGTTATCCAAGTCATAATCTACTAGTATCTCCATTCATCTTCATTGTCTTAGATTCAACTCAATATGAGTGAACACACACTTATCCAAGTGGTTTCGAAAGACGTTTAGTGTCAACTTCATAAATGATGTTGGTGCATTAGTCGATCTTTATGATATTACTATGAACTTGTAGTGTCCATACCGCGCCCCAAAGTTGTTTTTCTTGTCTCTTCTTAAGCTAACCAAATTTGATGGTAAATTGATACTAGGTCAATTTTTGATGAAGCTTCGTGTATTTGGTCCAACAACTTGTTAACAGCCGGCCACAAATCCTTCTTCTAAATGGTCACCTTGTTTAACCCTTGGTAGTCGATGTGAAGCTTGAAACTTATGTCCTTCTCCTTGACAGACAACATTGATGCTCCCGATGACGGGCTACTAGGTCTAATAGACCCTTTTATACAAAGATCCTATATTTTTTTTCCGTTTTTGCTAAAATGATACGGCGTTCGAGAAACTAGAGTTTTTAGCAATCCTAAATTAGTGGTAAATGCATCTCCTCGGATTGGTGGCGGTCTTTTATGCGGTTTAAATATGGGTACATATTCTACTGCCGCTAGGATAAGGTAATTCTATTAAGACAAACTAATGTTAAAATATCATAAAAGAAACACAATTTCATAAACTTACTTCCTCAAGTGTGGTACTGCCGGTGCTGTTTTACTTTCATAAAAACCCCTTCCCCAAAATTCAAAATACTTAAAGTGACCCTCTAAGTTAGAATCAGAGTGGCCTTTAACCTAGGCTTTGATACCGCTTTGTTATGCCCGTCCCGCTTACTTGGCGGAGACGGCAAGTCACCTAAAAACTTCACAATATTTTTAATAAAATATAAACATTCGAATTATATATAAAATACAAAAATACTTATTAAGTAAATACGAAATACAATTTCTAGTAAAACCAGTATCCAGACAAATATAACCTTGAGCCGCTACTCTACAACTAATTAACTCCTGAAAAGGTTTAAGTAAGGGGGGGGGGGTGAGAAACAAGTTACCCAGTGAGGATGTTACCAACGAAATTTCAGTACTCGAATAATAATAGACATTTGTACACATTAAACCAAGATATAGAAATACTTCACTCAAATTAATTATTATCAATCTGACATTCATAATTAAAATTTTACAACACAATCACTTATTCATACTTTACACATTTCACAATGTAATCACTTATTCATACTTTACACATTTCACAACTTACACATTTCACAACGTAATCACTTATTCATACTTTACACTTTTACATTATTAACTTAACATTTCACTTCACTTCTTTACTTAACTTTTCACTTCTTTACTTTCACTTTTCATATTCTTTTAATTATTTACTTACGGCGGAGCCAACCCCTTTCACGCGTTTTGGGTATGGAACCTCCCCGTACTCGGCCCTATAAGGCCTATTGGACTGCAACGAGCTTACATACGCGATCGTCCGCAGTCCAATAAAACAAGCTTTGCAACGGGCTAACAGACGATATCGTCTGCAGAGCTGATATCACGACATGGACTAGAACGGACTTACATACGCGACCGTCCGTAGTCCAACAAACAAAGTTCTGCAACGGGCTAACGTACGCAATCGTCCGCAGAACTATCATTAACTTTTACCATCCTTTACCATAATTAACTTTTACCATACTTTACCATCATTAACTTTTCCATACTTTACTATCATTAACTTTTATCACAGTTTAATATCATTAACTTTTACCATAATTTTCTACTTATCATCATACACACAATCAAACAATTTATAATTCAAGACTTAGCATGTAAAAACACATATTGCTAACTAGTACCAAAATAACGTAAATCCCAGCCTCACCTTAGCGTTTTCCGACTCATCAAAAAATTGCGGCTGAAGCGGTTGGAAATAGCATTTTGAGCGGTTGCGACCATGACAGATCGGGTGAATGGTTCTTATATTTTGATAATATGATAAAATCTGGTTTGTAAATGGTTTTCGTCCATTTGTTCGCATTATTGTAAGTGAAGGCAAAGGTGGGAACAAAATCATCGTTAGATGAACATTATCTTACGAAGATGTAATAATAAAAAAAATCGGATATATATAATTTTATGACTGAGTATTAGAAGTGAGAGGTTTACAAAAAGAATTTAGAACAATTTAGGTATATTCAAAAATTGGGTCTTCTCATTGATTCTCTCTGGTCGCATCTGAGCCATCATCCAAACTATAACTGGAAACCCTTCTTGGATCTTTCAATTGCGCTTCTGATACATGATGATTGCCTTTAGCTAGGTTTCCATTCACCATCTGGTCTGTTGGTTTTTATTTAATATTTTGCTTCCGGTACATGATGATTGTCTTCAATCAAGTTTTCAAAAACTAAAAACTCATTCTCATTCTTTCCTCTACACAAACTCTTTCTTTTCTAAATGCCATAAAAATCATTGTTTGGACCTTATTATACTATTTACATCTTTTTACCACTGATTTTGGCCAAACTCACATTTATGGTATACACTTATTACTATTATCAAAATAATTAACAATATTATATATTCGAAGGGTAAGACCCAACTCTAATAACAACGGTGGTTGCTATGGCCTCGATTGTTTTCGGAAAATACTTAGTTCACCTCATTCTTTTTTATCCAGTAAGAATATGCCACGTAGTATTATCTTTAAATAAAATTACAAAATTAAAACGAAAATACTTGGATTCACCCACCTCCTTCTTTTTTATCCAATAAGAATATGTCAAGTAGTATTATCTTTAAATAAAATTACAAAATTAACACTAAAAAATTAAACAAATTCAAATATTTTATAAAATTAGATAATAATATATATCAATATTTATATTTTCTTAGAGTTTGTAAATTGGAGTTTAGGTTTTAGGGATTAGGGTTTATGGATTAGTGATTAGGGTTTAGGGTTTAGGGTTTAAACACTTGAAAGTTTAGGGTTTAGGGGTTATGGTTTAAGCCCTTTGGATTTAGGGTTTAGGGATTAGGGTTAAGCCATTTAGAGTTTAGGGTTTATTGTTTAGGGATTAGAGTTATTTTCTATTTTTAAGGTTTACATATTACGGTTTAGGGATTAAGGTTTTGTATTTATTTTAAATTTTTTTTAGATTTTTAAATTAGGGTTTAGGGTTTAGGGGTTTAGGGATTAGAGTTTAGATTATTTTTTTTTAATTTACATGTTGAGTTTAGGGATTAGGGTTTAATTTTAATTTTAATTTTTTAGGTTTTGAAATTATGGTTTAGGGTTTAGGTTTTGAATTTAGGGTTTGGAAATTAAGAGTTAGGTTTAAGAATCTCAAAGCCGAACTGAACAAGGAGAAATTTAAATCTGCTTCGAAATTTTTGTCATTAGTGCAGACAGTGGTTGATCTCAAAGCTGAGCTGAGCAAGAAGCGAAAACTAAGCCGTCCTTAATTGAATTATCCCGCCCATCTAGGTATTTTCTTATTTCTTTAAACTCACTGGAGAAAAATGTCAAACTTGTTTTTGTCAAAACTCGCACTTATGCATCTCAAGATTCAATGTCGATCGGGTGAATGGTTCTTATATTTTGATAATATGATAAACTCTGGTTTGTAAATGGTTTTCATCCATCGGTTCACATCATTGTAAGTGAAGGCAAAGGTGGGAACAAAATCATCGTTAGATGAAAATTATCTTATGTAGATGTAATAATAAAAGGATATATAAAATTTTTTGACTGAGTATTAGAAGTGAGAGGTTTACAAAAGAATTTAGAACATTTTAGGTATATTCAAAAATTGGATCTTCTCATTGATTCTCTCTGGTCGCACCTGAGCCATCATCCAAACTATAACTGGAAGCTTGTCTTACCCTCATGGGTCTTTCAATTGTGCTTCCGATACATGATGATTGTCTCCAATCAAGTTTTCAAAAACTACAAACTCATTCCCATTCATTCCTCTACACAAACTCTTTCTTTTCTCAAGCTATGAAAATATTTGTTTGGACCTTATTATACTGTTTACATGATTACATCCTTTTACCTCTGATTTTGGCCATACTCACATTTATAGTATACATATATTACTATTATCAAAATAATTAACAATATTATATGTTCGAAGAGTAAGACTCAACTCTAATAACAACGGTGGTTGCTATGGCCTTGATTGTTTTAATGGTAGAAAATGAGAAAGAAACTTTTCACATTTTTGCGTTTACACATTTTGACATTTCTGGTATCTCCAATGTAATGCATTTTTAACTTTAAAATAGAGTAACTGAAAAATTGTGTTTTGCTCTAACTGTTGAGGTCAAAACCCCCTCGACAAAAACAATAGCCGAACAAGATCGGACAATCGGACACAGAGAAACGTCTGCTTCGGACAAACAAAGATGGATCGCGACGACCATCGACGTCGACGGAGAAGATTGCATGGACGCAACCTCAAACAAGGAAAAATCTTAATAAGAATTCAAGGATCGGATCAGACTTTATCGAAAGTGAATAGAACACTTTGTAGTGTTCAAAGATCCTTTTCGTCGTAACTCACTTTATGATCTCTTTGATTATCAAGATAAGTACCTAAATTCGTATTCACCTTATCATCATCAATTGCTTTATACATTACTCTGATTTATTCAACTTCTTTATGACTTATCGATTTTAACCTTGTTACAAGTTTTTCGCTTTCAATGCTTTACGATTATAGGAATTAACAATATTTATAACTTCCGTAGAAATTAACATGATAAACTCTTGATCGAAATCGTAAAATATCTCGTCATGTTCAACTCACATTTATTCCTATTTGATTTCATCTTGAACATCTTGGTTTGGGACTTTATGATAGGTCAAATTTCAATCCCTATTCTAAGTGCAAGTGCACATATATGCAGTCGTAGTATAAAAGGGTATTGAATCCACAGAGACTCTAGTTTCACGCGATAGATTATGAGTAGTCGAATTAAGCTAAGTGAAGCAGATTGTAAAGCAGTAAACAAAACAACAAAGTGAGCGAGTGAAATAAAACGAGTGTAAAAAATTAGCAAAGGCGTCAGGTTTCGGGAAGTTCTCAGGACATCGGGAAATCAGATAACAAACAATCATGATTCAATCTATTATTCGTTCTTCAAATAGAATCACATAAGTATAACTAACCAGCTCTCGCTGCGATAATTATCAATGACTAACAACCTAGCAAACCAACTCTCGTTGCGAATCCTAGAGTTCTAAATATGCATTAATTCCAAGTTCTTTCGTTCACAATTTCTCTAGACCAAATCTCTTTACGAATAGTTAAATTGCTCACCTAGGTTCTTTTCTAATTAATTAACCAACTCTCGATGCGCTAAGCAATCTGATATCAATAATCTGAATGGTCAGTTCATATCAAGCATTAAGAACAACTTAGGTGAAGAACTAGATGATGAATCCTAATTAATCAATTAATCTAACATTCCTTCAAATCCCTAACGAGAATCCCTAAACCTAACAAGAGATCTACTCATACATGGCAATTGTAACAAAAGACATAATCAGAATAGATATCATATTAAAATCCAAAGAGTTAGAACAAGGGTTCGAAATCTCTTCCCTCTCGAGTTCAAGACCAGCCCGAAATCTCCTAATCTCTGATAAAAATAAATTTTAGCCTAAACAATGTCTCAAAAACCTAATTAATAGTCTAAAACATGATTTGGGTCTTCTTGTAAATATAGAAAACTTCTGGGTAAATCTTGCAAATCTCCAAAATTTGTATTTTTGATGCGCAGGAATTTCGTCCTCTAGTGGTGTCGACCGACACCAAAGGTAGTGTCGATCGACACTAAGTGCAGACGCACCCAGTAAACTTTGTGAAATCCATATATGCTTCAAAATGCTCCAAAAGCTCCCAGAATCTCCAAATAAGCTTCAAACGTACCTAAACCTGCAAAGCACTCAAAAGACTACAAAACAACCTAAAGACTCTAGATAAAGGCTTATATCTTGGTTTGAAAACATGTAAAACCATGATATATCAACTCCCCCACACTTTTCTTTTGCTTTCCCTCAAGCAAACATAAAACTAAAGTATGAAAAAGAGGTTTGAAAACACAGAAACTCATTTCGTCTTAGGAACTTCGCATTCACATTCACTTGGTAATCCACATGAAAACATCCCTGCAGAGATCAAGACCACAATGTACTTCCCCCCACACTTAGAAAATGTCCCAAGTAAACTCCACAATCAAGACAAGAAATACAAATTACCATACTAACTTCTGTAAACAATTAAGTGCGGTCTTACCAAGGGGTTATCGATCAAAGGACACATGGACTCTTACTCAGCAGTTCCCTAGTTGCAGACTGTCAACTTCTGGTTCCTTTCTTCTCCTTTTCTCACTTCAGCATCTGATTTTTCCCTTTTGGGTATCATTTTTATTTTTTCTATCAGCTGCTCTTTCCTCATTGGGGGTAGGTAATAGGGGTAACTACCACTCCCGTGATCACTTCGAAGCTACTAGCTTATCCGCAATTTATTACTTATTTTTATTTTTTTACTTTGCTTGAAGGCAAGGGAGAGGGGAATCATACTGAGACAGGTTTACAGATCTTTCAGGACTGGCAGAGGAGTCCGATGTAATGTATACCAAGCCCCTAGGTAAGAAAATTCAGTCAAGATTAATGGTGAAGTCAGTAATGGATCCTCTGAATACCTTACTTATATGGGTGTCCTTGGTAGATTGATCCGTGTGTGGTTTTCTAATAGTCATATAGCTACTGCAAGTATGTCCAATGGTCACTTAGTTCATGTTCCAGCAAAAATTTCCTCGGAAAATCATGGTTTCGTACCAATTTTGACTCAATAAAATAATTTTGAAAACAAAAGACTGACTCTAAGAAAAGAAAGCAAACGGTGGTCAGTAAACTAGCTCCCCCACACTTAAACAACACAGTCCCCAATGTTATCGCAGCTTGGGTTCGGGAGAACAAAGTATAAATCAACTAAAAATCGGAAAATCAGAAACCTTACCTGCTAGAGTGGTTAGTGTCGACCAACACACATCCAGTGTCGAACGACACAAGGCTGTGGTCGGCACATATCTGATCCCAATCGTGCGTCCTCGATTATGAAGGAATTTCTAGACGGTTTCTAATCATATTAGTCAACCCTAGGTATAAATTCCAAGCCTAGGATCTAGGATTCATGCTTAGAGTTGAATCTACATTCTCAGATCTCGAATATACCTGGATGTTATGCAGCGGAAGATGATTAGATATTCGAGATTCACGAGCGCCTCAAGTGTTGCGCCTCTACTGGTATCCACACGCACACAAACTGGAATCCGCCGGGATGCTAGTGCCGGGAGATCGGATCTCTTAGGGATTAGTCTGTTTCTGAGAGGTGGCTGCAATTAGGCTAAAACTTATGCTCCAGGTCGTGTTATATCATATATATATAGACCTGGGAAAACCTAATTAATCACCCGGACCGAACCGAGATTAATTAAGTTATTAAATCGAAACATTGTTTCGATCTGCACCTTGCATCGATCGACACAACATTTGTGTCGATCGCCACACTCTCAAAACTCGTATATTAATGTGTATCAAATACACATTAACTTGATCATTACTTTAATGATTATTCCCTCATGAAGTATATCCAGTCTGCTTAGGTGTGTGACCCTGTAGGATCATATAATACTAGTAATGAGTTCACAACTCATATATCATAAGTGGTTTCTAACAAAACATTATGATCACCTAGTATGATTATAGGACATTCCCAACAATCTCCCACTTGTACTGGAATCATCTATTCCCATAATCCCTTCGTCTCTATATCTCGATCTGGCATAAGGCAAGATCTGTGTCACCCTTATTAAGCCAAGATCATGTTCACCGAACTCCGATTTATACTGACAAGACAAACGACTGACAATCACCTCGTTTGAGTGTGGCCACACATTTCTCAGTATCAAATCTTCGATGGGCCCTGAGATATTTATCTCCGGTTATATAGGAGGAACAAATCTCATATTGTTCCATCCCTGTTCCTTCACACACTTCATGATACACCCAATCAATGCCTTTATAGTCACCAATTACGGTTGACGGTTGACAAGGTTAAAGCGGACCAATTCACATGTAAGAAAACATGATGAACTCGGGTCTAAGGACTATACTCTATAGTCGTAATGAAAACTCTCATGACACTTATATAACTATCCTGTTGAGTTCTCATTAGCGGGTCATGTCCGATCCTGTGTTCTCCAACACATATCTATGTGATTGACTTTAATACTCTTATTAATGACTCCATGAAACTTAGTCATCAGTCACCTCACATACTAGTCTCACGCGGTTGTTAATGTCCCACTTTAACAACCTTGACTAGGGACCTTCATAATTTATGTCATTTATTATCTATAGGGTTTCATGATCAAGTCACACACTTGATGACCTATAAAATGTCATAAATTACTTTGAGACTATTATTTAATAATATAATTAAATAATACTGATGTCAGATTTCATTAACATAATCAAATTATGTTTATATGAACATCATATCATAACTAAAATTAACAACAACAACTCCCACTAAAATTAAGATCACATCTTAAGACATCTAATGCCTTTAGCAGTAGTCTGACCCTCATTCGCTCTCGCTCAGCGTGTGTCGAAAGACACTACGTCTTGCTAAGAGTAATGTCAAGTGTCATCGTCATGAAGACCTTCTTGGAATCATGCATACTGGACCTGTGCAAGACCTTATCACCATAAGTGTCTTGACACAATCCAATTAGCTTGTGTAATCTATCTCTATAGATTCTTATTCCAAGAATGTATACGGTTTCTCCCATATTTTCATCGAAAACAACTTTCGAGTCAAGTCTTAACAGACTGAAACAATGGAACTTCATTTCCGAGAAGTAGTATGTTATCAACATACAATACTAGAAATGCAACTGCGCTCCCACTAGTCATCTTGTAAACACACGGTTCCTCTTCGTTCCTGATGAAGTCAAACCTTTTTGACTGTTTCATCAAAACGAAGATTTCAACTCCGAGATGCTTGCTTCAATCCATAAATGGATCGATGAAGCTTGCATACCTTCCTAGTTTCATTAGGATCAATGAAAACTTCAGGTTGTGTCATGTACACATCCTTTTCCATAATTCCATTAAGGAAAACTGTTTTCACATCCATCTGCCAGATCTCATAACCATTATGAGTGGCGGTAGCTAGGAGAATCCGAATAGACTTAAGCATGGCGATTGGGGAATAAGTTTCTTCATAGTCGCTGCCATGAATTTGCTTGAAACCTTTTTTTTTCACCAATCCAGCTTTGAATATCTGAATATTACCATCCAAGTCAATTTTCTTCTTGAAAATCCTTTTACACTTAATGGCTTCTACACCATCGGGAAAATCGACCAAAGTCCACACTTGGTTCAGCGGCTTTCAGCCACTTTTCGGAGTCAAGGCCCATCATTACTTCTTCAAAAGTCGCATACTCGTCACTGTCAATGATCAACAGATCATGGAAATTAGTCATGAGAAATCCAAATCTCTCAGGTTCGTGACGAATCCTCTCGGATTTGCGAACTTCAGGCATCACAGGTGTAGCTTCTACAACTCTTTGCAGATCCAACTGCTGCTCTTCCTCATCAGGTTAAGCAGTCTCCTGTGATTTTCGAATTTCTTCGAGTTGTACTTTACTCCCACTGTTCTTTCTGGAAAGAGAATCTTTCTCAAGAAAAACACAGTCAATTGTGTCGTTCTTCGCCTAGCATCGATCGACACAACACTTGCGTCGATCGACACAACACTTGCGTCGATCGACACACCCACCAGACACGTATATTAATGTGTATCAAATACCCATTAATTTGATTGATGGGAGTAAAAGTAACATGCCTTGGTCTCCTTAGGATAACCAATGAAGTAGCATTCATCGGACTTGGAAGGGAGCTTATCAAAGATTAAACGTTTTACATAAGCCTCACAACCCCAAATATTCATGAAAAAACAAATCAGGAACATTTCCAGTCCACATCTCATGTAGTTTCTTTGTAACTGATTTTGATGGAACCCTATTTAGTTTATACGCAGACGATTTTAGAGCGTATTCCCAGAAGGATAATGGAAGATCTGAGTGATTCATCATTGATCGAACCATATCTAATAACATCCGATTCCTCCTCTCGGAGTGAGTTGTGAAACAATTTCACAATCTCTCAGATGATCATTAAATTCTGGACTTAAATATTCACCTCCACGATCTTATCGTGGATCTTCAATAATTTTGTCAAGTTGATTTTGTACTTCATTCTGGAATTCCTTGAACTCTTCAAAATATTCCAATTTATGTCTCATTAGATGGACATAACCATATCTACTGAAAACATCAGTAAAGGTAATGATTTACTGAAAATTTCCTCTAGCTCTTGTGTTCATTGGGCTGTACACATCGGTATGTATAAGGCCCAATAAGTCACTAGCCCTTTCAATTTGTTTGTTCACGACTTGTGTCGTCCGATACACCTTTTGTGTCGATCGACACTACCTTTTGTTGAAAGGGGCCTTCGTCATTTTACCCAACAAACAAGATTCACTTTTCTCATCATGATTCATAATCAAATGAGTCCAAAAGCCCATCACTATGGAGATTCTGAATCCGTTCTCATTTATGTGGCCTAAACGACAATGCCAGAGAAAAAGTTTGATTCGTATCATTTGACTTGAATCTCTTGGTACTAATGTTATAGTTAGGCACATTTTGGTTTTAGAACATAAAGTCCATTCTCTAATGGACTGCTACCATAAAACATATCATTATAATCAAATGAATAACACTTATTCTTAATTTGACAACCGATATCCCTCCATATCCAAACAAGGAATAGAAATAATATTTCAGCTCACAGCAGGTACATAGTAGCAGTTCTTAAGTTCCAAAAACATGCCATAAAAGAAAACAAATGAAATACTCCTACGGCTAGTGCAGCAACTCTTGCTCCATTTCTCATGCATAGATCCACTTGTCCTTTCTCCAAAATCCTACTTTTGCTTAGGCCCTGCATATTTTCACAAAATATGAGCACCACAGCCGGTATCTAATACCCAATAAGTAGAATCATAAGAAGTAACATTTACTTCTATAACATAAATACCTGAAGAAAAAGTCTCGTACGTCTTCTTTAGCTTCTCATAATCTTCCAAGAATTTATTGCAGTTTCTTTTCAAATGCCCATAACCATTACAATAATGGCACTTATCATCTTTAGAAGGACCGGTTTTAACCTTAGGAACATGGTTAGACTCGCTTGGATTCACAATCGAGCTCGTCTTGGCATCAGCTTGGTTCTTACCAAATTTCTTAAACTTTTTACCCTTTTGTACCATAAGGACATTTGGGGTGTCCTTCTTGATATTAGGTTCCGCAGTTTTCAGCATCCCATGCAATTCAGTCAATGTCTTCGTCAAGTTATTCATGTTATAGTTCATAACAAACTGATCATAGCTTGGCGGCAGTGACTGCAGAATGTTGTCAGTAGCCAACTCTTGGCTAATGGGACAATCCAGTTTCCCCAGGTTATCAATATAACCCATCATCTTAATGACATGAGGACTAACTGGTCCGTCCTTTTGTAGCTTGCACTCAATTAGAGACTTAACCATCTGGTATCTCTGAGTTCGTGCCTGCTCCTGAAACATACTTTTCAGGCCATTGATCATCTCTATTGGCGACTCCACGTACTCATATTGCTTTTGCAAGTCCGAGTTCATGGTAGCCAACATGAGACAACACACATCGACTACATCATTAGAATGCTTATCCCAAGCATCCTTTTCTGACTGCCAGGCATTGGCTTGGTACTTCTTGGGGAGAAATTTCTCAAGGACATAGTCCTTTTTCTCCTGTTTGAGAACAATTCTCAAATTCCGATACCATTCAAGAAAGTTGGATCCATTTAGCTTGTCCTTTTCAAGGACGGATCGCAGGGAGAAATTGTTATGATGGTTTGTGCTAGACATAGCTGAAAACAAGAGAGGTTTAGTTATGATGTTCAAGAAATGAGAAATCTTAACTATTAAGAAGACTTGCATTATATTCAAGACAATGTTTCCTAAAATGAATATAATGATCCAAGACCCATACTTCACTGAAACTTGAGTGAGCCACTGGCTATCACCCAAATTTTAGCTATCTAGGTAAGCAACTCTTTGCTAATTATATACAATATAACTCTTGGTTGTGGACTGACATCTCATGTCTAATCCACCTGATGCCTCTGAGCCCAAAACGATTTTGATGGCCCAATCAAGTAAACCAATCTCTTAAGTCATGTAATTGTTGATGTCTTGCACTGCAAGTCCATCAACACGATTACCTCTTGTCTTACTTATGTAATTGTGGACATCTTGCACTGCAAGTCTATCGCACAATGAAACAATTCTTGACAGTTGACAAGATTGGAAAGACATCTAAACATACTTGATATTTAGTTGACGAACGAAACTTTTGGTCTAATGCATATCATATATGCATCCAATAAGGTTTAGAACTTATAAGACAACTAATCTAATTAGTCTTTAATAATTCTAAGAAGTGGGTTTAATTCTGGTTTTGGTTCTGTAACTGTAGGTTCAATAACCGAACAATTTAATTCTTTGTCGATCGACACTACACTAGTATCGATCGATTCAACATACCAGAACCAATTTGCGATAACCGATCAATCCAATTGAACCGGCTTTGATAACCGGTTAGCATCGATCGACACAACACTTGCGTCGATCGACATCAACCCAATTCAATCAAACCGCAATTAACCCGTCAAACCGGTTTAAGCCAATTGCGATAACCGATCCAATCCAATTGAACCGGCTTTGATAACCGGTCAGCATCGATCGATGCTACACTAGCATTGATCAACACCAACCAAATCAAACCAATCGCAATCAACCGGTCTAACCAGCTCAACCAATCGCAATGACCAATTCAATCCAATTAAACCAGTCGTGTCGCTTTGTGTCGATCGATGCAACACTTTGTGTCGATCGACACAATGCGATTTTCGGTCTGTGTTGATCGATGCAATACTTTGCAACGATCGACACAATGCGATTTTCTGGTCGACGCTGGGCGATAACTCAGAGTGCGATTCAACTAGAATCCTTAGGCTCTGATACCACTGAAAGAATTTCTAGACGGTTTCTAATCATATTAGTCAACCCTAGGTATAAATTCCAAGCCTAGGATCTAGGATTCATGCTTAGAGTTGAATCTACATTCTCAGATCTCGAATATACCTGGATGTTATGCAGCGGAAGATGATTAGATATTCGAGATTCACGAGCTGTGTGTCGGTCGACACAACTCGCGGATTAGCAGATTAATTCGGTTTAATCATTAGTTAATCCCGGGGCGGTTTAAGTCGACATATATAAGATATATGGTCGACCTAAACTCGTTTCTAACCTAATTCACAGCCACCAGAAACAGAAAACAAACCTCTCTGGAGATTCGATCTCATAAGGCACTAGCATCCCTTCCTGTTCAGTTCGTGTGCGTGTGGATACCAGTAGAGGCGCAGCATCTGAGGCGCTCTAGATCTTGATTACTTGCAAATAACTTCCGCTGCTAATCACCAGGTAATCACTAGATCTGATAGATTCAATTACAAGAACCTGTAGATCCTAGGCTCGGAATTCAGACCAGGATTGCCTAATTGGATTAGGAATCTGCTAGAAATTCCTTCAGTGGCATCAGAGCTTTAGGGTTCCATTGAATCTGTGGCATGTTGATTAGATTAGTTGAATCTGGATCTCTGTATAGTTGATACAAGCATGCTGAAATTCGTTTTTGATTAAAACTAGTTTAGGGTTTTAATTTGAAAATCGATTAGGGTTTATCGCCCTGTGTCGATCGAACCAAGCGGGTATCGGTCGACACAGAAGGATAACCCATTAGCCAAGAGTTGGATACTGACATCATTCTGCAGTCACTGCCGTCAAGTTATGATCAGTTTGTTATGAACTATAACATGAATAACTTGACAAAGACATTGACTGAGCTGCATGGCATGCTCAAGACAGCTGAGCCAAATATCAAGAAGGGCACTCCTAATGTACTTATGGTACAAGGGGGTAAGAAGTTTAAGAAACTTGGCAAAGGTAATGGAAAGGGCAAGGCAGTCCCGGTTGAGAACCAGGACACGCCGGCGCCAGCCCCTAAGCCCAAGACGGGCCCATCTGAGACTGATAAGTGCCATTACTGTAAAGAGCATGGGCATTGGAAGAGAAATTGCAATAAATTCTTGGAAGAGAAGAAGAAGAAGAAGACTTTCGAGACTTCATCTTCAGGTATTTATGTTATAGAAGTAAATGTTACTACCTCTGGTTCTACTTCTTGGGTATTGGATACCGGCTGTGGTGCTCATATTTGTACAAATATGCAGGGCCTAAGCAACAGTAGGAAGTTGGAAAGGGGACAAGTGGACCTGCGCGTGGGGAATGGAGCAAGAGTTGCTGCATTAGCCGTAGGAACATATAACTTGTCTTTACCTTCTGGTTTGGTTTTAAAGCTTAATAATTGCTACTATGTACCTGCTATAAGCAGAAATATTATTTCCATTCCTATTTTGGATGTGGAAGGATATCAGTTTTCAATTAAGAATAAATGTTGTTCTTTTGATTACAATGATATATTTTATGGTAGCAGCCCATTAGAGAATGGGCTTTATGTTTTAAACCAAACTACACCAATCTATAACATTAACACCAAGAGATTCAAATCAAATGACACGAATCAGACTTTTCTATGGCATTGTCGTTTGGGCCACATAAACGAGAAACGGATTCAAAAGCTCCATAGTGATGGGCTTTTGGGCTCATTTGATTATGAATCATGTGAGAAATGTGAATCTTGTTTACTGGGCAAAATGACTAAGGCCCCTTTCAACAAAATAAATGAAAGGGCCAGTGACCTATTGGGCCTTATACATACAGATGTATGCGGCCCAATGAGCACAAGTGCCAGAGGAAATTTCCGATACTTCATTACCTTCACTGATGATTTCAGCAGGTATGGCTATGTCTATTTAATGAGACACAAGTCGGAATCTTTTGAAAAGTTCAAAGAGTTCCAAAATGAAGTACATAATCAACTTGATAAAAGTATTAAGGCTCTTCGATCAGATCGTGGAGGAGAATACTTAAGCCAAGAATTCAGTGATCATTTGAGAGATTGTGGAATTGTTTCACAACTCACTCCTCCTGGAACACCACAATGGAATGGGGTGTCCGAGAGGAGAAATCGAACTCTATTAGATATGGTTCGATCAATGATGAGTCTCTCAACTCTTCCATTATCCTTTTGGGGATACGCTCTAGAAACGTCTGCGTTTACACTTAATAGGGTTCCGTCAAAATCAGTTGCAAAGACACCACATGAGATGTGGACTGGAAATGTTCCAAGTGTGTCTTTCCTGAAGATTTGGGGTTGTGAAGCTTATGTCAAGCGATTAATTACAGATAAGCTCGAACCCAAATCTGATAAGTGCTACTTCGTTGGTTATCCTAAGGAAACCAAGGCATACTACTTTTACAACCAATCCGAGAACAAAGTGTTTGTTGCTCGGAACTGCGTTTTTCTTGAGAGAGAGTTTCTTTCCAAGAGAAACAGTGGGAGTAAAGTACAACTCGAAGAAGTTCGAGAACCGCAGGAAAATGTTCAACCCGTAGAGGAAGAGCAACAGTTGGATCTACAAAGAATTGTAGACCCAACGCCTGTGGAGCCAGAAATTCGTAGATCCGAAAGGATCCGTCACGAACCCGAGAGATATGGATTTCTCGTAACCAATTGTCATGATTTGTTGATCATTGACAGTGACGAGCCCGCGAATTACGAAGAAGCGATGATGAGCCCTGACTCCGAAAAGTGGCTGAAAGCCGCTGAATCCGAAATGGGATCCATGTCACAGAACCAAGTATGGACTTTGGTTGATTTACCCGATGGTGCAAGACCCATTGAGTGTAAATGGATTTTCAAGAAGAAAATTGACGTGGATGGAAATATTCAGATATATAAAGCAAGGCTGGTGGCAAAAGGTTTCAAACAAATTCATGGTATAGACTATGAAGAAACCTACTCACCTGTCGCCATGCTTAAATCCATTCGGATTCTCCTAGCAACAGCTGCTCATTATGACTATGAGATCTAGCAGATGGACATGAAAACAGCTTTCCTTAATGGAATTCTGGAAGAGGATGTGTACATGACACAACCCCAAGGTTTCATCGATCCAAATGCGGCTAGGAAAGTATGCAAACTTCATCGATCCATTTATGGACTGAAGCAAGCATCTCGGAGTTGGAATCTTCGTTTTGATGAAGCAGTCAAAAAGTTTGATTTCATCAGAAGCGAAGAAGAACCATGTGTTTATAAGAAGACTAGTGGGAGCGCAGTTGCATTTCTCGTGTTGTATGTAGATGACATACTTCTTCTCGGAAATGACGTTCCGTTGTTACAGTCTGTTAAGACTTGGCTCGGAAGTTGTTTTTCAATGAAAGACATGGGAGAAGCCGCGTATATTCTTGGAATAAGAATCTATAGAGATAGATCAAACAAGTTGATTGGACTGTGTCAAGACACTTATATCGATAAGGTCTTACACAGGTTCAGAATGCAAGATTCCAAGAAGGGCTTCATACCAATGTCTTATGGCATAAGTCTCAGCAAGAAGCAGTGTCCTGAGACACCTGCTGAGCGAGATCGCATGAGTCGGATTCCCTATGCCTCGGCGTTGGGATCCATCATGTATGCCATGCTCTGTACTCGTCCAGATGTTGCTTGTGCTTTAAGCATGACGAGTAGATACCAATCGGATCCAGGTGAAAGTCACTGGACAGCAGTCAAGAATATTCTGAAGTATTTGAGAAATACTAAGGATAAATTCTTGGTGTATGGAGGAAGTAATGAGCTAGTAGTAAGTGGTTACACAGACGCAAGTTTTCAGACAGACCAAGATGATTTCCGATCGCAATCTGGTTACATCTTCTGCCTGAATGGCGGTGCAGTAAGCTGGAAGAGTTCCAAGCAGGACACTGTAGCAGATTCCACAACTGAAGCTGAGTACCTCGCTGCTTCTGAAGCGGCAAAGGAGGCTGTTTGGATCAAGAAGTTCATCACTGAACTTGGTGTGATTCCTAGCATTTCTGAGCCAGTGGCTTTGTATTGTGACAACAATGGAGCCATTGCGCAAGCAAAGGAACCTAGATCACACCAGAAATCCAAACACATAGAAAGGCGATATCACCTTATCCGTGATATTGTGAATAGAGGAGATGTGAAGATCAGCAGAGTCCCGACGGATGAGAATGTTGCTGATCCACTGACCAAGCCTCTCCCAAGGCCTAAGCATGAGTTTCATACAACTGCTGTAGGCATTAGATATCTTAAGATATGATCTTGATTTCAGTGGGAGTTGTATTTGTTTTAGTTATGACATGATGTTCACAAAGACATAATAGTTATGTTATTTTAATGAAATTGTTTCAGCATTATTTAATTGTGTTAATTAAATATATATATATATATATTGTCCCAAAGTAATTTATGACATTTTATAGGCCATCAAGTATGTGACTTGATCATGAAACCCTATAAGCAATAAATGACATAAATTAGAATGGTCCCTGGTCGAGGTTGTTAACGTGGGACATTAACAACCACGTGGGACTAGTATGTGAGGTGACTGATGACCATGTTTCATGGAGTCATTAATAAGTGTATTAAAGTCAATCACATAGATATGTGTTAGAGAACACATGATCGGACTTGACCCATTAATGAGAACTCTACAAGATGTTATATGAGTGTCATAAGAGTTTCTCATTACGACTAAAGAGTATAGTCCTTAGACCTGAGTTCATCATGTTCTCTCTTATATGGATTGGTCCGTCTTGACTTTGTCAAACGTCAGCCGTAACTGGTGATCATAAAGACACTGATTAGGCGTATCATGAAGTATAAAAGAGACATGGATGGAACAAGATGGGATTTGTACCTCCTATATAACAGGAGTTAAATATCTCTGGGCCTATCGAAGATTTGATACTGGAAATAAGTGGCCGCGCTCAAACGAACTGATTGTCAGTTGTTTGTTGTTCATCAGTATAAATCGGGATTCGATAAACGTGATCTAGCTTAATAAGGATGACACAGTTCTTGCCTTATGCTAGATTGAGATATAGCTACAAAGGGATTAAAAGGGAATAGACGATTCCAGTACAAGTGGGAGATTGTTGGGAATGTCCTGAAATCTATTTGTACTTACTCTGAGAGAAAGTCGTGTTGTCGAGATGAGACAATCATATGACACTGGGTAGTCATAATGCTTTGCTAGAAGCCACTTATGATCAATGAGTTGAGAACTCATTGCTAGTGTTATATGATCCTACAGGGTCACACACCTAAGCAAACTGGACATTGCATAAGAGGATGATCATTAATGTAATGATCAGATGAATGCATATTTGATATGCATTCAATATCGACTTATCTGGGCGATGTCGATCGATGCACTAAGAGTATCGGTCGACATAGATTGGTTGTGTCGATCGACACATAGAGTGTGTCGGTCGACACAACTCGCGGATTAGCAGATTAATTCGGTTTAATCATTAGTTAATCCCGGGGCGGTTTAAGTCGACATATATAAGATATATGGTCGACCTAAACTCGTTTCTAACCTAATTCACAGCCACCAGAAACAGAAAACAAACCTCTCTGGAGATTCGATCTCATAAGGCACTAGCATCCCTTCCTGTTCAGTTCGTGTGCGTGTGGATACCAGTAGAGGCGCAGCATCTGAGGCGCTCTAGATCTTGATTACTTGCAAATAACTTCCGCTGCTAATCACCAGGTAATCACTAGATCTGATAGATTCAATTACAAGAACCTGTAGATCCTAGGCTCGGAATTCAGACCAGGGTTGCCTAATTGGATTAGGAATCTGCTAGAAATTCCTTCACCTCAAGTGTTGCGCCTCTACTGGTATCCACACGCACACAAACTGGAATCCGCCGGGATGCTAGTGCCGGGAGATCGGATCTCTTAGGGATTAGTCTGTTTCTGAGAGATGGCTGCGATTAGGCTAAAACTTATGCTCCAGGTCGTGCTATATCATATATATATAGACCTGGGAAAACCTAATTAATCACCTGGACCGAACCGAGATTAATTAAGTCATTAAATCGAAACATTGTTTCGATCTGCGCCTTGCATCGATCGACACAACATTTGTGTCGATTGACACACTCTCAAAAAATCGTATATTAATGTGTATCAAATACACATTAACTTGATCATTACTTTAATGATTATTCTCTCATGAAGTATATCCAGTCTGCTTAGGTGTGTGACCCTGTAGGATCATATAATACTAGTAATGAGTTCACAACTCATATATCATAAGTGGTTTCTAGCAAAACATTATGATCACCTAGTATCATATGAATGTCTAATCTCGACAACACAACTATCTCTAGAGTGATTACAAGTATGATTACAGGACATTCCCAACAGATTATGGTCAGTGTTTTTGAGTTTGGTGTTGACCGACACTAAAAGGTGTCGATCGACACTAAAAGGTGTCGATCGACACTTCTGTCTGCAACCTGTTCGTCACGTTCTGAAACACCAAAAACCATAAAAATCAAAGAAACAAAACCAAAAAGTAAAAAGAAAAGAAAAACTGACCCAACAGTGGGTTGCCTCCCACTCAGCGCTTGTTTTCAGTCGTTAGCTTGACTGTGGTGAGGAGATCAGGCTCCTAGGGGTTTCGACAGAGGCGAAGAGTGCCTCTGTGAAAGTCTCTTCATCCATGGAGGTGTGTAAGCAAAATCATCATGAGAGCGTCCAAGGAACAATGGAGTTACACCAGGGTGGGTGCGAAGCTTGGGTGGGATAAATCGTTTATCTGCATTCACATCAATGGAGTTAGGAGGTTTAAGTTTAGAAGATGCATACCTTCATTTTGGTGGATGTGTGATATTTGGAGATTTCTGCTTATGAGAGTTGTAGGCTCTGAAGATGTTAGAGTAGATTTCTGAGGAACCACCATCTTCTCTTTTCCAATATCAGCTATTTTAACTTCACCAATATGAGCTTCCTGCTTTACATCTACACTGAAGGCTTGACCATCAATGGTGGATCTTCGCAGCTTATCCATTCTGAAGTACAGAGGCTTATCTCCCAGGTGGAGATCAATCAGACCACGCCTCACATCAATGACTGATCCAGCTGTAGCTAAAAAGGATCGGCCAAATATCAGAGGATCTTCCAGTTCAAGATCATATTTCAGCACTACGAAGTCCGTTGGAACCAAGTGGTTTCCATCTCTGACAGGGATGTCCTCAAGAACTCCTTTTGGGATCCTATTTGTTCGATCAGCTAGGATAAGAGAGATCCTAGTTCGTTTGAAGTCCAGTAACCCCAATCTCACAGCCACAGAGTATGGCATGAGATTTACACTAGATCTCAAATCACACAAAGAGTGCTTGAAGCTGTCCTCGAAGATAAAGCAATCTAGCGCAAAGACTCCTGGATCTGGAAGCTTCTCTGGAATTTGATTCAGCAGCACAGAACTGACTCGTTTAGATAAAATCATCATCCCCTCTTTCAAATGACCATCAGTGGAGATCATCTTCCTCGCATATCTCTGCACACAAGGGTGAACTCGCCAAGCATCAGATGGTAGAGTCTCATTCAACTTCTTATCCATCACCAGCATGCATTTGACCGCACTATGCTCCTGTTTAGACCTCATAGGAACTCTTGGGAATGGTATAGGAGGTTTGTAGGTCCTTTCCTTAGCAAAAAAATTAGATTTGGACGAAATTGGTTCTGCCCGACCGTAGTGTCGACCGACACTGAATTGGTGTCGACCGACACTGTTTCATGTCGATCCTTCCGTGTCGAGTAGGATCGATTTTCGTTCGGCATGAGAAATCGAAATTACCGTCGAAACTAGATGTCGATCGACACTAAGTGGGTGTCGATCGACTCTGAGAGCTATAGTCAAAATATCAATGTCGATCTCGGTCGATTTTGGTCCGTCGAAACTCTCGAACTCGAGTGTTTCAGTGGGTATCGACCGACACTGAAAGGTGTCGATCGACACTGAGTCATCAAGCTCGGATTCATCACTGTTTTCCATGATTTCCACAGCCTTAACTCCAAATCCTTCTTCCTAATCCAGCCTATCTTCAACCTGAACCGAGATAGCATTGACGTGGGCATTCTGAACATTCTTGCCCTTGATTGAGCTTGAAATCTGGGCTACTTGTGTATCCAGTTGCTTCACATGAGTGTTCAAGGAATCAAATTTTCCATTCAAATAAGTGTACACGGCATCAAGCTTTGAGTTGAAGGACACAATGGTCTGTTGTTGTCCTTCAAGAAGCTACTCCATCATGGCTTCCAATATGCTCTCATGTGTAGGTGCAGGAGGTGCTTGGTAAGAAGAAGCACCATAGTTCCTTGAGAAGGAATTGCTCTGCTGCTGGAAAGGCTTCTGAGTGCCATATTTTGGAAATCCAGTCCCTCCAATGTAATTGACAGCTTCTTGAGCACACTCTCCAGCTTCAGATGCTTCATGGGGCTGCTTTTTCCCCAGCAAAATGTTGTGGATAGAGTCAATCTTGTTCCTCATCTCAGCTATCTGTGAGCTATCAGCTTTCCCACCATTCTCTTGTCTCTCCATATCAACATTCTTGACACTATTGCTAGTTACCAAGTTATCAATAAGCTCTTTGGCTTCTTCTGGAGACTTAGTATAGAAGTTTGCATTGCTTGTTGCGTCCATAGCCATCTTATACCACAAATCTACACCTCTGAAAAAGATGCTCAGCAGCTGAACCTCGGAGAAACCATGGTGTGGACAATCTCTTTGGTACCTCTTGAACCTCACCCAAGCTGCCTTAAAAGGCTCTGTAGATCCTTGCTTGAAGGTCAAGAGATTTTGTCTAATCTGATCAGATCTAGCATCATCATAGAAGTGCATCACAAACTTCTTCTTGACTTGATCCCAAGTTGTCATAGTCCCAGATGGAATCTGCTTCTCCTCCAAGAGGGTGAGGAAAAAGCTTCATGTGGAGGAAATACATGGACACTCCATTATGTTTCATCCCTGTGACATAGGACTCAAATTTCTCAGTATGATCCATCGGATGCTCATGCGAAAGTCGAAAAAGATGCTGTCCCACAAGCGCGTCGTATGAAGTCTTCAATTCAAACTCATTCCTCTCAAAAGTAGGAGGTACAATCGCAGACCTGTTGGCGTAGAACTCATCAGGTCTGTTGTAGTTAGCAAGAGTCCTCCTAACTAGCGGATTAGGTGGTGCATTATCTTGCCAATTAGCTCCTTCTGCCCCTCCACCTTATCCATTACCAGGATTGACAATCTGCCTCTCAGCTTGAGGCTGCTCAATTACATTCCCATCAACATCAATCTTATGCTCTTGATCATTGTACGGATTTTTTGTAGATCTCTTTGAACACCTTCTGCATCCCGAGTCAACACAACAACATTCGGATTCATCATCCTTACAGATTTATGAGTCTTCATGTTTGTTCTCTCAATCCTAGCAAGATCCTTAAGTTTGAGGTTCAAAAGCTCTTCGTTCGGATTGCTTCGTGTGTGACGATTGGGCATCCACTGAAAGAAGACTGATTCCGCGAAGGGTGTCGATTAACACTGATCTGATGTCGATCGACACTAAGTTCTCTTGCTCGTTTTTCTCTGGTGCAACAAAGACAAACGAGAAAGAGATGTTAGTAACAAAGAAAATAAAATACTTAGACTAAATTCTAGTACAAAATCTATCGGCGAACTCAAAGAGTCCCCGGCAACGGCGCCAGAAACTTGATAGGTCAATTTTTAATCCCTATTCTAACTGCAAGTGCACAGATATGCAGTCGTAGTATAAAAGGGTATCGAATCCACAGAGACTCTAGTTTCACGCGATAGATTATGAGTAGTCGAATTAAGCTAAGCAAAACAAATTGTAAAGCAGTAAACAAAACAACAAAGTAAGCTATTGAAATAAAACGAGTGTAAACAATTAGCGAAGGCGTCAGGTTTCGGAAAGTTCTCAGGACATCAGGAAATTAGATAACAAACAATCAGGGTTCAATCTATTATTCTTTCTTGAACAAGAATCACAAAAGTATAACTAACCACCTCTCGCTGCGATAATTATCTATGTCTAACAACCTAGCAAACCAACTCTTGTTGTGAATCCTAGAGTTCTAAACATGCATTAATTCTAAGTTCGTTCGTCACAATTTCTCTAGACCAAATCTCTTTGCGAATAGATAAATTGCTCACCTAGGTTCTTTTCTATTAATTAACCAACTCTCGATGCGCTAATCAATCTGATATCAATAATCTAAATGGCCAGTTCATATCAAGCATTAAGAAAAACTTAGGTGAAGAACTAGATGATGAATCCTAATTAATCAATTAATCTAACATTCCTTCAAATCCCTAACAAGAATCCCTAAACCTAACAATAGATCTACTCAGACATGGCAATTGTAACAAAAGACATAATCAAAATAGATATCATATAAAAATCTAAAAAGTAAAAACATGGGTTCGAAACCTCTTCTCTCTCGAGTGCAAGACCAGCCCAAAATCTCCTAATCTCAGATAAAAATAAATCTTAGCCTAAACAATGGCTCAAAAATCTAACTAATAGTCTAAAACATGATTTGGATCTTCTTGTAAATATGGGAAATTTCTCGGTCAATCTTGCAAATCTCCAAAATCTGTATTTTTTATGCGCATGAATTTCGTTCTCTTGTGGTGTTGACCGACACCAAAGGTAGTGTCGATCGACACTAAGTGCATACGCACCCAGTGAACTTTGTGAAATCCATGTATGCTGCATAATCCTCCAAAAGCTCCCAGAATCGTCAAATAAGCTCCAAACGTACCTAAACCTGCAAAGGATTCAAAAGACTACAAAAAACCTAAAGACTCTAGATAAAGGCTATATCATGACATGAAAACATGTAAAAACCATGATATATCACTTTACGGTCAGACATCATGATCAGAGCCTAACCGATTTCAATTATCTACGAGTTTCCGAACTTTGCTTTGTTTGCAGATCTATCCGCGACGCCAAGAAGCCAATGACCGACGATTGTACCGGAATCGAACGGCTTGGAAAATCTGTTTTAATATGTTGTTGCACCTTCGCACCACAGCCGAGTCAAACTATCTCTAACCAATCTCCATCGAATCCAAAAACTTGAACAACGCAACAAGAATCTCAAAGCCAAACTAAACAAGGAGAAATTTAAATCTGCTTCGAAAGTTTTGTCGTTGGAGCAGACAGTGGTTGATCTCAAAGCTAAACTGAGCAAGAAGGGAAAACTAAGCCGTCCTTAATTGAATTATCCTGCACATTTAGGTATTTTCTTATTTCTTTAATCTCACTGGAGAAAAATGTCAAACTTGTGTTTGTCAAAACTTGCACTTATGCATCTCAAGACTCAATGTCGATCGGGTGAATGGTTCTTATATTTTGATAATAAGATAAACTATGGTTTGTAAATGGTTTTCCTCCATCGGTTTGCATCATTGTAAGTGAAGGCAAAGGCGGGAACAAAATCATCATTAGATGAACATTATCTTATGAAGATGTAATAATAAAAAATCGGATATATATAATTTTCTGACTGAGTATTAGAAGTGAGAGGTTTACAAAAAGAATTTAGAACATTTTAGGTATATTCAAAAATTGGATCTTCTCATTGATTCTCTCTGGTCGCATCTGAGCCATCATCCAAACTATAACTGGAAACCCTTCCTAGATCTTTCAATTGCGCTTCTAATACATGAAGATTGCCTTTAGCTAGGTTTCCATTCGCCATCTGGTCTGTTGGTTTTTGTTTAATATTGTGCTTCCGGTACATGATGATTGTCTTCAATCAAGTTTTCAAAAACTAAAAACTCTTTCTCATTCTTTCCTCTACTCAAACTCTTTCTTTTCTCAAGCCATGAAAATCATTGTTTGGACTTTATTATACTGTTTACATCCTTTTACCACTGATTTTGGCCGAACTCACATTTATGGTGTACATTTATTACTATTATCAAAATAATTAACAATATTATATTTTCGAAGGGTAAGACCCAACTCTAATAACAACAGTGGTTGCTATGGCCTCGATTGTTTTCGGAAAATACTTAGTTCACCTCATTCTTTTTTATCCAATAAGAATATACCACGTAGTGTTATCTTTAACTATAATTACAAAATTAAAAGGAAAATACTTGGGTTCACCCACCTCCTTCTTTTTATCCAATAAGAATATGCCACGTAGTATTATCTTTAAATAAAATTACAAAATTAAAACTAAAAAATTAAACAAATTCAAATATTTTATAAAATTAGATAATAACATATATCAATATTTATATTTTTTTAGAGTTTGTAAATTTGAGTTTAGGTTTTAGGGATTAGGGATTAGTGATTAGGGTTTAAATCCTTGAAAGTTTAGGGTTTATGGGTTATGGTTTAAGCCCTTTGGGTTTAGGGTTTAGGGTTTAGGGATTAGGGTTTAAGCCATTTAGGGTTTATGGTTTATTGTTTAGGGATTAGAGTTTATTTTCTATTTTTAAGTTTTACATATTACGGTTTAGGGATTAATGTTTAGTTTTTATTTTAATTTGTTTTATATTTTTAAATTAGGGTTTAAGGTTTTGGGGTTTAGGGATTAGAGTTTAGATTTTTTTTTTTTAATTTACAAGTTGAGTTTAGGGATTAGGGCTTAATTTTTAATTTTTATTTTTTAGGTCTTGAAATTATTGTTTAGGGTTTAGGTTTTGAATTTAGGGTTTAGAAATTAAGAGTTAGGTTTTAATTTTTTTATTAATTAATTTATTTTTAATTTTAATTTTTTGTCTAAAATAAAATATATTTTCTTCATTTCGTTTTTGTTTTTTTCTTCCATTTTTTAAAAATTAATTTTAAATTATTTTTAAATTATTTTTATATTAGAGTATGTATAATAATTTGATTGGTTGAAAAAAGACGAGATGAACAAATGGTTCACCTTTAGGGGTGAACTCAAGTATTACTAATTGTTTTAATCTTATATATAAAAAACTAGTATTCTGGTCCGTGCAACGCACGGACATTGGATTTCGGTTCAATTAATTCAAATAACATTTTAAAGTATGACTAACCAAGACAACCGTGCAATATAATATTCGATTTAAAATTGTACTTTAAAGAAGTGTTATATAGTCATACTTTGTGATTACATTTAATGAAACACATAAACATAAATCATACTGTAAAAGAATCAACCTCACATCCGATCAATTTCCCAAAAAATGGGAATGTCGTATTAAAAATAATTGATTCATTATCGTCTTAATTTTGAAAATGCAATAATAGTAAGAATTACAAAACATATTCTAATCATCCAAAAAATATTAAGAAAGTAAATGTTTTAGTTTTATATAATTCTGGCACTTAATAAGAATTCTATATCCACGTAAAAAATATTATATTATACGTCTATTATTCGACTATTCTCATAGCTCCAAAAAAAATATTGTATGTTATTTAATATTAACGAAGTCTAACATTACACAACACCTTTTTTAATTAATCTACACACATCTACATTCAAACACCTAATCCTTCTATAAACTAAAAAATAATTTTAATATTCTGCGATATGTTTCTTTTAAAAACATATCACAGAATTGCCGGAAATCAACAGCTTTCTTGAATCAGTTTTGCTCTAAACCTAATACTCATCCAATGATACTGGTTGTTAAAAAAAATTTCATATCTAACACACTTGTCTTCTCTTCTCTTTCCCATTGGATCTTTTAGGAAGCTATATACTTTAAAATTGCCCGAAATCAACAGCTTTCTTGAATCAGTTTTGCTCCAAACCTAATACTCATCCAATGATAATGTGTTACAAAGTTATATTTTGGATTCGAATATATTAAAACACAGCAACACACGGGCAAAAATCAAAAGTTCTTTTTGTTTTGTCGAACACTAACTTAATTTAATAAAAAAATTCTTTTAATGTATTGTTTGAGATGACTAAGTTTATTTGAGTGTGATTTATAATTATTAAACTGTGAGACAATGTTTTAAAAAAACAATTGATATAATACATTAAACTAAATTAAATTCATAGAACAGATGCCCATTTGCAAAATATATCCTTGTTGCCGTAATCAAAAGTTACAACTAACACTAATTTCACATATTTAATCAAAAGAGAACATACATATGAGAAATGGTTTTCTCTAAAATATACACAATGCACAATACCAAATATATTTGCTAATTACCAGATTTTAAAATTCATTGTCCATTTATGTAATAGTCTTATATATATACATAGGATGTTTCATTTGTTGTATTTGAGTTTGTTTTTTGAGCGACGGTTATATCTGGAATTATAGTTTTATTTAATTGATTGGTTGTGATTTTCAATTAGTTTTTGTTAATATGTATAATTAGTATGTCTATGTTTCTGTAGATCTAAATTCTTGGAAATTTGATAAGTGATTTATCTCGAGTCTCGAGTCAGGTATTCTTGCATGAACATTATATATATATATATATATATATATATATTAATTTGATCTTTTTTAAGTATCACTAATCAAACACGGTTTTCCTTGCTTCAAATAAGCAAAACTAAAAGTGGAACGAAATAAAAAAAAAATGTTACCAGAAAGACAAATTTAAAATCATATTTACAAAAATCCAATAATAGACACATACAGAAAAGTTGTTTAAAATACTAAAGTAATTTTCTTGAAGCATAACTTCTCTCTTTATAATATAATCTGGATTCCATCAGCAGTCTTCCAATTTTGTTTCTTCTGATTTGGTTTTGAGTGTCAACACCTACAACCACGGAACACCCAAAAATAAGAAAGACACGGTCTTGCAGAAGCCCGTAATATATAAAATAATCACTCAACCTTCTTTTAGTTAATATCACTTATACCAAATCATGTATGAAATTGTTTCAGCTCTATTTTTAAATAGTCTCATCATGATTCAGCTTCGAGTGTTCTTGCTTGCCTTCTGTCGAGCTCTTCGTTTAGTAGTTAGCGGTAAGTGGACTACTTTCTTAATCGCCTATTAATATATACACTTGTTTACCAAGCTAGAAATAATATGAAAGATGAGATCAGCCATGTGAACCTGCAAGGAAGTCCATTAAAAGGGTTCTTTTGATTAATTACAATAGCTCTCCAAACAGAAGCTTCCCTAATTTTGTAAGTCGACTCATAAATTATTTAAAGGAAGCTAAGCGTTCTTTCTTTGTGAAAGAAACAATTTATGAGTCGAACATGAAGGAGGTATGCTTATTTTTTTATATCAGAGCACCATTTGTAAACTATATGGCATGGCTATGTTCTTGGTCAACATTGTTTAATATATCATCAATCTTAGAAACAATTATCAATAAGATCAGACATAAAATAAGAATATACCTTTCGACCAAATCATATTCGATCATGTTTCAGATCCATGCTCTTACAACGTTTCCAGCTGCACAGAGTAAAAAAAAATTGTTTGATCAATCGATCAATTTACTTCAGCAAACCAAAGAAATATGGAGAATCTATAGCCGGTTAAAATGTTTAAATGGATACACCAAGAAGTGAAAGTAACATTTAAACGTTACATTAGGCTGGAGAAGCACATTGAGACTGTGCAAGCAATAACCTAAGTTTATAAGAAGACATACCAACAAAAAAGGTGAACTACTAAACATATGAGAAACAGAAATCAGATTATATAAAAGAAAAGAGAAACCTTCAAATAAACTGCAGAGTATATGAGCGCTCCTCTCTGGACTCCCAAATATGACCTCGTGTACCATTTCAAGCTTGAACACTCGAACACATTAAACAATGAGCGATGTTTCATCCTTCGACAGTTTCAAATGAAAACAAAAATAGGCGGAAACTAAAACTCCAAAAGCGAAAGCTTTTAACTACAAAGTACACATCCAATTCATAGAGATACCTTTCTCCATCAGTTCCTAGATTTGCGATCACCTTCCAGGCTTCCACCATCTTGAGAGATGGGCCTTCAAGACCAGTAGTATCTCAATTCCTTCCGACTTCTTTGTTGCCATATTACAAATCTGGACCACGATGTAATCATTTACAGAACATGCTAAAACTGCAGTCTATCGATGTTCAAAAGTACACTTCTTTCCTTACTTCAAATCAAATCTCAAATGCTGTTAAGATCTCTTAGAACTTTTGTTGATACTCCAGTCCTCCTAGGAGCTTCAATACATCAGAGACATCATCTAAGAAGTACTTGGCTTTGCTTGGTTTTCGTCCCACCGTGCAGGCAAAGATCTCTGGTCGCATTGGGAGGTCTCGGTTTGTCACTGTGCTTAATATGCTCTCAAACATGTCCTCGTCTGATCTGTCATCGCCTATACACATCACCATGTCAGGAGGGTTTCCATCCTCTAGCATTCGGTGTATGACTTTTTTCACGGCTAGGCTTTTACTTACTCTCTGCATCAATAAGAAGAACAGATTAAATCACATAAGGAGGTAGGAGGAAGCTTTGTATTTATTTGATTAGCACGAATATTGGTCTATGAATTCTCAACAGATTCTCGCACGCAAGTTCTTGTTTGCAAGCAAGAAAAGGTGTGAAATGGATCTCTTTATCTCACATGTGGTTTGACCTCGACGATGTGCTGGCCTCTATTGAAGACGACCTGATGATGTAATAAGATTACAATTGGAGAAATAGGGTTTGAAGAAACACCGAGTAACTGCAAATTCAAACGATTATGCAATCTTGATAACAAAAAATTCTATAACTGACTTAAAAAATCGAATCGGGTCATGTTTCAAAACTGAAGAAGAAATACCTCCAATCTTCAAACCTTATTTCTCCAATTGCAGCAAAACCCCAATTCGAAACTGTTTATTATGAAACTGATCATCAGAAAACGAAATAGGTGATAGGGTATTAAAATATCACGAAGATAATTGACAGATAAATGACGACAAACTTGAATCAGACGGTATCTACCTACTTCATCATCCTGTTTTGCTCTTGAGAGTTGAAGATCCGTTGACGATATTTACTTTGATTTTTTCAGATCCCCAATACATAAAAACAAACATAAAAAACACAACGATGATGAGAATATCAGATCGGAAACGACATGTATGATTTTGTACCTTTTATCAGAGAGAGATTCAGAGATCGACGAAGATGGCGAAACAGTTTGGAAATTGACGAAAAGATGGATGTATTACCGTATATACATCAAAACGGCTCCTTTATAATCCCTGTGATTTTGTCATCTTAATATCTGTATATACAGTTTCCATTCTTGTACTCTGTGAACTTTGTATATAGGAGTATCTCCTCCTTCGATAATGATCAATGAATTCTATTCACAATATTATGGTATCAGAGCAGCCTAGGTTTTAAACCTTTTTTTTAAGCCGCCAGAGAAAAAAAAAAATCTATGTTCTTCTTCTTCATAAAATCTCCTTTGTTCTTCATCATCTCTTCTATCTTATTCTCTGTTCTCCTGGTCATATTATTTTCTCTACATCTTATTATCACTCTCGACAAATCTCTAAAACTCTCTAATGGCGTCTGAATCAACTGCAGAACGCACCTCTGTTTTCAACGCACAAGATCCCCAAAGCACGCTCCTCTCAGTGAACATATCCAGTGTTACCAAATTGACGAACCAGAATTATCTCATGTGGGGACGTCAGGTCCGTGCGTTGCTTGAGGGTCATGAATTACAACAATTCATTTACGAATCTGGAGCCTTACCCAACCCAAAAATCACGGTCGATGGTGTTACGTCGCCAAATCCTGCATATGCACCGTGGAGGCGTCAAGACCGGCTCCTTTATAGTGCAATCATAGGCGCAAATCTCACTTCCGGTCCAGTCTGTGGTATCAAGCGCAAACACTACCAAAGAGGTCTCGGATACTCTTGCGGAGACGTTCGGGAAACCAACGAGAGGTCATATTCAACAACTGAAATATCAGATCAGGACATGCTCTAAAGGTACAAAATCAATCAGTGAATACTTGCGTTTAATCAAGGGCAAGACAGATGAATTGGGTCTTCTTGGAAAGCCAATGGATCCGGAGGATATTACCGAACATATCCTAGCTGGTCTTACCGAGGATTACAAACCAGAGATCGACGCGGTCAATGCTCGGCACAAGCCAATTTCATTCTCGGAGTTACATGAGCGTCTTCTAAATCGTGAGGCCATGATCCTGTGCACTGAATCAGCTCCTGTTACTCCGATTGTAGCTCATGCCACTGATACGCGTCCACGACAGTACACTAACCAGAATCGTCAGCAACATACCTATCAAAACCGTTCGGGTTCACAGCATCAACAACACAATCGCACCTCAAAACCTTACCTTGGTCGCTGTCAAGCATGTGGTGTCCAAGTTCATGGCGCCAAGTACTGTCCGGACTATCGTATCATCAAAGGGTCATCCTCACATGCACCATGGACGACTCCACAAGCTTCTCCTCAACCATGGTATAACTCGCAACAACACCAACAGTGGCAGCCGAGGGCAAACGCAGCAATGATGTCTGATCCATCGACATGGCTATTCGACAGTGGTGCATCTCACCATATGACATCTGATTTGGCCAATCTCTCTCTTCACAATCCTTACTCTGGAGGCGATGATGTCCTCTTAGGCGATGGCTCTGCCTTACAGATCTCGCACACCGGTTCAATCTCTCTTCCCTCATATACTAAACCTTTCTTTCTCAACAATGTTCTTTGTGTCCCTTCTCTTGATAAGAACTTAATCTCTGTTTTTCAATTATGCAAAACTAATGATGCTGCTGTTATTTTTACGCCAACTTATTTCCAGGTGAGAGACCTTCAAACGGGAGCTCTTCGTCTGGAAGGCAAACCTGAAAATGGCACATATGTGTGGCCGAAAACCACCCATGCCAAACCATCTCTTGCTTTTGCTTCTGTTGTTAAAACTATTTTATCGGATTGGCACTCTCGTTTAGGCCATCCAGCTTTTACTATTCTTCGAAAAGTTGTTTCTGATTTCGATTTACCTCTTGCTTCTAAAAGTTTGTTAGCTCATCCTTGTTATGCTTGCTCCATTAATAAAATGCACAAGTTGCCTTTCAAAACTTCAACTTTAAAGTCTTCTCGTCCCTTAGATATCATTTTCTCGGATGTTTGGACATCTCCAATACAATCCATTGACGGTTTTAAATACTACGTAATTTTTGTTGATCACTTTACTTGATATACTTGGTTATATCCTTTAAAAAGAAAATCTCATGTTTTGACGTCTTTCCTTCATTTAAAAATTTGGTTGAAAATCGATTTTCACAAAAGATATGAACCCTCTACACTGATAATGGGGGTGAATTTATCGGTCTTGCAAAGTTTTTATCAACTCATGGAATTTCGCATATGACGAGTCCACCACATACACCTGAGCATAATGGCATTGCCGAGCGCCGTCACAGACATATAGTCGAGACTGGCCTAGCTCTACTGTCGCATGCTTCTATGCCCAAGTCGTATTGGACATTCGCATTTGCCACGGCTTTGTATCTTATCAATAGGATGCCAACTGAAAAATTGTCATTTCAAACCCCTTTTCAACTCTTAACATGAAATATTCCAAATTTTCACAAACTTGGCATCTTTGGGTGTTTATGTTTTCCGTGGATAAGGCCTTATGCATCTCACAAGCTAGATGCTCGCTCGACACCATGTGTCTTTTTAGGCTATTCTATCACACAAAGTGCGTATTTCTGTCTTGATAGAGTCACATCTCGGATTTATACATCAAGGCATGTCGTCTTCCATGAAACTATTTTTCCATTTTCAACAATAGCTAAAGTTCAAGACGAACAACCTGATTCAGACTCGTTAATCTCACCTTACCCACTTGTCTCTGTTGTTAGACCTTCTTCTCATACGCAGATTCCTACTGTGGAGCATCACAATGATCAGGCTGAATCTCCTGCCTCGACACCGGCTGCAACTTCATTTTCTTCACCACCGGATGCTCCACCCGACTCAGCAACTGAGGTTGTCACAAATTCTCCTCATGTGGAAGCAGCTACAGCACCTCCTCCTCCACCACCTCCTCCTCCACCACCTCCAGCTCCCCTACGTGCAAGCACCAGACAGCGGAAGCCTGTTCAAAAATGGAATCTCCATGCATCTGTTCCCGCACCTCCTACAACAACACCAAAATCTGTTACTGAAGCACTTAAATCTTCTTATTGGCGTAAAGCGATGTCTGAAGAAATTGACTCACAAGTCAAGCAACATACTTGGGACCTTACTGATGCTTCTCATGCTTCTAATGTTGTAGGTTGCCGCTGGATATTTACAATCAAACGCAGAGCTGATGGTAGCATCGAGAGATATAAAGCTCGCTTAGTTGCCAAAGGGTATACGCAGAGACCGGGCATCGATCATCAAGACACATTTAGCCCTGTCGTTAAGCCAGCAACCATCCGCATAGTACTCAGTACAGCTATCTCTCGACAGTGGTCCTTGCGGCAACTCGATGTTACAATAGCCTTCCTTCAAGGACATCACGCCGAAGAAGTTTTTATGACACAGCCACCCGGGTTCATTGACGCTGACAATCCAACTGCAGTATGTAGACTTCGAAAGGCTATTTATGGGCTAAAGCAGGCTCCGCGAGCATGGTACAACGAGCTGCGGAACTTCTTGCTCACTGTCGGGTTCAATAACTCTCTTGCTGATGCCTCACTCTTCATCTACAACAAAGACAACATCGTCCTATACATGCTGGTCTACGTCGATGATATTGTCATCACCGGAAGCAGCACACCTCATATAAACCGGTTTATCGAAACCCTTTATCATCGTTTTTTAATTAAAGATTTAGGAGATTTATCATATTTCCTTGGTATAGAAGTTGTTCGTACATCTAAAGGTTTACATCTTACCCAACACAGGTACATTTCAGACCTGCTGGAGCGAACGAGGATGACAAATGCAAAACCAATCTCAACACCGATGTGTCCAAATACCGCCTTATATCTCCTCTCCGGAACGTCCCTGGACAATCCGACTGAATATCGGGCCATCGTGGGAAGCTTGCAATACTTATCCCTCACTCGGCCAGATGTTTCTTTCTCTGTCAACAAGCTTTCCCAATTTATGCACCGACCAACGACAGACCACTGGACTGCGGTCAAACGTATTCTCAAATATCTTGCTGGTACGATAGATCATGGGATATACTTCTCAGCTACCAATCCGCAATTCTTACATGCATTCAGCGATGCTGATTGGGCTGGCAACAAGGACGACTACACCTCTACCGGGGCTTACATTGTCTATCTAGGCCGCCATCCCATAGCTTGGTCGTCGAAGAAACAAACGGGCGTTGCTAGATCATCCACTGAGGCGGAATATCGTTCAGTAGCGTCAACGGCTGCAGAACTTTGTTGGATACGATCACTGATGACTGAACTTCAGCTCCCCATTCCACAAACACCGGTGATCTACTGTGATAATATTGGAGTAACATACTTAGCCGCCAATCCTGTTTTTCACTCTCGCATGAAGCACATTGCACTTGACTACCACTTCGTTCGTGATCAAGTTCAAACAGGACATGTCCGTGTCTCTCATGTCTCAACCCACGACCAATTGGCGGATGCTCTTACAAAACCGACGATGGATTTCGTAACTTGAAACTGTGACGGAAGGAGATCTAAGATGGTGATGGCGAGAGGTTTGGAAAGAAAGAGAAAGAGACAGTTTCTAGAGAAAGCTTGAGAGATGAAAAAAAAAGTTGGAATAGTCATCCAAATTGATTTCAGAATACTCATTCAAATTACTGACACGTCAGCAAAATAAAATGTTTTGATTGAAGGAGATGAGATAGTTTCTCTCACATGACTTCTCATTTATATTAATTAGATAAGAAACTAATTCTCTCTTATGACATGTGTCAAAAAAAGTTATTTTCGGATGGGCCTTTTTGAAGTTCAATTAATTCTAACTTACAAATCCTAAGCTCATTATCTAAATAGCCCATATCTTTAAGCTCTACGTGCTACTTCTAGACTCTTCTCCTCCCTCTATAGTCTATATCTCAAAACAGTCGTTTCCACTCGCTGGTTGAATGGATGAAAAAATCATCTACACAAAAAATGTCGCCCTATTTGTGCCTCAGCAAGCTCGAATCGTCAAAGAGACGATAAACCTCTCATCTCATACAGGGAAAACAGTCGCCAACGGAAACGGCGCAAATCAGGCGAAGTGTGGAGCCAACCTGCTTTATCCGACTTACTTCGTCGGTCGTTTGGGAGAGGAAGCGCACGAGATCGCAGGTGCATTGGGCGATGAATCCGATGTGTGTAGATTCCAATAGGACTAAGTGAGATCTGTGATGGACGAGCCGACGAGACACGCAGGACAATGGATGATCATCTCTGTTTCTTCAAACAGGTAAGATTCTACTTAAAAAACCATATCTAGACGCAAAAACAAAAACAACTTTCTTTACCTGGAACCAATCAGCTTCGTTTTACAAGGAAATCTATCATACAATGATCTCTTTTCCTGTTTCCTGACATGAATTACTTGATTCGCTCTCTCACAAGTGATTCTTTCTTTCAGGAATATGACTCTAACATGATTCTTTTTCGTTTGATTTTCTGAGATTTTTCTGTGCTTGATTGAAATTTTGTTGCATGTGTTGGCTTACGTACACCAGGTAAGGAATGTGCAAACTATGAAATGGCGTCGCTCAATGAAAGGATGCAAGAATACCAAAGGCCAGTGGATCGAGGAACTAGAAACTCAAATGGTTCTCCAACAGGGGATGGCATGAGACACAACTCAAGAAACTCAAAAAAAAAGTCTCAGAGGCTGTCTTGCAATCTGCTGCAAAAGGAAAGGTATTAAAATAGCTTCTATATTTGATGTTACTGCCTCTGACATCTGCGGTTTTGAAGCTCTTGCTTGTAGAAAATGTCACCAGAGAGTCACAGATCTTCATGCGTTTGAGGCGCGTTACCTTTCTAATCACTCTGGTAAGACTCGAATTACATCTCTTTCTCCATCGATTTTTGGTCAATATCTTGAGTAGAATCTTTTTTTTTGTTCTTGCTGTCACTAGAAAGCTACTAGGAGACTTCTCAAGAACGACTGTGGAGTTAATCTGCAACACAAGATATTCTCACAAGCTTGGCAAAATGAAAGGGAACAACATTTCAGCGATTCTAAAAGTCCACAACTTGCAGAGAGTCGTTGCAGAGTTTGAAATTACAGAGAACTCGTGAAAATAAGAGCAAACAAGCTTTCGAAGCAACACTCTCGCTGTATGACTGATGGGAATGAGTTTCTTGGATTCCACGGTACAACTCTTTCTTGCCCCGCGGTCTGAGCAACTACTCTTCAAAACTCTGTCTCTCCGACCAATGTGGAGTTTGTCAGATTATAAGACATGGATTCGCTTCTAAAACAAGTAAAGATGGGATTAAAGGAGTTCTCACAACATCAACTTGCTCTACAGCTCTTGAAAGTATCGAAATGGATCGAGGAAGAAACATAAGGTCGTTGAAAGCTGTTGTTTTATGTAGAGTTGTCGCAGGGAGGGTTCATAAAACTATGCCGAAGTCTGAAGATCCTAATGGGTTTTCTGAGTTTGAGCCATTGGCTTTGAAAATGGGACCAAGTTCTAGAATTGAAGAGCTTTATCTATGAGTACTAAAGCTCTATTACCTTTCTTTGTGATAATCTTCAAGCCTTGAGCCATTGGCTATGACAGGATGTGAAACTTTCATGGTTAAGTGGAAGTGGAAGAAAACCAAAGGTTTGAGGAAATCTGAAACAAAAGCTATGATGGTGTTCAAGCTAAACAAACAAATAAACGCTGTTTACACTCAAGACACTGAAGATCTTAAATACGTAATTTTATTTAAATAAGCAATATTATTGTTTTTTGAAAATAAAAGCAAAACGACCCGAGTGTGATGCCAACTTGTCTAGTGGTAGAAAATGAGATAAACTTTTCAAATGCGTTTACAGTTTGACATTTCGGGTATCTCCGGTGTAATGCATTTTTAACTTTATAATACAGTGATTGCAAAATACAATTGTGTTTTGTTCCAACCATACTGTATTTTGGCATAAAATATGCAAATATAAACAAATAAATAGAGTAATCGCATTTTTTATTCCAAATACGGAATAATCTCATTTTCTAATCTATTTTGCAGTTGAAAATGAAATAGGGTTGCAAACACTATTGTAAAATGAAGTTTGGAGTAAGAAATTGAGTGGGTTTGGAGATGGTATTGTATGAGCACATTTTTTTCTCCAAAATATTGATACACAAAACATAACTTTCCTACTTTCTACAACTATCAAAAATTGTTTGTTTAGGATGCCTAAGATTGTGGGTTCATTATAAAAAATAGGATACATCCTTAATATAAAACACAAATGCAAATAAAACAATGTTTAATGTCAACGATCATTGATATGGGTGATTTGAGAAGCATAGATGAATATATATATATATATATATATTGCAAAAAAATATAAGATACAATCCACGGTTATTCACTATAAGAAAACACATTATAACCGATGGAAGAATCCGGCAGTTCTATTTCGTCGGAAATTGAAATCCGTCGATAATTACCGACAGATTATCGACAAAGAAACACAACAACTAACCGACGGGTTATTGACGAGATGAAAACGAACAGATATACGACGGTTTACCAAGGAAACCAACGGTTACGATCAAAGGTAACTGACAGCCGTTTTGTCGATAATGGCGTCGGTAATCCGTCGGACAAAAATAATCGGTAAACCATCGGGATTTACCAACGAATACCCGGCGAATAATTACAGACGGTTTATCGATGATTCTATACCAACGGTTTACCGATGAAGAAGAACTGACAAGCAATCGACGTATATTTACTGAAAGTTTACCGGTGGATAAAAACCGACGGTTTGCCGACGAAAAAACATCGACGGATTACCGACGGTGTTTTCGACGGTTTGCCGAAGGAAAAACACCGACGGATTACCGACCGCTATAAACTGACGGATTACTGGAGGTTCTTAAGTTTTTAAAACCCAAATCATGTTTTCATTTGTTTTTCAAAAAAAAATCATGAATCCCGAGAAACCGAGCATACCATCGTGACCGCCTCGACGAGACGAAGCCGGAGACGCCGACCGATCGCTGATCAGCCGCCGCACGCACCCCCACGCGCCGCCGGAGTGCCAGGCGCGTGAGATCCACGCGCGCCGGAGGAGCCACGCGCCGGAGCCCACGCGCCGACCGCCGGAGCCATTCGCCGCCGCCGCCGCCTTCGCCGCCCACCGGAGCCGCCGTCCGTCGCCAGAGGTTCGTCGGAACGCCGCCGCCGTCCGTCGCCGTTGACCACCGCCATTGACCGTCGGTCAGGTTTGGTTGGTCCGGTTCGGTTCGAATTCCAATTTCAATTTCGATTCGGTTTAAATCAATTTCGTTCGGTTTGATCCGGTTTCCCAAAATCAATTTCGATTTCGGTTTTCCTTGGTTCGATTTCAATTTGGATCGGTTTAGTCGGTTTTTTCAAAAATCAATTTCAATTTCCGGTTTAATCCAAACCAATCCCAATTCAATTTCAATTCGGTTCGCTTTGGTTTATGATTTGAACTTTCAACTTCTTTCGGTCATAACTAGCCCGTCTTAAACCCGATTTGAGTGATTAAAAAGCCTAAACCACTTCTTTTTTCTCCCTATTTCCAGATCTGTCGTCCGTTCGGTTTCATGAAGTTCCTAAGTTACGAAAATGCCCTTCTTTGGCTAAGGTGAGGTTTTCGGTTCAATCTTCGCTTGCCCTATTCCATTCCGGACGATAGTCCTTCGTTAATGTTGTCTTTCCTAGGTAGTATAGGGGTAGTAAAGTGCTGATGTGATTGATTGCAAAACATAGAATGCTAGGTTATCGCTAAATCGAAAACGTTGATTGTGCTTCATGGACTTTCGGGGTTTAGAACTGTGGTAGGGCCCCCGAAAGAGTGTTTGGTGACGGCTTGCGTATAACAAGTTTGGTACGCAACCCTTGTATCGTCGTAAGGGGGGTTTCGGCGAGCCCTCCGATTTCGTTGGAGTTGGATTTGGAGTTGGATTTGGAGTTGGAGTTGGGCTCCGGGGCCAATGGCGGGCTTCGAAGCTGTTTATTTTAATGCACTCTCTGGTCGATTTGTTTGCGCTTTCAATTCGTAGAAGTCCATTGGGACATAGGTTGTGTGATAAAGCCTTCGGGTGATGCTTGCAAGGTGATATTACCTAGGACTTGTGATTCGTAATTGTGTAGTGTGAGCTGGGATCGCGGGTTCCCTAAATCCGCCCCTCACTGGGTAATTGTGTTTGAAACAATTGCTCAGACCTCCTTTTCCTTTCTCCCCGCCCCCGTTTTCTTGTAGTTCCGGATGCGGGATTGATTCGGTCGGGTGACGACATTGGTGAATTTGAATCCGAAGAGAGCGCCGGGTCCTGGGACAAGTTGAGATGGCGTCCCGGGTGGACCATTTTCGGTCCAACGGGCGTCCTAATGCCGCGTCTCCTGTTTAACCGGGAGGCGGGTGTTACACTATCAATACCCGAATTTCTTGTAGTGTATGTGAGGAGATCGTGGTAGTGTCTACGAATAGTCGATATTGTCCGCCATATCCATAGAAATCTTTTAACATGTGGTGTTTATTTATGTGGTTAGGAATCATAAAAAACTTTGTTTCTACTGAGTAACGTACTTGGTTCAATAGTTCTCATGATTGTAAATCCGTGGACACAAGGGTTTGTTGCGTCCACTATCCACCCAAATCAATATTTCCCTTCGTTTGCTTTTTATCCACGGGAAGCGCCTAGCATTGTCCATATGGATGGATATTGTGGATAGATAGTCTAGACTATCCACTCGAATTTCTGTATTAACTCCATTTTTGTTTTGAATTCTGGTATATCGACCGATTATATCTTCATTCCGGTAGTTTATATTGACAGAAATCTCACATCCGCAATGCTATCCACCGTCAAAAAATAAAAAGTAAAAAGAAAGATAAAGTAAGAAAGAGAAGAAGAAGAAAATAAAGAAAAGAAACAAAATAGAAAAAAGATAGATAGGATGGGTGGAGATATTTTTGTCATTTTAACATGAAAATAATAACAAAAAAATACATATTTGCAAGAAATTTTTGAAAGGTATAAGAGTTCAATAAAAAAAAAGATACATTACGTGCAAGCCACCCAAAAAAGATACCCTCGTTCCAAAACGCAGGAGCCTTATGGTTTTGCTGAATCTAACGACATGCGACATCTTATACATCTTACTGGTTATAACATCACTGACATTCTAGATAATTGTTCACTTACAATTTCTGCTAAATTTTAAACAGTTTGACATCAAATTCAACAGTTGTCAGACTTACTAACTTAAGCTTTATTTCATCACCTCCCAGTCTAATGCAAAAGAAGGCATGGAAGAAAATCCAATGGCAAGCACTATCAAAAAAATTGTCGGGGTTTCGCTCTCCTCACAGTCCCGATGACAATGTGTTTTCCACATGTTATTATTATTATTATTATTATTTCGTTTTCCACATGTCGATATTGTCCGCCATATCCATAGAAATCTTTTAACATGTGGTGTTTATTTGTGTGGTTAGGAATCATAAAAAACTTTGTTTCTACTGAGTAACGTACTTGGTTCAATAGTTCTCATGATTGTAAATCCGTGGACACAAGGGTTTGTTGCGCCCACTATCCACCCAAATCAATATTTCCCTTCGTTTGCTTTTTATCCACGGGAAGCGCCTAGCATTGTCCACATGGATGGATATTGTGGATAGATAGTCTAGACTATCCACTCGAATTTCTGTATTAACTCCGTTTTTGTTTTGAATTCTGGTATATCGACCGATTATATCTTCATTCCGGTAGTTTATATTGCCAGAAATCTCACATCCGCAATGCTATCCACCGTCAAAAAATAAAAAGTAAAAAGAAAGATAAAGTAAGAAAGAGAAGAAGAAGAAAATAAAGAAAAGAAACAAAATAGAAAAAAGATAGATAGGATGGGTGGAGATATTTTTGTCATTTTAACATGAAAATATTAACAAAAAAATACATATTTGCAAGAAATTTTTGAAAGGTATAAGAGTTCAATAAAAAAAAAGATACATTACGTGCAAGCCACCCAAAAAAGATACCCTCGTTCCAAAACGCAGGAGCCTTATGGTTTTGCTGAATCTAACGACATGCGACATCTTATACATCTTACTGGTTATAACATCACTGACATTCTAGATAATTGTTCACTTACAATTTCTATAATTGTTCACTTACAATTTCTGCTAAATTTTAAACAGTTTGACATCAAATTCAACAGTTGTCAGACTTACTAACTTAAGCTTTATTTCATCACCTCCCAGTCTAATGCAAAAGAAGGCATGGAAGAAAATCCAATGGCAAGCACTATCAAAAAAAATTGTCGGGGTTTCGCTCTCCTCACAGTCCCGATGACAATGTGCTTTCCACATGTTATTATTATTATTATTATTTCGTTTTCCACATGTCGATATTGTCCGCCATATCCATAGAAATCTTTTAACATGTGGTGTTTATTTGTGTGGTTAGGAATCATAAAAAACTTTGTTTCTACTGAGTAACGTACTTGGTTCAATAGTTCTCATGATTGTAAATCCGTGGACACAAGGGTTTGTTGCGCCCACTATCCACCCAAATCAATATTTCCCTTCGTTTGCTTTTTATCCACGGGAAGCGCCTAGCATTGTCCACATGGATGGATATTGTGGATAGATAGTCTAGACTATCCACTCGAATTTCTGTATTAACTCCGTTTTTGTTTTGAATTCTGGTATATCGACCGATTATATCTTCATTCCGGTAGTTTATATTGCCAGAAATCTCACATCCACAATGCTATCCACCGTCAAAAAATAAAAAGTAAAAAGAAATATAAAGTAAGAAAGAGAAGAAGAAGAAAATAAAGAAAAGAAACAAAATAGAAAAAGATAGATAGGATGGGTGGAGATATTTTTGTCATTTTAACATGAAAATAATAACAAAAAAATACATATTTGCAAGAAATTTTTGAAAGGTATAAGAGTTCAATAAAAAAAAAAAGATACATTACGTGCAAGCCACCCAAAGAAGGTACCCTCGTTCCAAAACGCAGGAGCCTTATGGTTTTGCTGAATCTAACGACATGCGACATCTTATACATCTTACTGGTTATAACATCACTGACATTCTAGATAATTGTTCACTTACAATTTCTGCTAAATTTTAAACAGTTTGACATCAAATTCAACAGTTGTCAGACTTACTAACTTAAGCTTTATTTCATCACCTCCCAGTCTAAAGCAAAAGAAGGCATGGAAGAAAATCCAATGGCAAGCACTATCAAAAAAATTGTCGGGGTTTCGCTCTCCTCACAGTCCCGATGACAATGTGCTTTCCACATGTTATTATTATTATTATTATTGATCGAAAACCCAACCCCCCCCCCCCAAAGACTTTGTGAAACGAATTTTCTAACGACCATATTTTGTTACTGGATCACATCCAACATGATCTCTCTGACGTATGGACTTGGTAAGTGAGTCACCGAATGAGTATGTGTGTGTGTTATTAACATTTATAATTGCGGCCTAACAATAACAATGACTGGATTAGTATCGTGATGAATGACAGTGATTAAGCGTCCTCAAGTGAAGAAGATGTTAGAGATACATGATCTACCTCCACCTTCTCCAGGTCAACAACCTTCCTTTGACCTTTTGCATCTCTTAAGAAAATGAAAGCCATGATACAGAACCATACTCAGAATACGACAACAGCCCTTCCACAGTAAACCCGAGTATCTCTTCAGCCTCGTTGAGTCCTGTTAGTGAGAGGCTCAGGGCTCTGAAGAGCCAAGTTAAGGGAAGGAAGAAGAACAACAGTTAGAGAGTTGGTTAAACATGTAGAGTGCTGAAATTCAAAAGCAAAAACTGTTTGATAAAACCAATGTAAAACGATTGAGGAAAACGATTTAGCGAAGGCGAGATGATCTCTTTCCTTAATTCAAAATATCTCCCGCAGTATAACGGTTGGATGAGATAATGAATCCCAAGATACAACCGCTATGAGACTCGATCGTGACACTCGATCAGAGAATCTACGAACTGTAATTCTACAAATACTCTCAGACTTACGATTTGGTAGAAGAAAGAAGACGAGAGAGATTGATGGTTTTCGAGTTGCGAAAAGATTATTTTCTGTATGTTTTTCGAGTAATGGAGTTTCAGATATATGGGAGAGGAATGGTTCGGTCAAACTTGCGCAGAAAGAATCTCGCAAAACGTTACGGAAATCGGGTAACTAAATGCGGAGATCTTGGGAAGTTAATGGTCGTAAGTTACAAATATTCGAATTTAATTTTTCGAATTAATTTGTTTAATGGTTCAAAAATTCTTATGAATTTTGTCCAAAAATTATACGCGCGGGAGCCTCTTTAGAGGCTCATTCCACGAACCATGAGCCAGAGCCACGAGCCGAGCCAGCTGGACGGCGGCGCGCGTGTGTGTTCCCTTCTCTCTCTCCATAGCCATGTAACCATTTGTATGACCATGTCTATATATATATATACTACTCCAAAACTTCTCTTGCTTCCAATGTGGGACAAATTAAGTTCCACTTAAGTTTGGAGAGCAAAAGGCTTGACCAATTTTATTGGCCCATACCCATTTCTTTTCAACTCTTATAATATTTTATAAACCAAATTGTTCATTAAAATATTAGGCCCAACAATCCCCCACATGAATAGAAATGACTCTAAACATAGGACGACTAGACTAACTGGACAGACTCGACTAGACTAGACTAGACATGACTCGACTAGACTAGACAGACTTCTGAGAGTATAAGCGAAAAATCACTGTGTTTGAGATAGTAGCATGTTTCAGCTTTGAACCACCCATTGTGAATATCTGTCGGGTTTACTCGGCCAGGAGGTGAACATGATGTCTTGAACCACCCGGATTTTTATGTAACCCGAGACAACATGTATAACCCAATTTCATTGTCTCATAGAATTAAGTTCTCTATTGCGTTCATTTTGGCCTTGAACATGCCTTGTTAGTCATGAGTGAACTTGGAGAATTTAGCCTATTGTTCATTCTCCTAGAAACGGCCCCATTTCACACTCACTAGGTGATTTGCCAGTAGTATTTGTTTTAAGAAGTATCTATAATAGTCCACTGATATATCAAAGCTATGGACTTATCATTAAAAGATATGCTTATCCTTTTTATGCATACAAATCTTATGTATGTTAGCACTGTTATCATCTTGGGAACTGAGTAAAGACTTGAAGTCTTTCAGTGCTTGTTAAGATTATGTTCAATTTAGTTTTCCCTTTGAACCTGACATCTTGGGATCTCCAGTCACGTAGGTGGGGTTTCCATCAAACATCCTCTTGAGTTATAGGCTTTAAACCCATTCCCTTCAATAATTTTACAACTTGATCTCGTAACAAACCTTTAGTAAATGGATCTGCTAGGTTGTCAGCTGATTTGATATAATCTATTGTGATTACACCACTTGAGATCAGATGTCTAATGGTTTTATGTCGTCTTCTTATGTGACGTTATTTACCATTATAGAGATTATTCAGTGCCCGGGCTATAGCCGATCGGCTATCGCAGTGTACACGTAATGCCGGTACTGGTTTTTCCCACAATGAAATATCTTCCAGGAAATTCTGAAGCCATTCAGCCTCTTCACCAGCTTTGTCTAGGGCTATGAATTCAGACTCCAGGGTTGATCTAGCCAGTAGAGTTTGTTTGGAAGATTTCCATGATACTTCTCCACCTCATAGGGTAAAGACATATCCACTTGTAGATTTTGAATTTTTGGAATCAGATATCCAGTTTGCGTCACTGTATCCTTCCAAAATTGCGGGTTCTCTACCATAGTGGATACCATAACTTTTTGTATATCTTAAGTAATTTAATACTCCATGTTATAGCTTTCCAGTGTTTGTGACCTGGATTTCTTATGTAGTGACTTAGTACGTTTAATGCATGTGCTAAATCTGGTCTAGTACAGTTGATTAAGTACATAAGACTCCCAATAACGCGTGCATACTCTACTTGTGACACAGCTTCACCTGAATTTTTGGTCAAGTGAAGTTGAGAATCAACTGGAGTTTTTGCCGTGCCGTTTGAGTAGTTTTTGAATCGCTCAAGTATCTTTTCAGCATAGTGATCTTGAGACAGAATGATTCCGTTTGAAGTTCTTGTGATTTTTATTCCTAGAATGACGTCTGCTATACCCATGTCTTTCATGTCAAACTTTCCACTAAGCATGTTCTTAGTTTGTTGGATCATGTCTTTATTGCTGCCAATAATCAACATGTAATCTACATATAAGCACAATAAAATATACCCACTTGGAGTATTCTTTATGTAGATGCATTTATCACATTCATTTATGCTGAATCCATTTGACATCATTGTGTTTTCAAATTTTTCATGCCATTGCTTCGGAGCTTGCTTAAGTCGATACAATGATTTCACAAGTTTACAAACTTTGTGTTATTTTCCCGGGACAACAAATCCTTCGGGTTGTTTCGTATATATTTCCTCTTCTAAATCACCATTTAGAAAGGCAGTTTTAACATCCATTTGATGTATTTGCAGATTTCTTAAGGATGCGATTCCAATCAGCATTCTGATTGAAGTTATTCTCGTTATAGGAGAATAGGTGTCAAAGAAGTTCAGACCTTCTTTCTTTCGGAATCCTTGTACCACAAGTCTAGCCTTGTACTTATCAATTGAGCCATCTGTTTTCAATTTTGTTATGAATATCCATTTACACCCTAGTGCTTTAAACCCTTCAGGTAGATCGGTGATTTCCCACGTATGGTTTTGCATAATGGAGTCGATCTCACTATTGACAGCTTCCTTCCAAGAAGGTGCATCTGGTGTAGACATGGCTTCAGTGTATGTTCTCGGTTCATTCTCTAGGAGAAAGACGATCATGAAGTCCGGACCGAAAGATTTTTTCTTACGAGCTCTTTTGCTTCATCTAGGTTCTTCTTCTTCGTCTACTTCATTTAGTGAACCACCAGAAGTACTAGCTTTGTTTATAGAAGTGCTAGGATCTTTCTCTTCACGCTTTCGTTTTTTCTTTACATGGAAAGATATGTTCAAAGAAAGACACATTCCTTGATTCCATTATTGTATTTACATGGATATCTGGTATGTCTGATTTGTGAACCAGAAACCGATAAGCACTACTATTGTGTGCATATCCAATGAAGATACAATCAACTGTCTTAGGTCCGACTGAGACCTTTTTTGGTGGTGGTATTGCGACTTTTGCTAGGCACCCCCACACTTTGAGGTATTTTTACGAAGGTTCTTTACCTTTCCAAAGTTCATATGGCGTTTTGCCAGTTACTTTGTGTGGTATTTTGTTGAGGATATAATTTTTGGTAAGGAGCGCTTCCCCCCTCCCCTCCACAGGTTCTGGGGTAACCCAGATTCCTGTAACATTGCATTCATCATTTCTTTTACAGTTCGGTTCTTTTATTCCGCAACTCCATTAGATTCCGGTGAGTAGGGAGCGGTTGTTTGATGTATAATGCCTTCTCCTTGACAAAACGCATTAAATGGTCCTTCATATTCGCCTCCTCTATCACTTCTAGTATTTTTATAGTTTTCCCGAGTTGATTTTCAACTTCGAGTTTATATTCGTTGAATTTCTCCAAGACTTCATCTTTACTACGCAACAAGTATACGTAGCAGTAAATTGTACAATCATCTATGAATGTAACGAAATACTTTTTACCTCCTCTGGTTTGTACCAACTTTAAGTCGCACAAATCGGTGTGTATTAATCCTAGAGGTTCAGTTGTTCTTTCAACACGAGGGGATTGTGTTTTCGTGAGTTTTGCTTGTACACATGTCTCACATTTTTCTTTGTTTATTTTGCATTTTGGGATTAGATTCGAATTCATCAATCTTTGGACAGATTTATAATTCACATGTCCTAATCTTTCATGTCAAATATTAAAAGACTCAACCAAGTAAGAAACTAGATTCTTATTAATTGCATTGGAAGTGGTTACATCATTTTTGAGAACTGTCATTACACACATTTTGACAAGCCCATCTTTAACAAACCCCTTTCCAATAAACTTCTTCCTTATTATCAGCTGGTCAGACTCAAAGTTGATGGCAAATTCTTGCTTGTTGAGCAGAGTTCCAGAGATCAAGTTCTTCCTCATGTCTGGCACATGCTTCACGTTGTTGAGAGTAACTTCTTTTCCTGAAGTCATCTTCAAAACCACTTTGCTAGTGCCTTCAATCTTGGATTGTGACACATTTCCCATCAGAAGGTTGATAGGTCTAGTTTTAATCCCTATTCTAACTGCAAGTGCACAGTGATGTAGTTGTAGTACTTAGGGTATCGAATCCACAGGGACTCCGGTCAACGATAGATAAGAACAGAAAAGATTAAACTAGGAGAAAGCAAAGGTGATTAAACTAAAAGCAGAGCAGAAAAGTAAATCAGTAGCAGGCGAGTCTGTGAGCAAGGAAGCGAAGCGTTAGGTTTCAGGAGTTCTCAGGAAATCAGGAACACAAGCAATCAGTCAATCAGGATCTAATCAATAACTGTTCTAGAACTCAAACACGGATATAGAATTCACCAAATCTCTTTGCAAGAATTCTCTAAGTCTAAGTGCAGAAATCCAAATCTCTTTGCAATTACTAACAGATTAAACTAGCATTAATGATCAGGTTTGATATGTTCACAATTCCCCTAAACCAAATCTCTTTGCGAGTAGATCAAATTGCTCATCTAGGTTCTTTCTAGCTAATTAACCAACTCTCGTTGTATCAATCAACCTAACATCATAATTTTGATTAACTACTTCAGATTTAGCATTAAGAACAACCTAAACAAAGAACTAGCAGATATAAATCCCTACAGATTGATTTAAACTATAGTTCCATGAAATCCCTAATGAGAATCCTTCAACCTAACATGTAAACTACTCAGACATGTTCATCGAGACAGAAAATATCATAAGTAGAAAACCAAATATCATAAAACAAAGTAAAGATCTGGGGTTCAAAATCCTCTCTCTCTCGAGAGCAGGATCAGCCCCTAACTCTCTCTGAAAATAAAATAAAACTTAAGAAAAGCGTAGCCTAAACAATGGCTTAAAAACCCTTATATAATAGCTAAAACACGTTTTGGGCTTCTGTGTAAATATCTGGGCTTTCTGGGCTTTAGTGCATTAATCCTCATTCTTCATTAACGCTCGCGAGAATGCTTGGTCACGCTATGCAACGATCGATGCTAATGGTGTGCCGATCGTTGCAAGCGTCAAATATGGGCAGTGAACTCTGTCTCTCGGGTAAAATCTCCAAAATGCTCCAGAATGCTCCAATAACTCCAATTATGCTCCAAACGTGTCTAAACCTGTAAACATACTAAAAAGACTCCAAAACATAACATAAGACTCGATAAATAAGGCATATACCATGGTTAAAACCGGTAAAATCCATGGTATATCAACTCTCCCACACTTAGCTCTTGCTTGTCCTCAAGCAAGTAAAGAACCAAAGTATAAGAGAAGAGGTTTGAAAACACAGAAACTCATTTCGTCTTAGGAACTTTCGCATTCACATTCACTTAGTAATCCACTGAAAACTTTCCTGCAGAACTCAAGACCAACATGTACTTCCCCCACACTTAGCAACTGTCCTAAGTAAACTCCACAATCACATTCAAGCATTCAAATTCTCCCTACTGACTTCTGCAAGTATTTAAGTGCGGTCTCACCTAAGGAGTATCGATCAAGGGCACAAGGATTCTTACCTTATCAGCTCTAGACCACCATACTATCTTTCTCTAGTCCCTTTCTTCTCTTTCCCTTCCTTAACAACTGATTTTTCCCCACTGGGTATCATTTTATTTTTTTTATCAGTGTTCTTCCCGTTTTGGGGTGTACTTTGGACACATTCCATGGATCACATGAGAGAAAATAGTGTTTGCTACCATTCACATGACCACTTCGGAGTTACTAACTCATCCTCAGTTTATTATCTTTTTTTTTATTTGGAAGGGGAGAAGGGAACTAAATAGGATAGGTTTACAGGCTGTGTCAGAACTAACAAGGGAATCCGACACAAAGTATACCAAGCCCTTAGGTGAGAAATCTAAAGTCAGGATTAAATTGAAGTCAGTAAAAGGATCCTATGATACCTGAAGTGATGTGGGTGTCCTCAGTAGGTTGATCTGTGATGGGGTTTTCTAACAGTCATAGAGGCTCTGCAAGTCTGTCCAAAGGTCACTTAGTTCCTGTTCAAACAAAAAATTTCCTCGAAAAATCATAGTTTCATACAGATTTTGACTCAATAAAACAATGTTTTTGAAAAAACTAAGAAAACAAAAGCGTGCGTCAGTAGCTTCCTCCCCCACACTTAAACCACACTGTCCCCAGTGCTATCAAGCTTAGGATTAGTGAGAAAATAATCTAATTTGAACAAACCGAGAAGTTGCAGATAATTTACCTGTCGTCGCCCTGCGTCGTTCGATGCCCAAGGGTGTCGATCGATGCAAGGCGATTATCGCTCGCGGTTATTGAGATAACCGATGTCTGAACCGCAATCGTATCGGTAAACCGTAAATCGCGACTGCATCGACCGATGCACTAGCTGTGTCGATCGATGCAGTGCGATTCTGTCTGTTTCTCACGCATCTGAACACACTTAAACAGAAAAATTAAAAAAAACAAAACCAAAACGAAAATTGAAAAACAAAAACGAACCTAACAGTGGGTTGCCTCCCACTCAGCGCTTGTTTTTAGTCATTAGCTTGACTATGGTACAGAGATTTGACTCATGGCGGCTTAAACAGAGACTTTGAATGTCTCTGTGAATATCTCTTCATCCAAGGAGGTATATAGGCTTTCAGATCATGAGGCTTCCCAAGGAAAGAGAAATCAGAATCAGGGCGGGAGCGAAGCTTGGGCGGTCTACTGCGTTTTCCTTCATTCAAAACAATGTGATCAGAAGGTTTAAGCTTAGGTGATTTGTACCTTACCTTTGATGCAGATCTGATGTTTGGGGCTTTCTGCTTATGAGCAGTTGTAGGTACTGAAGATGTTAGAGCAGGTTCAAGAGGAACTGACATCTTCTTCTTTCCACTATCAGATAATGTAGTTCCATCAATCTTAACTTCTTCTTTCAGATGACCATCAGTGGAGATCATCTTCTTTGCATGAACTCGCGAAGTTTCAACTGGTGGTGTTTTATTCTCCTTCTTATCCATCACTTTCATGCAGTTGGCCACTTCTAGCTCTTGTTTGGAAGGTTTAGGGACCTTAGGATATGGCACAGGGGGCTTATACACTCGTTCTGGTACTGTTGCAGGTTTCTGGTCACGTCTGCGTTTTGTGTCGATCGTTGCATGATGTGTGTCGATCGATGCAAGGCGATTCTGTTTCTCGAAAGAACTCGAAATTGCCGTCAGAACGGCGTGTCGACCGACACATAGGGGGTGTCGATCGATGCATGTATCAAGCAGACAATATTCATCCAGAAAATCCGAGATTATGTTCTTTTCTTCACCTAGAAACTCAATCTCATCTCCTAAGGTCACACCTTTGATGGATTTATACTGTTCAGCTTCCCTAGCTTCATTATGCCTTTGTATGGCTCCAGTTGTTTGCTGAATTTTGACATCTAGCTTTTTCACATGTGTGCTCAAGTATTCAAACTTCACATTCATATTTTCATGCATAGCATCCAACTTCCTGTCGAACTCTACAACAAACTTGGTCTGATCCTCTAGTAACTGCTCCATCATAGATTTCATCTTGCTCTTATAAGCATTAGCAGCAGGAGGTGTCTGATAAGAAGTTGATCCATAAATCCCTTGATAGGAATTACCTTGCTGATTACCAAACCTGTTTCCTTGGAATCCAGAGTTATTGATGTAGTTCAAATCCTCTTCCTGTCTTTCCAATAACTGCTCCAGCATAGTTTCCAATCTGCTTTCATATGTAGGTGCAGGTGGTTCTTGCCCATACTTTTCAAGTATAAGACTGTGCAGATAGTCGAGTTTACTCTTCAACCCAGCTATCTGTGAACTGTCAATCCCTGGATTGAAGAAATCATACATCTTCCTTTCGATATGTGTCGATCGATGCAGGAGAAGCGTCGATCGATGCAAGCGCGATGATGTGACGATCGACACACAGGACCGTGTCGATCGATGCAGTGCGATTACAGGCGTACCTGAAACGCAAGAACAGAAAAGAAAAAAAATTAGTAGCAAAAAAATAAAAACGAAAAAACCTAGTCTAAACCCTAAGTTCAAATCTATCGGAGACTCAAAAGAGTCCCCAGAAACGGCGCCAAAAACTTGATAGGTCTAGTTTTAATCCCTATTCTAACTGCAAGTGCACAGTGATGTAGTTGTAGTACTTAGGGTATCGAATCCACATGGACTCCGGTCAACGATAGATAAGAACAGAAAAGATTAAACTAGGAGAAAGCAAAGGTGATTAAACTAAAAGCAGAGCAGAAAAGTAAATCAGTAGCAGGCGAGTCTGTGAGCAAGGAAGCGAAGCGTTAGGTTTCAGGAGTTCTCAGGAAATCAGGAACACAAGCAATCCGTCAATCAGGATCTAATCAATAACTGTTCTAGAACTCAAACACGGATATAGAATTCACCAAATCTCTTTGCGAGAATTCTCTAAGTCTAAGTGCAGCAATCCAAATCTCTTTGCAATTACTAACAGGTTAAACTAGCATTAATGATCAGGTTTGATATGTTCACAATTCCCCTAAACCAAATCTCTTTGCGAGTAGATCAAATTGCTCATCTAGGTTCTTTCTAGCTAATTAACCAACTCTCGTTGTATCAATCAGCCTAACATCATAATTCTGATTAGCTACTTCAGATTTAGCATTAAGAACAACCTAAACAAATAACTAGCAGATATAAATCCCTACAGATTGATTTAAACTATATTTCCATTAAATCCCTAATGAGAATCCTTCAACCTAACATGTAAACTACTCAGACATGTTCATCGAGACAGAAAATATCATAAGTAGAAAACCAAATATCATAAAACAAAGTAAAGATCTGGGGTTCAAAATCCTCTCTCTCTCGAGAGCAGGATCAGCCCCTAACTCTCTCTGAAAATAAAATAAAACTTAAGAAAAATGTAGCCTAAACAATGGCTTAAAAACCCTTATATAATAGCTAAAACACGTTTTGGGCTTCTGTGTAAATATCTGGGCTTTCTGGGCTTTAGTGCATTAATCCTCATTCTTCATTAACGCTCGCGAGAATGCTTGGTCACGCTATGCAACGATCGATGCTAATGGTGTGCCGATCGTTGCAAGCGTCAAATATGGGCAGTGAACTCTGTCTCTCAGGTAAAATCTCCAAAATGCTCCAGAATGCTCCAATAACTCCAATTATGCTCCAAACGTGTCTAAACCTGTAAACATACTAAAAAGACTCCAAAACATAACATAAGACTCGATAAATAAGGCATATACCATGGTTAAAACCGGTAAAATCCATGGTATATCAAAGGTGAGCTTCAGTCTTGCTCTTCTGGTAGGTGGAAAACATGCCCCTGTCAATGCAGATGTGTGTAATGGCACCGGATGTCATACCACCACGTTTTGGGATTATCCACATTTTCTTCAGCCACGTTTTCTTTATTGACAACCGCACACAGGTCTTCTTCAGTCAAGTTGACTTGAGCTTTGAGATCCTGAGCTTTGCGGCGACATTCTGCAGCTTTGTGTCCTTTTTTGTGGCAGTAGGTGCATTTCCCAACAAACTTGTCTGAGGGACCTTCCTTCTTAAAAGCAGTGGATAACTCAGGAGCCATCTTGTTAGGTGCACCTTTGGTCGGAATGATTTTTCCTTTGCCTTTTCCTTTGTACTCAGCCATGTTGGCGTTGTGGGAAGAAGACAATTCAGCCTTGGTGGACATTTCTTTCTTGCCCTTGTGCTTCAAAGACTCATTTTGCAGCCTGAAAATCAGATTTGCCAAAGTCAACGATTTCTGCTTGTGATCAAGATAATTTTTGAAGTCTTTCCAACTGGGTGGAAGCTTCTCGACGAAACAATTCACTGTGAATGTTTCACAGATCTTCATTCCTTCATCTGCTATCTCTTGGCAAAGCATCTGAAGTTCATGCACTTGCTCCATGATGGGTTTTTCACCCACCATTGTGAATCGGAGAAATCTTGCAGTAGCAAATTTTCTGGAGCATACGTTGTACGATTTGTACTTCTTTTCCAATGATTCTCAGAGATCCTTCGAAGTTTTGATCTCGTGGTAAACCTTATACAAATCGTTCACCAGGCGGCTTGTGATGTAGCCTTTGCACAGAAAAATCACCATGGATCCATGCCTCAACGCTTAGGAAGGCACGCTTATCAGTGTTATCAGCCGGCGAGATGATCTCTTTCCTTAATTCAACATATCTCCCGCAGTGTAACGGTTTGATGAGATAATGAATCCCAGGATACAACCGCTACGAGACTCGATCGTGACACTCGATCAGAGAATCTGCGAACTGTAATTCTACGAATACTCTCAGACTTACGATTTCGTAGAAGAAAGAAGACAAGAGAGATTGCTGGTTTTTGAATTGTGAAAAGATTATTTTTCTGTATGTTTTTCGAGTAATGGAGTTTCAGATATATAGGAGAGGAATGGTTCGGTCAAACTTGCGCAAAAAGAATCTCGCAAAACGTTACGGAAATCGTGTAAATAAATGCGGAGATCTTGCGAAGTTAATGATCGTAAGTTACAAATATTCGAATTTAATTTTCGAATTAATTTGTTTAATGGTTCAAAAATTCTTATGAATTTTGTCCAAAAAATATACGCGCGGGAGCCTCTATAGAGGCTCATTCCACGAGCCACGAGCCGAGCCAGCTGGACGGCGGCGGCGCGCGTGTGTGTTCACTTCTTTTCCTCCATAGCCATGTAACCAATTGTATGACCATGTATATATATATACTACTCCAAAACTTCTCTTGCTTCCAATGTGAGACAAATTAAGTTCCACTTAAGTTTAGAGAACAAAAGGCTTGACTAATTTTATTGGCCCATACCCATTTTTTTCAACTCTTATAATATTTTATAAACCAAATTATTCATTAAAATATTAGACCCAACAAAACATTGTGTGCATGTGCATTTTATTTTGCGATGCTATTTTTGATAGATGGCCAAAGGAAAAAATAGTGAAAGCTTTTGAGTCAAAAGTATAGAGGAAGCAGAGGATACGACAGGAGCAGGACACCCGCGCCTACGCTTGGTTGGATGAGCAGCTGAACATCCCGGAGCAAGGACTAGATGGATTTGATCAGCAGCAGGCTGCACAGAGTCCGGAGCAGGCAGCAATACCACCCGTGATCACCCTCTCAAATTCAGAGCCAGAATCAGACCCGTAATTGGATGAAGGTGAGACAGGCCAGTTGTACCGTGGCGACCAGGACCTCGAGTACCGGACCCCAAGATCGTCAAGTGGCTAGAGTCAGGAGACTTAGGAGTTGTTAGGAGTAGGGTGTTTTATTTATTTAATTAGTTGGTGTTGGTTTTGAGTTTCCTTGTTTTCCGCGGTTTCCGCGTAGTCAGCTTATTCTTTATTCTATTCATTCAGAAATTTGTAGCCCTACGCCAATTGGTCTATCTATTCATTATTTTATTCAGTCGTGCCTTTCCGTTCGGACGTTCCGTAGTCATTTCAGCTCCTCTGATTGTTAGAACCCTTGAGTTCTATAGCGACCGGGAAACCGAGTCCTTCAGAATTCGGGACGAATTCTTTTCAAAGAGGGGGAATTGTAATGGCCCAATTCCCATAGCCCAAATTTTTTTTAAAAAAGAAAGAGAAAAGTCTAGCCCGTTAGCCAAGCCGATTTTCCTTTTTGCAAAACCCTAGCTCTCCCTTATAAATAGGAGCCTCCTCCTCTTCAAAAATCATTCTCTTCTCTCTGCTGTGAAGCCCTGTCGGAGTGTGGAGTTGACCAAAGCCCTAGAAGCCACTATTCACGTTTTCGAGTCTTCCTTCGATCCAGGTAACTTTCGAATCCCGTAGATCTAAGTTTTTAAAACCTAAATCACGTTTTCATTTGTTTTTCAAAAAAAAATCCCGAATCCCGAGAAACCGAGCATACCATCGTGACTGCCTCGATGAGACGAAGCCGGAGCCGCCGACCGATCGCCGATCAGCCGCCGCACGTGCCCCACGCACGCCGGATCCCACGCGCCGACCGCCGGAGCCGTTCGCCGCCGCCGCCGCCACGCGCCGCCTTTGAATTAATTTGTTTAATGGTTCAAAAATTCTTATGAATTTTGTCCAAAAAATATACGCGCGGGAGCCTCCATAGAGGCTCATTCCACGAGCCACGAGCCACGAGCTGAGCTGGCTGGACGGCGGCGGCACGTGTGTGTGTTCCCTTCTTTTTCTCCATAGCTATGTAACCAATTGTATGACTATGTCTATATATATACTACTTCAAAACTTCTTTTGCTTCTAATGTGGGACAAATTAAGTTTCACTTAAGTTTAGAAAACAAAAGGCTTGACTAATTTTATTGGTCCATACCCATTTTTTTTCAACTCTTATAATATTTTATAAACTAAATTATTTTTAAAATATTAGACCCAACAAAACATTCTGTGCATGTGCATTTTATTTTGCGATGCTATTTTTGATAGATGGCCAAAGGAAAAAATAGTGAAAGCTTTTGAGTCAAAAGTATAGAGGAAGACAACTAGTTATGCTACAGAGTTTGTTTTTTTTTTTTAATGAAACTATACCCGAGAGCTGATATATTAATGAAATTATATGTTTTTTTATTATTTTATCAAAATCATATTTTGTTGTTTTTACCAATTAGGAAATATAATATTTTTTTATAGAAACTTTTTTGATCTTTTCAAGTATCATTAGTTAAAATGGCATTCTTTATTTCTTTTGGGTTGAACATACAAAACAACACATACCATGTGCTTCATTAGGCCTTTATTTTAGGACATAAAAGTATAGTGAACTTTATTTCTATTCTATATATAGTGGAGTCCTATTATATGATATTATAGTTGATTAGTAACGGCGTCTTCAAGGAGCAGTTTAACGTTTGGCGCTGAAGTAGACAGCTGCAGCAGGTGAAGATAGACCAAAAATGAAGAGAAGTCACTTTTGTTGATCGATTTTATGTTTAAATTAGGGGTGGACATATTTCCTGAACCCGAAACCCGAACCCGGATCCAACCTGAAAAAACCGGTTCGATACGGGTTCGGATCCTTTACGATAACCGATTGAAACATAGGTTATAATACTTAGGGTTATGGACCGGTTCGGGTTAAATCCGAAATCCGATTGGATAACCCATATAAACCGAAACCCATATAAACCGAATTTATATACATATCCAATATTCATAGGAAAAAAAAAATACTCTTCGAAGAATAAGGTAACAAGTGAATCTAATCCCAAATATCCCGATTTGGTTACAAAATCTCTTAATTCTTGCTAACTTTTCGAGAGATAAGGTAACTAGAGAAGATCTGATTCCAAATCACTCCTAATTCGTGTTCTTGTTATAGTGTACGTCTGAGCTTGTTCATGTTGCTGTTATAATCGTTTCTCATTTTTCGCTTCTATGAGTTAGTGGTCTGAGCTAGTTTTAGGAACTAACTCCAAGAATTGGTTTATAACTTCATGTTATATTGTACGTGAGCTAACTTTATGATTTTGCTTAAGATGTTATATTGTACAATTTTACAAACATTATTTGAACTATTACATTTAATTTGTCTTACTCAACTGTTATTGCTGTTTTGTTTTGTAGAGATGATGGAAAAGTATGCATAAGAGATGTATGTTTTGAGGGAGGTGGAGATCAAGGTCTAGAGATGGATTAGTAGTTCTTTTAGTTTGAAGTCTTTTGATTCATGTTTTTCAATTTGGTGTTATACAAGATGCAGTTTGCGATTTTAGCTTTGGAATTTGGTTGTTGCTTTATGTTATTTGATTGAAGAACTGAGTTTTCAAATAACTTTGCTACATAATACACAATATGCAAAGATATACATTTGTAGTAGCAAGATAAGTCTAAGTTAGAATCTCGTTGATTTGCTGTCCATTGTCCATTTCTAAGATGAGTTACGGTAGATTCTGGTTTGTTCATTGTCCATTGTCCATCAAAGTGAGTACATGTTAGAATATCGTTTGCTTTGTTGTCCATTGTCCATTGTCAAAGTACACGAACTTTGCAAACATGGCTTGTTCATTGTCCACTGTCCATCAAGGTGAGTGCAGGTTAGAATCTCAACAGAACCCCCATCCCATCAACCGTATATTATATATTTTGAAGTTAAAAATTTGGTCATTGAACATTTATGCATAATAGATAATAGTACGGTTATTACCGGAACCCGTTCAAAACCGATCAGATTATGGGTTTCTAGTAATTAACCCGAACCCGGCTAGAACCGAACCGAACCCAACCCGTTTATGCTACATATCCGAATGGGGTTAATGAGTCTAAACCCCAAAATCCGAAAACCTGAATAACCCGAACCGAACCCATTTGGATACCCGAATGCCCACCCCTAGTTTAAATCGTGGGATGCATTCTAACAAAATACACTTCATTATTACAGATATTTTAACAACCATTCTCCAAACAACATGTTAACATAATATTTTCCATTTAAACACAAAATTATTATAAAAATATTTATATTATCGAATATGTTAACTTAAATAATAACTTTTTAAACAATATGATATGCTAATCTAAATCTAAATGTCAATTAAATAAATGAGCAAATCTTAACAGAAAGTAATAATAATAAATGTATTTAATACTCACTTTTGAACAACTCAGCTATAATACCTTTTTGAAAAATAACGGATTCAATCATAGTAAAAATATATAAAAAAATATACAAATTTAAATTTTATGTATATTGTTTAAATTTTTATAAAAAAGTAAAATTTATAAACAAACCTAAACGGATTTAAACAGGTATATGTTACATATGCTGGATTTAAACGGGTTGTTCTAAATGAGTCTTAACTATAAACAGGTTTAAACGGGCCAGCTCTTTCTGGTTTTAATATTTCTGTATAAACACAAATAAAATTTTAAAATTTGAAACCAAAAAATGTTTTACTAAATAATTTTTGTAAAATATTGTTATCATAAATAATTGGAAACTATTGGATTCAATCAATATAAAAACGTATAGAGAAATATACAAAGTTGATTTTTTCTATTTTATATTAAAATATTAAAAATATATAAACAGACCTTAACGGATTTAAATATGCATGTGTTACTTATGACGGTATAAATAAATGAGTCTAAAATATAAAAGGATTTAAATGGGTCGAGTTTTCCATTTTAACATCTCTATTTAAACTGAAATAAAATTTTAAAATGAAAATCCGAAAAGAAAATGGTTTAATAAATAATTTTTGAGAAAAAATTGGTATTATAAAACCAAATTAACAATTTCAAATTAAAAAAAAAACCGAAAAACAAAAAAGAGAGACAAAAATCATCAAACTACTAAGACATGATCAATAAAATATATGTTAGCTTAAAGAATAAATAATCTTATATAAATAATAAGAGAAGAGATGGCTCTCTCAAGCTGACACATCAGTCCCCACTTGATTGGTCAATTTCAATGAAAAGTTTTCACATCATCACCTAAACTAAAAATAGATATAATATTTACTGTAAATTCATTTAATTTAAATGTAATTAGTTAAAATTGAAACATAAATCTAAATTTTAATTTAATTTAAAATCCTATAAATATATAAATATTATAAATTTTAAATACAACTTCTAAATTTTTATGCAATAAATAAACAAAAATAAATAAATCTTAATATAAGTGAAATATCATATTATAAGACTAAAATTAAAGATAACATTATTAAAAAAGTTTATAATAATTGAAATTTTAAAAGAAAAAACCATAGAACAAAATAATATAAATAATAAAATAATAGTTATTAAGACTAGAAAGAATATATTATAAAATGAGATACAATGACAATAAAAAACAAAATATTAAAAAATATAAGAACATAAGAAATAAAATAAAATCAATAATAATATTATTAAAAAGTTTACAATAATTGAAATTTAGAAGCAAAGAACCATAGAAAAAATCATATAAATAATAATTATTAAGACTAGAAAATATTATAAAAATAAGATACAATGACAATAAAAAATGAGAACATAAGAAATAAAGTAAAATATATATATATATATATATATATATAAATTAAAGAAATCTAAAATGACAATTAAGAAATATTAAAATATAGAAATAATTATTATTAACAATAGATAGAAAATGTTACAAAATGAGATAAAATGATAATAAAAAGAATTATATAAAATATTTAATAACATAGAAAAGAAAGAAAATCAATTAAATATATATAGAATAACAAATTTTAAAAGGATAACTAAAAATATTAAAATAATATGAATGAAAACTAAACATTTAAGAGTTTGATGAATGAAAAATGTATAAATAACATGTATGTATATTTAAACAGTTTATAAAAATAAAAGAATGATAAAAAGGTTGGAAAAAATAAAAGTTTAGAAAAACTTATTTAAAATTGGATAATTAAAAACATTTATTTATAAAACAAATTAAATAAATAAATATATGTTAACGCATACTCTCTCATAAAAAGCACTATAATCATAAAAAGAAAAAGGAAAATGCAAATTTGTAAATTAAAACATATAAAATATTAATACTCAAAATAAATATCCAAATATATTAAATATCTACAAATTTAAGCAATATCTGCGCATTTGCAAGGATTCTTTTCTAGTTAGAATAAATATTACTATCAAATCAACAAAATGATTTTGAATTGAGAAACAAAAAAAAACATCAAAATAATATTTCAGGTTGCGGATCAAAATCTAGTTATCTTTATAACTAAAGTGTTTAGTTAATATGTTTCCTTTCTTTTTTCAGGTATCTTAAGGTTCATCCCAAAAGAGATATTGTTGATGATCGCTTGGTTCTGTACCTCTACGTTGCGAATCCTGAATCATTGCGACTTGGATGAAAACACGAGCTACTTTTCCTTTATCTGTTTAACCAATCCGGAAAAGAGATCTACAGAACACCTGGTAATTTACTTATCAGGCGTAAACAATACATTAGATATACATGTATATCTGAATGTGATTGACGAAGAAAACTTTAAAATTAGTCTCTTTGTTTTTGTGTTACATAATGTTGTGTAAATTGTTATGCGCTCAGATCTTAAACTGGGGTCTGGCAATGGCCATGCCTCTTAAAAAGCTTCAAGAAAAAGGGTTTCTGGAGAAGAACAAATCGATAGTTAAAGTTCAAGTAAAAGTATTTGAAGTTGTTGATGAAGGAGAAGTAACTGGGAAGGAGACGTTGGATATCAAAGGTTTCCAAGTTCTTTATTCTCAGATATGATTTTAAGGATGCTTTTTATTGTTTATTTTTTTAGTTTTTGATAATTTATAAGAAAATTTTGATTATTGATAGGTTTATCAAGTGAATCGGATATTCATGAAACACCCGGACATTGCTTTGAATTTCATACCGAAAAGCCAATCGGTGAAGACAACATACATGAATCTCCTCTTGGATCTGAACGAGAAACTAGAAAATCCTCCACGTAGCTTCACCAATAATGAGTTAAAGCTTGGTTTCAAGCTAGACTGGTTGAAGGAAAAGCAGCTTGATGAGATTTCCTTGGAGAAGAAGAAAGCAAATACTGATGGGTCATGGGTTAAAGAACTTGAGGAACAAATCGAGAATCTCAAAGCTGAACTGAACAAGGAGAAGGTCAAATCTGCTAATTCAGCTGCGAAAGTTTTGTCGTTGGAGCAGACAGTGGTTCATCTCAAAGCTGAGCTGAACAAGAAGAGAAAATGTAAGTTGTCGTTAATTCTCCCGCATATTTAGGTTTTTGTCTAATGTTGTTTATCTCAGAGGAATGTCAAATCTTATGGATATTAAAAATCCAACTTATGAATCTCGGATTCAATGTTCTTACATTTTGATAAAGACATAAAATCGGTTTTGCAAATGGTTTTCTTCAATTGGTACGCATCATCATGAATGTAGGCAAAGGTGATAATAAAATCATCATTAGATGAAAATTATTTATGAAGAATTTTATTAATAATGAATGAATTTGGTCACAATTTGCGTTTACAGCAAAATTTTAAAACTGTAGGTCTATTCACAAATTGGATCTGAACCATTTTCCCTTTTATAGAGGTCTTCTATGATCTATGATCTTGCCTTTTTAGATTCTTCTGCCTCCACATTATCAGTTTTCCAATGCATAGGGACCGTTTGATCGTTTGATTTATCCTACACATTACGGAAATTAGCAGTAACCAACTTTGCCGCAGTAAGGAAGATGTTATCGCCGTGTTAGCTAGGTTTCCATTCGCAGCCTGATCAGTTGGTCCATTCTTTACAGAAAATGATATACTAATTGATAAGTTATACTAAAGTACAATACATATGATTTTTCAAGACATTTGGTAGAGGAGTATGCGTTCGCTGTTGGTAATTTTGATAGCGAATTTGTTTTTTGTTTTTTTTTTTTGGCATCGATAGCGAATTTGTTATCAGCATATAGCCTGCTTTTATTCATATCTCACCGGAATAACATATTTTTTCATGGTTTTTTTTTTTGCCGATATGCATTATTAGTGGTATAAAATATAGTCTATGTCTCTATGATCGCCTGGGTAAGAAAACAGTATAAAATATTCTTAGCACTGCAACAATGTATTATCACTTGATATATGTAACAAATCATTTATAATTTTACCCCCTGTTCTAAAACGCGGCTCTAGGCGCTGGAAAGTCGCCGGAAAATCGCTCTCCGGCCTCCTGCCGCCGCGATTTTAGCCTGTTCGGTTAAAAATCCGGTCAGTTTGAAGAACTCAAGGTTTTGGTTCATCTTAAGTTAGAAATCGTGTTTACTTGTGTAGTTCTATTAGTTATGGGCACAAATACAGATGAAAATGAAATAAAAGTGAAGAAACGAGCGTAAAAAAAAAGAGAGGCGGCCATGTTTAAGGTTTAACTCGCAGGTAAGAGGAGGAAGAAGATGTTGAGTGAAAGGCTATTTTGCCCTTTATTAATTAAACAAGTTAAAAACAACCGAAAAAGCGCAAATAGGACTCGAACTTGGGGTGATTCAACACCATTATCAGCGCTGTCCACTGTGCGAACATAGCTACTGTGATATATCAGAACATATTTAATATATAAAGACAAAATGTTTAGAAAATTCCGCCCCGCGTACTCCTTGAGTTTATCCCGATTTTCCGTTAACTCGCTAGGCCCAGCTCAGCCACACGGATAGCGCCTAGCGAGTTTCCGAACAGAAATTTTACCCAATAAAAAAAACAAATCATTTATATTATATAGTATATCAAGTCACTTGAAGATGAACCAGATTTATTATCAATCCACTACAAATGACAGATAAAGATTGTTAGTAGCTCTGTTCTTTTCATGGCTGTTGCGTCCAGTGTCTGCGGCCATTAATAAAGCCTTCTACAACAAGAAACAAAAAAAGCTAACGGAAATTATAGTTCAACAAAGCGTGAAAGTAACTGCCGCAGCCGTTAAAATGAGACGCTGCTAATTCTAGCGGCAAAATCTTTCTCCGGAAAATGCCGCCTATTTGTGGCAAGTTCTCCAATTTTGGTTTCAAAGCAACATTTCTTAAGCTATTTGTGGCAAGTTCTCCAATTTTGGTTTCAAATGCCGCAGTATACTCATTTCTTAAGCTATTTATTAGCCGCAGTATCCACGTGCGTCCGTTAAAAGGTCTATTTTCGACCATTAAATTTAGTTTTTATTGTTTTGTAGTAATTATTAGAATCCATGAGATATTATACGATTTTATGACATATGAGTCAGTTCTATGGACCATGGAAATATATTAGTGTAAATGATTTTGGTAAGTATTAAAAAAATGAAAAACAAAAGATTCTGGTTTAGTGAGCACTAGAGAATTTCCAACAAAACTTATAATTCTAGTTTGAAAGACCTGGAGAGATACATGTGTGTTAAATTAATAATAACTGATATATCATGGTTTTTAAGATTTTAACCATGGTATATGTCTTCTTATCGAGTTTTTAGAGTTTTTTGGAGTTTTTTATGTGTGTTTACAGGTATAACTACGTTTGGAGCGGATTTGGAGATTATAACGCATTCTGGAGCATTTTGGAGCATTTGGCCAAGAGGAAGGGTTTATTGTCGATATCAGACATGTGTGTCGATCGACAAAACTTGTGCATCGATCGACACAGACGCAAGTCAGGCAATTTTTGGCAATTTAATGAAGAGTTTGGAAATTACAACTTAAGCCCAGAAGTTTATTATAATTACAAAGAGGCCCCAGCCGTGATTAGATCATTATATTAGGGTTTTTAAGCCATTGTTTAGGCTACGCTTTATTTTACATTCATAGAGTTTTAGGGGCTGATCAGATACTCGACAGAGAGAAGATTTCGAACTCATGTTTCTTATTCTGTTATATGATATTTGGTTTTCTCACTACAAGAAATTTGAGTATATATAGCGCCCAAAAAACGCTATATATTGATATCATAGCGTTTTGTTGAACGCCCTATCTGCGCCCGTAATAATAGATTAGAGCCTTTACATAGCGGTTTTACGTTACGCTATATTTTAGAACTTTACAATAGCGCTTTATTTATTGCAATGATAAACGATTTAATAGCGTTTTATTTCTGTTATATTATATCTAATATTTATATTTGATAGCATTTTGTTTCTGTTATTTTATATCTTAAATTTATATTTGATAGCGTTTTATTTCTGTTATTATTATTTTGTATACAACAGTTTTTGTTATAGCATTTTTATTTTGTATCGCTATGACTTCTTATTCTTTTATGATCTAAATTTGCTTCAATATCTGAAATCTGATAGAAAATGAAACATAATTCATAACATTAAGTCCAAAACATCTTACAACAAAAGACGGTTTACAACAAGTTCCAATGGTTCACTAGACCTTCCAAACACATCATGTACTACACATTCACATTTGAGACGTCGGCCAATGTCTTCAAACCGCACCTTGTATGAACACGTAATTTCTGATGAGCGTGCTTCATACGATATCTCATTCCCTGATTCCAGTGAGCGGAACCTGTCACAACCCTTGTTATGTAAGTCGATTACATAAAGAGTTTCTGAGAAAGGTTTTTGTGGCGCCATTTATAAAAGCTAGAAGCAAGTTGCCAAGAAGAAAGCAGATGGCCAAGAACTATCAGATATTAAGTTCAACACATGAAAACACGTTTTCCATATGATTGGATATAGAGGCGTCAAAGGCAGCCAAATCTGAAACATGTTCAACTTATAGCACTCTGTGATGTAAGATCGGAGGCGGGTGGTTGAGTGGTCGAGAGGGATCGATCGAGGCGATGGGGATTCGATCGACACCGGGTAGACGATGGGACAAAGTAGCTGGTCGAAGACGCTCTCTCCTTGGTCAATGGGTGATGGTGGAAGATTCGAACAACAAATAGACAGGAACACTTTGAGTAACTCACACACACAAGCAAGAAGACAATAGGATCAATTGTTCAAGGGGAATCCACGCAAGAACCAAGAGATCGGCCACTAGACAATACTAGGGTTTTCTTATCATCAACTTACTTGATCTTATTAGAAACAAAAGAATGGCTTAAATAGCCAATAGTCTAGGTTACAAGTGGGCCAAAAAGGGCCTGGTCGAAATCATAAAAGAAAATACAAGAAGGAAGGTTGGACGGGCCATATTCTCCTTCTCTTGTATCGGGCTTTAGTTTACCTCATTAAAAACCTTAGTGGGAAAACCCAATTGGGATAAAACCACACTTAAGGGAAAAAGAGTATAAACCTCAGCCCAAGGAGATGTTTGATAGGTGTATAGTTTTCCCTATTCTACTGCAAGTGCACAGTTAATGCAATCGTAGTATATAAGGTATCGAATCCCACGAGGACTCTCAGTCACACAATAGATTTATAGCAGTTCAGATTTAATTAAGCGAAGCAGATGTGAAAACAGTAAACGAAATAGCAAAGTAAATCAAGTGAGTTTGTGAGCAAGAAGGCAAAGCGTTAGGTTTCAGGAGTTCTCAGGAAATCAGGAACGCAAGCAATCAATCTATCTAAATCCAATCAATAACTATTCTAGAACTCAAACACTGATATAGAATTAACCAAATTCCTTTGCGATAATTCTCTAAGTCTAAGTGCAGCAAACCAAACTTCTGTTTGCGAGAACTAACAGATTAAACTAGCATTAATTCCAAGTTTGATATGTTCACAATTAACCTGAACCAAACTTCCGTTTGCGAGCAGTTTAATTGCTTATCTAGGTTCTTTCTAGTTAAATTAACCAACTTCCGTTGAATTAATCAACCTAACATCATAACTCTGATTAGCTACTTCAGATCTAGCATTAAGAACAACTTAGATAAAGAACTAGCAGATATGAATCTCTACAGATTAATTAAACTATAATTCTCTGAAATCCTAAATGAGAATCCTTCAACCTAACAGGTGATATACTCAGACATATTCATCGAGACAGAAGATATCATAAGTAGAAAACCAAATATCATAAAATCAAATAAGAACTGGGGTTCAAAATCAAGTCTCTTTCGAGAACAAAACCAGCCCCTAAAATCTCCTAAGAGAATAAAACTTAGTTATTCAGCTTCTCAAAGCGTAGCCTAAACAATGGCTCAAAACTCTATTTATAACCTAAAACACGTTTTGGGGCTTCTTTATAAATATCAGGAACTTCTGGGCAGAATTGAAATGTTATCATTCTTCATCAAACCGTCGTTTGGCCCATCTCACTGGTGCATCGATCGACGCCATAAGTGTGACGATCGTTGCATCTCGAAAATATCAACAATGAACTTTATCTCTCGGCCAAATACTCCAATTAGCTCCAGAAAGTGCCTAAATCACCAAATATGCTCCAAATGTGCTTGTACCTAATAAACACCTGAAAAGACTCTAAAACATAGTAAAAGACTCGATAAATAACACATATACCATGGTTAAAATCCCTAAAATCCATGGTATATCAACTCCCCCACACTTAGCTCTTGCTTGTCCTCAAGCAAGACAAAGAACTAAATGTAGATAAGAGGTTTGAAAACTCTTCAGAAACTCATTTCATCCTAGAAGCTACAATACTCAGATTCCCCTTAGTAAACCACTTGAAAGAATCAATCACAGGATATCAAGACCACAATGTACTTCCCCCACACTTAGCAACTGTCCTAGGTAAACTCCACAATCACATTCAAGCATTCAAATTCTCCCTACTGACTTCTGCAAATATTTAAGTGCGGTCTCACCTAAGGAGTATCGATCAAAGGGCACATGGATTCTTACCTTATCAGCTCTAGACCACCATACTATCTTTCTCTAGTCCCTTTCTTCTCTTTCCCTTCTTTAACAACTGATTTTTCCCCACTGGGTATCATTTTATTTTATTTTTATCAGTGTTCTTCCCGTTATGGGGTGTACTTTGGACACATTCCATGGATCTCATGAGAGATAATAGTGTTTGCTACTATTCCCATGACCACTTCGGAGTTACTAACTCATCCTCAGTTTATTATATATATATATTTTTTTTTTTACTTTATAGAAGGGGAGAAGGGAACTAAATAGGATAGGTTGACAGGCTGTGTCAGAACTAACAGGGAATCCGACACAAAGTATACCAAGCCCTTAAGTGAGAAATCTAAGTCAGTATTAAGGTTGAAGTCAGTAAAGGATCCTCTGATACCTGAAGTGATGTGGGTGTTCCCAGTAGGTTGATCTGTGATGGGGTTTTCTAATAGTCATAGATGGATCCTGCAACTTCATCCCAATGGTTACTTAAGTTCCTGCAAGTCTTGTAAATCTTCTCAGAAAATCATAGTTTCTTACTTAAACAATTTTGACTCAATAAAACAAAATTTTTTTGAAAAACGGACTGACTCTTAAGAAAACAGAAAACAAAAGTCAGTAACACCTCCCCCACACTTAAGACACACTGTCCCCAGTAGTGTCCAGCGAAGGATCGGTAAAAAGAAAGAAAAATTGTTAATGGATGTTTTAGTTCTGTCGGGTTTTACCTCTGTCGCACAAGCATCGATCGTTGCACTAAGTGCACCGACCGTTGCTGTGCGATTCTTTCGTATTGTGACGATCGACACAATGGTGTGTCGATCGACGCACTGCGCTTTCACGAACAGTCAGCAAGTTAGCAGGTTAGTCCGTCTGTTTTTGTCAATTTTGATCCCTGCAGGCTGAAAACACTAGAAACGGAGTAAAACCGAACCAAAAGATGTATCGAATAAAGTACACATCATCCAAACAAAGAAGAAAAGTACAAAAGAAAAGAAAAAGTCAGAATACAGAACCGAAAGTATGGAGACTACTCTCACTCGCTCTCATCGTCTATCCCACCATACAGTGCATCGTCATCGGCTGCCTCGGGTGCGGGATCAGTATCAGTCGGAGATCGCTGTCGACGACGTCGGTCAGGTACGTGCTGATGGATCTGTGGTGGCCTCCTGCAGCTGCAAGTACGCACGAAGTTCCAAAGAACTCGAAACATACCATCGGATCTCTCTCTCCACTCTGCCTCAGAATATGCACTGTAAGCCATCGCAGGCTCAGGAAAGGGACCCACAATGTCGACTGGGGCTGGCGCGGGCGCAGGAGCAGGGGCAGAAGAAGTCGAAGCTCGTGAGGAAGGCTCTCCCAGCGGATGAGCCATAGTCGGAATCCCACGCTGCGCAGACTCAGGAGGCTGAAATCTCAGTGCCTCTAATGTGTCAATCTGTGTCCATCTGGCAGCGGGAAGCTCGATACCAGTCCTCCCAGTGGTCGGATCAGTGTAAACCCAAATGCGCCCCTCCTTGAGCCAGGTAGCGCTCTGCAAATGGCTGAGATCCAGGAACTCTCGAGCCGTATCACGCTCTGTGCCATGAAGAGGAATCCCACAATACTCAAAAATGGGAGTAAGTAAACTCCCTACCGTCTCTGTACCAGCTCCATCAAACGGCTTCAGCTGCAGATCAACTAAATGCTGCGCGAAAATAGCTCCCAAGTTGAGACCCGAAGTAGGATCTCTCACGCCGGAACCTCTAAACTGATCTCTCAGCCCCATAAACAGCAACTCCATCTCAAGTTTGCGCATCTTGTTGGCCTCAAACTTGCAAAGCAAGCTCCAGCACAAGACACGCGAGACATATCGCAGCACCGGATGTCTCATCTGCACTACTGGTGTGGTCCTGGAGTTGTATCGACCGCTGCCAATACTCTCCCAGAATGTGCGAGCCTCCACCGGATCCCACTCAAGTGGCATGGCTATGCGCCTCGGCTCAGTACTGAACCCGTAGATCCTGCAGAGATCAAGTAGAGGAATCCGATACCTGACTCCCCAACTCATGAAGGTGAAAGCACCCACTGTAGCGCTTCTGTGGTCGGGATCCGAGTAAACCACTCTGCAAGTGGCCAATAGCTGCCTGACCAGCTCAGGATAGAGGTCATAGTGTCGCATCGGCATTATCCCTAGACCAATGCCTCTGCACACAGCTAGCACCTGCTCATCGATCCCCAGAATCCTGCAGGTGGAGTAGTCCGCGAACTTGGTCGGCTTGATGATCATCCCACACCAACCACTGTAGAGAAGCGAGTCATACTCGTCCCATGAAGAGAGCAATGGCCGTTCTGTGAACTCAGCGGACCTTAAGAAACGTATGAGGTCCTCCGGCCACTGTCTGGTCGTCTGAAATGGTGTGGCGTCCTCTCTGGGCCAAGGTAAAGCAATTGGTGGCCCATATCTGTTGTATGGTGCGGGTGACTCTGATTCCCTGTTAAACCATTGAGGCGGTGGGGTGTAGTGTCTTGTTGCTGTGGAAGCTGTGGCTCGCTTCTTGCGGGGTTGCCTTTGAGACGCCATCTGCAAAAACAAAGTTCAAACATGTATAAGTCTCGGCAAAATTTCACTGTGAAATCGCGAAGCATCGACCGTTGCATCTAAGGCATCGATCGTTGCAAGGCGATTTCGCGTTATCGAACATTTCCCAAAATCGCAATGCAACGACCGTTGCTCTAGAGCAACGACCGTTGCAGGGTGATTTTGCCGCAACAAATCATCAAAAATCAGTCAAATCCAAGCCACATTGTCTCAAATCAGTTCATAATCATCATCCATCACCCTAAATCGTTCTAATTACTCATGCATCATCAATTTTTGGTCCAAAAATCAACAACCCTAAAACCCTAAAAATCCAATCCGAAAATTCGAAAATTGAAGAACATTACCTTGATTTCTTGAGATATGGGTTGGGGAAATGGATTGGGATCGTAAAAATAAGTAAATAGCACTTGGAAACAAGAAATTTGACGAAGAAATGTAGATTTTTGGGTGGAGGTTCTCGGTGTGTCGACCAACAGAAATGGGGAAGAAGAAGAGAAAATAGGGTTTAAGGTGACTTACCTGGTCGTGGGTGCAATGAAGGATTATGTGTGTTCATGGTGTAATTGTCAGGTTACATCCTAGCACATAATTAACTAGGATCTAGGTGATTTGCAGTTGAATCATAAACAGATCAGATTCATTACCTTGTGATTGCAGCGGATTGATCAAAGGAATGAAGAGATCTGCAAGAGCTGATAGAAACCGGCTCCTCCTAGGTATCCACACTCTTACAAGCTATTGGATCAGGCTGCTAGACCAAGCTGGAATTGTCAGAGAGAGAGAGAAAGAGAGAGGACGGCTGGAGCTCAGAAAATCGCAGACCACTAGGGCTTCCTGCGCCTCTCCTCTTCCTTATATGGGCCCAAGTAATTAAACTAATGGCTCATTAGGCTTTTGGGCCCAAGGCCCAAATCAGACAAAAGGCTGTAATTTGTCTAGCCCAATTCTCTGTACAAATACAGTAAATGCCTTGCATCTTACCGTATTAATTCCTTGTTAACTTTTCCGTTAGCTATGGTGTGTGACCTTTAGGGATCATACAATACTGGTAATAAGTCCTAAACTTATAGATCATGAGCGGGCTCTAGCAAGTCATCATGATCACCCAGTATTTATGACTTATGTCTGATCTCGACACTTATCATACTTTCTAGAGATAGTACGGTAGATTTCAGGACATTCCCAACAATCTCCCACTTGTACTGGAATCCTACATTCCCTAATCCTTTTGTCTCAATATCTCGATCTGGCATAAGGCAAGATGCGTGTCATCCTTATATAGCCAGATCATGTTCATCGGACCAGATTTGATACTGACAATACAAACGACTTGGGCAAGTCCGTTTGGGAGTGGCCACTCTCTTACCAGCTATCAAGTCTCCGATTGGCCTAGAGATATTACCTCCGTTAAACGGCAGGGACAAATCCTATCTTGTTCCATCACTATGAACTACACACTTCATAATACACCCAACCAAGGTCCTTATAGCTCCCAGTTACGAAACAGCGTTAGACAATGATCAAAGTGCATCAATCCATGTGCAGCCACATGCATGCGAACTCAGGTCTAAGGACTATACTCTATAGTCGTATATGAGAACCTCTTATGACACAGATATTAATATCTTGTAGAGTTCTCATCAGCGGGCCAAGTCCGGTCATATGCCCCCCTACATATACATATGTGTCGACTTTGATGCCGCGCATCTATGACCCCTCGAAACTTGGTCATAAGTCTCAACACAATCTAGTCTCAAGTGGTTGTTGGTGTTCCAATTTCAACAACCTTCGACTATGGACACTATGATTTATGTCATTTTGTTAAATATGGGGTTTCAGGATCAAGTCTACTCATGTACTTCGATGGCCCATATATAATGACATGAATCATTTTGGAACGATTATTTATATCACAGTTAAAATAATCCAGAAATCATAAATTTCATAAACATAAAATATTATGTTTACATGAACCTTTCAAAACAACTAAATAAAGCCCTTTACAAACTCCCACTGAAATTAAGACTACATCTTAATTTCACTTATCCTACAGCTACAGTCCGCGACTCGTGCTTAGGCCTAAGGAGTGGCTTCGTTAATAGATTAGCAACGTTCTCATTTGTTGAAACTTGCTGATCTACTTAACACCTCTGTCATTTATCTCACGGAATAGGTTATACCTACCCTCAAGGTGTTTGGACCTCTGATGTGCAGCTAGTCTCATCTATGCTGGGAATCACATCAAGTTCAGTGATGAACTCTTCTTTCCAAACAACCTCTTTCGCCGCTACCCAAGCTGCGAAATGTTCAGCTTAAGTCATGGAGTCAGCAACAGTGCCTTGCACCGCCAGACAGACACAAGATATAACCGGACTGTGACCGGAAATCATCTTTGTCTGTTGGAAACTTGCCTTTCAGACTCTACCGATCTTTGTTAGGAATAATATAAATATTTACTAATTGTTATTGTCGTATATCATCAATTAACCTAATAATTATATATTTGAATAATATAAATATTTACTAATTGTTGATCTCTTACTTTTTATCAAATTTAAATATATATATATATATATATATATATATATCTATTTTAAATATTTTAGCTTAATTTTTAATATAAATTATTGTTTAGATAATAGCAATACGAATATTTTTATACAATTAACTTTTTTGGAAATGAAGTATGTTACAATTTTTTTTAAAAATTTTATGTGTATATTTGATAAAATTAGTGGATTATAGATTCTTTTTATTTTAAAAAAGATTCCTATAACTTTTATATTTATTTTATAATTTATAAACATAATTAGTGTATTAATTCATTTAATTATTCTTACCATTATTGATTACATATAAATATATAATATAATTACAAAATTAATTAGTTAATTAAAAATAAAAAGGATTAAAAACTTTTGTTAGATTTCGTATAATAAAAAAAGGAAATATACTTTTATATTTGAAGTAATGAAAGATATTGCAATATATTATGATTACTTAGAATTTAGTTTTACAATATTACTCTTAATGAATTTGTTAAATAGTTTATATTTCCAATGACACACCATGTAAATAACAGTTCAAAGGGAGGTTAGTTTCAAAAAAACTTGTCTGTTTTAATAGTATAAATATAACTAATTTGAAAAACCATCGCGCGATTTGCTTCTTATTTTTAGGGACTGTTTATGGTAACGTAATATTCATTTAATAAATTCTATATTTCAAAAACGATAACCAATTAAAAAAAATTGAAGTAATTTCTTATTTTTGTATTAAACTTTTTTAAAAAATAAAAATCATAATAAAAATAACCAACAAAAAATTTTATATTAATTTCTTATTTAAATATTTTATTTATTATTTTGTATTAAATTCTTGTTTTCGAAACTAAAATAAAAGAAAATAACTAACAAAAAATATTGTATTCTTATTTAAATTATTTATTTAGTAAAAGATTCTTTTGTATTTATTTCTTATTTTTAAAACAATATTTATAAAAAAAATATTCAATGAAAAAATAATAATTTGTGTTAATTTTTTATTTAAAATTTTTATTATAAAAATATTATTGTATTTATTTTTTCTTAGAAAAAAAAATTTAACCATCGAAAAATAATATTTCTGTTTTAATTTAAATGATTTATTTATAATATTATTTTTATTAGTTTCTTACTTTTGAAAACAAAATTTTAATAGTTTCCAACAAATTAATATATTTGTATTTAATTTAAGGATTTATTTATATAAATATTTTTATACTAATTATTTTTTGAAAAAATAATTTATATTAATTATTTGTTTTGAAAAACGAATTTGATATTAAATATTTGGTTTATTTTATTGATTTATTTATATAAATATTAAATTACTTAAGAATCTTATACGGCAATTTAATCTTTTAATAAGAAAAATAAATGTTAATCTAATAAAAAATAGAATCAATGCTAGTGTAGTAATTAATAATTATAGTTAAAATTAGTGCTATTGAGATTAATTTTCACTTCTATTTAAACTGCTATTCTTCTCATTGTCCTAAACCCTAAAATCTTATTCTCCCCTACTCTCCTTGCGGGTCAATCAAACTTTGGAGATTCGGTGGTGGATTTTTGCATCTCTGCTTCAATTTGTCAGATTGTTTGAAGAAGTAGAAGCTACTTGGTGAGTCGTTTGTTTTGAGTCTCTCGCGTGTTCTTTTTTTCTTTCTTCGATTTGGTTTTCAGCCGCGTTTCTTATTAATTTACTATTTTCTCCTTCCATGTGAGGTTAGTTCATCTTTCCTTTTATTATTTGTATTATTCTTTTTCGATCTAGATATGTATGTTATGTCTCATAAGTTTTGATAAGTTTTTCTGTAGACTGAAGCTTAAATCAGTTAGTGTATTGACTTAGTAAATTTTTTTGGCTGCGTTGTTTCTTCGTTAACTTTCTAGTGAATTTCAACATTTTGTTCTCGTTGAAAACTTGAAATTCATCTAAGTGGAACTGTAAATATGTCTGTTTAAGTAGTATGTTTTTATTGGTAGACAAATGGAGGATCAAAAGCCATCGAGTTTAACGTTTGAGATAGATAACTTTTGTGAGAAGGAAGGTTTGATATCATCACCAAAATTCACAAGCGGCGGCTGCCAATGGTAAATGTAAATATTATATGTTGTGTTTTGAATCCGGATCTAATCCTCTAGATTGAACAAGTAACTTTGTCTCTGTTATAAGCTTTATAACTAAAGCTTTTAGTTAATATGTATCCTTTCCTTTTTCAGGTATCTTGAGGTTTATCCCAAAGGAAAACATGTTGATGATCACTTGTCTCTGTTCCTCGGTGTTGGGAATCCTAAATCATTGGGAATCCAAAGGAACCCATTCATGCGATGGGCGATGGACATTGTCGGCCCTCTCCCGGCTTCGCACCAAAAGAAGTTCATCCTCATAATGACCGACTACTTCACCAAGTGGGTCGAAGCCGAATCCTACTCAGAAATCAAAAACCTCGTTCATCAGGATTCTGGGAAATGACCTCCGTTCGTCCCGAGCCAGGCGAGGAGACTAGCTGACCTACCGACGAACTGGACTGAACGGAATCATCTTCGGACAATCTAACCGAATACAAGTCCCGACCCGAGGAAGACGCTGAACTAGAATCGATTCTCATAACTTACAATACAACAAAGCAACAAACCTAGAGAGAGAAAAATCTAGAGAGAAGGGAGAGCGAAATACCTGCGAAAGGAGAGAAATGAAACTGGAGAAGAGCGGAGCAAGATATATATAAGCGAGCGGGGAAAATCTCGAGACAAGCGCAATGATGACCCCTACGCAACCCTTCGGCTTCCCACGTTTATAGATGCCATCATTGCAACATGCCGACTCTTCGATGCCCCGCCAGTTCCCAAGAAATTTCTCGCACCCCCCGAAGAAGAAGAAAAAAGGCACACGGATTCAATTAACGGACCGGGCCGATTCCGAATAAATATTGGCCCAACTAAGCATTGATCAAATCCGCCGACCTCGATACCACGAAGATCGACGAACTGGGGGGGGGGGGGGGGGCTTACTGTCATATATGGGTTTAGCACCCCACCCATTTAGAAGGCCCAATACCTATTCTTCAGCTCAAGGTCAGCCCAACAAGAAATCCAAGGCCCAACAAGCGATAAAGGGCCAGAACGAATATGCCAGACCAAGCTCGTTTACATCGGCTCGGCTCGGCTCGACCTGAACAAAACGACAACGAGCCGGCTCGGCTGCACAAACGTCCAAGGAATGTACGGCTGAGCCCATCTCGTTATCAAGTACGGCCCAATCCGCACGAGCCCGACGAGCAGTCAACGGCCTGTAGAAAGTACGACCGTATTTTACTATAAATAGGAGTCGTCACAGTACATTAATGTAACTTTTTGGGATGTGTGCACTTTTTACTACTTTCTCTCTCTAGAATCCATTTTCCGAATTGTAAACCGAGCACGTCTCCCGACCTGCTCGGATATCTGAATATAAAGACACGCTCGTTCCGAGCATATTATTCTCCTTTAACGAACCCGAACACGATTCCCTTCTCATCCATCCCGAGCACACTTCTAACTCCTGCTAGTCTATGAATCTAGTCGGTTCTCTCTCAAGAACAACTTAGTTCCTTCGGACCGAGCACGTTAACTCTCTAGCAAGACGCGCATCCCGACCCTGTGACCACCTCGGTTATCACATCATTTTTTCCTTGTTGATAGGTTATTCCAGTGAGTGAGCTCTTCATAAAGCATCCAGACATTGCAGTAAACTTCAAACCAAATAGCCAATTGGTGAGGACGACATACATAAATATCTTACTCAGTCTAATCGAGTCACTGAGCAAGCCTCCACATAGCTTAACGGAGGATGAGCTAACCAAAGCTAGCAGTGAGTTGATTGATCTAACAGAAGCAGGCTTCAAGCTAGACTGGTTGAAGACAAAGCTTAATGAGGTTTCTTTGGAGAGGAAGAAAGCAAATGAGGATGGTTCTCGTTTCCAAGAACTGGAGAAACAAGTCAAGAATCTCAAAGCTGAACTGGAAATGGAGAAGGAAAAATCTGCTACTTTATCTGCTAAAGTGGTGTCCTTAGAGAAGACCGTGTCGGATATCATAGAGCTGAACAAGAAGCGGAAATTAAGCCCAGATTAATTCTCCCAATATTACATGTAATCTCAGATATTTCTAGGTATATCTAAACACGAATTATCATGTTTATTGCTTAATTTTTTCAGTGTTGAAGCTTTTGGAAGTTTTACAGTATGGTTTTGGACTATCTTATATATATATGTGAAAACAATCGAACTACTATATGATACAAAAAATATACATACACTGCTTCAACAAAGCAATCAGGCAGTTTCTTTTTGTTTGCATTTGTTTCTCTCTTAATTACTCTAGAGAAGGAAAAGGCTTTCTAGCATTCTAAACATTCCACAACATGAAAAATCAATAGAGCAACTAATTGAAATACGTATGAAGTAATTATAGTACTTTTTTTGCTAATCATTTTACATCTACATATCTCCCTGCTTGCTGGTCATACACAGATGTCATGATCTGTATGGACTCCATTCCTCGCTGGCTTCCCGATCTGTAAGCAATCAATCGGTGGAACAGTTGGCGAATTGAGCAATCCAAATGTTTTCCAACAAAATGGATCATACATGTGGTACTGTTCTTGCACTGGTTTGAGCTCTATGCCTGATAATTGCACATCTACGCAAGGGAAACTGTCACTGCAAGCAAAATGGACAGGCTTTACGGTATAGGTTCCACGTATCTTCTCATAAGTAACTCCTTCTACAGCCACTGCTGAAGTCTGGTTCTTGCATTTGCTGTGATCACAGTAGAATTGATCTATCACTATCGGAAGCTGAACTTCTGTGAGCTGAATGTTTGAGAATAGTACTCCTTTCACTGATCCTACACCTCCCTGCATTACCATTTCCCAAAAATTCATCTTTAACACATTCAAGCTAATGGAGATTTCACTCAGTCAGGTTTTGTTTTGTTTCTACGAAAAGATTTATTGTTACCTGCCAGGTCTTGATTCGAACACCGGTCATTGTGTTGTGCATAACTATATCTCTGACTGTTATGTTGGAGACACAAGCTTTGGTACTGTCTTTACCAAGACTCCCTATGCTGATTCCATGTCCTGGTCCACAATTCACATTGTGAACATACACATTGGAGCAACCTGTTTGAATTGAAATACAATCATCTCCTGCAAAACAGAGGAATCACATTCACTGATATCAAGACCTCATTTTGACGAGTTTTATGATGTGTTTTTTTTTTGACAAATTAAATGGGATTGTACCGCAAGCTAGTGTGCTAGTGTGAATCATGACATCTCTGGTGTTCTGAAGATGAATCCCATCTGTGTTTGGACTGTCTCCAGGTGAGGACACGTTCACGTCATGAACTAAAACCTGGACGCAGTTATCAAACTTGAGGTGACATTGAGGACTGTTCTGAATGGTTATACCGGTCACTGTCACGTCAATACTTCCATAGAATCGTAGCGCCTGCACCGTGAAACCAGAGGTAAATAAAATAGTAAAAAAAAAACATATAGAGACTAGTTCATTTTAGTGTTTCTCACCGTTGGTTTAATGCTTGGCATTCCATTAAGCTCACTTCTTATCTGCCAAGTGAAGTTAAAACAAAACAAAAAAACAGAGTTTTGTGTCAGATGATTTTTGTGTGGATATGAAGAATGAGATGCAGAAAAAACAGAGTTTTACCGGCATTGGGGGACGTTCTTGAACCGAATTATTTAAGGGGGAAATGAGCTTGAAGTCATCATCGATAGGATAATCAAAAGGGTTATCTTGTTGCCACCAAACAGTGCCTCTTCCATCAATAACACCGTTTCCTTGTATGGTAATTCCTTTGAGCTTCGTGAACTCAATCCACCACATTAGCCCTCTTCCCCATGACTCAGAATCTGTTGGGGCTACAATCATTCCGTCCAGCTGCAACAAAACAAAAGCTCAAATCTTTCTATCCAACTAGTACATATTTTTCATTTTTGTTTTGAAATCTTACAAGTTGAAGTTTGACGATCAATTTCTCACCTGGAATACAATGTCTGCTTGACAATAAGGACCTGAGAAGGAAATTGGGCCAACTAGGAAGATGTAGTCAGACGGTATGACCATCGTTGATGCCTCGACTTTGCAAGCAGATGCCCACGCCGCTTCAAACGCCTGCAGATTTTATTTAATTACCATTTTTTTAATTCTCAGAGTAAACACAATTATGGAGGAAAAAGACAGAGAGATTATGGTCCCCTCTTGAATCGGGTAATTTTGTAGTCACGTCTCTATATTCGTTTGCTTGTGTTTTGGAGAATTAAAACATTAAAAGGAAAAGAAAACGAAAAGACAAAAGTTAATTGACTTTACAGATAAAAAAAAGAAATCTTTTGTGAGCTCTGTTTCTTGTTCTGTCTCGTGTTACCTTCTCAACTGTAATTCACGTTCTGTTTTGTTTTTCTTAAAATAATTATAGTGAAAGCGAAGATTAAATTCTTGATTTAATAAAGAAGCACTAGGTTGAATTTGTAACTAAATAGAGAATTTTGTTGAGTATGTACCTCAGTGTCATCACTCATGCCATCACCCTTAGCGCCAAAATCAAGCACATTGAATTCTTGAGAGCCCTCAAGTGGCTGCAGCGGAAGAGGTGGTGGTGGCGGTTGGACTTGTGGTGGTTGTGGCACGACAGGTGAGCCGGATTTTGGTGGCGGAGTTTTCAGCTTTGGTTTTGGTTTTGGTTTTGAGTTATGGGAATGACTATTTTTGTGGCTGTTCTCATGGCTATTTGGTTTCTTGTTGGTCAAGGAATCAGACAAAGAGGAGGAACTGCTATGGTGGTGTCTCCAGTGTCTTCCTTTTCTGGCAATGCAGGTCTCTAGAGTTGTAGACCAGACTAGAATTGCCAATAAAGTCATCATTGTGATGCTTCTCAGCATTTGACTCTCTCTTGTTATCATGTTTGTTTAGTTGTATGGTTTATGTTTCCTCTTGGTGGTTTGAGACAGAAGAAGAGAAAGAGACTTTAGTTTATTTGTTGGTTTTGATTGAATGAAGAGAAAAGGTTTTGGGGTATATATAAGGAAGCGGTCCAAGAATTTAGAAGGACTCAGTCACGGGAGTCCAACATGGAATTTCATGATAATTAAGAAAACACTAGTGTCTGACCAGCGTTTAACGAGGATTTATTCTTATTTTTATTTAAATTTTTAGATTTAGTGGAACAATAATGTTAGAATATTTATCATTTTTTATTATATTACAATTTTTGTTGAGTGGGTTTAATTTTATTTTTTTATTGTCATCTTATGAATTAGTTTTTGTTTTAGTTTTTATGGTTTTTAACACTTTATATCGTTTTGTCAGTTTTTAGTGTTGTATTTTAGTTATTGAATTTATACCGGCAAGCTAGTACAATATTATATACTACTTTTTTATTTTAATAATAATTTATTAATTTTAATGATTATATAATTTATAAAATAATTATCTATTAAATTATATAATTATATGTACCAATTGATTTAGTAACTTAATTATGCTTGATTTTATTTCTTTAAGTTAAATTTTAGTTAAGAATAGTTTATAATATTTATTTTAATATTAATTTCGAAATTAATTATTATTTTATTAAATTTTCGAAAAAAAATTTCGTTAGATATGATTAGGATAAAAAAAGGAAAACAAAAGATATTATAAAATATTATGAATAAATCAATTATAAATTGTTTTACAATTTTACCCTTAATGAAGAATACAATTCCTAATAAAATCAAGGGCAAATTTCGAAAACAACATTTATGTACCATGGTCAATATCCTGTTTTAATAGTATAGATTTATTTTAGTATTAATTTCAAAATTAATTATTATTTTATTAAATTTTTGAAAAATATTTTCGTTAGATATGATTATGATAGAAAAATGAAAACAAAAGATATTATAAGATATTATGAATAAATCAAATATAAATTGTTTTACAGTTTTACCCTTAATGAAGAATACAATTCCTAATAAAATCAAGGGCAAATTTTGGAAACAACATTTATGTACCATGGTCAATATCCTGTTTTAATAGGTAAGATTTATTCTTATTTTTATTTAAATTTTTAAATTTAGTGGAACAATAATGTTAGAATATTTATCATTTTTTTATTATATTACAAATTTTGTTGACTGGGTTTAATTTTATTTTTTTTATTGTCATGTTATGAATTAGTTTTTGTTTTGATTTTTATGGTTTTTAACACTTTATATCGTTTTTTCAGTTTTTAGTGTTGTATTTTAGTTATTGAATTTATACCGGCAAGCTAGTACAATATTATATACTACTTTTTATTTTAATGATAATTTATTAATTTTAATGATTATATAATATATAAAATAATTATGTATTAAATTATATAATTATATGTACCAATTGATTTAGTAACTTAATTATGCTTGATTTTATTTCTTTAAGTTAAATTTTAGTTAAGAATAATTTATAATATTTATTTTATTATTAATTTCGAAATTAATTATTATTTTATTAAATTTTCGAAAAAGATTTTCGTTAGATATGATTAGGATAAAAAAAAGAAAACAAAAGATATTATAAAATATTATGAATAAATCAAATATAAATTGTTTTACAGTTTTACCATTAATGAAGAATACAATTCCTAATAAAATCAAGGGCAAATTTCGGAAACAACATTTATGTACCATGATCAATATCCTGTTTTAATAGTATAGATTTATTTTAATATTAATTTCGAAATTAATTATTATTTTATTAGATTTTTGAAAAAGATTTTCGTTAGATATGATTATGATAGAAAAAGGAAAACAAAAGATATTATAAGATATTATGAATAAATCAAATATAAATTGTTTTACAGTTTTATCCTTAATGAAGAATACAATTCCTAATAAAATCAAGGGAAAATTTCAGAAACAACATTTATGTACCATGGTCAATATCATGTTTTAATAGGTAAGATTGTCTTCCTAACAAACTTAACAGACTAAAACCTTTTTGGCGTAAGGTTTGATCCGAACCAAACGGCACCAAATCGACGGAATCTGTTTCTCAGTTTTCGGTTACCATTATGGTCTGGAACCCCTTGCTGATTGATAAACTTTTAAAAGATTACTAGATTTTGATCCGCGCTTTCTAAACACGGGTTTATTTTTCTTTACAGATTTTACATTTTATTTATTTTGTTAATAGTAATTTAGATTTTAATTATGCAATCTAATTTTGATTGTAATTGTTTATCCCGCATTATAAAAAGTGAGTTAATAATTTAGATTTTTAAAAATGAATTGTGTGTTATTTGGGAAGAGATAAATCGTAAAATTCAGAGATTAAAATAAAAATTTCGCATTATATGTTTTAATCTGTGTTGTATCGTAAGATCATGGTTTGGAAATATATATATATATATATATATATATATATAACAAACAATTGTGAAAGTTATGTGGTATAAGTTTAATTTTAATTTCATTTATCTAAAATATTATTTTATAAGATAATATATATTTATAAAATTATTATGTTGTTATATTTACGAAAATAGAAACAGAATAATCTGTATATATATATATATATATTTAACACATGTTGTAGTTGAAGGAATTTCTAGCAGTTCCTAATCCAATTAGGCAACCCTGGTCTGAATTCCAAGCCTAGGATCTAGGGTTCATGTAATTGAATCATTGGGATCTCAAAATTACCTGGTGATTAGCAGCGGAAGATTTGCAGATAATCGAGATCTAGAGCGCCTCAAATGCTGCGTCTCTACTGGTATCCACACGCACACAAACTGAACAGCAGGGATGCTAGTGCCTATAGAGATCCAATCTCTTCAGAGGTTTCTATTCAAGTTCTGGTGGCTGTAAATTAGGTTAAAAATTAGTTTAGGTCGACCATATATCTTATATATGTCGACTTAAATCATAACGGAATTAACCAACGATTAAACCGAATTAATCTGATTAATCCGCGAGTGCATCGATCGATGCACTATCTGCATCGATCGACACTGCCCCAGAATATTGATATCGAATGCATATCAAATATGCATTCACTGGATCATTACATTAATGATCAACCTCCTCTTTAACGCCCAGTTTGCTTAGGTGTGTGACCCTGTAGTATCATATAACACTAGCAATGAGTTCTCAACTCATTGATCATAAGTGGCTTCTAGCAAAGCGTTATGACTACCTAGTGTCATATGATTGTCTCATCTCGACAATACGACTTTCACTTGGAGTAAGTACAGTAGATTTCAGGACATTCCCAACAATCTCCCACTTGTACTGGAATTTTTTATTCCTTCAATCCCTTCGTCACTATATCTCGATCTGGCATAAGGCAAGATCTGTGTCACCCTTATTTAGCCAAGATCATGTTCATCGAACTCCGATTTATACTGACAAGACAAACGACTGACAATCACCTCGTTTGAGTGTGGCCACACATTTCTCAGTATCAAATCTTCGATGGGCCCTGAGATATTTATCTCCTGTTATATAGGAGGGACAAATCCCATCTTGTTCCATCTCTGTCTCTTCACACGCTTCATGATACGCCCAATCAATGCCTTTATAGTCACCGGTTACGGCTGACGTTTGACAAGGTTAAAGCGGACCAATTCACATGTAAGAAAACATGATGAACTCAGGTCTAAGGACTATACTCTATAGTCGTAATGAAAACTCTCATGACACTTATATAACTATCCCGTAGAGTTCTCATCAGTGGGTCATGTCCGATCCTGCGTTCTCCAACACATATCTATGTGATTGACTTTAATACTCTTATTAATGACTCCATGAAACTTAGTCATCAGTCACCTCACATGCTAGTCTCACGCGGTTGTTAATGTCCCACTTTAACAACCTTGACCAGGGACCAACATAATTTATGTCATTTATTATCTATAGGGTTTCATGATCAAGTCACATACTTGATGACCTATAAAATGTCATAAATTACTTTGGGACTATTATTTAATAACATTATTAAATAATACAGATGTCAGATTTCAATAACATAATCAAATTATGTTTATACGAACATCATATCATAACTAAAATTAATAACAATGACTCCCACTAAAATTAAGATCACATCCTAAGACATCTAATGCCTTTAGCAGTAGTCTGACCCTTATTCGCTCTTGCTCAGCGTGTGTCGAAAGACACTGCGTCTTGCTAAGAGTAATATCAAGCGTCATTTGCACGAAGCCCTTCTTGGAATCCTGCATATTGGACATGTGCAAGGCCTTATCACTATAAGTATCTTGACACAATCCAATTAGCTTATCCAATCTATCTCTATAGATTCTTATTCCAAGAATGTATACGGTTTCTCCCATAATTTTATCGAAAAAACAACTTTCGAATCAAGTCTTAACAGACTGAAATAATGGAACTTCGGTATGTTATCAACATACAATACCAGAAATGCAACTGCGCTCCCACTAGTCATCTTGTAAACACACGGTTCCTCTTCGTTTCTGATAAAATCAAACCTTTTGATTACTTCATCAAAACGAAGATTCCAACTCCGAGATGCTTGCTTCAATCCATAAATGGATCGATGAAGCTTGCATATCTTCCTAGCTTCATTAGGATCAATGAAAACTTCAGATTATGTCATGTACACATTATTTTCCAGAATTCCATTAAGGAAAACTGTTTTCACATCCATCTGCCAGATCTCATAACCATTATGAGTGGCGGTTGCTAGGAGAATCCGTATAGACATAAGCATGGTGTCTGGGAATAGGTTTCTTCATAGTCAATACCATGGATTTACTTGAAACCTTTTGCCACCAACCAAGCTTTGTACATTTGAATACTACTAACCATGTCAACTTTTTCTTCTTGAAAATTCATTTACTCACAATGGTTTCTACACCATCAGGTAAATCAACCCAAGTCATACTTGGTTCTGTGACATGGATCCCATTTCGGATTCAGCGGCTTTCAGCCATTTTCGGAGTCAAGGCCCATCATTCCTTCTTCAAAATTCGCAGGCCCGTCACTTTCAATGATCAGTAGATCACGGCAATTAGTTACGAGAAATCCATATTTCTCGGGTTCGTGACGGATCCTCTCGGATCTGCGAGCTTCAGCTTTCTGTAAAAGTCGCGCACACATATCTCATATGTATACTTTTACCACGACCTAATTAACCAAGATTTAAACCGTAGTTAATTAAGTCATAAACCAAAATCAATATTTGGTTCGCGATCTGTGTCGATCGATGCAACTTTGTGTCAATCGACACTTCTTCAGAAACTCGCCATTTAAATGTATATCAAATATACATTCACCAGATCTTTATAAACTCTAGGCACCACAGGTGCAGGTTCTACAACTCTTTGTAGATCCAACTGCTGCTCTTCCTCATCAGGTTGAGCAGTCTCCTGTGATTTTTCGAGTTGTACTTTTACTCCCACTGTTCTTCTTGGAAAGAAAGTCTTTCTCAAGAAAATATAGTTCCGAGCAACAAACAATTTGTTCTCGAACTGGTTGTAAAAGTAACATGCCTTGGTTTTGTTAGGACAACCAATGAAGTAGCACTTATCAGATTTGGGTGTGAGCTTATCAGAGATTAAACGTTTTATATAAGTCTCGCAACTCCAAATCTCCATGATGGATAAATCAGAAACATTTACATTCCACATCTCATGTGGTATCTCTGTAACTGATTTTGATGGAACTCTATTTAAAGTAAACTCAAACATTTCTAGAGCGTATTCTTAGAAGGATAATGGAAGATCTAAGTGACTCATCATTGATTGAACCATATCTAATAAAGTCCGATACAGGAGGAGTGAATTGTGAAACACTTTCACAATCTCTCAGATGATCACTAAATTCTTGACCTAAGTATTCACCTCCATGATCTCATCGTAGAGGTTTAATACCTTTGCCAAATTGATTCTGTACTTCATTTTGGAACTCTTTGAACTTTTCAAAGATTCTGACTTATGCCTTATAAATAAGGCATAACCGTACCTTCTGAAAATATCAGTAAAGGTAATGAAGTACTGAAATTTTCTTCTAGCACTAGTGCTCATCGGCCCATATACATCCGTATGTATAAAGCCCAATAAGCCTCTGGCCCTTTCATTTTGTTCGTTCGCAACCTGTATCGACCGACACATCGTTTGTGTCGATCGATGCTACCTTTGCTGAAAGGGGCCTTCGTCATTTTACCCAATAAACAAGATTCACTTTACTCATTGTGATTCATAATCATATGAGCCCAAAAGCCCATCACTATGGAGCTTCTGAATCTATTTCTCATTTACGTGGCCCAAAACGACAATGCCAGAGAGAAGTTTGATTCGTATCATTTGACTTGAATCTCTTGGTATTAATGTTATAGTTAGGCACATTCTGGTTTAGAACATAAAGTCCATTCTCTAATGGATTGCTACTATAAAATGTATCACTGTAATCAAATGAATAACACTTATTCTTAATTTGAAAACTGATATCCTTCTATATCCAAGCAAGGATTAGAAATAATCTTTCTGCTCATAGCAGGTACATAGTAGCAGTTTTAAGTTCAAAACATGCCATAAAAGAAAACAAATGAAATACTCCTACGGCTAATGCAGCAACTCTTGCTTCATTTCCACGCATAGATCCACTTGTCCTTTCTCCATAGTCCTACTTTTGCTCAGGCCCTGCACATTTTCACAAAATATGAGTACCACAGCTGGTATCCAATACCCAATAAGTAGGACTATAAGAAGTAACATTTACTTCTATAACATAATACCTGAAGAAGAAGTCTCGTACGTCTTCTTCAGTTTCTCATAATCTTCCAAGAATTTATTGCAGTTTCTTTTCAAATGCCCATAACCATTACAATAACGGCACTTAACATCTTCAGAAGGACTGGTTTTAACCTTAGGAACATGGCCAGACTCGCTTGGATTCACAATCGAGCTCGTCTTGCCATCACCTTTGTTCTTACCAAGTTTCTTAAACCTTTTACCCTTTTGTACCATAAGGACATTTGGGGTGTCCTTCTTGATGTTAGGTTCAACAGTCTTAAGCATCCCATGCAATTCAGTCAACGTCTTCGTCAAGTTGTTCATGTTATTGTTCATAACAAATTGATCATAGCTTGACGGCAGTGACTGTAGAATGATGTCAGTAGCCAACTCTTGGCTAATGGGACAATCCAGTTTCCCCAGGTTATCAATATAACCCATCATCTTAATGACATGAGGACTAACTGGTTCGCCCTTTGGTAGCTTGCACTCAATCAGAGATCTAACCGTCTGGTATCTCTGAGTTCGTGCCTGCTCCTGAAACATACTTTTCAGGCCAGTGATCATCTGTATTGGCGACTCCACGTACTCATATTGCTTCTGCAATTCCGAGTTCATGGTAGCCAACATGAGACAACTCACATCCACCGCATCATTAGAATGCTTATCCCAAGCATCCTTATCTGACTGCCAGGCATTGGCTCGGTACTTCTTGGGGAGAACTTTCTCAAGGACATAGTCCTTTTTCTCCTGTTTGAGAACAATTCTCAAGTTCCGATACCATTCAAGAAAGTTGGATCCATTTAACTTGTTCTTCTCAAGGACGGATCGCAGGGAGAAATTGTTACGATGGTTTGTGCTAGACATAGCTGAAAAACAAGGGAGGTAATAGTTATGATGTTCAAGAAATGAGAAGTCTTAACAATTAAGAAGACTCGCATTATATTCAAACAATGTTTCCTCAAATGAATATAATGATCCAAGACCCATACTTCACTAAACTTGAGTGAGCCACTGGCTATCACCCAAATTGTAGCTATCTAGGTAAGCAACAACTTTGCTAGTTATATCCAATATAACTCTTGGTTGTGGATCGACATCTTATGTCCAATCCACCTGATGTCTCTGAGCCCAAAACGATTTTGATGGCCCAGTCAAGTAAACCAATCTCTTCAGTCATGTAATTGTTGATGTCTTGCACTGCAAGTCCATCAACACGATTACTTCCTGTCTTACCCATGAAATTGTGGACATCTTGCACTGCAAGTCTATCACACAATTAAATGGGTCTTGACAGTTGACAAGATTGGAAAGACATCAAGTATCACTTGATATTTGGTTGAGGAACGGAACCTTTTAAAACGTTCAGTTTTAATATGTTTTAATTCTTATAATTAATTTATTTATCTTGCTTTGGTTCTGTGGTTTCAGGTTCAATAACCTAAACTATCAAATCTGATGTCGACCGACACTACTATAGTGTCGATCGATGCAGAATAACCAAAAGCAATCCGCGATAACCGATCAATCCAATTGATCCGGTTTTGAATACCGGTCAGCGTCGATCGATGCTACATTAGCATCGGTCGATGCTAACCTAATCAAACCAATCGCAATTAAACCATTCACAGTGTTCGACCATCATTAACCAAGCTCGATAACCGGTCCAATCCAATTGAACCGATTCATCAATCTCGCGAGGTTTGTGTCGATCGATGCAACGCTTGTGTCGATCGACACTAGGCAAAAACTAAGGTTTATTCGGGTTTTCGCCCTGCATCGATCGATGCCGGATTGGCATCGATCGACACCATGCGAAAAACCCTAAATTTTATTCGGGTTTTCGCCCTGTGTCGATCGATGCCGGATTGGCAACGATCGACACTATGCGAAAAACCCTAAGACGTTTTTCGAACAAACCCTAAACTAGGTTTTTCATGAAAACGAATTTTAGCAAGTTTGTATCAACTATACACAGATTCAGATTCAACTAATCTAATCAACATGCTACAGATTCAATGGAACCCTAAAGCTCTGATACCACTGAAGGAATTTCTAGCAGTTCCTAATCCAATTAGGCAACCTGGTCTGAATTCCAAGCCTAGGATCTAGGGTTCATGTAATTGAATCATTGGGATCTCAGAATTACCTGGTGATTAGCAGCGGAAGATTTGCAGATAATCGAGATCTAGAGCGCCTCAAATGCTGCGCCTCTACTGGTATCCACACGCACACAAACTGAACAGCAGGGATGCTAGTGCCTATAGAGATCCAATCTCTTCAGAGGTTTCTATTCAAGTTCTGGTGGCTGTAAATTAGGTTAGAAATTAGTTTAGGTCGACCATATATCTTATATATGTCGACTTAAATCATAACGGAATTAACCAACGATTAAACCGAATTAATCTGATTAATCCGCGAGTGCATCGATTGATGCACTATCTGCATCGATCGACACTGCCCCAGAATATTGATATCGAATGCATATCAAATATGCATTCACTGGATCATTACATTAATGATCAACCTCGTCTTTAACGCCCAGTTTGCTTAGGTGTGTGACCCTGTAGTATCATATAACACTAGCAATGAGTTCTCAACTCATTGATCATAAGTGGCTTCTAGCAAAGCGTTATGACTACCTAGTGTCATATGATTGTCTCATCTCGACAATACGACTTTCACTTGGAGTAAGTACAGTAGATTTCAGGACATTCCCAACAGTAGTGGTATATATAACTTACAAATTTGATAAAACAATCCGTTAAAGACTTCATTCATAAATAAATCATAATTTGACGCCTCAAATATTTGAATAATATAAATATGGAATAATTTTATTATTTTTATTAAGTTTAAAATATATCATATGAAATTCTTTAATATATATATATATATATATATATATATATATGTATTTTTTTTTTAAAACTCATGCGAAGATTGTTTTAAGAAATTTTATAATCGAAATTGGCTAATTTATTTTTCAACCCGTTCAATGATTTAAATATTTTGCAATTTGATGTAAGACCCGCTTAAAAGTGCAATAGTAAAAACATCAATCATAATATATATGAAACAAAAATAAAGAAAATATTTAAATATTTTATAAATATATTTTAAAATAAATCATAAATTAGAGAATATTAACTTATATGTACAAAATAGTTGATGTTTAAATTATTTAATTATATTTATCAATTGATTTAATAGTTTAATGATTGTATATACATTTGCTTTAATTTTAATTAATTAGGAAAGTGGATCCAATTATATTTTGATTTTTTGGTTACATGTTTAATAATTGTCTTGTTTGGAAACATGGATTGTAGAGATAATGTTGTATTACTTAATTACCCTTAATGAAATTTAAATAAATTATTAATGTGCAATGGCACAACTTGTAAATAACACATGAAGTTAATATTAGTTTTCTTTTGACTCTAATTTTTTAATAGTATTGATTATCTGCTTATGCAAATGTGAATGGATCAACACTTACATTTTGTGTAACGTTTCCCAAAACAATTATATCAAATTATACATAACTTTACAAAAAATATATTTACAAATCTAACACGAAGAATCAAACTAAATGAAATTAATAAAATTAATCCAATTTTAGCCTAGTTATAATAATAATAAAAAAAGAAATGTGGTTCAATTTAGAGGAATTGGTGCAACTTAATATTCCCAAAATGAATAACCAAACCAATATGAGTTCTTATATCTGAAATCACATGTCTAAGTAAAATAATAATATAAAATTATTTAAAACAATTTTTATATTTTATAATAATGTTTAAAAAAAAATATTAACCAATTATTATGATTTAGCTATTTGTAAATATTTATATATGTGCATGAACACGGAAAGTCACCTAGTTTTAAGTAAATACTTGATTTTGACCTTATAATTTTTTAAAATAATTTAGATTTTTTAGTTATACAATCTAATTTTTTTTTATAATTGTTTAACATGTGTTATAAAGCATGATTTAATGATTTTGATATTTTTAAAATGAAATATATATATTATTTTAAAGGAGTTATTTCATAAAGATAAAAAAATCATAATTTCACATTATAAATCCTAACCCGCATTCTAACGTAATATCATGGTTTTAGAGATAATTTATAAAATTATTAAAAAAACAATGGTTGTAATGTAGTATAAATTTAATCTTTATTACACATATCTATAATATTTTGTAGAACAATTTTTATTTGTATGTGAATTTTATTATGTGTTTTAATATTTTAATAAATAAATATTTACAAAAAGTACAAACATCATAATCTGTTTATATTTTCATTAGTTTTTCATTTTATTTTTAATGTTTATATAAATGAAAATTTTTTATTTCATCTTTTTAACCCATTTTCAAATAAGTAAAATTTATTTTTAATAATTAATAATTAAAACTTACTAATATATTTTTCAACAAGTCTTGTAGTCGTTTAAATAATTTGAAAATTTTATGAAACAACCCATTAAAAACTATAATCATAAAAACATCAACCATAATTTGAGTTAATATATATTTGAATAATATAAATACTGATTAATTTTTATAATTTATCAAATTAAAGTATATTTTATATTTTAAACTCATGAAAAAATTGTTTAAAAAACTTTAATAATCAGAATTGATGCTAATATATCAATTGAAATTGGTTAATCCACAATAATTCGGATTCCAACGTAAGATCATGATTTTAAATATAATTTTAAAATAATTTTAATAAAACAACCATTGCAATGTAATACAAGTTTAATCTTTGTTACACATATTTATAATTTTTTTGTAGAACATTATTTGTTTATATAGGAAATTTTATTATGTGTTTTAATATTTTCAAAATTAAATATTTACGAAAGTAGCAACACTGTTTATATTTTTCATTGGTTTTAAGTTTATTTTTAATGTTTATATAATTAAAAATTGTTAATTCGTCTTTGTAACCCGTTTTCCAATGAGTTAAATTTGTTTTAATACTTTTTAGTTAAAACTCACTAATATACTTTTCAATACGTCTTGTAGTCGTGTAAATAATTTTCAAATTTTAAGAAACAATCCGTTAAAAACTATAATCGTAAAAACATCAACCATAATTTAAGATATTGTATATTTCAATACTATAAATTTTGATTAATGTTTATATTTTTATCAAATTATAGTATATTTTCATATTTTAAAGTCATGCAAATTTTGTTTTAAAAACTTTAATAATCATAATTGGTTAATATATCAATTGAAAATTGTTAATAAATCTTTTTAACTTGTATTCTAGTAGGCAAATAGTTTTTTAAATAGTATATATAATTAAATTTGGTTAATATATTTTTCAATCCGTTTTCTAATGGTCTAATATAATTTTTATGTTTATTTTATATAAAATATAATTTAATAAACTTTAAAAATAAATACGAATTTAGTAATTGTTTTTAAGAAATCGAGAAATATAAAACAATTTGTAATATTTTGTTATTATATAAAATATATATTTATATTTCAAATAAAGAGAAGCTATTAAAAGATATTATGAATATATTTTTAAGAAAATCATGAATTAAGAAATATTTTGATTAAAATGTAATTAAAATTATTTTATAATAAATTTTAATAATAAATATGAAATTAATAATTATTATTATTAAGATAAAATAAAATTATTTATAAGATTTTCTTATAATATAAATATATTTATATTTAAAACAAGAAGATTTAAAAGATATTATGAATATATTTTAGAGTAAAATTATTAAATAATGAATATTTAGTGTGGTCCACATAGTCAAATTTTCGTAAATCGTTATTTATCCTTAATGAATATTAAAACACTCTAAAATTTGTAATGACATATTTCGTAATATACACATAAACCACATGTTAATCTACAAAACACTCCATTTTTTTAATAGTATTATTAAGGCAAATATCGAATGCAATTCGATGTTATTATCTAAATCATCATTAAAAATTTAGTCCAGAACATGGGTTGGGTATGGTACTAAACTAGATATATGTAAATTAGATCTTTTAAGTCCTTATCAATACTTTGAACAGAACAGATCCATGCATATATCTTATTCCGGTAATTTTGAATAATCTATTTAATTAATTGAGAACTGAGAATGCACCAGAATCGTTTTTACGAGGTTAATTACCCGCCTACCTTTAATGAGTTTTTTCCCCCTGAATTACATTAATTACCCTTAATGAATAATTACCATTTCATCGATTACTTTTCTAACGATTTACCTTACTTATTTTTACCCTAATTATTAGTTACAAGGTTTTTACATAACTGAGTCGCCTTGATTGTATTTGAGCCTTTTTGTTAGATTTACTGGGTCGTGGAAGTCCAAGATAAAAAGTCGGCCCCTTTAAGTTTAGCTCTACCCTTTATCTCTTATAATATCACGAGTGTTTGACCTAATTTTATACCGCCTTTAGAATTACTTTGCATTCGGTTTCCTAGGGTTTTTGTTTTGCTTAGAAGCTAATATACTATGGAGCCGTCTCTTCTTAGTGATGACGATGAGCATCCTCAATTCATATGTGATATTTTCTGATTATTGTACGTCTTATCGTGTTAGTATTTGTCTGATGTTCTAATTCGATTCGCTGATGATGCAGATATTGAAGGAACCTGTTGGTGAAGACGTCCGAGGGTACAATCCGTTTTTCCAATCTCACCGTGCTAAGGAAAAAAGGTAGTCCTGTTTTTGTTTTGTTTTAATCTCTCCACCTGATCTGTCTAACATGCTATCGTCGTTCTGTTGTCGTCTCTAGACTGGAATTCACGTACTTCGTTCCATGTTTGCGATCGTCTTTTAGATATCCAGTCGTTCGAGGTTCGCTTTTCTCATCTCCGTTTTTACGCTATTACCATTGATTATATTCTTATGGCTATTCTGTCTATTCCAGCCATCGGCCGAGCTGAGTGACATGATGTCATGGCTTTCATTCAATGGTCATTCTGCTTATCCATACTGCTCATCGAATACGCGATACAGATACAAGGTGTGCATCACACTTTAGTGTCTTTCGATGTTTTACAAGTAACTAAAAAGTCAATCAAGCATACATTTCATCGAGGTCTAAATCTCATGAATCTAAAATATTCCATAATGAAAATAACTTACGATTTTTGTTTATGTAATAGTAGAGGGGGGGGGAAAGTGGAAAAAACAGATAAGGCAAAATATGAAAGCATCGTTATCTCATATTAAAAATGATTAGATAAGGATATAATTTCTACGTAGGTTAGAGTTTAAACGTCGGTACTTTCTATACGTTTTCTCGGTTTATATGTTTTCTTGCATCATTAATCGACCTTGAGATATTCATAGTTTTTGTTTTATGTTTTCTCTTCGTATGAGTATGTCGTTCATTCGGCTTGATGCATCCGGTCCTTCTCCACTCCTAAGGTATTCTCCCAAGGATATGAATGGTTGTTATGTCGTTCCCGGTAAGGTGGCGCACCCGAGTTCACAAGTTGATGGACCTATATCTAGGTATGCATGCATATACATTATTAGTTGTGTATTTTGTACGTTCATGGCTCGGTTTTGTTCTTATTCTATGATATTTTTTGCAAGGGTCCTAAATTGTTTGATGTACGTTGTTAGATTTGATTGGGAGGGTCGTTAATGTTGGCAATATCCGATCGCGCAGCAATACGATTGGAGTGAGAGATCGCCGCGTAGTAGAATTCGAGTTGGAAAACCTGAGGTTAGTTCTTGCGTTGTTTACGTTTCGTCTCTTTGATTATGTTCTCATGATCCGGACTGTTGTTCTGTCTCAGATATATTCGTGTGCGTTGAAAATTGACTGGACAATACGCCCACGATTTTCTTCACAGGATCGGTGATGATGACAGTGGCAGATAAATATATGTATTCTACGTTTCGCGATGCTCACGGTATTATAGAGCATATATTACGTATTTCTCTTATGCTTGTGTTCATCTTTACGGATTTTATTATATGTGTTATCTTAAAGGTATCTCGCATGCTACCACTGCTTTTGCCTATTATGAGGTCTTGCTGCATCACTCGATGGAAGAGGTTCGCGAGATGCAGAGCCTTTTTGCGAAAAAAGATGACAGTGACGTTTGATACTCAATATAAGCTTGAGTTTTTTTGAACGTCAGACTTACGAGCAGTTTGCGTTTTGTTTTCTTATCTCATTTCGTTCGATTTGCCTGTTTTGATGCTTTATATATATACTACCTATACTAATTAGCAAACTAGATTAACAAATCAGCATCTCAAATCCTACATGTTTATTTGATTGCGTAATAACATACAACATGGAAAAATCATTTTTTAACAAAATACCGCTATGTCCGCACAAGGTGCGGACACCCCACCTAGTATTAGATAGAAAAGTTTGTTGAACAAAAGTTTAGTTTCTATATGAAAAATTATAGTTTTTAATTCAAAACCAATTAACAATGATGTAAGATACAAATACCACACACACACATATATATATATGCTAGGCAGATGTCTATACGTGACAGTAAATTTTCATGAACCGTAACGATTATGTTTAAGATTGCGTAAAAATATTATATTATAATAATAAAATAACATAAAATTTATTATTTATAAATTATGATACTTGTATATTTGTTATAAAATCATATAATGAAATAATATAAATTTATTATTTTATAATTCATCATTTCATATGTATTATAATGTTCAATATATTATTTTATTTTATAAATGTTTAAACCACCACTACAAGAAATCTGTCTCGTAGCCACGGACTAGCCGCGAAATGTTCGTGGCTACGTTTTTTAAGCCGCGGCTAGCTACGGAATACGCCGTGGCTATGTCCGTAGATATTTAGCAGCTATTCGTAGCTATGTAGCCACGGCAAACGAACGTAGCCATTCGTAGCGACGTAGCGACGAACAGTAGCGAAAGTTTCGTAGCTAAACTCATCCGTGAATAGTCGTGAAATACGTCGTAGCTATATAGCTACGACTTACGATAGCCGCTAGTCGTGGAAACATAGCCGCGGATCGCTACAAAAATATTGTGGAAATATATAGCTTCAACTAGCTGCGAATAATGTTGCGGCTTAGTTTGCTGCGGCTCATGTCGCGGATATCCGTGTCCCGCTCCTCCTTATCCACGACGTATTTTGTGGCTATCCGTAGCAGTGTCGATAAATTATTGAGTTCACGAGATGTCATTGTGTATGGTCATTCGGATGTTATATCAATCAATTCCCAGCTTTTTGCAGAGAATATATTCGATATAGCTACGGCCAAATTCGTGGCTAGTCGTAGCTATATCAAAAAACACGTTTCCAACTATTGCAACCACTTTCTGATTGTAAAAAAAATCTCATTAGCTACGGCCTAAGTCGCGGCTATCCGTAGCTTATGTTTGCATTATATAATGCACGAGCACTTAGCCTCTTTGACACACATTCTAGTTATTCAATAAATGAAAGGGAGGTTGTGAGGGAAAAAAAAGTAGAGAGAATCCGTTAAAAAAAATTGAATGATTCCTTCGTTTAATTTCTTTTATCACTATGAGTGATTTCTATTTGTCGAGAGATTGGATGTATAAACGTATAAAACGTGTTACTCAATTTGTGTCTAAAAAGTTTGAGGAGGGAGTAGACTTTTTTTATTTCATTTGCGTGTAATCAAGCTTATTATCTTGAACACCAATTCTTGTTTTGTCCGTGTAGAAGGTGCAAAAATCAAAAGCAACATGATGCCTATACTGTGGCGGCTCATATTAGGTCAAAAGGCTTTACGGAAAACTATTATGTGTGGACGCACCACGGAGAACAAGGTAACTATGGCGGTGAATCCTCTACAAGTAATTTTCACGGTGAAGCTTCCATAAGTCATAACCTGGCCGGAGGTGAAATAGGAACTGCAAGTTCCGATAGAAGAGTTTCGTGATCCTAATGAAGATTTCAACATGGTACCTGACGGTGTCGGAAATATCCAAGATCCAATCTACCATGATGTCGTTTACCAAGCTTTAGAAGCCGCAAATCAACCTTTATATGATGGGTGTGCTGATGGACGAACTCAATTGTACTTGACGTCGAAGGTGATGAATTGGAAGAACAATTTCAATATCCCGGAGGAATGCTTGGACGATATCACTCAAACTTTTAATTATGTTCTTCCATCGCCTAATAAAGCCCCGGCATCATATTACGAGACAAAGAAGTTGACGCGGTCTCTTGGGTTGCCATGTCATAAGATTGATGTCTGCGAGGATAATTGTATGTTATTTTGGAAGGGAGAAGATCGTGAATTGTCACATTGTCGGTTTTGTTTGAACTTCGAGCCAATTCTACCATATTCAGAATTGCTGTCAGGTTCCCGATAGCCTAGGATCTAGGGTCTAGTTAATTGAATCAAGGATCTGATCTCTGTTTACCTGGAGATTGGCAGCGGAAGATGGTCAGATAAACGAGATCTTTGGAGCACCTCAGATTCTGCGCCTCAGTCCACACGCACACAAGCTGGAATCCGCCAGGATGCTAGTACCGGGAATCGGATCTCCTGGGAACTGAGTTTCTAGAGGTTTCTATGATTTCTCCCTGAGAAAACACTGTCACAGGCGGCTCTTGTTCATCTAGGTCGAAAATCCATAAGCTCACTTATATATGTCGACCTTGACATAAACCGAAACATCAGTTTCGGTTTCGGCCTTGTGTCGACCGACACACTTAGTGGTGTCGATCGACACACATCTTGTGTCGATCGACACACCTCATTAAAACTCGTATTCGATGTCAATGCCAATGATCAACACCTCATTAAAACTCGTACTCGTATTCGACACACCCCAATACACATCGACTAGATCATATGCCAATGATCAATCCCATACGAACTATGTCCAACTTGCTTAGGTGTGTGATCCTGTAGGTTCACACGATACTGGAAATGAGTTACAACTCATTTATCATAAGCGGTTTCTAGCAAAACATCATGACTACCCAGTATCACATGAATTGTCCGATCTCGACAATACAACTATCTCTAGAGTGAGTACAATGTGATTTCAGGACATAATCCCAACAATCTCCCACTTGTACTGTAATCATCTATTCCTATAATCCCTTCGTCTCTATATCTCGATATGGCATAAGGCAAGAGACTGTGTCATCCTTATTATAGCCAACATCATGTTCATCGAACTCCTGATCTATACTGATAAAACAAACGACTGACAATCACCTCGTTTGAGCACGACCATGCATTTTCTCAGTATCAAATCTTCGATGGGCCCTGAGATATTTATCTCCCGTAATAGGAGGGACAAATCCCATCTTGTTCCATCCCTGTTTCTACACATACTTCATGATACGCAAAAGCAATGCCGTTATAGCCGCCAGTTACGGAACGACGTTTGACAAGGTCAAAACGCACCAATTCATATGCTAGAAAGCATGATGAACTCAGGTCTAAGGACTATACTCTATAGTCGTAATGAGAACCTCCCATGACACTGATATAACTATCCTGTGGTGTTCTCATTAAGCGGGTCATGTCCGATCATATGTTCACCAACATATATCTATGTGACTGACTGTGATAATCATATCATTGACTCCATGAAACTTGGTCCAACAGTCACCTCACATATTAGTCTCGCACGGTTATTGGTGCCCCACTTCAATAACCTCGACTAGGGACAATCATAATTTATGTCATCTTTTACTTATAGGGTTTCATGATTAAGTCCTCAACTTGAAGACCTATATGATGACCATAAAGTACTTTGGGACCATTATTTAATTATCCAATAATTAAATAATACTGATGTCAGTTTAACTTCATAAACACTACTGTCTTACACAAACCTTGCAATCCCAATTAATCAGAAAAACAAATTTGGAAATCACCCAGTCCACATCCAATGTGGTGTTTTTCACTGATTCTGATAGAAACTTATTCAGCGTAAACATAGACATTTTAGAACGTATTCTTAAATGATTATGGAAGATTCCTGTGACTCATCATTATTCGGATCATATCTAATAAGATCCGATTCATTTTGTTAGATGATCACCCAATTCTTGACTCAAGTATTTTCCTCCGCGATTCAATCGAGGATCTCAATACTTCTGTCAAATTGGTTCTACACTTCATCTTGGAACTCCTCAAGGGATTCCTGCTCGTGTCTCTTCAAATGAACACAGTCATACTTATTGATGCCATCAATAAAGTAATGAAGTACAGAAGATTTCCTTTGGCACTAATGCTCATCGGGCCGCATACATCAGTATGTGTAAGGCCCAATAAGCCTCTGGCCCGTTTCTTTTAGCTCTGCTAAAAAGGCCCTTAGTCATTTGGTCCAGTGAACAGAATTCATATCTCAAATGATTTATAATCAAATGAGTCCAAAACTATGGAACTTCTGAATTCGCTCCACTCTATGTGGTTAAACGACTATGCCAAGGAAAAGTCGAGTTTGAGTCATCAGACTCAAACCTTCAATATTTGTGTTATATTCAAACTCACGCTGGTTTAAGATATAAAACCCATTCCAAATGGGTGCTACCATATGATATTTCATTATGATCTAAAGAACAAAACTTGTCTTTTATCAAAATGAAAAACAACCAAATTCTTTACAAGAAAATGAAAGACATCTCTGCACAAGGCAGATACATAGTAGCAATTACTTAATTTCTAAAACCAAGTATGAAAGGCTCCTACAAGTGGAGAATCTCTATGGCTCATGCAACAACCATTGCTTCATACCAGACACGCAGTTCCACTTGCCCTTTCTTCAACGTTCTACTGTCGCTTAGGTCCTGCATATTTCAAAAATATCAGTACCACAACTAGTATCCAATACTTACGTAGAACTTGAATTAATAACACAATACCTGAAGAAGAAGTACCATACATCTCCTTCATCTCTTGTGAATCTTCCAAGAATTTAATGCAATCTCTCTTCCAATGCCCTGACTCATCGCAGTAGAAGCATTTTCTAATACCAGATGGGCCTGACTTGGGCTTATAAGATGACACTGGCTTATCCTGACTCCAAATCTGGACGGCCCTGCCTCTACCCTTGCCAACACAAGTTTTCTCAAATCTTTTACCCTTTATGATGTCTTGCTCTGCTGTTTTGAGCATGCCATGCAGCTCAGTCAACGTCTTCCTCAAGTTATTCTTGATATAGCTTTTGATAAACTTATCATAACTAGACGGCAGTGACTGCAGAATGATGTCAGTGGCCAACTCTAAGCTGACAGGACATTCCAGTTTCCCCAGGTTATCAATGTCATCATTTTAATGACATGAGGACTCACTGGAGCATCCTCTGGTAGCTTGCACCCAGTGAGAGACTTCACCATCTGGAATCTCTCAACTCGTGCCAGATCCTGAAACTTCAGTTTCAGGCTGGTGATCATCTCTATTGGCGACTCCATGTTCTCATACTGACTCTTCAAGACTGAGTTCATGGTAGCCAACATCAGACCACGCACATCTACCGCATCAATATAATGCTTATTCCAAGCATCATATACTGCATTCGAGCGATTGGTCCCAAGCCTTTCTGGAAGAGCTTTCTCAAGGACATAGTCCTTGCTCTCCTGCTTGAGAATTAATCTCAAATTCCGATACCAATCCAGGAAATTCGATCCATTTAACTTGTCCTTCTCAAGGACGGATCGCAATGAGAAAGTAGTCTCAGACATAAGCTGAAATCCAAGAAAAACAAAGATTTAGTTATGTTTTCCATGAGAAATCTTATCTAATAAGAAAACTCGCATTATACTCAAATAATGTTTCCTCTATGAATATAATGAACCAAGATCCACAGATTACTAAAATTCGAGTGGGCGACTCGCCGTTATTCAGACTTTAGTTATCTAGGTAAGCAAATCATTGCTAATTGTACCCAGTACAACTCTTGGTCGCAGATAAGACAATCCATGTTTCATCTACTCTGACGTCTCTGGGCCCAGAACTTCTGATAGCCCAGTCAAGTAAAACCAATTTCTTCTGTCTTGTGATCATATGACAGTCGCACTGCAAGTCTATCAATGACCACCTGCCATACTCATATTGCAGTGGATACCAAGGACTCCAAGACTATCCAACAAACGACACAAGTTTTCACAGTATACAAAATTGGGCATGACATCAAGGTCACTTGATATTTAGTTGAGGAAACTAAACTCTGAAAGGTTAGCAAATCAATCTATTAGGTCATGTAATTGTTGATGTCAAGCACTGCAAGACCATCAATATTGCTATATGCCTTACTCACGTAATTGTGGATACCAAGCTCTTGGCAAGACTATCACAACAATCAAATGAGTCTTGACAGTTGACCATATTGAAGCTAAGCTTTGATCAAGGTTTAAGTCTAGTTTGGTTTCTGCAAATTCAAGGTTCAATAACCAGAATTTCGAGTTCTGTGTCGATCGACGCAGACTCTGTCTGTCGATCGACACCACCAGACTAAACCGAACTTCAATAACCGGTTAATCCAATTAACCCGGTTCATCGAACCGGTCATGTCGATCGACACAACCCGTGTGTGACGGTCGACATAGATCTTAACCGAAAACAGTTTTGATAACCGGTCCAATCCAATTGAACCGACTTATCAGATCAAACTGATCTTAACCATTCAAATTGGTTTATACTAATTGCGATGATCAGTTCAATCCAATTGAACCAATTCATCCAATTTAAACTGTTTTAAACAGTTTCATCTAATTGCGATAACCGATCCAATTCAATTGAGTCGACTTATCCAATCAAACCGATTCAACTCATCGGTTCATTCTAATTGAGATAATCAGTTCAATCCAATTGAACCAATTCATCCAATTTAAACCGATCTATTCAGACTTAACCAAGCATGATAACCGGTCCAATCCAATTGAACCGATCAACCATTCGCTAGGTCTGTGTCGACCGACATTCAACTGTGTCGATCGACACTGTGCCGAATCTGCTCTGTGTCGACCGACACACAACCTGTGTTGATCGACACAGTAGGCTTTCGGTTTTTCTTCGCGAAAAACCACCCTAGCCGCCGAATCTGTCGATTTCGCTGTTCTGTGTCGACCGACACACCTAGTGTGTCGATCGACACTGTGCGAAAACACAGACTCGATCTTGATCGAAAGCGATCTAACCTGTTCTAACCAAACAACCTAGTTTGCGAATCTAAATCATTAAATTCAATGAACATGTTTGATTCAATGATAAAACCCTAAGGCTCTGATACCACTGTTTGAACTTCGAGCCAATTCTACCATATTCAGAATTGCTGTCAGGTTCCCGATAGCCTAGGATCTAGGGTCTAGTTAATTGAATCAAGGATCTGATCTCTGTTTACCTGGAGATTAGCAGCGGAAGATGGTCAGATAAACGAGATCTTTGGAGCGTCTCAGATGCTGCGCCTCTACTGCAGTCCACACGCACACAAACTGGAATCCGCCGGGATGCTAGTACCGGGAATCGGATCTCCTGGGAACTGAGTTTCTAGAGGTTTCTATGATTTCTCTCTGAGAAAACACTGTCACAGGCGGCTCTTGTTCATCTAGGTCGAAAATCCATAAGCTCACTTATATATGTCGACCTTGACATAAACCGAAACATCAGTTTCGGTTTCGGCCTTGTGTCGACCGACACACTTAGTGGTGTCGATCGACACACATCTTGTGTCGACCGACGCACCCAATGGTGTCGATCGACACACCTCATTAAAACTCGTATTCGATGTGTATCCAATACACATCGACTAGATCATATGCCAATGATCAATCCCATACGAACTATGTCCAACTTGCTTAGGTTTGTGACCCGGTAGGTTCACACGATACTGGAAATGAGTTACAACTCATTTGTCATAAGCGGTTTCTAGCAAAACATCATGACTACCCAGTATCACATGAATTGTCCGATCTCGACAATACAACTATCTCTAGAGTGAGTACAATGTGATTTCAGGACATAATCCCAACAGGTTTTGTGGAAAAGATCGCTATGAATCAAAGGTGGGTCGGTCAGGCAAGAAGATACCGAAGCAAAGGATGTTTTATCTTCCCCTTGGTGATCGGCTGAAGCGACTATATCAATCAAAGACTATCGCATCGCAGATGAGATGGCATGCTGAACATGTGCCTCCCGAAGGAGAAATGCATCATCCCTCGGACGGAAGAGCGTGGAAACATTTTAAAAATGTATATCCTACATTTGCTTCAGAGAGTCGCAATGTTTATCTGGGTTTATCAACTGATGGATTTAACCCAATTGGTATGAACGGGCAATCATACTCTGTTTGGCTTGTCATAGTGACGCCATATAATTTTCCTCCTGGGATGTGCATGAAGAGGGAATATTTATTTCTCTCTATATTAGTGCTGGGGCCAAACCATCCGAAGAAAATCTTGGATATTTATCTACAACCGTTGATTGAAGAGTTAAAGCATTTATGGAGCGAGGGTGTGGAGACTTATGACATTTCACGGAATGAAATGTTCACGATGCGAGCTGCTTTGATGTGGACAATCAGCGATTTTCCCACGTACGGTATGCTATCGGGATGGATGACACATGGGAGGTTGGCTTGTCCGTATTGTATGGACGATACAAAATCTTTTTGGCTGCCACACGGAAGGAAGCACGGTTGGTTTGATTGTCACATAATGTTTTTGCCTGGAGGACATCCGTATAGGCGAAACGTTAAAGCTTTCTTGAAGAACAAAACTGTCCAAGACGATCCTCCGCCATGGCTAAACGGGGAAGAAATTTTACATGAGAGGATAAATAATATCCGTGGGCTGTTTAAAACAGTTGATTGCGGAGGAAATGGACATGACAAGCCTGCTCAAACAATTGAAGCGTACGGTGTCGACCATAATTGGGTGAAAAAGAGTATCTTTTGGGAGTTGCCATACTGGGAGAACCTTCTTCTCCGACACAATCTTGATTTTATGCATATCGAGAAAAATTTCTTCGATAATCTCATTAACACGGTGCTAAATGTTCCAGGAAAGACAAAAGGGCCGGATTTATGGCCTTGGATCAATCCAGTCTCTCTCCATCCATCCAGATGAGAGTGCAGCAGCCGCAATTCTTAGGAACTCCACCGAGGCTGAGGAAAAGGAGCAGATGAAGAGATGTGTCAAGGAGTTGAAGACTGGGATGGCGATGTTGCTGAATCTTAATGGATATGATCCCGTCACGTACCAGCCAGTTGCTCGTGAGAGTGCAGCCTCTGCTCCAGGTCCACATTCTGAAGCAAGTCAGCAGCCTAATATGATCTCGGACACACTCCCACCCGACCAGAACCAAAATGAAGTAGCTCAGTGAGAGAGATCTTAGATAGGATGTTGTGTATAAAGTGTATAAATTAGTTTTTGGTGATGAAAGAACATGTTAAATGTCTTTCTAATGATGCACAAACTATTGTGTATGTATTTTAACTCTTTAGGAATGTATAATATTAAGTATGCTTTCTTTCAAATGATCAGGATTTTAGTTTAATTAGCAATGCCAAAACAGGTTTTAATCATATTAACAACCAATATTCGTAGCATTAGTAGTTAATTTTTTTTTGGTCATTAAACTATATAGCTACAGCATGCTACGCATGTGTTCGTGGCTATGTATCTACGAAATCATTCCCTGCTATTCGTGGATAGTTAACTACGACATATGGCGTGGCTAGCCGTAGCAATAGCCACGACACAATCTGTAGAAAGTCGTAGCTATGTCTATGATCTGGGTTGTGGAAAGTCGCGGCTACATTAGCTACGACGAGCAATGACTGATTCGTGGATAGTATAGCCACGAAATACATCGTGGCTATCCGTTGATAAATAGATACGACTTTAGTCGTGTCTACTCGTAGCTAATGCCACGACCACATTTCACGTCTCGTCGTGGCTACTGTTGCTACGAAACAGGTCATTGTTATTCGTAACTACTAGCCACGAATCTCGGCATGGCTACGTCGTGGCAATACGGCAGCGGATAGCCCCAAAAAGGTCGTATCCACGAGCCCATAGACGCGGATTTTTTTCGTGGCTATCCGTGTCTACACCCGAGTTACCTACAGAATTTTGCTTGTTGCCACGAAAAATGCCGCGGCTATATGCCCAGTTTCTTGTAATGCGCCTAAATAACAGTCTAAACCTCAGTTTAGGTGTGATTGGCATTAGGTGTTTGATCATTGTCCCCTTAACACCTAAAACTTTTTTAAACACAATATATATATATATATATATATTTTTTTCATCTCCAATTTTTAATATATAATATTCTAACCAATTGTATATAGTTTTTAAACAAAACAGATAATTCATGTCATCATGTTTAATTCATGCAATTTCTTCCCATTGGTGATTTTATTCACCAAATCTGAACATCAAAGCTGATATGTTAGCAAAGACCACGGTGAGCAGCAAACGGTTTTGTTTTTCATTGCCACAACCGCATTTATTTTTATTAGCTTAGAAATACATATATTTGTTTGATCCATATATAAATTGGTTCGAGACTTAAAAGGTCGTCCAAAAAATAACTAATCTATTATAGTTACATTATGTAAATGGTTATTACAAAAGTAATTGTAAAAATGATGGTATTGGAAAGTTGGAAACTATTAGTTTAGAAATGAATGAATATATGTATGCCACGTGTAGAGTAGAGGTTGGTTGAGACTCATCCACTTTGGTTGGTTGAAACTTGAAACAGATTATAGCCAAGACAAAAATACCACAGAGGCACCTGTTCAGACAAACACATATACCTTTCTTGTTGCAAAACCTCATCTACTCGCATATATATAGTTGTATGACTATAATGTCTAAATATATATGCACCATAAAGTGGGGCAGTTGAAAATGAGTTGGTTTTTTTCATATGTATGTATACATATACTCCTACTTATATGTCTATATAAAGTATGTAAATATATGCACCAGAAAGTGGGACACCTGAAAATGAGATGGTTGTTTTATATGTGCGCACAAGGTTGTATATACGTATTTGTTGATGTGTCATCATGGTGACCATATAGGTGTCCTATGGTATACAATTACTGAATCCAAATTATTTTTCTTTTAATGATGAGCAAACCTCGATCGACAGTTTATTGGGTAATATTTTTGTCGTACACGTATGTGTGTGTGTGCAAGTAAAAATGGATGAGACATGTGATTGGGTCTATATTTTGTCAATGGGCAGTGATTATAACATTTCTTTGTAGTGCTCACATGCACCCACTTCACGGGCTTTGCTTTTGTCTTCACAACTCCAATCGTTCGTTTTTAAAGTTTTGTTATCTTCTTTCTTTGTTTTTATATAGATATTCATATTTATCGATTCATCTATTTGTTTTGTCACACTTAATTAATAATTCTGTAATTCTGTAATTTTCTGATTTCTTGTATTTTCGTAGAAATTAAAAATGATTTAATTATTTATATTATTAAAATGCATTTGTTTTTTTTTATCTTTTGTAACGAAAATTCTAAAATTTATATTTGAGCTGAAAAAATCTAAAAATATGTAACTTACTAAAAATAATCCGCGGTATCATACAAATAAGATCAAAACATAGAGAGAGATTACATCGTGATTGCAAACATCTCTTTCCAATCTCTTAAAAATAACACACTAGCCATCGAATGAGAGTAGATCCACGAACCAAACATAGATTTGAAGCGCACAAACGATAACGGTCGAGGTGCTTCAAATTCATTAGTTTTTCTTTCTAAATACATGGTTGCTAGTCTGCTAGAAACTGAAAAAAATTGAAGTGCGTAACTGAACCTTGTCTCCGTAGGTATTCATATTTTTTTACATCATCATCACAATAACTTTAATAAAAAATCGTGTGAAATAACATACATATCCTTATATCCAGCGTTATATGATCTTAAAGAATTCCTCTTGAGTGACAGCGTTGAGTTGTCATTTTTTATGCTTCACCCAAAATATAAATAAGATAGAGATATTATTGGCATACACTCATACTCTTCAAAAAGTCAAACTTACTGGTACACATATGATTGAAATCATAAGTCTTTTAAAAAATAAAATAATATAAGTATACGTGCTTAATTGCACCAATAAAAATATAATGCATAGGGGCATGACCATCATTTCACCTCTTCGTTCCTCTCAAAAATAGATCGTAAAATTTGGTTTAATCTTTAACAGATTAATTTAGGGTTTGACCGGGCACCGCTGCAGCTTTCCTCTGATGCAACCAGAAATCGTGAAGCTAATCATCGATTAAGCCTGGTTGTACAAGGATTGAATCTTCAAGATCAAAACCCCTCTGGAATTCGTACGGTTATGCCCCGTGCCTGGCGATTAGAAAGCCGGATTATAAGCCGCATCAACGTGGATGGACCAGTTCAGTTCTTCTTCAGGCACGAACATCATCTTCTCTCTGTTCTGGACAACGAGCCATGGAGCTACAAAGAATGGATGGTGGTAGTTGATAGGTGGTCGCGTCGACACTCTCCTCACTATCTTCAGCTTATTACATTCTGGGTCCGTATTAATCACATCCTAGACGATTCTCGTGATGAGCAGACTGTGCGAGAGATTGATCAGGTCCTTGGCCATGTTGAGGAGATCAGTATTCACCAGCCCACCAGGGATCATGCGGGTGCCGTTTGGATTCGCGTAGTTCTGAATGCCTATGGTCGACTGATCTTTGTTCGCTTTGTTCAATTTGATATCTATGTGGGAGATTAACCCATGCCATTGAAGAATGCAATGATCCTCCTCCATAAATTCCTGCTGTCTATCCTCTACAAGCTATCCCACCCTCCCCTCCACACGAGCCAGCTAATAATCAGCCCACTTATCCTATGCATCCGGAACCAGCACCAGATGTAGCTATCAATCCGCTGGCTACTCTTGAAGCGGAAGGGTCTAATGCTAACCTGTCGGACTACACATGCAATTTAGTGCCCACTGGATCAGAGCTTATGGATTTGTTACCTGCACCTGAAGCTCCTCCACCTCCTGTTTTTGAAGTTGGATCCTCTTCTAAACCTGCTACTGCTCAAGGCAATAAGCGCAAGCATGAGGACTCGGATGAAGTAGAGGAGTCCTCTTCTTCACGTCAACGTACTCATGGCTCGTTTTCTGGTCCTCACTCTGGTCTGGTGGCGCCTGCTGAGCCACCACCGCATCCATGAGGCTGCTACATTGGAATTGCCAAGGTCTTAGGTGCGCCTGGACAATTCCTTTTTTGAAGGACATCCACCGTACATATCAACCGGATGACTTGCTCCTAGTAGAAATTAAGAATGTAGATAGTTTCGTTTATCAAGTAGGACAGGAGCTAGATTACCCTAATCATTTTGTTGTATCTGTAAATGGTCATAGTGGGGGCTTAGCTATCTTTTGGGGTCACCATGTGGAGTGTACTTTTGTAACCAACCCAAAACTCCACTTCTCTAATATAATAGTTTCTGTTAGTTCCTTCTTTTTCGCTTTATTACGTTTACGGCCATCCTCAGAGGCATTTACGGCAAAGACAATGGAACTCCTTAACTTCTCTTCTACAGGAGTCTTCTTCTCCACGACCGCCTATTCTGTTCCTTGGGGATCTCAATGACATATATGATAACTCGGAACAATTAGGAGGTGTTTCTAAACCTGAGTGGTTCTTTTCAAGATTTCGACGGATGATACATAGTGGGGATCTTCAGGAGTTAAACACCATGGGAGGTAAGTATACATGGATGGGGACACGCACCTCGGGTACAATCCGTTCAAAGCTGGATCGAGCTCTTGCCAATCCTGAATGGTTTGATCAATACCCTCAAGTGTGGGCTCAGCTCCTGCACTGGGTCGGATCTGATCACCGGCCACTTCTTATTCATACGGATCGACCTTTCACTAAGCGAGGTAAATCTTTTCGATATGATAATCGGTGAAAGCATATTCGCGAGATTGCTCAGCTAGTAGAATCAACATGGAATACAAAATGTCGCCATCTTCCGCCTTCCCGCTTTGCTGATGCTCTTCAACATTATCGTCGTAGTCTCTCCAAATGGAAGCACCAACACATGGCTAATTCTCATATCAATATTCAGCACTTAAAAGAATCACTTCATCTAGCGTATGCTTCCCTCTCCCCTGACTTTAATCTGATCTCAACGCTGAAACAACAGCTCCATTCCGAATATCGTCTCGAAGAAGAGTATTGGCGTATCAAAAGCAGAATCCTGTGGATACAGTCAGGAGATCGAAATACAAAGTTTTTCCACTCTCTGACCAAACAAAGACGAGCCATAAACCGCATTTTGGCCCTGGAGGATCCAAATGGCAATACATATATCACTGGCAAGGCACTTCAACAACACCTCCACCATCATTTTTCAATTATGTACACCACCTCCCCAATGGCTTCTCTTGATGAGGTATTACAACATATCCAACCTTGTGTAACACCAGAGATGAATGCTCAGCTGACCAGGCCTATTTCGGAAGAGGAATTGGGGCTTTATCCCTTATGAATGAAGACAAAGCGCCTGGCTCGGATGGGTTTACGGCCGGCTTTTATAAACACCACTGGCAGGTCATCAAATCCTCTGTCCTTCAGTATGCCACTCACTTTTTTACAACAGGACAGCTCCCTTTGACCATTAACAATACTCAGGTCTGCCTTATCCCCAAAATTCCTTCTCCCACCCACATTACAGACTTTAGGCCGATCAGCTTGTGTAATGTTGCTTACAAACTTATATCCAAGGTTCTCGTTGAGCGAATAAAGCCTTTTCTTCATGCTATCATCACGCCTTATCAATCTGCATTCATCCCGGATCGCCTCATCACAGACAATGTCCTCATAGCACATGAACTTATCCACTCGCTTCGGACCAAACGTATCAAAAATCCCTATATGGCTATTAAGCTGGACATTACAAAGGCGTTTGATACTATTGATTGGCGTTATCTTGAAGCCGTTCTCCGCAAGTTAGGGTTTTCTACCCAATGGTGCAATTGGATTATGGCCTGTATTACTTCGGTATCCTATTTAATACTGTTGAATGGCTCACCTGGCGATCTAATTAACCCTTCTTGCGGGCTCCATCAGGGAGATCCCCTGTCCCCCTACCTTTATCTTCTATGCACTCATGGCTTATCTACTCTCTTCACTCATGCTACTCACTCAAAGCTTCTACACAGTTTTAAAGCATCTCGCGGAGGACCCCCTTCTCCCACTTGCTCTTTGTCGATGATTCGCTCGTCTTTTGTCAAGCCTCTCCTGGCGAATGTCAAAATCTTATCCAACTTCTGCATGACTATTCTCAGGCGTCTGGGCAGTTTATAAACTTTTCCAAATCAGCGATTCTATTTGGCCAAGGAGTCCAACCAGACACAAAGGTTGCCATCTCGACTATGCTGGGAATGTCCCGCAACAATGGCTTCGGACGATACCTTGGTCTACCAGAAATTGTGGGCCGTAACAAGTATGATGTCTTTACCTATCTTGCTCAGCGAGTGCAGTGCAAATTGGAGAGCTGGACCACACGTTTCCTCTCTCTAGATGGTCGGGAAATTCTTCTCAAATCCGTTATTACTGCTTTACCGACCTACTGCATGAGCTGTTTTTTACTGCCTAAACGTCTTACGGCACAGCTTACCTGTCTGATGCGTAAGTTCTGGTGGTCTCAAATTGTAGACAAACATAAACTGAACTGGGTAGCTTGGGACCGTATCACCACTCTTAAACAGCATGGAGGCCTGGGTTTTAAAGATCTGCATAAATTTAACATCGCTCTTTTAGCGAAGCAGAGTTTGCATATCCTCACAAACCCATCTTCCCAACTCACGCATGTTTATGAGGCTAAATACTTTCGACATACCACTCCCTTCGACGCTCCGTTAGGCTCTCGCCCGAGTCATGCGTTTTGTAGCATCTTTCAAGGGACTATGCTTCTTAGACAAGGTATTCATTGGAGGGTAGGAGATGACCAGTTAATTCGTATATGGGAATGTTGGGAATGTCCTGAAATCTATTGTACTTGCTCTAAGTGAAAGTCGTATAGTCGAGATGAGACAATCACATAACACTAGGTAGTCATAACACTTTGCTAGAAGCCACTTATGATCAATGAGTTGAGAACTCATTGCTAGTGTTATATGATCCTACAGGGTCACACACCTAAGCAAACTGGACGTTAAAGACGAGGTTGATCATTAATGTAATGATCTAGTGAATGCATATATGATATGTATCTGATATCAATATTCTGGGGGCAGTGTCGATCGATGCAAAGAGTGCATCGATCGATGCAACTCGCGGATTACCAGATTAATTCGGTTTAATCGCTGGTTAATTCCGTTATGGTTTAAGTCGACATATATAAGATATATGGTCAACCTAAACTGGTTTCTAACCTAATTAACAGCCACCAGAACTTGAATAGAAACCTCTCTAGAGATTAGATCTCTTACATGCACTAGCATCCCTCCTGTCCAGTTTGTGTGCGTGTGAATACCAGTAGAGGCACAGCGTTTGAGGTGCTTCGTGATCTCGATTATCTTCAAACCTTCCGCTGCTAATCATCAGGTAAATCTGAGATCCCATAGATTCAATTACTTGAAGCTTAGATCCTAGGCTCGGAATTCAGACTAGGGTTGCTAATCCTGATTAGAACTGCTAGAAATTCCTTCAGTGGTATCAGAGCTTTAGGTTTCCATTGAATCTGTAGCATGTTGATTAGATTGGTTGAATCTGGATCTCTGTATAATTGATACAAGCATGCTAAAACTCGTTTTTGATCAAAGTAACCTAGCTTAGGGTTTTGTTCGAAAAACGTTTTAGGGTTTTTCGCATGGTGTCGATCGATGCCAATCCGGCATCGATCGACACAGGGCGAAAACCCGAATAAAACTTATGTTTCGCCTAGTGTCGATCGACGCAAGAGTTGTGTCGGTCGACACAGACCTCGCGAGATTGATGAATCGGTTCAATTGGATTGGACCGGTTATCGAGCCTGGTTAATGATGGTTAAACGCTAAGAATGGTTTATTGCGATTGGGTTGGTATCGACCGATGCTAATGTAGCATCGATCGACACTGACTGGTACTCAAAACCGGATCAATTGGATTGATCGGTTATCGCAGAATAGTTTTGGTTAATCTACATCGGTCGACACTAAATTAGTGTCGGTCGACACCAGATTCGATGGTTTAGGTTATGGAACCTGAAACCACAGAACCAAACCAAGACAAATCATTTAATTAGAAGAATTAAAACATAATAAAACTGAACGTTTTTAATGATTCTGTTCCTCAATCAAATATCAAGTGATACTTGATGTCTTTCCAATCTTGTCAACTGTCAAGACTCGTTTCATTGTGTGATAAACTTGCAGTGCGAGATGTCCACAATTACATGGGTAAGGCAGAAGGTAATCGTGTTGATGGGCTTGCAGTGCAAGGCATCAACAATTACATGACTGAAGAGATTGGTTTACTTGACTGGGCCATCAAAATAGTTTTGGGCTCAGAGACATCAGGTGGATTGGGCATGGGATGTCAATCCACAACCAAGAGTTATATTGGATATAACTAGCAAAGTTGTTGCTTACCTAGATAGCTAAAATTTGGGTGATAGCCAGTAGCTCGCTCAAGTTTAGTGAAGTATGGGTCTTGGATCATTATATTCATCTGAGGAAACATTGTTTGAATATAATGCGAGTTTTCTTAATTGTTAAGACTTCTCATTTCTTGAACATCATAACTAAAACCTCCCTCGTTTTTCAGCTATGTCTATCACAAACCATCGTAACAATTTCTCCCTGCGATCCGTCCTTGAGAAGGACAAGTTAAATGGATCCAACTTTCTTGAATGGTATCGGAACTTGAGAATTGTTCTCAAACAGGAGAAAAAGGACTATGTCCTTGAGAAAGTTCTCCCCAAGAAGTACCGAGCCAATGCCTGGCAGTCAGATAAGGATGCTTGGGATAAGCATTCTAATGATGCGGTGGATGTGAGTTGTCTCATGTTGGCTACCATGAACTCGGAATTGCGGAAGCAATATGAGTACGTGGAGTCGCCAATACAGATGATCACTGGCCTGAAAAGTATGTTTCAGGAGCAGGCACGAACTCAGAGATACCAGACGGTTAGATCTCTGATTGAGTGCAAGCTACCAAAGGGCGAACCAGTTAGTCCTCATGTCATTAAGATGATGGGTTATATTGATAACCTGGGGAAACTGGATTGTCCCATTAGCCAAGAGTTGGCTACTGACATCATCCTACAGTCACTGCCGTCAAGCTATGATCAATTTGTTATGAACTATAACATGAACAACTTGACGAAGACGTTGACTGAATTGCATGGGATGCTTAAGACTGATGAACCTAACATCAAGAAGGACACCCCAAATGTCCTTATGGTACAAAAAGGTAAAAAGTTTAAGAAACTTGGCAAGAACAAAGGTGATGGCAAGACGAGCTCGATTGTGAATCCAAGTGAGTCTGGCCATGTTCCTAAGGTTAAAACCAGTCCTTCTGAAGATGTTAAGTGCCGTTATTGTAATGGTTATGGGCATTTGAAAAGAAACTGCAATAAATTCTTGGAAGATTATGAGAAGCTGAAGAAGACGTACAAGACTTCTTCTTCAGGTATTATGTTATAGAAGTAAATGTTACTTCTTATAGTCCTACTTATTGGGTATTGGATATCAGCTGTGGTACTCATATTTTGTGAAAATGTGCAGGGCCTGAGCAAAAGTAGGACTATGGAGAAAGGACAAGTGGACCTATGAGTGGGAATGGAGCAAGAGTTGCTGCATTAACCGTAGGAGTATTTCATTTGTTTTTCCTTTTATGGCATGTTTTGAACTTAAAACTGCTACTATGTACCTGCTATGGAAGAAAGATTATTTCTATTCCTTGTTTGGATATGGAAGGATATCAGTTTTCAAGTTAAGAATAAGTGTTATTCATTTGATTACAGTGATATATTTTATAGTAGCAATCCATTAGAGAATGGACTTTATGTTCTAAACCAGAATGTGCCTAACTATAACATTAATACCAAGAGATTCAAGTCAAACGATACGAGTCAAACTTCTCTCTGGCATTGTCGTTTTGGGCTACATAAATGAGAAATAGATTCAGAAGCTTCATAGTGATGGGCTTTTGGGCTCATCTGATTATGAATCACAATGAGTAAAGAGAATCTTGTTTATTGGGTAAAAATGACGAAGGCCCCTTTCAGCAAAGGTAGCATCGATCGACACAAACGATGTGTCGGTCGATACAGGTTGCGAACGAACAAAATGAAAGGGCCAGAGGCTTATTGGGCTTTATACATACGGATGTATATGGGCCGATGAGCACTAGTGCTAGAAGAAAATTTCAGTACTTCATTACCTTTACTGATATTTTCAAAAGGTACGGTTATGCCTTATTTATAAGGCATAAGTCAGAACCTTTGAAAAGTTCAAAGAGTTCCAAAATGAAGTACAGAATCAATTTGGCAAAGGTATTAAACCTCTACGATGAGATCATGGAGGTGAATACTTAGGTCAAGAATTTAGTGATCATCTGAGAGATTGTGAAAGTGTTTCACAATTCACTCCTCCTGTATCGGACTTTATTAGATATGGTTCGATCAATGATGAGTCACTTAGATCTTCCATTATCCTTCTAAGAATACGCTCTAGAAATGTCTGAGTTTACTTTAAATAGAGTTCCATCAAAACCAGTTACAGAGATACCACATTAGATGTGGAATGTAAATGTTTCTGATTTATCCATCATGGAGATTTGGAGTTACGAGACTTATATAAAACGTTTAATCTCTGATAAGCTCACACCCAAATCTGATAAGTGCTACTTCATTGGTTGTCCTAACAAAACCAAGGCATGTTACTTTTACAACCAGTTCGAGAACAAATTGTTTGTTGCTCGGAACTATGTTTTCTTGAGAAAGACTTTCTTTCCAAGAAGAACAGTGGGAGTAAAAGTACAACTCGAAGAAATTCGAAAATCACAGGAGACTGCTCAACCTGATGAAGAAGAGCAGCTGTTGGATCTACAAAGAGTTGTAGAACCTGCGCCTGTGGTGCCTAGAGTTTATAAAGGATCTGGTGAATGTATATTCGATATACATTTAAATGGCGAGTTTCTGAAGAAGTGTCGATCGACACAAAAGTTGCATCGATCAACACAGATCGCGAACCAAATATTGATCTTGGTTTATGACTTAATTAACTACGGTTTAAATCTTGGTTAATTAGGCCGTGGTAAAAGTATACATATGAGATATGTGTGCGCGACTTTTACAGAAAACTGAAGCTCACAGATCCGAAAGGATCCGTCACGAACCCGAGAAATATGGATTTCTCGTAACCAATTGCCGTGATCTACTGATCATTGAAAGTGAAGGGCCTGCGAATTTTGAAGAAGCAATGATGGGCCTAGATTCCGAAAGTGGCTGAAAGCCGCTGAATCCGAAATGGGATCCATGTCACAGAACCAAGTATGACTTGGGCTGATTTACCCGATGGTGTAGAAATCATTGTGAGTAAATGGATTTTCAAGAAGAAAAGTTGACATGGATGGTTATATTCAGATGTACAAAGCTAGGTTGGTGGCAAAAGGTTTCAAGTAAATTCATGGTATTAACTGTGAAGAAACCTAATCCCAGACACCATGCTTATGTCCATCCGGATTTCCCTAGCAACCGCCACTCATAATAATTATGAGATCTGGCAGATGGATGTGAAAACAGTTTTCCTTAATGGAAATCTGGAAAGGGATGTGTACGTGACACAACCTGAAGTTTTCATTGATCCTAATGAAGCTAGGAAGATATGCAAGCTTCATCGATCCATTTATGGATTGAAGCGAGCATCTCGGAGTTGGAATCTTCGTTTTGATGAAGCAGTCAAAAGGTTTGACTTCGTCATGAACAAAGAGGAACCGTGTGTTTACAAAATGACTAGTGGGAGCGCAGTTGCATTTCTGGTATTGTATGTTGATAACATATTACTTCTCGGAAATGAAATTCCATCGTTTCAGTCTGTTAAGACCTGACTCGAAAGTTTTTTTTCGATAAAATCATGGGAGAAACCGTATATATATATTCTTGGAATAAGAATCTATAGAGATAGATTGGATAAGCTAATTGGATTGTGTCAAGATACTTATAGTGATAAGGCCTTGCACATGTCCAATATGCAGGATTCCAAGAAGGGCTTCGTGCAAATGACTCTTGGTATTACTCTTAGCAAGACGCAGTGTCTTTCGACACACGCTGGGCAAGGGCGAATGAGGGTCAGGCTACTGCTAAAGGCATTAGATGTCTTAAGATGTGATCTTAATTTTAGTTGAAGTCATTGTTATTAATTTTAGTTATGATATGATGTTCGTATAAACATAATTTGATTATGTTATTGAAATCTGACATCTGTATTATTTAATAATGGTTATTAAATAATAGTCCCAAAGTAATTTATGACATTTTATAGGTCATCAAGTATGTGACTTGATCATGAAACCCTATAGATAATAAATGACATAAATTATGTTGGTCCCTGGTCGAGGTTGTTAAAGTGGGACATTAACAACCACGTGAGACTAGTATGTGAGGTGACTGATGACTAAGTTTCATGGAGTCATTAATAAGAGTATTAAAGTCAATCACATAGATATGTGTTGGAGAACACAGGATCGGACATGACCCACTGATGAGAACTCTACGGGATAGTTATATAAGTGTCATGAGAGTTTTCATTACGACTATAGAGTATAGTCCTTAGACCTGAGTTCATCATGTTTTCTTACATGTGAATTGGTCCGCTTTAACCTTGTCAAACGTCAGCCGTAACTTGTGACTATAAAGGCATTGATTGGGCGTATCATGAAGCGTGTGAAGAGACAGAGATAAAACAAGATGGGATTTGTCCCTCCTATATAACAGGAGATAAATATCTCAGGGCCCATCGAAGATTTGATACTGAGAAATGTGTGGCCACACTCAAACGAGGTCTTGTCAGTATAAATCGGAGTTCGATGAACATGATTTTGGCTTAATAAGGATGACACGGATCTTGCCTTATGCTAGATCGAGATATAGTGACGAAGGGATTAAAGGAATAGATGAATCCAGTACAAGTGGGAGATTGTTGGGAATGTCCTGAAATCTATTGTACTTGCTCTAAGTGAAAGTCGTATAGTCGAGATGAGACAATCACATAACACTAGGTAGTCATAACGCTTTGCTAGAAGCCACTTATGATCAATGAGTTGAGAACTCATTGCTAGTGTTATATGATCCTACAGGGTCACACACCTAAGCAAACTGGACGTTAAAGATGAGGTTGATCATTAATGTAATGATCTAGTGAATGCATATATGATATGCATTCGATATCAATATTCTGGGGCAGTGTCGATCGATGCAAAGAGTGCATCGATCGATGCAACTCGCGGATTACCAGATTAATTCGGTTTAATCGCTGGTTAATTCCGTTATGGTTTAAGTCGACATATATAAGATATATGGTCGAACTAAACTGATTTCTAACCTAATTCACAGCCACCAGAACTTGAATAGAAACCTCTCTAGAGATTAGATCTCTTACAGGCACTAGCATCCCTCTTGTCCAGTTTGTGTGCGTGTGGATACCAGTAGAGGCACAACGTTTGAGGTGCTTCGTGATCTCGATTATCTGCAAACCTTCCGCTGCTAATCATCAAGTAAATCTGAGATCCCATAGATTCAATTACTTGAACCTTAGATCCTAGGCTCGGAATTCAGACTAGGGTTGCTAATCCTGATTAGAACTGCTAGAAATTCCTTCAGGGAAGACCCATGGCTTGATAACCCACCTCGACTCGCCCGTCCCTGGCCCCATAATTTACCCTCCGACCTTCGCGTAAACAACCTTCTTCACCCTCACTCCGCTCAATGGAACCTTGAGCGTGTTCGCTCCACTCTTCTGTCAGAGGATCAGCACTTGCTTGTTCGCATTCGGCCTCCCTTGATCCCTCTCCCGAAAAACCTTTCTGGATATTTACCACATCAGGCGATTATACAGTCAAATCTGGGTACCATCAGTTGGTCTAACCAATGCTCCCATTGACACCCGAGGCCAGGCTTCGCGCCCGTCTTTTTAAACTTCTATGGCTCTTCTAGATGCCTACTAAACTCAAAGTGTTTTGGTGGCCCGCTCTCCATAATGATCTACATATATATGTCTCCCTTGCTCATCGTCATATTCAGGTCTCCCAGGAATGCCCTTTATGTGGAGATTCTTCCGAAACGATTGAGCACCTTCTGTTTCAATGTCGCTTTGCCAGAGAGATTTGGGAACTTGCCTCTCTCGATTTATCGTCATAGCAGTTCAATCCAGATCCATCTATCCTCACTTTCTTTCAAGCGGCAATGGCTACAGAGCCTTCAGCTCAACACCGCAACTTCCTCTTTCCTTTTATAGGCTGGAAGCTTTGGAAAGCTCGCAATGATTTGGTATTTAGTGATAATAGGTGGCATTTTGTAGAAGTCCTACACTCTGCCATCTCTGACTTCAAACTGTGGCATGAAGCTCACACTGCGTCTCCCCACAATACACAGCATCGCGACCATCCATCTGTTCCGACATCGTTTCAGGACATCCTCCGCATATCCTCATCCTACTGTTTTTGTGTTGATGCTTCCTGGGTTAGTCCTTCATCGCTTGGAGGTATTGCGTGGACACTGCATTCGGCTCAAGGTGATTATATCCTTCACAATTCATCCTCAATTGAGCCAGTCTCCTCTCCGTTGGAAGCAGAGGCATTAGCTCTACGGGAGGCCGTAAAACATCTCAAACGTTTGGGTTATAGACACGTGAGCTTCTTCGGTGATTCTGCTACGCTATATAGGCCATTGATGCGCACGACACACTGTGGCCGCATTTCCTTCGATGATTGACCATCTTGTGAGTGATATCACCAAGCTCTCTAATCCCTCCTATGCCTTTCATCATATCAAACGTCCGGCCAATGCTCTAGCGGATCATTTGGCTAAAACAGCTTGCCGGTCTTGTTCTTCTCTTGTATATTGTTGGGATTAAAAAGCAAACAAAGTCCCACATTGGAAGTTTAGACAAAGAGTGTCTAATATATATAAGTAATGTCCAACTCTGATTAGTATGAGGCCTTTTGGGAGGAGCCCAAAAGCAAATCCGTGCGGGCTTTGCCACTTAGGCCCAAAGCGGACAATATCATACTAATAAGAGAGTTGGACATGGGCTTGAAGAAGCCTAACAATTGGTATCAGAGCTCAGGTTCAAACATGGACCGGGAGAAGTGGGTTGGGCTGCAAGTTCCTTGTGAGAAGGAGTCCTCAAGGTGACCTAGCGAATAAGGAGTTCCAGGGCCTTGTGTCGAAAGTCTTCCTGACAAGCCCAGAGGGTCAGGCGGCGAGTTCCGTTGTTGAGTACGGCGGTACAAGAAGGGTGCCAAGTTTCGCTGGAGGAGATATCAAGGATATATGTGGTCTTTGGTTTGAGGGGAGGTTTCTTGGGATTAAAAATCAAACAAAGTCCCACATTGGAAGTTTAGACAAAGAGTGTCTAATATATATAAGTAATGTCCAACTCTGATTAGTATGAGGTCTTTTGGGAGGAGCCCAAAAGTAAATCCGTGCGGGCTTAGCCTCTTGGGCCCAAAGCGGACAATATCATACTAGTCAGAGAGTTGGACATGGGCTTAGAAAAAACCCACAATTGGTTCATTGTGGGAGAAGTCCTCAAGGTGACCTCGCGAATAAGAGGTGCCAAGGCCTTGTGTCGAAAGTCTTCCTGGCGGTATAGAAGGTCAGGCGGCGGGTTCCGTTGGTGATTACGGCAGTACAAGAAGGGTACCAATTTTCGCTGGAGGAGATACCAAGGATGTATGTGGTCCTTGGTTTGAGGGGAGGTTTGTTGGGATTAAAAACAAAACAAAGTCCCAAATCCGTGCGGACTTTTCCTCTTGGGCCCAAAGCGGACATATCATACTAGTCAGAGAGTTGGACATGGGCTTAGAAAAAGCCCATAATTGGTTCATTGTGGGAGGAGTCTTCAAGGTGACCTCGCGAATAAGGGGTGCCAAGGCCTTGTGTCGAAAGTCTTCCTGGCGGTATAGAAGGTCAGGCGGCGGGTTCCGTTGGTGATTACGGCAGTACAAGAAGGGTGCCAAGTTTCGCTGGAGGAGATACCAAGGATGTATGTGGTCCTTGGTTTGAGGAGAGGTTTGTTGGGATTAAAAGCAAAACAAAGTCCCACATTGGAAGTTTAGACAAAGAGTATCTAATATATAAGCAATGTCCAACTCTGATTAGTATGAGGCCTTTTGGGAAAGAGCTCAGAAACAAATTCGTGTGGGCTTTATCTCTTTAGCCTAAAGCAGACAATACATACTAATAAGAGAATTGAACATGGACTTGAAAAGCCCAACATATATCTTTGCTGTAATAATTTTCTTTTAATGGAAATTGTTGACAAAAAAAAAGTTTGTTTTGCCATTAGAATTTAACTTTGTTAGATTTAACTTTGTTCGAATAACATTATTCACAAAAGAATTTTAAAAATGAAATCTTACTCAACGTGTGTATGTGCGTGGTGAGGTCATATGGGGCATCATCTCAGATGTGTGTACAGAAATCAAGATGCTTTCAGCCTGCAAATGTTCCTTTCCCATTAAATTAGAAAATGCCACTGTTCATTGTAACACGAGCCGTATAAGTAATTAAGTACGAGAAACAAGAACCCTATTTTAGGTCTTTACTTTTTGTAATTGGTAATGAATCTTCAAGAATCATGAGTTTTGTCACATAACCATTTAGTAGAGCTGTTTTTTTCTTAAACAGAAGTTTGTGCACCACAATGAGTATATGGCTGGTTCCTATTTGTATTGGTTATATATAAGCTCAAAAATTAAATTAAACCCTAACTTTTTGGTAGCATATTTTATATATAGTAATGATAAGACACGGGAATATTTATTGGGCTATATTGGGTTATATATGTGTGTAGAGCCCATTGTATATATTAGATTTAACGTTAATATTGTATATCATAGACGCAGCCACCGATTGTAACAGATTGATCAAGAAATAAGTGAATTCTTCTCCAGTTCTTTTATGGTATCAGAGCAATCGATTTTTTGGGAATTCGATTGAATCTGGTTTATGAGAAGAAGTGTTCAAACGCAAATATCGTTTCTCATATGGTGATTATTGATGTTCAAGAAAAGGTGGAGGTACATAAATCTTCGGTGAAGAAGATGTGTACCAAGAAAAACGGAGCTGCGGAATGCGCTCAAGAGGAGATAGAAAGAGGAATTGCAGAAGGCGTTCCTTTGGTGAAGAATATGAATGTTGTTGCACACACGCATGTTGTGTCATGCATGAACGTTCCTGTGCAATACACTGGAGCGACCCACGCTATAACATGGTTGAAGAAAGGAGAATGGGATCGGCTTTTGAGTAAGTTGGAGTCAAAATCTGAATCTTCAAATCATGTAAGTGATAAAGCTTATGATGATGAATGGATAATTGATAGTGGAGCATCACACCATATGACCGGTATGTTAAATGCTCTAGTGAATGTGTGTAGAGTCTCGCCATGTTTGGTTTGACTACCTAATCGGAATACTGTAATTGCTGATCGAGAAGGGAGTGTGATTCTAACAGGAAAATTAACTTTGAAGCGTGTTCTTTTTGTGGAAGAATTAAAATGCAATCTCATCTCTGTGTCACAGATGATTGATGAGATGAGCTGCAATGTGTTGTTCTCTAAGACTGGTTGTCTTGTGTATGACTGTGGTTTCCAAACCGTGGTTGGACTAGGTGAAAGAAGAGAAGGGCTGTACTTTCTTCAAGGTATCCAGAAGATTCATAATGTGAAGAAAGTTGGTAAATTGGAATCATTAGAAGTTTGGCATAAGAGGATGGGTCATGCTTCTGATAAAGTGATTAGGAGACTACCGGTGGTTGAACGTGGTAGTGTCGGTGTGTCTGGGTGTGACATATTTTCCAGATCAAAGCAGTGTCGCAGTGAATTTCCTTTAAGCTCAAACAAAAGTAAAGAGTGTTTCGAGATGATACACTGTGATCTATGGGGTCCATATCGAACATGAAGTATGTGTGGATCTTACTATTTCCTTACTATCGTGGATGATTTCTCTCGAGCTGTTTGGGTGTTTATTCTGGTCGACAAAACCCAGGTTGAGAGAACTATGTTGGATTTCTTTGCTCTTATCTTGACACAGTTTGACAAGCATGTGAAGATAGTACGAAGTGACAATGGGAGAGAGTTCATGCGAATGCAGGGGTATTTTCGTAGAGAGGGCATGGTTCATCAGACTTCTTATGTTGGAACTCCTCAGCAGAATGGGAGAGTTGAGCGAAAGCATATGCATATACTTAATGGGGCGCGTGCATTAATGTTTCAGGCAAATCTTGCAAAGGATTTTTGGGGTCAATGCGTGTTAAGTGCACACAAAGGAAAAAGTCCCTATGAAATCATATTTGGCAACCCTCCTTTGTATAATGAGATTCGGATATTTGGGTGTCTTGCATATGCCCACAACCAGAAGCGAGATGGAGATAAGTTTGCTAGTCGGAGTCGAAGGTGTGTTTTTTTTGGTTACCCTTATGCTAAGAAGGGTTGGTCTTTGTTTGATCTAGAGACACATGATATCTTTGTATCTCATGATGTTTCGTTTATTGAAGAACGATTCCCATATTTGGAGACAAAAGATACACAAGTGGAGAATGTCATTGGAGTCAGATATGATGACATGTTTGCACACGATGATACATCTTCTCTGTTGTAGAGCAGAGTAACACAACCTGCCGAAAGAGTAACACAGAGCGAAATAGAGACACAAAACGAGGATGTTGGAGATACAATTGTTCAACCTCATTCTGTGTTAGATGGAGGCTCAGGGGCAGGAACACATGCTCTAGATGAAGCCATAACAGAGAGCCCAACAGATACAATAATGTATAATGAGGGTGTAGCAGAAGGAGTAACACAAACAGAAGAAGGAGTAACACAAGCGGGACCAGCAAGTGTTACTCAAACAGAACTTGTGCCACAACCTGCACCAGAAGAATTGTTAGGACGTGGAATGAGGAAGAAAGAAGCACCTGCTAAGTTGCGTGATTACATGTGTAACACAACATTTCGGATGAGTCATGAGTCAGGACAAAAGTATGGAATTGAGAATTTTGTCAATTGTGATTTTCAGCATCACATAGAGTATTTCTGTGTAACATCACTGCAGGGGTAGTGACTCGGTCATTCGTTGAGGTAATGCAATGTCCTAAATGGAGAGAAGCGATGAGACTGGAGATTGAGGCTCATGAACGAAATAAAACATGGGCAGTTGAACATTTGCCACATGGTAAGCATGTTATTGGAAGCAAATGGGTTTATACAATTAAGTATAATGCTGATGGAATAGTTGAAAGGTATAAAGCGAGATTGGTCGCTTGTGGTAACCGACAAAAGGAATGACTTGATTATTCTGACACTTTTGCTCCAGTAGCAAAGATGAGCACTGTTAGATTAGTTCTTCAAGTAGCTGCTGGGAAGAATTGGGAATTGCACCAGATGGATGTGCACAATGCATTCCTTTATGGAGACTTAGATGAGGAAGTGTTTCATGAGATTACAACAAGGTTTCAGCTCTTCTAAAAAGGGAATGATATGTCGTCCGAAAAAATCTTTGTATGGTTTGAAACAAGCTCCAAGGTGCTGGTTTTCTAAGCTTTCTAAAGCACTCTTGAGGTATGGTTTCAAACAGAGTAGATTGGATTACTCTCTGTTCTCGTTGGTGCGTGGAAATGTTCACTTGCATGTTTTAGTGTATGTTGATGATCTAGTGGTGACAGGGAGCGCTGCTGAAGTTATACAAAAGTTCAAAACATATTTGAGTGGATGTTTTCATATGAAGGATTTGGGGAGATTGAAGTACTTTATTGGCTTAGAAGTTGCAAGGAACAAAGAAGGTATCTATTTATAACAGAGAAAGTATGCTCTTGATATTATTGCTGATGTTGGTTTGCTTGGTGGTAAGCCGGTTGAGTTTCCGATAGAACCAAACCATCAATTGGCGAAATCGGAGGAAAAATACTTGATGATCCGGAAAAGTATCGACGACTTGTTGGAAGACTGATTTATCTAGCTGCGACTAGACCAGACTTGGCTTACTCGGTTCATATATTGTCTCAGTTTATGAACAAACCAAGAGAAGATCATTGGATGGCTGCATTGCGCGTTGTACGCTACTTGAAAGGGTGTCCAGGCATGGGAATTCTATTGAAAGCTGACTGTAATTTTCACCTTACAGGTTGGTGTGATTCAGATTGGGCTGGATGTCCAATCACGAGGAGATCTCTTACGGGTTGGTTGATATAGTTAGGAAATTCTCCTGTGTCATAGAAGTCAAAGAAACAAGATGTGGTATCATGTTCTTCAGCAGAAGCAGAGTATAGATCCATGGTTATGGAACTGAAAGAATTGAAGTGGATAAAGAGCTTGTTGTTCACGATGGGTATAGCGTACTCGGGTGCAATGGACTTGTACTGCGATAGTCAATCTGCGCTTCATATAGCCGCTAATCTCGTGTTTCATGAGCGTACGAAACATGTGGAGTTAGATTGTCATTTCATCAGAGACGATATACAAGCTGGGATTGTTCGCACAAAGCATGTTTCTACGACCGAACAGCTAGCTGACATCTTCACTAAAGCACTTGGTGGACAACCTTTTCAAGCCATTTTGTCCAAGTTGGGCATTCGGAATCTCCATGCTCCAACTTGAGGGGGGGGGGGTATTGGGCTATATTGGGCTATATATGTGTGTAGGGCCCATTGTACATATTAGATTTAACGTTAATATTGTATATCATAGACGCAACCACCGATTGTAACAGATTGATCAAGAAATAAGTGAATTCTTCTCCAGTTCTTTTAATATTGTTCTATTTCTAATAAATAATTTTGCATGTACGCAGATTTTTTAGTGAAGATCATGAATTACATATTGTTCCACTGATAATTAGACATACTGGTATACAACTGGTTCATTTACGCTTTATAGTCCTGTTCTTTTCTTCAGCTGGAAATTGCGTCTAGAAACTGCATCCAGATGCAGTTTCCGGATATTGCATCCAGATGTAGTTCTTTTGTGCATTTAGAAATTGCGTTTGAAAACTGCATTTGGATGCAGTTATGTTTCTTTGTGTGTTTGTGTATTGTAGTTGGATGCATTATTTTGCGGCTTTGGCGGAAAAACGAGATTTTGCGGTTTAAGCGGGAAAACACGATTTTACTTTTTTGGAGGGAAAAAAAGATTTTGCAGTTTTAGCGGGAAAACGCGATTTTACGGTTTAGACGGGAAAACGCGATTATGCGGTTTTGCCGGGAAAATACGATTTTACGGTTTTGGCGGGAAAACGCGATTTTGGGGTTTTGGCGGAAAACACGATTTTGCGTTTTTGGCGAAAAAACGCGATTTAGCGGTTTTGGCGGAAAACACGATTTTGCGGTTTTGGCGCGAAAATGCAGTTTTGCGGTTTTGGCGGGAAAATGCGTTTTGCGGTTATGCCGAGAAAACGCGATTTTCCGGTTGTGGCGGGAAAACGCGATTTTGCGGTTTTGGCGGAAAACGCGATTTTGCGGTTTTGGCGAAAAAACGCGATTTTGCGGTTTTGGCGGGAAAATGAGATTCTGCGGTTTTGGCGGAAAAACGCGATTTTCCGTTTTTGGCGAAAAATGCGATTTTGCGGTTTGGCGGGAAAATGCCATTTTGCGGTTTTAGCGGAAAATGCGTTTTTGCGGTTTTTGTGGAAAAACACAATTTATTGTTTTGGCAGGAAATCACTATTTTACGATTTTAGCGAAAAATGCTATTTAAAAAATAATGAGAGTATTTTATATTTTGGTAATCGAGATGCACTTTGGTGCATTTCAACTCAACTTTCAAATGCATCCAGAATTTCCGACTATTTTGGATGCAATATCTGATTTTTGTATCTGGATGCACTTCTTAAGTACCAATAGAAGAACAATATCTTATTTTTGCAGGCAGATGCAGTTTCTCAACGCACAAAAGAAGAGCACCATTAGCAAATGATGTTTTAGGGTTTTGTTGGTTCTCGAGTATATTACTTTTTAAGTTAAAACACGACTTCCGAAATCAAACTGAATTAGCTCCAGTCTGGTTTCATTATTGTTTTCTTTTTTAAACTATGGTTTCATTATTGTTGTTAGGATTAATTTATTTTTTTGGGTTGAAATAAATATCAAACGCATTTCGTTTAAGCTTCATTTTTATTGGATTTTAATTACGTTTGCTTCATATTTTCATTCCTAATCGATAGTTTCTTTCACAATAGGCTTATATATATATAATGCAGTTGCAATACGATATCAGCCCCTTTCGATTAATTCACAGAATCACAGCTCGAGTCTTTGTGATCTTGTGCAATCTCATGATCATGTGAAAATATGTGTATATAATATGCGGACAGAACCATTTTCTTGATACGCCTCTGTCATAGTATAGTATTATATATATATATGACATTCTGTCATATTATTATATATATTACCTGTCTTCGACGTTTTCATATAAATTCCAACATATATAATCAAATATTCTAAGTATGCGTACATGCACTACACGTAACTGCATGTGTGTACATTCATCATATTTTCTTTCGCTCTAATTAATTAATTAACATATTTTCTTATAACCTAAATTATTTAACAGTTTTGTATATATTTTAACGGAATTTTATTTTACAAATTTTCGCAACGTGTTGAAGTTTTTCTTTTAAGATGTATAACTGGGGTCTTAATTTTTTTTTTTTAGCAAACTAGTGTTTTTCATTGCGTTGGTAAACATTTTGAATGGTTGCACATAATAACTAAACGATTAATTCCTAATTTAAAATTTCATTATTATCGAACTATAAAATAAGGAAACTAAAAGAATATGATACTCACTTATAGTAATCTATAGAGGTTTTTTCATGTGGCTAGTGTTCCTCTGTTTATGTTGTAAATTTTATTTAATTCTTTTTCGTTTTCTCGTATGGCTTTTACAGAACAACAAAAAGATGATTCCTACTAATTCAATATTTATGTATGCCGTCTTTTTGCGTAGACATGCTCGTGATTAATATTTTTTTTATTATTATCGTGTTTTTTTTTCCCTAACGTTCCCGTGAGGGCTGAAGCGACGTCAATTCGTCGGCTGGTATAATTATTGTTTAGCCCTTCTGTCCCATCTTCGTCTTCTGTATTTTTTTTTTTTTTTTTTTTTGGTATAATCGGTTCTTTTACTTTGTTTGGTAAATGTCCCGATCCTGCCAAATACTAGATAATATATGCAGTTCCTAGAAAAATATCGAATACGTTCATATTTGGAGCATGACTAAAAGATGTTTAGGAGATTTTTTCACTTTCTATGGGGCAAAACTAATATTAAAGTTAAAACATGATTGATGCAGTGGCTAATCTGGAAATTTTATCATGGTGGACATTTGACTCTATTTCAGATTTCAAGGGACAGATTTAACTAATTGCTCCAAAACTTATTATATTTATTTAATAAAATTTTATTTTTATATTAGAGTCATTTAACTAAAACCCATAAACTGAAAGGAAACTAAATAAGCATCTTCGATGTGACATAAGACATTTTTAAAGATGTTAAATTGACAACACTGCATTTTTTTTACCGTTTACTAATACAAGTTGCATTTAATTTTCTTTTTTTTTGTTAAAAAATCAGTCTAACTCATAATCTAGAGAACTATATTAGTATGAAAGTGCTAATATATTGTGTAGCATGCTAAATTATTTATTAAACAATTAAATATGGAGATTTGTTTCTCAAGTTTGTTTTTGCATACTAACTTATTTATTAACTAGTTAATTTGTATGTAAAATTAGGTACGTGTTAACATAATTATAATATGCGTTAACTCAATTATTAACTAGTTAACTTTTATAGTGTATGTTTAAGTTATTATACATCATATAAAATATATAAATTAACCGATAATTATTATGTATATACTTCTTGAGTTACACATGTGTTAAGACAATTATGCATGTGTTAACTTAATTATTAGCTAGAAAATTTCACGATTTGAATTTAAATTATTATGTTCCATAAAAAAAATAAAACTTCACTAATAAAATGTTTGGTTAATATGATAACAAAATTGTTATTATTTACTTTTTTGATAAGATTCACATAGAGAAATCTGTCCCCGAGGCCTCAAAACCACCGCCGAACAGAACAATTAATAAACCCTCACGAAGCACCACCGCTAAATGAGCAAGAGATGTCCTCTCCACCACGATGGCGACGTGACTAAGCCTCAAAGACGACGAGCACCACCGCGGAAACAAGAGGAGCGAACACCACAAATCCCCAAACGCAGCCCAAAGCAAAGAAGAAACCGGCAAGACGCAGAGACACCACACACCTCCGGAGAAGAACCGCCTCCAAGGTCTCAGGAAAATTTCCAGAACAGCCACACGAACACAAAACCACCAGAGCAACCCCACGAAAGAGAGATGAAAACCCTAAAACCAGAGCAACCAGAAGAAGGAGAAGACCTTCCAACATCACACAAAACCATCTCGATCCGCCGAATCTCCACAACGTCCATGGCTGCAGCTCCCCACGACGGCTTCTATCGGACAGAACAAATGAGATGATATCGCGAAAAAAACGGCGACCAATCCAAGACGAAGCTAGTGTCGTCCTCACGCAGAACAATCGACTGAAGAAACCACCGTCGTACTTCATAGCAGCTTCCAACCACTGTCATCGTCACCACGCGAATAGAACACAACCACAATCGGAAACCCATATCTAGAACACATCGCTCAGACGCAAAAAACTACAAAGGGGCGTGTGTTTGTCGGACGCCTGAGAGGAGAATCACCATATAGGGTTTGGCGGCTGAGGAAGAAGCTCACGAGAGACCCGTCCACTCCATCTTCTCTTGGGAAGCCCCAACAACGAGACGTGACACCTGCACGGATGCCTGGCTGGAACGGTAACTCAAATGGGCGTGTTTCTTCACCCGATTTGGTCTTCATGAGATTTCAGGTAATAACAAAATTATATTAAACGACAAGAGTAAAGAACCGGTAATCAAAATCGAGATCTTCATAAAAATAACTTTCACTGGTGAAAATAATCGCCAGAGAGGAAGCTCGAAGAGTGAGTTTTAGTAGAGAGTCAACATCGAAATCTTGTTCATTGTCGAAGGTTTACAGAAAAAAAAGAAAAAAAGAGAGAATTGTGTGTGAATAAAATCTATAGAAAACTTTAGGTATATAGGGATAAAGGCGGTATTAAAAAAAGAGTTAGCAGTATTTGTCCATCCGCTTAAATACAGAGAAATTCTTGTACATATGCAATTACTCCAAAATTTAATAATTTGTTTTATAAAATTCAAATATTTCTCTGTACATACGATATAGAGAAACTAACTAATTGCTTCAAAACTTATTATATTTATTTAATAAAATTGTATTTTAATAATCCATAGGTACAGATTTGGAGTAATTGCATGTGGGTTCGCGACTGATGGGATGTTTTTAAATGGCTATCCAACGTCTAAGTTATAAAACAGTCTGAAAAAAGAGAGTAAAAGAGCATGGAATAATATTGGGTCCTGCTATGACCAAAAGAAGATGAATATACATTTGGGCTTTTAAGTAGTGGGTTCAACATTGAGAAAATAAAAGCTAAATGTTTAGAACATAGTAAGTTATCGATATTAGGAGGAATATATTGCATTGGGTATATCTTTTTTATAAAGTAATCACATTCTTGTATCTTTTTTTAAAGTGAATGCAATTATGTATGTTTTTTTGTCTTTTACCATGATAAAATATCCTAATACCCATATCCCTCAAATTATTTAGTTTATAATAGTTTGTTTGGTTTAGTTTCTTTTTTCTCTAGTTAGTGTAATTAGTTATACTACTTTTGTTTCTTACTAACTAGTTTTTGTTTAATTAGTTTTAGTTTCAATAACTTCATATATTTGTATAGAAATATCGGTATATCCAAGTTATTCAAAAGTTCTTTCTGTTTCCTTCCTACTCTCCCTTCTTTCTCTTCTCTCTAGCGACGACGCTGATCTCCATCCCGTTTCCGGCCATCGGTGGCGGCGAATCGCCAAGCCGATGGTCGGGTTACTTTTGTATTTTTTTGTTTCTTTAGTTTCTCCGATATTCTCTCCGTTTTACTTTGTCTATAGAGAGAGATCTGGTCGGGTTACTTTTGTGAGATCCTTATCCTTTCTTCTCTGTTACCAATCGCTTCCTGACATTGGTTCTAGTTGTCCGGGCCTGTCATGTTCTTATCCTTGCCGGTGATTTTCTTCATCCCGGATGTCTTTCTAGAAGCATAAATCTACCGGTGTCTTGAAGAAGGGAAATAAGTTCCGAGTTTCATACTCGGTGGATGCGATGGCTTTCTGGAGTTGATCCGCAGACGCAGCCGGTGCAGCGGTGAACCTTTGAACGGCAACCGGAAACCTTCGATGGCTTCGTCCATGCTTTAACCTTGTTTTTTCGGTGTCTGTATATGGCCAAATGGCCTTTTGTCTGTATTTGCTTTGTCGTTAACTATCTACTAGCTATGCAACACAACTATCAGATGTGCACTATTTTTTTTGCTGATGTATCCTCCTGGAGTCAATTCGGTTTTTGTTAAAGTTGTTTACGCTGGATACGGTCTGTCCACCCATCGAAGTAGTCGTTATATGGCCTAACATATGCTCGTAATTTACGAAAATACGACTATCAGCTGTACACGATTTCCTGTTGTTTCTATTTTTTTCGGGTGCTCATGTATCCTCATTAAGTCAATTCGGTTTTTGTGAAAATTGTTTACGATATATACGCTCTGTCCACCCATTCGGCTACTCGTTATATGCCCTTAGATTTGTTCATATCTTACGCAAATACGACTATCAGCTATACACGATTTTCTGATGTTCTCGATTTTTCTTTTGCACATGTATCCTCATGGAGGCGATTCTGTTTTTGTGAAAGTTGTTTACGATGGATGCGGTCTGTCCACCCATCGGAGTAGTCGTTATTTGGCCTTACATTTGCTCGTATCTTCTATCCATATGCCGTATTTTTTCGATCGTTATTTTTATATATTGACCATGTTGTTAGTTACAGCTACCATATGAACAACCGTTCCCCAAACCCATTGTTCATCAAAATGAGTTTATCGTCTACCTCAACTGTTCCCTTCCCTTGTAGCTCGTTTGGACTAGCAGCGCATACAATGTGTTGGTGTGGGGAACGCATTGTAGTAGGATATGGTACACCTCGTTCTAACCTTCATAGGAGGTGGTTCCAATGTCCGCTAGCTAATCGGGTTAGATAAAGACACCTTTATTCAGTTTTTCTTGTCCCTTCTACTCTTTCTTACCTGCTATTTATTTTTGTTTACTCTGTCATTTATACGCCCAGTACCCAAGGGAAGGTCACTTTTGTGAGTGGGTGGATGACACGATTATGAAAGAGATAGATGGAGTTTCTCAAGTTGTCAAGAATATGCAAGAAGACGTTAGAGCTCTGAGGAAGTGGTCAAACTCTGTTAAAGAGGATTTATCTATTAAGATGGCAAGGAAAATATCGTTGGAACTCGCCAAGAACAAAAATGCTTGTTGTAATGAAAAGCATGTGCTGGAGAAGTACAACACGATGCAACTTCTTTGGATTGTGGCTGTTTCTTCCTTTGCAGCGGCTTGGACGTTTGGACAGTTAAAGGCAATCATTTATGTTTGAATAACCTAGCTGAATATATCATGCTTTTGTTCGTTTGCTGGTTCTATTATTAGCTTTCTTCGTTCGACCATTTGTCTCTAACTTTTGCTATTGCTTTAATCCCCACACAAATTTCGTTCAGTTTAACCGCAGAAAGGTCGAGAAAACTATGCTCTCTGTGCTTATTATTCTGTGGATACCTATCCACTTTGTCATCTATATCTCGAGGTAGACATAGTTTATAGTTAATAAAATACAACTGCATTATTGAGGCTCCGGAATTATAGTTCTTTTATTTACACCGATTAGTGTTTGTTTGTGTCATGGATGGTAGTCTTTCTTTTTCCAAAAATACCTCTTAAGGGATCTATAAAAGCTATAGGTCGACGGTAACCCTTTGTCCACTCATACTAGTCACATGAAAAAGATGAGTTCTGTAAATTCCAACCTCGTTCTTCTTGAATGTCTCAATCTTCTCGATTTTCCTGTTGCACTGAGGAGACTAATTCTGGCCAAAAATGCAAGCGAAAACATTCTAGAGCACTTCAATATCAGAGCTGTATGCAAGACTCTTCGTGATGATGCTGATCACATGGATACATTGTTACGGGTTGACCTTATAAAGACCCACCACGATTTTCAAGTGATACTCCAGCTACAACGTTCGTGTCTAGATGCACAAAATCCAACATCAGTATTCTTGAAAGCAGTTTCAGATTACTTGTACACAAACGAAAGAGTTGACGCCTTTGCTCGTCTCAAACACTGCGCCCTTGCTGGGATCAAGCCCGCCGTTTATTGCTACGAAGTCATTCGCCGTTCCATTTCTCCTAACCTGGATTCTGCTTCAACCCTTCCCATTCTCTCTCGTTTCGCTATCTGCTCGCTTACACGCCATGTCAGAAAATTTCAGTGAATCACCTGGCCCATGAATATCTCGCCCGGTCTCACAGCCATATCCGAATATGTCAACCCTGGAAGACTTGCATCCTGCCCTTGCGTAGTTCATCGTTATTGGCTTGACTTACTCCACGAAAACGTTAAAGGTTACGGTATGTGTGATTTGTGTTTCTGGGCAATCGATAAACATCTTTCACTCCATGTAATATGTCGATGGCGGCTTCAAGATCGCCCGTATTGAACGCAATGCGAAGGCTTTCAGTGTACATTGCATATGGGTTTTTGTGCTCTAAAAACTTTTTGTTGAAATTGTAATACCAGGAATATTCTTCGTCCGAGAACCAAGTAAAGTCATGGCGCCTGTCTAGCCGCACTCTTGAATACACTTCATGTGAACAAACCGCAGCGACACCCTCAGGACCTGCCTTAAGAAAACTCGCACACGCATCCACGCCGTCTTCCGCCACCCGAGCGGCGATTTCGGCAAGCAGCGGACTAGGTAACCACATTAGTTCAACCTGTTGTTTCTCTTAATTTTCGACACAGTCCTGGATAGTTTTATTTGTACTTATTCCCCCCCCCCAACAGACAAACCGCAAACGAACCCATACTCGTCCTATTTTTAATTGTATTACCAACGTAGCACTCCAACTTGAATTCAAAAAAAATATTTCTCTGACTTTCTTTTTCTCACATCGGTCCCCTCAGGATTTGACTAATGCTTTTAAAGACTTTTCAACACCTTTCTCCCTATAACCTATTACCTATTACCTATATCCTATCACCATCATCATCACCTTAGGCTTCCTTCCACACATATTGCATTACATCTACGTTTTAACATATTTGATACAATTCTTTTAAACTATTTAAATAAGATCCTTTCTCAGTCAAGCTGGAATTTTTGGCTTCGCTATCCATACGTAGAGTAATATTTCCGTCTGCAACCTTCTCTTTTTATACTTTTGATTGGCAAATCAACCAAAATACAAAACTTCTTCCCAACTCTCAAACCCCCCCCCCCCATGAGAATTAATCCCAAGCAACATGAGTGAATCATCTGTTACATTGGCCTACAAATGGGGACCCCCTGTGTCTGGTTTAAGACCAGTTCTTCAAACAACTCGGGAATTAGGCATTCCTAAAGCCTGTCATTGCGGCTCGTCGATGTTTATAATATCATCTAACTCAGCTGATAGTCAAGGAAGGCGCTTCTATACATGCCCCTACGACGTTTCTGATGTTAACTTCTTTAATCAATTCACCTATTCCTACTACATACTTTTCGTACCCCATTCTATGTTATCTCATCTTCTCATGTAATTTTTCATTTTTTAGGGACCAAACCATGGATGCGGTTTTAAGCAGTGGTGGGACGAAGCAATCATGGAAGAGATTGGAAAGCTTCATCGTCAGGTTTCTCAAAATGAAGCCACAAACAAGTCCCAAATTGTAGGGTTGATGACTATGGTCGAGACACTGCTTTCGAAGATTGGAGACCTCGAAACCAAATTGGCAGATATGCACCATATTTTGTATTAAGTTCTAAAACCAATCGGAGAACTGTCCATGCTAATATCTACCCATATGAACGAATTACTTCCATATATGTTTTGTTGCTTTCTTACTATCCATTAATGTTTACTCTGCATTATCCATGCAGTCTTTGTTTATTCTGCATTATCCATGCAGTCTTTTGTTATCCGCCTTTTGTTAACCACGGTCGTGTATAAGACTCACATTTAACGATCTTAAATGTTCCAAAATAACTATCCATCATTCAGTGTATCAACAACGTTTAAGATTTACCGTTTAACAAACAACTATCCATATACTTTTTTTGTTGTCAATGGACTATCCACGTATAATCAATCTGTAACAATTAAACCACTGAAAATTATACTCAGTATATTTGATGTTTACTTCTAATTTTCCCACCTTTAAATGGATACTTAGTTATTAGACCATTTATCTAATTACTAACATCGATACATGCTTGGTTTGGGAATTTCATCGCCTTCAATATATTACGAACGTCTATTGTTTGTTCATTAACACATAAATAAATTCATTGCGTCATATTACTCTCATAGATACATTTTTTTTGCAGAATAATTATACTCGTATTATCGATATATTTATATTTCACATACTCCAAAGAACTCTATTATTCGCCTTCAATTCAACACGGCTGTGTATATGACCCTTATTGTTCGATCTTAAACGTTCCAACTTAACTATCCATCGGCGGTGTGTTCCATTCTTATGTATATTAGCAACCTATCGTTTCCCAGCGGTGCAATGAATGGATACATTTTCTTGTCTAGATTCATCTTGGTCCTTAAACTCATCAGTTCCAGTCGTGCATTTAACTAAAATCGGGGGGGGGGAAACTGAAACGTTTCGCCATTTCAACATATATAAATTAGAGATCTCGACCCCATTCTATATGTCCATACACTCTACACCCAAAACGAAAAATGGCCACTTTAAATCTTCTAGATCTTCCGGGGGACGTAAGAAGGCTTATCCTTACGAAGAATGCTAGTGATAATCTTAAAGAACACTTCAAGGTTCGAGCCGTATGCACCACTCTTCGCGACGATGCGGACCACATGGATACTCATGCTCAAATCAATCTTGTCTAGGATGCCCCTTCAGAAGATTATCGCCCCAGCATCATTCTTTTGTACAACTCCTGCCTGGATGCCAATAGCATATCCGCAGTTTTTTTAAGAGGAAGACGACCATAAGCGTTTCAAAGGATCAAACAATCCGCCATTGCTGGTTTCAAACCTGCTGTGTACTGTTACGAAGTGATACGTCGATCCATCTGCCCTGACTTGGACTCAGGTTCGGCCACCCCTACTCTTTCGTGTTTTGCTCTACGTTCTCTGAGAAAGCATGTCAGAGAGTTTGAGCGCTTCAGCTGGGCTGCCGGCATCTCCGTCAACCTCGCCCATATACAGGATGCGTTTGACAAGGCAAGGTTAAGGACATGCCATTGCTCCGTTTATCGTTATTGGTTAACCATCCTCCACGAGAAGATCAAAGGGCATGGTATGTGCGGTGCTTGTTTCTGGACTATCGAGGTCTTGTATTCTTCAAAATCATTCCCCGCACTTTCTTCGAGTGGCCTGACCCACAAGCCTTACCCCTTCCCGGCGTTTGGCCTGATGCTGGCTTGCAAAACGCTGCGGTTTGGAACAACGCTGTCATTTGGGATGAAGCTGGAGAACAGAATGCTGGTGGTTGGGGTCAGGTTATAGTTCATAACGCAAATGCTGGTGGTGCCGGTTGGGGCTAGTGCAACGATCCAGGAGTAGAATAATGTTCCGGGATCGGAAAAATTGTGTTCATGTTTTTATCCTTTTGTTTCCATAAAGTTGTAATATCGTTTTCCTTTTGAATATCAATCAGACGTTTCCCTCAAAATCTATCCACCCTCTACATCAGACTTATCCAACTCAATTCCAAATCAGCAACGTTGCATATTTCGATACTTATCGAGCATAAACTTCGAAACCCCATCCTTAGAGCTTTCAATTGTTGTTTTTTTTTTTGAGTTCCAAGGCTATCATTTTGCAAGGCTATAATTAAGCCTACCCTCTCGGAAACCAAAACGTCATACCTGCAAATCATTATTCTGAGTCCCAATGCCAACATTAATAGCGCTTTAGATATAAGATTTAATTAATATAATTATAAAAAATACAACTATCTTTACAGCTACATGTACATATCTGGTGCGGATACCAACATTTCGTAAACCTATCCACCATAATATTTAGCCTACCCAATCCAGCTATCCACTATCTATGTAGTTCTAAAATGCAAATACTATCAACTCCAACTAAATCCTACAATCGCGCACAGTTCGATGTGTATACTATCCATTCAAACTATCTACCCATCATCTCTCCTACCAAATGGAAACCTGTACCAGTCCTTCAAAATACTACTGTTACCTCTATGTTTACTTATCGCTTCTTTTATTTTCCATTCGCCAATGTCCACATTAATAGACCTAAAAAACATCAATCAATTACTTTAATCCTCACAAATCCTAAAATTTAAACTATCCATAGGCTCATCGTTAGCCATTTCATAATCCTCTATTTACCAACATTACTATATTTACTATCCATAAACAAGTATCCATCCTTGATATACTTAAACAATTTTTAGCGACCTTGCTATACCAAACATATGTACTAACATTAATGTTTTTGCTATCATAGACCTTGTAGCCTATCAAATCATTGTACTTAATCCTACAGTCAACATTATTAGGAATATCTTCTTTACATTTTGTTTTTTATCCGGATACTAACATTTCTTCTTACTATCCAGCATATCCTCGACTACAGCTCCGCAACGTTCTATGTGTGTCCCCACCTACGTCGTTCCTTAGGGTTTAGCGTCAAATCATTCTTAATACATTCCAATCCCATCGTTAACTATCTAATCGTATTACTTTCCCAGTCAGGTTGATATGTAGGTGTCCCCTCGCTAGCGTCTAATATGACACTACGTTATACCGGTCATTCCTGAACCCGTTACTTTCCTTTTATCTAATTTCTACTCCAAATACTATCCACAATCAACCTAACGTCCGCCAACTTTATAAAACTCGCTTTTAACTCTATATATGAGCGTGCCATTCTGGGCAGACAATTAAACTATCCACAAACTAATAAATAAGGAGGGTCTTTATACTCCGATATGTCAGAAAATGTGCTATCCAGATTCGAGATAGTAAAATACTACCGGTTTCAAAGGTTTCAAATGCCAAACAAACAAACAATATCGAGTAGTTTAACCTTATATAAGAATCTCAGGGACAGCAAAATGCTTATAAATATCCATCGCGTATTCCTCCCTGAACTGGTCCACGCACACATCTATCATCGAATCCATTTCATCTTTTCTAGATAGTGCATGCAGCTCAAGAAACTTCATTGCAACGGGTCCGCAGTCTCCTGTTCTATCATTCTTGTACCAACGATCCAAGCGAGTCCATGTATACGTCGGTTGAATTTCGCTCACTTCATGTTTACTTGTCTTCACTGCCTCCTTTGGCTTCCTGGCTTTAGTCTCCGGATCGACCTTGAAAAACGCATCCACAATATAAGACATCATTTGTATAATCAGTGCAATTTCTACAGCAGCTTTTGAGTCTCGCGTATGGATGGGTAACGAGTCTAATACTTCGAAAGTCCCCATTTCAATGTCAATAACCACTCCAACCCAGTGATCTCCATTATAATGCATTGGCACGTATAATCTCCCCACATCTTCAAACCATCTGGCCTTCACTCGCCCGTGAGTCCACTCACCATATGCAAACTCCTTGATGCGATCACCCCAGTGGTACGCTCGCTTATCTTTGGACGAGTAGAAGCTCTTATGCCGCCCATGCAAATAGTTTGAGAACCAAGGCGAGAGGAAAACTATCCTCTCATGAACGTAGAACGTAGCATGTTTCATGTAGATTAATTCAGCAAGAACCTGCATATGCTGAAATCACCAAATAACCTATCAGTTCACCGAATCTTTAAACGTATGGTATAGATTTCCATCATACTAACCGTCGTGTTCAAACATTTCATGGGCTCCGCAATTTCAAGCAAGAAGGTGTTATTTATGTCCACCACTCCATATATCAATTTCTTTAACACGTACTCCATGCACGTCAATATGCACAGTCAGAAGCACATCCATCATATTTACTTTACCCGAACCACACTCCATTCTTACCTAGTCGGATAGAGTTTTAGCATTTTTTTCCCACGCGTTCTTATGTTCCACGCACATAACATCCCTCTCACTTAGCCCCACAAACGTCCTTCCAAGTTCCACCTCTTCATTGCTTGGCTTAGTTTTCACACTTTTTGGCGGTGGAGAAGAATCACTTAAATCCACCCTCTCTTCACTGTTTTCAACAAGTTCATTCAAAGAAACTCGCTTCCTTTTTTTGTGTCCTCCCTTCCCAGCTTTCAAGTTTTCACTCCCCATTTCATCCGTCCTCTTCCCAGTGCTTTGACCGTAAGCTTCTCCCATTTCGTCCCCAAACACACCTGAACTTAAACTGTCTACTTCCTGGAACACGTAATATATTGGCATATTCACTCTCAAATCACTTAATCTATTTTAAACCACTTATCAAAAATATGATATTACCTTAAGATGTTTCCCTTCCGTTAAATCTTTGTTCCCATCTCCCGCTTTATTCTGCCCTACTTCGGTCCCCTCTCTGCTTTCTATCAACATTTCATCGCTCTTCTTTTTGCATGGACTCCCTTGGTTACTCTACCCAAATAAATATGCTTGTCAAGCATAATATACTTGCCTTATGTATTTATAAATTATAAATAAATTACCATCCACTGTTCCCCAATAGGCTCCACTCTTACGCTTTGTATAGATAGGCCATCAGTCTTTCTTTCACATGTACCCCCGTTTGTTTCCTAGCCCAAATCCATGAAAATTACTTATACATCATATATACTATTTAAAAAAAAATATCTAAACTACTGTGCATGGAAAACCAATCACATGAAGGAATGTTTAGTGTTAATCCAGATTCAATTCTCAGATTCAACAGTCCTAAACATGCAGATCTAGGTTCTCTTGATTAGAAACTTAATGGATCTCACCTTATACCTGTTTATGCAGCGGAAAGAGAAGGTATGGTCAGAGATCAGCAGAACCACCAAGAGATGGATCCTCCAAAGGCTCACACACGCACACCGGGAATTTGGCTGCTAGACCGAGCAAGAAGGAGGCGCAGAGAGAGGCTGTTGGCGGCGCAGGGGGAAGGGTTAGAGGAGAAAAGACTTGGTTTTAGTTTATAAAACCCTTCTTTAACTCTATTGGGCTTTTAGGCCCAATTCCCTGTCTGATTAAATCCCTGGATTTAATCAGGCCCTTTAGTCTCTCTAAGCACAGTAAATGCCTAGCACTTTTACCGTACTTCTGCTAAACCGTTCTTTCGTATTTTCCCGTTAGCTTAGGCGTGTGACCCATATGGGATCATATAATAAAGGCAATAAGTCCAAGACTTATAGATCATGAGCGGACTCTAGCAAGCCATCATGACCCCCAGTATTGTATGACTTATGTTTGATCATTGACATACTCTTACGTTCTAGAGACAGTACAGAGATTACTGGACATAATTCCAACAATCTCCCACTTGAACTGGAATCTCTGTATTCATAATCCTTTTGTCTCAATATCTCGATTAGTCATAAGGCAAGATTAGTGTCATCCTTATAAAGCCTAATCTTGTTCATCGGACTCTGTTTTGATACTGACAATCCAAACGACTCGGGACAGTCCGTTTGAGCATGGCCATGCATTTTCCAGTATTCAAATCTCCGATTGGCCTAGAGATATTCACTCCATTTATATTGGAGGGACAAATCCCGTCTTGTTCCATCACTGTAAACTACTCATTTCATAATACACCCAAACAAGGTCCTTATAACTATCGCTTAACGACAGCATTAGACAATGATCAAAGCGCATTAGTTCATGTGCAGTCACATGCATGCGAACTCAGGTCTAAGGACTATACTCTATAGTCGTAGTAAGAATCTCTTATGACACAGATATAAATATCCTGAAGAGTTCTTATAATCGGGTCATGTCCGGTCGTATGTACCCAACATACACCTATGTACTGACTTTGATGCCGCGCATCTATGACACACTGAGACTTTGTCATAAGTCACATACCAATCTAGTCTTACACGGTTGTTGGTGTTCCAATTTCAACAACCTTCGACTAGGGACAGGATGATATAAACCATCTATCAAATATAGGGTCTCATGATCAAGCTAAATGACTTTGATAACTCAAGATCAAGTCACTTACTTCGATGACCTATAAATGGTTCATATCATTTTGGAACGATTATTTCATCACAGTTAAAATAATCTTGAAATAATAATTTTCATTAAACATCTTAAATGTTTTACAAGAACATATCTAATAGCTAAATAAAGCCCTTTAATAACTCCCACTGAAATTAAGACTGCATCTTAATTTCACTTATCCTACAGCAACAGTCCGCGACTCGTGCTTAGGCCTAAAGAGTGGCTTCGTTAATAGATTAGCAACGTTCTTATTCATTGAAACTTGCTGATCTACTTAACATCTCTGTCATTTATCTCACGGAATAGGTTATACCTACCCTCAAGGTGTTTGGACCTCTGATGTGCAGCTAGTCTCATCTATGCTGGGAATCACATCAAGTTCAGTGACGAACTCTTCTTTCCAAACAACCTCTTTCGCCGCTTTCAAAGCTGCGAAATGTTCAGCTTAAGTCATGGAGTCAGCAACAGTGCCTTGCACCGCCAGACAGACACAAGATATAACCGGACTGTGACCGGAAATCATCTTTGTCTGTTGGAAACTTGCCTTTCAGACTCTACTGACTTGTAGCACCTCACTTTCTCCGTAAATCAAGAACTTATCCTTAGTATTCCTCAAATACTTTAGGACATTCTTTACGGCAATCCAGTGATTCTTTGCTGGATTTGACTGGTCTTTACTTGTCTTGCTTAACATTAAAGCAACATCAAACAAGTGCGTTTCATGGCATACATGATGGATCCAATTGCCGACGCATATGGAGTCCTATCCATGCATTTAAGCTCAGCAGTTATCTTAGGACACTGTGTCTTGCTTAACGCAATGCCATGTGACATTGGCATAAAACCCTTCTTGGAATGCTGAAAACGTGTAGGACTTTGTCGGGATAAGAATCCTGACTTTGTCCTACCAGCTCTTTCGGATCTCTATCTTTAGATCCAAAATTCAAGAACATACGTAGCTTTACCCATGTCAATCATTAGAACCAACTCCCAAGCCAGTCCTTTACCGACTGCAGCATTGGGACGTCATTTCCAAGAATCAGTATGTCATCGACATACAATATGAGAAATGCAACATCGCTCCCACTTATCTAGTAGTAAACGCACAGTTCCATTTCGTTCCTGTTTAAGTCAAAACCTTGACTTCTTCAACAGAACGAGGATTCCAACTCCGATATGTTTGCTTCCATCCATGAATGGATCGATGAAGCTAACATACACAAAATGTAATTTTTTCGGAGTCCTGGCTCACTTTCGCTTCTTTGAGTTTCGCAGAATCGTCGATTTCAATGATCATCAGATCATGCGAACTTTCAATGATCATCAGGCTCAACTAATGACGAGAATTCACTCTCGGATTAGTGACTGATTCTTTCATATCTGCGAACTTCAGGCTCCACAGGTGTAGATTCTACAGAAATCTGTAAATCCTTCCGATGCTCTCCCTCAACAGGTTAAGCAGCCTCCTGTATTTCTCGAATTTCTTCGAGTTATACTTTTACTCCCACTGTTCTTCTTGGAAAGTAACTTCCCTTCTTAGAAAACAGAATGGACGTAAAAGTAACAAGCCTTGGTTTCCCTAGGACAACCAAAGAAGTAGCACAACTACAAATACTCAGTAAAGACGAATTTTGATCGATTCCAGTCCACATTTACGTGGTGTCTTTCAACTGATATTGGTGGAACTATTTCAGCGTAAACTTAGATATTTTAGAGCGTTATTCTTAAAGAATATCATGGAAGATTCGTGCGACTCATATTTAATCATTTCCATTAAGATCTGATTCTTTCTCACAGAAACACCTCTAGGTTTTCAGGAGAAATGAGCTGTGAAACGACTTCACACTCATTCAGATGATCACATCATCAATGACTTAAGTATTCTCACTCGAGATCTAATCCAGAGTCTCAATACTTCTGTCATTTAGATTCTATACCTCATTCTGGAACTCTTTCGACCATGTCAAAGAATTCCGACTTGTGTCTCATCAAATGAACACAGTCTTACTCACTGAAGTAATCAGTAGAGACAATGAAGTACAAGAAATTTTTTTTTCTCTGGCATTACTGCTCATCGGACCACATTCATGAGTATGTTCAATCTCCAATAAGCCTTTGGGCCTTTCTCTAGCTCGGCTAAGATAGGCCCCTTTGTCTTTTGGTCCAGTAAACAGAATTCAAGTCTCATAAGATATCCGATCAAATGAGCCCAATAGTGCATAACTATGGGATTTCTGAATCCGACTTACTCTATGTGACCAAGACTTTTATGCCAAGAAAAATCAGGTTTAATTCATCAGATTTAAACCAATTTGGTATTTATGTTACATTTAGGCACTCTTTTGGTTTAAGATATAAAACCCATTCCTTGAATAGGGTGCTACAATTAATATTTCATTAAGATCAAAAGAACAAAACCTTGTCTTTTATCAAAATGAAAAACATTCAAATTCTTACAAGAAAATGAAAAACAACTCTGCTTAAAGCAGGTACATTGTAGCAATTACTTAATACAAAACCAAGCCTCGAAGGCTTCTACAAGTGAAAACCCTACGACTGAGGCAGCGTCCATAGCTCCTTCCAGACATGTAGATCCACTTGTCCTTCCTTCAACATTCTACTGTTGCTTAGGCTCTGCATATTACTACAAATATCAGTGCCACAACCAGTATCCAATACCTTTAAGGTAGAACTTGAAGTAATAACATGAATACCTGAGGAAGTAGTCTCATACATCCACTTTAACTCCTCATCATCTTCCATGAATTTAATGCAATCTCTCTTCCAATGCCCTGTCTCTTTACAGTAGCAGCACTTACCAACGTAAGATGTATCTAACTCGGGCTCAGAAGATACACGCTTGCCATGATTCAAAATCTGGACAACTTTGTCTTCACCCTTGTCAGCATTAGGTTTAGTAAACCTACCCTTCTCATTCATGAGATTGTACAGGGTACTCTTCACGTTTGGCTCAACTGTCTTGAGCATATCATGCAGTTCAGTCAGCGTCTTCGTTAAGCCTTTCTTGATATAGTTCCTTCTGAACTTATCATAGCTTGACGGCAGTGACTGCAGAATGATCTCAGTTGCCAATTCTTGGCTAACTGGATAATCCAGTTTCCTCAGGTTATCAATGTAACCCATCATTTTACTGACATGAGGACTCACTGGATTATCATTTGATAGCTTGCAGCTAGTGAGAGACTTAACCAACCGGTATCTCTCCACTCTTATCTGCTCCTGAAATTTCAATTTCAGGCTGCTGATCATCTCTATTGGCGACTGCATGTTCTCATATTGCTTCCGCAAGTCTGAGTCCATGGTAGCCAATATCAGACCACGCACATCTACCGCATCATTATAATGCTTATTCCAAGCATCGTATACTGCATGAGAAGCATTGGACCCGATCCTCACGGGGAGAGCTCTCTCAAGGACATAGTCCTTTCTCTCCTGTCTGAGAACTAGCCTCAGGTTCCGCGACCAAGTCAAGAAATTTGATCCGTTCAGCTTGTCCATCTTAAGGACAGACCGGATCGAGAAAGTGTTTTGATTGTTTGTGCTAGTCATAACTGAAAATTAAGATAAACGGATTTTAGTTAATATGTTCAATATGATTAATCTTGTATTATACTTAATATGATTAATCACGCATTATATTCAATAACATAAGTTACCCTCAATAGAATATAATGATTCCAAGATCCACATATAACTAAGATCAAAGTGGGCCACTGGCCATCACCCAACCTTAGCTTATATTGGTAAGCCCTATGTCGGCTAATTATATCCGTGATATAACTCTTGGTTGTGAATCTGGGCCCGAGGCACAATCCACTCTGATGTCTCAAGGCCCGGGACTCCCGATGGCCTAGTCAAGAAAACCGGACTATTCAGTCATGTAATCATTAATGTCTGGGACTCCCAATGAAATTTATGAATCACAAACCGTCTTACCCACGCAAAAGTAGACACCCTCACACTGTAAGGCCATGAATACAATTGAATGGGCTTCGACAGCTGACATAGCCTGGACAAGACATCCAACGCTTGATATTATTTGAGGTTTGTAGGTTTATTAAAATTTCATCCCAAAATAGAAGATTAATATTTTGGGAAACTTTCTTTTTAGGAAACTTTCCATTTTGGGAAACCTACTATTTTTGGAAACTTTCTAAAATTAGAAACTTTTAATTATAGAAATTTCCTTAAATCCAAAACATGCAAATTCAGAAACTTCAATTTTAAGAAACTTTCTAATTTCAAAAATTGGAAACTTATTAATTTAAAATCGATTTTATAATTTTTATAAAAATAAATTTTAAATTAATCTGAAGAAAAGACTCAAATAATTGGCCCAATTGTTTTAACTTCTTGGCCCGAGGCCCAAGAATTGGTCCATGTCCAAGACATAACCCAATTGCCCAATTAATTGACATAACCGGTCTGGTTCATTAAGATTGGTCTAACCAAAATTAATTACTACGACGACCACAATTGTCAACCGGTTATTTACTAAACCGGATTTTCTCAATTTATTTGGTCCAACCAAATCAAATTAGAAAATCCTGGTTTAGGCACAAAATCCAATTTTTCGACTTTGGATTTTTTATCCCGGTTTAACCAGAACTTAATAAATTTATTAAGTCTGTTTATTAAACCGTGACGTTTTGATTTTAATTAAAATTTTAAACTGAACCATTAACCGAACCGAACCGAATAGACGTGAACCGTTCACGATCACGTTGCCCTAGCTTCACACGATCGAATGAACGATCGGGACAGCCGCACGTGAATCCGGACGGGACGGGACGATCGATCGTCGAGCTCCGGTCGTGTGATCGGGACGAGACAGCCGGGCCATCTCTCGCGATCGGACGGGAGCGTGATCGTCGAGCTCTCGGGTCAGTCCGGGACGTGCGTCATGCGATCGCCGAGCAATCTGGACGCGGGACGGGAGCTGGACGATCGGGATGATGCAGGCTTCACGCGATCGCCAAGCGATCGGGACAGCCGCATCCACGCGACGGGACGAGCCACTCACGCGGACTGGACGCGATCAATCCGATGATCGGGACGCGACCACGCAACACGATCGTTACCGATCGGTTCGTGCGTCTTCCGCGATCAGGACGATCCGACGCATACCGATTCATATAGATCGGATCATGCGATTTCTTGTTTGTTTAGGATTTTTAATTCTTTGTTTCTTAAGTGTTTTTCCTTATCAGTAGATTGATTCAAAAAAAAAAACACTTCTTAAACAATCCTAAACATGATTCTAAACAAGAAAAACCACAGAACCAATGGCTCTGATACCACTGAAGGAATGTTTAGTGTTAATCCAGATTCAATTCTCAGATTCAACAGTCCTAAACATGCAGATCTAGGTTCTCTTGATTAGAAACTTAATGGATCTCACCTTATACCTGTTTATGCAGCGGAAAGAGAAGGTATGGTCAGAGATCAGCAGAACCACCAAGAGATGGATCCTCCAAAGGCTCACACACGCACACCGGGAATTTGGCTGCTAGACCGAGCAAGAAGGAGGCGCAGAGAGAGGCTGTTGGCGGCGCAGGGGGAAGGGTTAGAGGAGAAAAGACTTGGTTTTAGTTTATAAAACCCTTCTTTAACTCTATTGGGCTTTTAGGCCCAATTCCCTGTCTGATTAAATCCCTTGGATTTAATCAGGCCCTTTAGTCTCTCTAAGCACAGTAAATGCCTAGCACTTTTACCGTACTTCTGCTAAACCGTTCTTTCGTATTTTCCCGTTAGCTTAGGCGTGTGACCCATATGGGATCATATAATAAAGGCAATAAGTCCAAGACTTATAGATCATGAGCGGACTCTAGCAAGCCATCATGACCCCCAGTATTGTATGACTTATGTCTGATCATTGACATACTCTTACGTTCTAGAGACAGTACAGAGATTACTGGACATAATTCCAACATCACAGACTAGATACATCAATCACCTCTTTTAAATTAGTGGTATCTATTACACCATCCATGGATAGTTCATCGTGCTTTCTTTAAGATTTTTTTCCTTTTTCGCTTTGGACAGGTTAGATCTCAACAATTAATTTCAACTGTTAACCGTTTATATACACCATTTGGCAATATCGAACAACAAAAAACGCCAACTATCCGTTGATCACCATTACCTATATGATGACACTCAAAAAAACCAAAAAACCTTCTACTGTTCCACTAGCTCACCTGGTTTACATGTTGCAAAACCCCACCATCTCCAACAGGTAAGATAACATCATCCGAGTCATCTCCCCTGATAGGTCAAGAATTAATCCCTATACTAAACTGCAAGTGTACAGCAATGTCAAAGTAGTATATAGGGTTATCGAATCCACAGGGACACTTGGTCTCAAGAGAATCAAACTGTAGGGAATGAATACTAGAAATAAGCAATGTGATTGTATTGAAAACAGTGCAAGAAAGTAAATCAGTAGCAGAGATTATTGGTTGTGAAAGCAAGTAATTAAAAGCGTCAAACCTAGGGTATTCTCAGGAAATCAGACTAGCAGACAGTTCATTCAGCAAGGATCTAATTAAGCACAGTTCTAGAACTCAAAACACAGATATAGAATTAACCAAATTCCTTTGCGATAATTCTCTAAGTCTAAGTGCAGCAAACCAAACTTCCGTTTGCGAGAACTAACAGATTAAACTAGCAATAAGTCCAAGTTTGATATGTTCACAATTATCCTAAACCAAACTTTCGTTTGCGCAAAGTTTAATTGCCCAATTTAATTAGTTCAGATTCCTAAACCCCACTTCCGTGACGTATTTAGCAACCTAAGATCTAGATTCTAATTGATCAGGTTAGAACTAGCTTTAAGCACAATTAAATTGAAGAACAGATATAGTTTGAATCCTTAACTGAAATTGAACAAGTCTAGCAAGTCATGAAATCCTATGTGAGAAACCCTAAGTCTAACTAGGAATCTACTCAGACATAGATAATGAAAACATGATCATATGATAAGTAAATTGCATAAAAGAATAAGAGTAAAAGGGGTTCGAAATCTTCTCCAAATGCAGATGATGAATTAGGTTCAGATCAGCCCCAAAAGCTCTAAAAATCCTCTGCTCTTAATTATATATGTATCTCTAATAAAAACTCTAAAAACTCTATTATATAGGCATAATCTCGGATGGGGCTTCTGTGTAAATACTGGAACTATCTTGGGCTTCTTTGTAAATCTTCAATACTTGTCAAACCGACGTGTACGGCCCATCTCGCGACTGCATCGATCGATGCTTTGAGTGCAACGATCGATGCATGATCAATTATACGAACAGTGAGTTAAGCTCTCGGCCAAAACGTCCCAAAAATCCCAAAATGCTCCAAATATCTCCAATTAGCTCCAATCCTGATTTAACCTGTAAAAGACTCTAAACAAAGACAAAAGACACTAAAACACATCTATATCATGGTCTAAAATGGGTAAAAACCATGATATATCAACTCCCCCACACTTAGCCTTTGCTTGCCCTCAAGCAAAACATAGAACTAAAACATGGTGAAGAGGTTTGAAAACTCTTCAGAAACTCATTTCATCTTAGAAGCTACAATACTCAGATTCCCCTTAGTAAACCACTGAAAGAATCAATCACAGGATATCAAGACCAACATGTACTTCCCCCACACTTAGCAACTGTCCTAGGTAAACTCCACAATCACATTCAAGCATTCAAATTCTCCCTACTGACTTCTGCAAGTATTTAAGTGCGGTCTCACCTAAGGAGTATCGATCTAAAGGCACATGGATTCTTACCTTGCCAGCTCTAGACCACCATACTATCTTTCTCTAGTCCCTTTCTTCTCTTTCCCTTCTTTAACAACTGATTTTTCCCCACTGGGTATCATTTTATTTTTTTTATCAGTGTTCTTCCCGTTATGGGGTGTACTTTGGACACATTCCATGGATCACATGAGAGATAATAGTGTTTGCTACTATTCCCATGACCACTTCGGAGTTACTAACTCATCCTCAGTTTATTATCTTTTTTTTTTTTTACTTTATAGAAGGGGAGAAGGGGACTAAATAGGACAGGTTTACAGGCTGTGTCAGAACTAACAGGGAATCCGACATAAAGTATACCAAGCCCTTAAGTGAGAAAATCTAAGTCAGTATTAGGGGTGAAGTCAGTAAAGGATCCTCTGGTACCTGAAGTGATATGGGTGTTCCCAGTAGGTTGATCCGTGTCTGGGTTTTCTAATAGTCAGAGATAGATCCTGCAACTTCATCCCAATGGTTACTTAAGTTCCTGCAAGTTTTGTAAATCTCCTCAGAAAATCATAGTTTCTTACTTAAACAGTTTTGACTCAATAAAACAAAAAAAAATTTTGAAATACGGACTGACTCTTAAGAAAACAGAAAGATAAACGTCAGTAGCACCTCCCCCACACTTAAGACACACTGTCCCCAGTAGTGTCCAGCGAAGGATCGGTAAAAAGAAAATAAAAATTGAAAAGGTGAAATTATGTCTGTCGGGTTACCTCTGTCGCACGAGCAACGACCGTTGCACTATGTGCATCGACCGTTACTTGGCGATTTTCGTGTATGGTCGATCGTTGCTCAGGACCGCAACGATCGTTGCAATGCGATTCCTTTCGTATTGTGACGATCGATGCAGAAATGCATCGATCGCTGCACTGCGATTTAATTCGAGACCTGCAAACATGACTGCACCAGAAACAAAAACAAACGTAAAATCCTAACAAAAACACCAAAAATTAAAAAGAAAAACTCCAGTACCTAATGGTGGGTTGCCTCCCACCCAGCGCTTGTTTAAGGTCAATAGCTTGACCGGACGCGCAAGATCTTTCAAGTGCCAGAAGATCCTGACAGAGACTTTTTCTGTCTCTGTTCAAGTCTCCTCATCCATGGCGGAGAATAGGCTGCTGCAGAATGCTTCAGTCCAAGAAAAGATGGAGTAAAATGCGCTCCAGGATCTATTATTACAGTCTCATTCAGCTGCTCATCATCTGCTTCCAAGATCTTGAAAGTCTGTCCATCTATCAGTGGCTTCCGCAGCTTCTCCATCTCATATCGCAGTGTCTCATCTCCCAGGTGGAGGTCTATTAGACTCTGTCTAACATCAATCACAGCTCCTGCTGTGGCCAAGAATGGTCTCCCAAGCAATAAAGCTTCATCCGGATCGCAGGCATATTTCAGCACAAGGAAGTCCGTTGGAACTAAGTAGTTTCCAACTCTTACCGGAATATCCATAAGGAGTCCTTCAGGAACTCGCATGGACTGATCAGCTAGGATAAGACGTGTCCTAGTAGGAGCAAAATCCAACATACCCAGCTTCTCTGCCACAGAGTAAGGCATTATGCTCCCAGCAGCTCCTAAATCACACAGAGAACGCCTAAAACTATCTTCAAAAATAGAACAATCAAGTACAAAGACTCCAGGATCAGGCAGTTTCCTTGGGACCTTAGTTAACAGAACATCACTAATATGCTGAGGAACTACTATCACCCATTCTCTCAGCTCTTCATCTAATGGCAACATCTTGTTCAAATATTTCTGAACACATGGATGATAAGGTGGATCATCAGATGATGGAATTTCTTCCAAGTCTTCACCACTCTTTTCTAGCCTTTTCAGCTCTTCAATCTCTTGTTTAATCACTTCAGACACCTTGGGACAGTGCCAAATAGCTCGTGCATAAACATCCTCTGGAGTGATTTCAGACGTATCAGGGAATAGGCGGGCTAGTTCTGCATCAATCTCATTTTCATCCCACGGATTCTCTGCTTGTTCACGACCTGCATCGATCGATGCCAGATGTGTATCGATCGTTTCATCGCGATCATCATAACTTCCACCCGAGAGTTTTTCACAGAAATCCGAAAATTCTTCCTCAGTCACCAACTCAGCTGTACTTAGCTCAAATTTCTCCCCTAGATAAGATCCATCATTAATCAGTACAGACCAGGCCTTAATATGAGTGTCTGCAACTCCTTTCCCTTTCAGTGAGCTGGACATCTGATTCACCTGAGTGTCCAACTGCTTCATGTGAGTGCTCAATGTCTCAAACTTCCCATTGAGGTCCTGATAGACAGCGTCCAGCTTCTTGTTGTTGTCTACAGAAAGCTTGGTTTGACTTTCCATCAGTTGCTCCATCATAGCCTCCATTTTGCTCTCATGGGCTGTAGGTGCAGTAGGAGTCTGATAGGATGTAGATCCATAGGTTCTCTGAGTACCTTGTCCATAGGTCTTCTGAAAACCACCATTTTGTCCTCCATTTGAGAATCTGTTCCCCTGTTGATTGTTAAATCTATTACCTTGGAAACCGGAACCTCCTATGAAATTCACATCTTCTTCCTGAGTGTCCTCCTCAGTCTGAATCACCTCTACATCTTGGGCAAAGTGGACAGCTTTTTTACTTGTCAGGAGATTGTAAACTGTGTCCAATCTGGATCTTATGTTAGCTATATCAGAATTCTCTACGGTCCCACCAGATTTCTTCCTCCTTTCATCCATTGTTTTGCAACTATTGCTGCCAATCAGGTTCTCTATCAACCGTTTAGCTTGTGTAGGAGTTCTGGTGCTGAAATTAGCATCACTGGAATTATCCAAAGCAGTCTGATAAGGGAGATCTATTCCTCTGAAGAAAATACCAATCAGCTGTACTTCTGTGAATCCATGATGTGGACAATCACGCTGATACTGCTTAAATCTCATCCATGCGGTTGTCAAAGGCTCCACAGCTCCTTGGGAAAAAGTAAGTATGTCCTGTCTGGACTGATCTGAGCGCGCAGCATCGTAGAAGTGACGCAGGAACTCACTCTTTAAGGCTGCCCAAGTAGTATACTGACCAGGTGCCAGTTGTCTCAGCCATGCACTAGCGTCTCCAGCAAGACTGTGCGGAAATAGCTTAAGGAACAGATAGTCCGGGCATACTCCTTCATACTTCATGCAGTGACTATGTCCTCAAACTTGTCAATGTGATCCATAGGCTGCTCTGATTGAAGACCATGAAAAGCAATCTGCCTCATCAGTTGGTAGTAGATAGTTTTTACCTCAAAATCGTTCCTTTCAAAAGCAGGAAGCACTAGAGCTGCTCGGTTTGCATGAAACTCATCAGGTCTATTGTAATCAGCTAGTGTCCTCTCATGAACTACCATCTCTCTACCTTGAGCTCGATCTTGCGGTTGTTGCTCAGGTTCAGGGGGATCAGGGATGACATTCCCTTCAGCATCAACCCGATGCCCAGCAGCATTGTACGGGTTGTTATCTTGGTCCCTCAGGGTACCTTCAGCATCTGGTATCAAGATCAGACGTTCTCGAACCATTCTCTCTCTCTTTTCTCTTCTGATAGTCCTCTCTAGACGCCCAAGTTCTTCTAGGTTGAGATTAACTAAGCTCGAGTTCGGATTACTTCGAGTGTTCTGCGTTGGCATAAACTGTCTGTAATCGTCCAGCAACGATCGATGCTATTAGTGCAGCGATCGATTCAATCTCAAATCGCTCAGCAACGATCGATGCAAGGGTGCAACGATCGACGCAAGGCGAAATTCGTACCTGCGACAGAGAGAAACAGAGAAAAGTCAGCAAAATAAAATAAATAAAATAAAAAACGAAAAACAAAAACGAAAAACGAAAAATTTCTAGTAAAACCCTAAGTTCGGTCCTATCGAAGACTCTAAGAGTCCCCGGCAACGGCGCCAAAAACTTGATAGGTCAAGAATTATTCCCTATACTAAACTGCAAGTGTACAGCAATGTCAAAGTAGTATATAGGGTTATCGAATCCACAGGGACACTTGGTCTCAAGAGAATCAAACTGTAGGGAATGAATACTAGAAATAAGCAATGTGATTGTATTGAAAACAGTGCAAGAAAGTAAATCAGTAGCAGAGATTATTGGTTGTGAAAGCAAGTAATTAAAAGCGTCAAACCTAGGGTATTCTCAGGAAATCAGACTAGCAGACAGTTCATTCAGCAAGGATCTAATTAAGCACAGTTCTAGAACTCAAAACACAGATATAGAATTAACCAAATTCCTTTGCGATAATTCTCTAAGTCTAAGTGCAGCAAACCAAACTTCCGTTTGCGAGAACTAACAGATTAAACTAGCAATAAGTCCAAGTTTGATATGTTCACAATTATCCTAAACCAAACTTTCGTTTGCGCAAAGTTTAATTGCCCAATTTAATTAGTTCAGATTCCTAAACCCCACTTCCGTGACGTATTTAGCAACCTAAGATCTAGATTCTAATTGATCAGGTTAGAACTAGCTTTAAGCACAATTAAATTGAAGAACAGATATAGTTTGAATCCTTAACTGAAATTGAACAAGTCTAGCAAGTCATGAAATCCTATGTGAGAAACCCTAAGTCTAACTAGGAATCTACTCAGACATAGATAATGAAAACATGATCATATGATAAGTAAATTGCATAAAAGAATAAGAGTAAAAGGGGTTCGAAATCTTCTCCAAATGCAGATGATGAATTAGGTTCAGATCAGCCCCAAAAGCTCTAAAAATCCTCTGCTCTTAATTATATATGTATCTCTAATAAAAACTCTAAAAACTCTATTATATAGGCATAATCTCGGATGGGGCTTCTGTGTAAATACTGGAACTATCTTGGGCTTCTTTGTAAATCTTCAATACTTGTCAAACCGACGTGTACGGCCCATCTCGCGACTGCATCGATCGATGCTTTGAGTGCAACGATCGATGCATGATCAATTATACGAACAGTGAGTTAAGCTCTCGGCCAAAACGTCCCAAAAATCCCAAAATGCTCCAAATATCTCCAATTAGCTCCAATCCTGATTTAACCTGTAAAAGACTCTAAACAAAGACAAAAGACACTAAAACACATCTATATCATGGTCTAAAATGGGTAAAAACCATGATATATCATCCCCCCTACCATGGTTTCCTTGTCCTCCTGTAACTCCTTACTCACTATTGTTTCATCACTTGTTTTTGTGACACTCGTGTCATTTAGCTGAGTCAAAAAGTTTCCAATGTTAAATTCGGATCCCAAATTTTCCTGATCGAAAAAAGATTCATCAATATAGTTGTTAACTTGAGGAATAACAGAATTCACATTTTTCAAACTTGGGTCCTGCTGCGTTGTGTCTTGCCTCGCTGACTTTTGATCTCCAGATCCAGTGTTTTCATTCTCTTGTTGATGACAATCCCTTTTCGCCAACATACGCTTCAGCGACTCTATCTCTGCCTCATACTTACGCTCCGTCGAATCCATCCGCTTTTTCATATCTTTAATTGTATCCATCACCCAAATCTTAAACTTCTCATCAATACTATCAGCCTTACTACTTTTCCCATCTTCAGTTGCAGCAGCCGCCTTTCTCTTCTTTTTATTCTCCACAAACGGCTTTGAAACAAATGGCTTCGAGATGTGCTCAATTAGCCTTTGCGAGGAATCACCCCCATGCCACTCTTGCTTCGTAAACTTGTGTTGACTATCCATGAGATTATCAAGATAGATCATCTTCTTATCTTTTATCTCGTCTATCCATTCTCCCCAGCCTTCACCCACTTGTTTAATTTCGGGTTTTGGATAAGGAACAACTTTCACCTGCTCAACTCAAAATAACGCATCTTAATGGATAGTAAAAAGAAGTTCATTCAGTGACAAACTACTATATACATACGTCAGGGCCAAACTCGATGTCTAGTACAGTTTCACTGCTAATCCAGTTGTTCTTGGGTATCTTATGAAATGAACTATCCATGAAGTTCATAGTCGACTCATAATCAGGCATCCTCTCCAAAAAACCTGGTATATAACGGAAAACAAGCAGTTGATATGCAAGCAGAAATCCATACACGACCTTCGTTTGTTGCTGCAACTGCGTTCGAAATGTCTTCACAGGATCATCTTCCCCTTTGCCAGATTTCTGACTAGGTTTCATAGAGTTATCGTCTTAAGAAAAGACTCTCGCCCCAAGGATAGTTTAAAAAGTAGTCAACATCTCTAAGCATCTCAACATACTCCGGCGTCACCTTCGCCTCATGGTTGCTACTGATAAGCACCCCATCCACGATACATATTAGAGCAAGTTTTAATCTTTTAGCACCATCCATTTCGGGATCATCAAACATCTCCAGAATATCGTTAATCTTAACACCTTGGTCACCTTTACTCTTACCTTTACTCATCTTCCCAAACAGCTCTTCCCATAATGGGGTTAATCCTTCGGGGACCATCTGCTTCTCCTCTATCTATTCTGGTTTGGGGAACTCACAACTGTTTAATCCTGTTATTAACCCAAACTCTTCCAACGAGAATCTCAGAGGCTGCCCTGCAAAAACTGATATCAACTCGTACTTTTTTTCCGTCACCAGTTGCCTGCCCAAAAGGCCATGAATCATTTTCCCAGAAATTGAACACTGCTTCACGGGAAGCTTAAACAACTGTCCAAAAGACGAATCCCGAATTCTCTCCCATTCCTTCATATGCTTGATCTTCTTCCACACTTTGTTTAGGATTTCCGGTTTCGAATAGATATTCTGCCGGCCATCAGGATATTTGTCTGTCTTGTACAACCTAATAGGCAAGTTTAGATCTTCCATCGTCTGCATCGAATACACGGTAACTCAAAAGCTATCATCACTATAATCGCAAACAGGAAAAAATCGGAGTTACACAACCCCTTACTTATCTGTGAAGAACTCGGGCATGAACCCTAAACAGAATCCGATTTTGGCTTTTCGCGGCATGAGATTTTTGGTAAACATATAGTCTTTTCTTTGATGAAACAAAAAAGCTCATGAACCGTTTTACCTTTTCTTTAAACTTACATTTACTTTCTATTTAAAAAATAAATAAACTAACCAACCCCCAACCAATATAATTCTTTAGTTAGCCACTTCAGTTCTAGTTCAATTCAATTAGCCTAGGGTCATAATTGTTTTTTCATTACTTCTCTCCTATAAAAAAGATACATCATTGCACACAATTTTCAAATGAATCAAAAGTGCAACAAAAGCATCAAAAAGATATAATTAGTGCAATTGACCCATATTATGAGTTTTTTTACTTCTAGAGGCACTTTCCTAGAAATTAATTACAATATAAAGCACATGTATGTTTTAAGGTACTTTTAGGTAGTGAAAATTAAATGTTACCCCTTATTCTTAACTAAACCAATTAACCATCTCTTTTTCATTTAAACCAAATACCATTTTTTTCTTAACTAAAAGGCCAGTAGTTTCTTACATATCCCTAATAAATGGGTTTCTTAGCTTTTTTAGCTTGCTATTATGGATCGAGAGATTTTACGAAGTGTGTATCGAAGAATGGTCCAGACTTGAACGGAGTTTTTGACGCTCGGATCCAGATGCATGATAGGGGGACTTGAACGGAGTCTTAATCAGAGCGTCAAAGATTTCCACGGCGATTTGCAGTAGCTTCTACCATTTGCATTTGCTAAACTCCATCCAAAAGATGTTCATAAAGCAATTGCGGCGGTTGGTGCTTTTTTCAGGGATATATGCACGAGGTCACTTACAGTTAACGACATCAAAAATTTGGAGGAAAATATTCTTAAGATCTTATTCAATTTAGAAAAGATATTTCCATCGTCTTTCTTTGATGTTATGGAGCATTTTCCCATTCATATCCCTGGAGAAGCTATACTTGGTGATCCGGTATAATATCGGTGCATGTATCCTTTCCAGCACTATATGTACCGCCTTAAAAAGAAGGTGAGGAACCCCACTAAAGTGGAGGGTTATGTTGTGGCTCAATATAACAACGAAGAGACCGCGATCTTTGCCAGCTATTACTTCCCATCGCAAGTGTAATGGCCCTGGCCCGTCCAGGAAAATTTTCTTTTAAAAAAAAAGGAGGAAGCCCAAGCCCAATTGCCTTTTCTCCAAAACCCTAGGCCTCCTCCTATAAATACCAGCACTTTTTCCTAGAAAACTCATTCTCTCTTTTCCCGGCGAAGCCCTGTCGAGATCGCGAGCCGTTCGAATCACCAAAAAACTATATTCACGTTTTTCCTTCTCCCCTCTCTCACCAGGTAGCTCCCGGAAACCGGATCTGTGTTTTCAAACCCAAAAACGTTTTGATTATTTCTAACTCCCAAAATACCCCGAATCCCGAGAAACCGAGCCCACCATCGTAACCGCCTTGAAGAGACGAAGCCGGAGCCGTTGACCTGAGTCCCACGCGCCGCCGCACGCGCCCTCACGCGCCAGAGGAGTGCCGAGCGCGTGAGATCCACGCGTGCTGGAGAAGCCACACGCTGGAGTCCCACGTGCCGCCGCCAGAGCCCACGCGCCGCCGCCGGAGGGTCAAGCGTCGCCGCCGCCGGAGCACCGCCGGAGCGCCGCCGTTGACCATAACTTAACCGTCTTAGGTTGACCGGGTCAACCGGTTGACTTGGACCTGACCGTTGACTGTAAGTCAAACCAACTTTGATTGACCATAACTTGACCGTCTTAAGTCAGATTCGAACGAAACGAAAGCCCATCTCATTCGAGTTTTCGTCCCTTTTCCAGATATGATGTCCGTTCGGGCTAATGGAGCTAATAAATTACCGATTTGCCCTTTCTTTGGCCAAGGTGAGGACCGTTTGTGATCTCCCTTGCTCTATTTCAATTCCAGACGATAGTCCTCTGTTAATACCATCTTTCCTGGGTAGTGAAGGGATAGTAAAGCGCTGATGTGATTGATTGTGGGACGTAGAACTGCTAGGTTATCGCTTAAACTGAAACGTTGATTGTGCGTGATGGATTTGTATGATTTAGTACTGTGGTAGGACCCCCGAAAGGGTGTTGTGTGACGGGATGCATACGAGGTGCATGTCCCTTGAGAAGGCGTCGGAGGGGGTTTGACGAGCCCCCCAAGAAGGATTAAGAAGGATTGTGTGGGCCTACGGGCTGAAGAAAAGTGTCTGTGAGTGTGAAAGCACAAGTGGACGTTAGTATTGCGTGGTGAAGCCTTCGGGCCTGATTGCAAGGGTTTATTAGTTTAGGACTTGTGTTTCGTAGTTGTGTAGTGTAAGCCGGGATCGGTGGTTCCCTAAATCCGCCCTCACTGGATAATTGTGTTTTGAAACAATTACTCAGTCTTCTTCCCTTTCACTGTCCCCGTTTTCTTGCAGGTCCGGATGCGGGATTGATCTATCGTGTGGAATAATTGGTGCATTTGAATACGAAGGAAGCGCCGGGTCCTGGGACAAGTTGAGTTGGCATCCCGGTTGGACCGAATCCGGTTCAACGGGCGCCCTAATGCCGCGTCTCCGGTTCGCCGGGAGACTGGTGTTACAATTTGGTATCAGAGCCTAGGTTAAGATCTCCCAGTCCCATCATGGGAGATTAGCTTTCGTTGTTTACCCAAAACCCATGTTTTCAACTTTTTCAAACGTTTGTGAAATTTTTACTAAAATGGTTACGTTGCGAAAGACTTTTCAAACACCAATATATATCACTGATTATCTCCTGTAATGACTTCACTTAGTTTCCTTTTATGCACGATGCCCACCGATTCGAGCTCTGATTCTGAGTCCGAGTACGCACCTAGCCCCACCAGTGTTCTATGCACCTGTGCTTTGACCAGTAGGAGTGTTCCGCCGCGCCAGAGGAGACGCCTCATGATCGGGCTACCAGCCGTGACCCCGGGATCTGTTCCGCCACTCACCCCCCACCCTGTAGGTAGACTTGTGCTTCCACCGCTTGGGTCAGTTTCGAGATCAGTGAGAGGGAGAGGCCTACCCAGGAAGACGCCCGTAGTGGTTCCGTCGACATCTGCGGGTGCACCCAGTGTTAGGAGGCCGGGGAAGGAGCCAGCCGTGGAGGAGAGACATCTCGATCCGCCAGCACATGTGTGGTTCATGACTGTGAGACCCTCAACCCAGCGTGATCTGACTTATCCCCAGTTTGGAGCCGAGACGATCCCGCAGGAGGACGACACACCGGGAGCGTTGACAGCAAGGCCCCAGGTGCAAGATCTTCCTCAGGATGTGCCCCGACCATTCCAGATGGTTGGGATGAGTGTAGAAGACTACTTGGACTTGTTCATCTGGAGAGAAGGATGTACCTACCCTCGATCGCCGATCCACATGATGTCCATGTTCATGGATGGGATTTTGCCAGAGATCCGCCAGGGGATGACAGATGGTAGAGAACATGGAGAGTACGGTTTGGTGGTGATGGATGCTCGTTATGCAGAGGCTGTGGAAAGAAACCAGAGGGAATCGGTCTATAGGCAGCCAGCAGGAGAGAGAGAGGAACCATAGGAATGAGGCGATCAGGCAGCAAGTGATGGTGGAACAACAAAAGGCTTGGGACCATGAGCAGAGGATAAGACGGCAGCAGGAGGCCAGAGACTATGCATGGTTGAATGAGCAGTGGGCTACCCGAGAGCGGGTACAAGAGAGATTGAATCAGCAGCAGGCAGCTTGGGAGCAGGAGCAGAGATAGCAGCAGCAGGCTGCACAGATGCAGGAGCAGGAGGTAGCACCACCAGTGATCACCATCTCAGATTCAGAGCCGGATTCTGACCCAGAGGTGTACGGAGCGATTATGACCAGCTATATCGAGGAGACATGGATCTCGAGTACCGGACCTCAAGATCACCGAGTGGCTAGGGTCGGGGGGCTTGAGGATTTTCTAGGAGTAGGGCGTAGTTATTCTTTCGTTTGAGTTTTTCCGCGGTTTTCACGTAGTCGGTTCTTCTTCTATTATTTAAAACAATGAAGCCCTATTCCTTATTTATATTCATTCTTTCATTATATCGTGCCTTTCCGAACGGACCTTCCATAGTACCAGTCTCTACACCCTGAGCAGAACAGTACCCTTGAGTTCAGAAGTGGTCGGGAAACCACACACCTTAGAATTCCTAATTCTTTTCAAGGGGAGAGAATTTGTAATGGCCTTGGCCCGTCCAGGAAAATTTTCTTTTTTAAAAAAGGGAGGAAGCCCAAGCCCAATTGCCTTTTCTCCAAAAACCTAGGCATCCTCCTATAAATACTAGCACTTCATTCTCTCTTTTCCCGGCGAAGCCCTGTCGAGATTGCGAGCCGTTCGAAGCACCAGAAAGCTCTATTCACATTTTTCCTTCTCCCCTCTCTCACCAGGTAACTCCCGGAAATCGGATCTGTGTTTTCAAACCCAAAAACATTTTGATTATTTCGTAACTCCCAAAATACCCCGAATCCCGAGAAATCAAGCCCACCATCGTGACCGCCTTGACGAGACAAAGCCGGAGCCGTCAACCAGAGTCCCACGCACCACCGCACGCGCCCTCACGCGCCGGAGGAGTGCCGGGCGCGTGAGATCCACACGCACTGGAGGAGCCACGCGCCGGAGTCCCACGCGCTGCCGTGGTTCGCCGCCGCCGTCCGCCGCCGTTGACCGCTGGAGCGCCGCCATTGACCACCAGAGCGCCGCCGTTGACCACCAGAGCGCCGCCGTTGACCGCCGTCGCCTCTGACTGTTGACTGACCGGTCCGGTTAGCTGGGTTGGTCCGGTTCAATTGTGATTCCCGGTTTAAATAAATTTCCTTCCGGTTTGATCGGTTTAATTCATTTTCCTTTGGTTCAATTAGATTCTTAGTTCAATTCAATTTCTCTGGGTTACTTGGTTAGGATCTGGTTTAGGATTTGGGCCGGTTATGGATTTGGGCCTGGTTCATTCTTGGTTTGGGTCTGGGTATAGGTTGACCGGGTCAACCGGTTAACTTGGACCTGACCGTTGACTGTAAGTCAAACCAACTTCGATTGACCATAACTTGACCGTCTTAAGTCAGATTTGAACGAAACGAAAGCCCATCTCATTCAATTTTTTGTCTCCTTTCCAGATCAGATGTCCGTTCAGGCTAATGGAGCTTCTAAATTACCGATTTGCCCTTTCTTTGGCCAAGATGAGGACTGTTTGGAATCTCTCTTGCTCTATTTCAATTTCGGACGATAGTCCTCTGTTAATACCATCTTTCCTAGGTAGTGTAGGGATAGTAAAGCGCTGATTTGATTGATTGTGGGACGTAGAACTGCTAGGTTATCGCTTAAACTGAAAACGTTGATTGTGTGTGATGGATTTGTATGATTTAGCACTGTGGTAGGGCCCCCGAAAAGGTGTTTTGTGACGGGATGCGTACGGGGTGCATGTCCCTTGAGAAGGCATCGTAGGGGCTTTGACGAGCCCCCCAAGAAGGATAAAGAAGGATTAAGAAGGATTGTGTGGGCCTACGGGCTGAAGGAAGGTGTCCGTGAATGTGAAAGCACGAGTGGACGTTAGTATTGCGTGGTGAATCCTTCGGGCCTGATTACAAGGGTTTATTATGTTAGGACTTGTGTTTCGTAGTTGTGTAGTGTAAACCGGGATCACGGGTTCCCTAAATCCGCCCTCACTGGGTAATTGTGTTTTGAAACAATTACTCAGTCCTCTTCCCTTTCTCTGTCCCCGTTTTCTTGCAGGTCCGGATGCGGGATTGATCTATCATGTGGAATAGTTGGTGCATTTGAATACGAAGGAAGCGTCGGGTCCTGGGACAAGTTGAGTTGGCATCCCGGTTGGACCGAATCCGGTTCAACGGGCGCCCTAATGCCGCGTCTCCGGTTCACCGGGAGACGGGTGTTACAGCAAGTACGTACAAAGAGTCGACACACAGTTCAAAACGATGATAGAGGCGAGAAGTCAATTTATCCTTCCACGGTTCCCAGCATTTTTCAACAAGTTGAACGGTTAAGCGGAAAAGCACATGTGTAGGAACTAACATCCCATGAGCATGCACACCTACACAAGTATATTCTCACCAACTATGACAAAGTCATCGAATATGAAAGGTATTTAGTTTACAATATGTTTGTTATTACATTGACAAGTAGGTTTCATAATAAGTGTATTAATGAGATATTTACTTTTCGTAGGTTATACATGGACGCTCTACGACATTAACATCCAGAATTACCGAGGCGAGCATGAAGAGCGTAAACAAAATGACTTCGTGATTTGGTTAAAATTTTATATAAGAGTTTCATTTTAAATGTTACTGAACCAATAAATTGGGTATTTTATTAACTCTCGCGTGTTATATTTTTTCAGGTGGAAAATGAAGAAAGAAACAGACGCACGCCCGATGATTGGTTCAAAGAAATAGTCAACGGCCCCCACTACATTGCAAAGACTTATCCAAGATGCGTTTAAGGTGTATAAAGGTAGCTCTGCTAGGACAACCCCAGATCACAGGGTTTCGTTCTCTTCCAGTGTTTGTGTACGTCGGGGTTCACAAAGAAGTATTGGAAGTAAAGTATGTGGGAAAGCTCAGGGTGAGATGTTTGGTCTTTTGTGATTGGTATAACCCGATTATTCGTTAAGTTGTCACCATCGATGAGTTTGGAGTGACGTTTATCCATTCGAATAAGAAGCTTCAGAAATATGATCCTTTCATTATTGCTTCACAATAAGATCAGGTTAGTGACTTTACCTTTTTTATTAATCTAAAAACTTGACTTTCTTCTATTTAATTTACCTCATAACTGATATTTTATTTGATGCATGTGTGTTACACTCGTTACCTCGGAAAACATACAAGAACAACCCATGGATCACAGCTACTAAAATCAATCCGAGAGGAAGAGTCTACGGAGTTGAAGAACATGATCCATTACAAGCAAGCAAAAGTGGTTATATAGCTCCAATAGAAGAATTCATTGAAGTTAATCTACTCGTTGATTTTACTCAATTTGGAGACGTCATTCTTCATTAAGATTCTGAAGAAGAGTGGTGAATTTGATGACGACACCAATTCAATTTCATCCTACCACGATTCACAAAGCGATAAAGATTAAATTTTAAATATAAAATATTTTCAATTTTTTTTTTTAAATTGACTTTTAAATTTTAAATTTGTTGTTTTATTTTAAAATAAGTTTTTTTTTTAAGATGTTCAAAGCTTTTTTGAATTCAACATTAAGTTCTTATAAGATTTCGAAAGTTTTCAATTCTTTTTTGACAAAACTCGAAAGAGATTACAATATCAATATATTTATGTTTTTAGAACGGTAACGTAACACTCAGCTCAATTGTTTCCATTCCTTGCAATGACTTCTCCGTGCTAGGGTTTGATCCACGAAAAGTGGGAAGTTTTATTTTATTCTTTAAAATTCCGACGGAAACCCGATGGGAAGAAAAGACGGCGCCTTTTCCGACGGGCACCCGACGGATTTTAATGATCCGTCAGAATTCTGTAGGGAATTACCGACGAAAATCTGAGGGTTTAGGGTATAGGATTTTAAAACCATAAATGAACGATCGAAAACAATTGATGACATAATGTAATCATTTTTATACTACATAGCATCCCTTATATTCTCTTAGAACACATATTCTATGATTTTAAGAAAATTAAGTACGTCGGACAAGACAACTTCTTAGTATACAATGGTGTTCAAGAATTAATTATATATGACAATCGTTCACTTTACTCAAAACATAAATTATAGGTAATTTGTATATAAAGAACCTATATTTACCAATAAACCTTGTCATGGTCTAATATAAGTACCGAAGTCATATAATCCGAAAAGTACCCTAAAGAAACCCTAAACTCTATATCGTCAGAAATCCATCAAAAATTTACCAACGGATTCCCAACGGACTTTTGAATTCGTCAGAAAACTGTTGGAAAATTCGAGACAAACGGTCAAAAACTAAATTTACTTTGCATTTGTTTCCAAAAAACATTTTGGAAACGGTCTTTTCGAAAATTAGTCAGGTTTTTGATGGATTTCCGACTTTTTACCTATCGGAAAACAATTTATAAATAAAGAACTGATTTCCTCTTCTTTTTCATCCTCAAATATTATATTTTCCTTCTTAATAAAATTCGAAAATTCCATTAGTTTCTTCTATAACTCCATAAAAATGGACGTTGTTCGTTTATTCGCCGAAATCCGGACCGTCAATACTCATGTGATCACGATTCCGAGTCGGGAACGTCTTCCAATTCTTCACCGTCCCGCCAAACCGGGCCATTTGGTTCAGTTATAATTCAGCAATACACGCTGTTGTAAGCGATGTGATCGAACGTCGTTGGTTCGAAGATTCTCTGACGTATAGACATATTGTTGGGGGGCTGAAAATCACTTGGTTCTACGATTTTCTGGTATATATATATATATATATATTTCAATGATTAGTTTTCATTATTAATTTTTTTTTCATTATTTTAGGCTTATTTTAATTTTACTCCCGACATTCTCGGGCTAGTTTGGCGGTAATTCCACAAGATGGCTCGATTGGTATTTCAGACGAAAATGCGCCGGTTGAAGCTATTATGGAAAAGCGGGACCCAATACCAAAATGTATTAAATTTCATGAGTGGAATTGTATGATCAAGAATTGGAACGAGATGTAGGACGAAGATTGGTTCGGGAATTAAAATTATGAGTAGATTAATTTAAATAAATGTATTATTCACTAAAAATTAATAAAATTATAATTTTGTTTATTTATTCTTTAGTTATGTTTTATCAATAATTTTAAATATTACAAAATTTAAAAATAGGGTCAAAATTTAAACTTAAAAGCTTATAATATTTTTTTAAAAACAAAATGAAATATACAATATATACATTTGGTTGTTCGATATGGACAAGTATAACAACGTAGTGTATTGGTTTCAGAGCATATTACATTTGGTAAGAACCCAAGTTCGAGTCACGTCGAATCTGGTTTATTTATTTTTTCACCGATAGATTTCTGACGGTTTTTAAAATTTCATTGGAAATCCGTCTGTAAGTTTCAGTAAACGGTCAAAACAGTAATTAATTTGCGTATGTTCCCCTGAAACATTTGGAAACTGTCTTTTTCAAAAATTTGAACAGAAACCGACATATTTCTGACAATTCAGGCCGTCGGTTACCTTTTTATAAATAGAGACCCGATTTCTCATTGTTTTTCATCTTCAAAACTACTTCTTCCCTATTATAAAAATCCAAAATTTCCCTTTTATTCTCCTAAAACTCCCAAAAATGAACCTTGTTCATTTGTCGACCGAAACCCTAATAGCCATTACTCATTAAATCACGAAGCCGGGTCGGGAACGTCTTCATGTCCTTCACCCGTCCTGCCAAAACATGCAATATGGTTCGGTTATAATGCGGCCATACACAGTGTCATTAACGATGTGATCAAACATTATTGGTCCGGGATTTGGCTGACTTATGGAAATATTTGCAAGAGTTTGAATATAAGTTGGTTATATGATTTTCTGGTAAATTAAATATTTTCTATTTTTTCACTTCTTAGTTTTTAATATATTTTTTTCAAAATTTTAGGATTTCTTTAATTTTTGCCTGACATTATCGACCATGTTTGGTGGGAATTCCACTGAATGGCTCGGCGGGTATTTCAAACCAAAATGCGCTGGTTGATGCTATTGTGGCAAAGAGGAGACTCAAGACCAATATGGATTATGGTTCAGGAGTGGAACCGTATGATCGCAAAATGGAACGAGACGGTGGACGGATATTGGTTCGGGAAAATAAAATTATGAGAATAATAATTTAAATAAATGTATTACTGAATAAAAAAAATTAAAATTATATTTCCCTTTTATTTAGTTTTTTATTATTTTCAATAATTTATCAACAATCAAAAATTAAAATTTAAACATGTTTAACAATTTTTAAACAGAAATAAATATACACATTTGGTTGTAATTTTCAAATGAGTAAAACAACACAGCGTAGTGGTTTCAGAGCATTGTAAACTTTGAAAATAACCCATGTTCAAGTCACGACGAACCCGTGTTTTTACTTTTTATTAACCTATGTACATAAGATATATACATTTAGTTGTAGTACTAGAACGAGTATCTCAACATAGAGAAATGGTTTCAGACCTTTGTAAACTTTCAAAGAAGACAGGTTTAAGTCACGTTGAACATGGTTTTTTTTAAACCGACGGATTCCCAACGGTAAAATAAATACCGTCGGTAATCCTTCAAATATTCAACCACCTTTTTCTTTAAATTTTCGCTTAACCGCCAAAAACTTTCCCAAAAAATTGAACCGTCTGTTTTCCGACAGATTCCCAACACTAAACGAAATACCATCGACAATACGTCGGTTTATGGATAATAATGCCCCGACAACTTCTTCTTCCTCTCTCTCTCTCTCTCTCTCTCTCTCTCTCTCTCTCTCTCTCTCTCTCTCTCTCTCTCTCTCTCTCTCTCTCTCTCTCTCTCTCTCTCTCTCTCTCTCTCTCTCTCTCTCTCTCTCTCTCTCTCTCTCTCTCTCTCTCTCTCTCTCTCTCTCTCTCTCTCTCTCTCTCTCTCTCTCTCTCTCTAACCTTGCGCTCTGCCTTCTCTCTACAATTTCTCATCAATTCCGGCTTCCAAACGCCAATTCCGACTGTCCAAACCTGCAAAACCATGTAATTTTTTGTTTTATCAAGTTAATTTCAATAAAAATAGATTTAATAGATTTTAGGTGGAATGATGCATGTAATGTCCTAATGAACTTTCTTGTAGTATACGGTGATTTAGAACGATTTAGGAATCGGTTTAGGTTTATAAACATTTATTAATTGTTTTACAAACGTTTTCAAATATTTATAAATGTTTGTAAACGTTTTTGTTTTTTTAAATTTTCTAGATTTTATTAAACCATTTTATAAATTTAATTTTTGGTATAAAACGTTTTTAAATTTTTTTAAGCATGTTTATGTATAAAAAAGTTTTATATTAAATATATATAAGTTTTATATATTTTATAATTTTATATTTATTTAAAAAATTGTATAGTATCTAATTTTTTATAATAAATTTTTAGCATTTTATAATTTTTATTTATATTTCCAAATTATATATATATAATCTTATAAATTTAATAATTTTAAATGTATTTTATAAAGTTTTATATAATTTTGTAATTTTTTATAAGATTTTTGTTATTTTTAAAACTTTTTTAACTTTTAATCATTTTTTGAATAACTAGGAGGTTCGGGGCACATAAGCCCGTACGTCCCCCTAAGGTGGGGCCCAAATCATGTTAAATTCATTCTCCTTCAGAGAGAGGAGACCCCTCCCAATGGGAATCGAACTCAGGTTGGCAGAAGGCTACTGGCCGACTAAGCCAACTCAAATGGCTCAGCCTCGATCGTCCCGATCGGCTTAGCTGAGACCGACACAGGCTCGGTTGCACGCTCCTAGTGGGAGCCATTTTGTGTCTTAGGTGCCGGAGACACATATTGTTCCAGACTCCATTGCATCAGAGATTGAGGTACTAATCGAGGAGCCGAAATGAGAGATGTTTAAACGACTTGATCCCCATTACGACCCCAAATGCCATTTATTGGTAAGTTTTTTAGCTTTGAGAAATTTATTTTTTTCCTTATTTGTTTTATATGTTTAATGTTTTTTTTTCGTTTTTAGGTTCATGATGACAGACGCTAAGATCACAAAGAGCACCTTGAGTTGATGTACATCATGCTTGGACATACCTATCTGACGTACTCTGAGATTCCATTGTTGGATAGGCATAACTGGTTCCGCTATTTTACGGTACGTATCTTCATCTTTCAAATTTTGTATTAATATTAATTATTATTATTATAATAACAAACGTTTTTTTTTGTTTTTTTTGTAGCAAGATTATATTTGGGATAAGAAGTATACTACACTTGTGGAGAAGAAGTTCCATAAGAATATCGCATTATATTCACGTCGTAACCGAGTGGAAGCAGAAGTAAGCGGCTGAAGATGTACAGAAGGGAGTAGTCCCGAAAGTCTGGACCGAGTTCGTCCATCATTGGTCGCAGCCCACTATAGCAGGGACCTCTTTGACGAACTCAAAGAACCGTAAGAGCGACAGAGGCGGTGTTGGGAATGCGATCCATAGTGCGGGAGCAAAGAGCACTTTGCAGCGGAAGGTTGATTTCGTAGGTGTATAAGTTATTTTGTCCTTATAATCGTCTAATTTCTAATTAATGATTTTTTGTAGACCCGGCGAGAAGGACGAGAGTCGACGTATGTTGAACTGGTTGAGGATGGCCACGAAAACAAGACTGCCGGCGAGATCTAGGATCCGATCACTTGGAGAGTTGTTAAGGCGTCGAAGAAGTGAGTGACGGAAGTGCTATCCCAGCAATCTGAGGAAGGATCGACTTCGTCGCCGGAAAAGATAAACGAGATATTTCTCGAGATAAATTTTTATGTTAATTATAACTTTTGTTATTAATTTTAGATTATTTGATTTCTAACTAATATTTTTAAAAAATTTCACAGGAAACGCCAAAAATTAAGGGTCGTGTATACAGCTTAGGAAATGTGGCGGAGAGGGTCTCGACACCGATTTCCCGCTTCCATCCTGACACCGACTCCTTCACCGAAGCCTTGAGGGAGAAAAACAAAAAATTGCAGCGTTGAAGGCGAGCCAAGCGCAAATGAAAGCTCAGATGCAAGTAGAACAACAAGAAACCAACCAGAAGATGCAGGAAATGCAAGCTCAGATGCTGCACTTCATGATGTTTGGTACTATTCTGCCAGGAGTGAGACCAGTTGCTATGAGAGCGGGGATGGGAGTGGCACCGGGAACAGGAACGGGAGTGTCATCCGTAGCTCCGAGAGAGGGACAAACAGCTCAGAGAACGGGACATGGACAAGGGGACTCGGGATCCGAACCTATATATCTCAATTTTATGTAATTTTAGTACTTCTATTGTTTTTGAATAATTTTATAACATAAAATTTATAATATATATTCAATTTCTTAAATTTTTAGTTTTAATATTAATAAATTTATTATATAATTTACAAAATTATTTATTATACAAAATAGATATATCTAAATTAAAAAATAGTCGGTAATCTGTCGGTTTATAACGGTCGATGATCTGTTGGTGTTATTACGTTGGCAAATCATCGGTTTATCACCGTCGGTTATTAGTTGGTCTTTGTCCGTTGTTAAACAGTCGGTTTAGAGCCATCGGTAAATACCGTTGGTTATTCCCAATGGTTTACCGACGACTTCTGTCCGACGGATTACCAACAAAATGGCTTTTGATAATATTCGTCGCTAATCCATCAGTATATTCTTGTCGATAAACCATCGTATACCTGTCAGTTTTGATTTTTCGATAACCCTTCGGTTAGTCATCAATATTTCTCCGTCGATAATCCGTTGGTAATTACCGATGGAAAACCGACATATTTCGATTTCTGGCGATATAGAACCGACATATCCTTTCGGTTGGGAATCCGTTGGTAATGGCCATTACCGATGGACATCCAACGGATTTATCTGTCAATTATGGCGTGTTTTCTTATAGGTAAGCACTTTCAAAACAACAAATATCGTGACCAAAGAAATTGATAGGCTAGTAAGAAAACATAGCCTTAAACTTTAGGTCTTCAAACTTAACTCTTTCATCTGCTCTTCTCCTGAGTTGGTTCTCTTGAACATCACATTTGCCTTCATAAAACCCTAATCGGTGCATCGATCTATCCACTTCAACAAAATTTATAAATTCAATAAAACAATGTTGTTATTCATTACCAACATGAGTTGACTTAGTGGGTAAATGTCAGCTAGTAACTTTCCGCCAACATGGGTTCGATTCTTGTTGGGAAGGGTTCATTCTCCAAAGGAGAGTGAATTTAATATGGTTTGGACCTCACCCTAGGAGAATGTACGGGCTACGAGCCCAAAACTTTCTAGTCATTAAAAAAAAATGTTATTTTTCATTCAATTTCTCAACCAATTCTTCCGTTTAATTTTAATTATATAATTCAAGTAGATTTCTTTTAAAACTAATATGATTTCTTGCTTTTGAAAAAAAAACTAATACTCCCTCCGTTTTCTAATACTTGTCGTTTTAAAGATTTGTTTTTGTTTCAAATTAGATGTCGTTTTCGGTTTTCAATGTAAAATTTATTAATTTTCTATGTTTTATGACCATTTATATTCTGATATCAATTTTATAATTGGTTGAATTGTGATTAGGTAGATAATTAATGATGTTTTTGCTTAAAAAAAGTAAAGAAATAAATGTTTTCTTAATATGTGTGTCTAGATCTAAAACTTCAAATAATAACAAACGGAGGGAGTATGATTTACTCGTTTATAATATTTGAGTTTCCAACATTGGGTCATATGGGTTCTGTAAACTTTTATTTCTCATGTTTTTAAATAGAATATCCAGTCACGAAAAAGAATTTGATTAAGGCATGACGAATATTTCTAAAACTACTAAATCTAACCGAGTTCCGAAACAATAATAAAAGTAAAGTACTAAACTCTTTATTTTTATAATATTTTATTTTTCTAATAAAGTACTAAACTCTTCTAAAAGAATTTTTACCAATGTAGGTGGTCTAATGATTAGTGCATGGATTGGTCCCAATATGTCCTTAGTCTCTGTGGGAAGAACATTTAACACCATGCAAAGTATTAGTTACTGTTGGGCTCAGCTTGGAGGGACTAAAACCCGAGGCCATAACCCGTTCTGGTATTAAGATAATTTTTTTTCTAAAAAACTGAATTTTTTTTTTCTAAATTATGAAAGTAGCTTTAAAACTTTACTACAACAGACTTTTTTTTTAACACTGGTACTATTCTATTACAGATACTAGGTATATACCTGCGCTACGCCGCGGGATTTATTTTAATAATTTTTTTAAAAAGTTTCATTTATTAGATTTATAAAATTTTAAATGTTTTGTAGTTAAAGTTGCATAATTATAATTTATGCAAACAAAAATAAATTAGTTAAAAAGAGTTTAATTTTGGTTGCAAGATTATAATTTAAGCAAACAAAAAATGAATTAGTTAAAGTGTTTTTTTAAAACATTATTCGGATGATTAAAACATTAAAAAGAAAGCGTTAATCCAATATTATGTAATATGTATTAACTTAAATTATATATATTTTATATAAAATTATATATCATATGTAAAAATATATAATTAAAAAATATTTTTAATATATTTAATTGTTCATATTCGGATCCGGATATCCGAATTTCAGATTAATATATCCGGATCCGGCTTGGACGGATCTAAGATTTTACTATCCGCATCTGGCCTCCTCCACATATCCGTTTTTTTTAAACGGATCTGAGTAAATCCCAATTCGAATCTTGCATCCCAGATAATAGTTCCACCCCTACAACTAAATTCCGGCTAGTAGTCTCAAAGAACGTTATTTCCGTTTCGATTCTTTTGCGGGTTCTTGATTTTCTTGTTTTGGGGTTTTACATAATCAAGAGGACTAATGAGGAGTTTTACCTAAAAGAGTGATAATGAAAATGAAATCAAACCATGAGAGCGAAGTTGTTATGACAGAGAACAATTTTTTTTGGAAAGCTTCAATCCAAGAAGCTTAGCTTCGGTGCTTACGCAAGAAACTGGATCTAAGGGTAATTATGGTTCTGATCAATATCTTTCACTATCAAAGAGTCTCTATTTCTCCCTTCTCACATTTCTTCATTGTGTGTCTACATTTGTACAATACTATTTCTGGTTCACCAAACATGTGAGAAAACCCAACCAGAGTTCAATGGAATGTTGCTTATGTTCTAATGAACAAACATGAACGACCAACTCTTATCTTCAACTTACATCTGATACTATTTTCCTCTTGAACTATTTATCATCAGCAACCAAAAAAGAACTACAAAAGACCAAATCTATTGGTATACTTGAACACCAATGAGCTTTGAAATTAACCTAGCTATGCAGCAACTGAAGGAGTAAGTTTCATGCACTTAACTTGCAACCATGTCAAGAATAACATGTTAGCTTTAAGAGAGATAAAGGTCTCTCGAAGACCAGGATTCTCAAAAAGGTCTAAAGCTGCAAAGTAGACACCTTCATCTAAATTCTCAATCTCGTCAAGCGCATTGATGCAGTTTGTGATACTAAACCTATCATCTTCCGTTTTCAAATCAGCCAATCCTTGACCTCAAAGCAGTCAACATGTCTGACAAAGCACCTGCCACGGTTTCTCATGCTGCTGGATCAATCTGGCTCGGGGACAAACAAGTCTTTGAATCTGTTTCTCTCTTCCTTCTTCTCTCCCCATTTGACGCTGAAAAATTCTCTGAGGTAGTGGTCCCTTTGGTAGGAGATGTGAGAAAGCCTGAGGTATGATTTGCCATGGATTCTTCTAATCCCTCAAAGTGACTTGACTGAGCATATTTGCCTTAACTTTAACCGGTTCACTCCTAGGCTTTACCTATGACCATAAGTTGAAATCCATCATTGTTTTCCAATAATCAAAGAAAAAATTGCTTTACACCTAAAGTAGAGGAAATAATAGACTTACGCCAAAATGTTCCCACAAGTCCAATCCAGTATCCTCGATAACAAGCTCACTTTGAAGATGAGAGATTTAACAGAACCATAGCGTTGTTTCAGAACATCCAGATGTTCCCTCAGCTGATTATTATTGTAGTGACAATCATGTATTCCTTTGCCAATGTTTTATTCAAAGCAATGAATCTGGAAAGTCAAATATGTCACTTGATATAAAAAAAATTAAATGAAACAATATGGACACAATATGACAAATTTGAACCTGAGCTGCTTGTAGTGCAACCACAATCCGAGAACGGCACCTGACAATATAGATAATAGACCGAAACTTTCCAGAAAATTCCTCCAACAATTCTTCTGCTTCACTCAGAAGCTTACCATCTTCCATAAGTGATGTGATAATACTATTGTATGAGATAAAAGGAACGAACCATAATTTAAACGAAGTATACAAAATCCTTGAAACAAAAGATGATTAGGCTTACCTTCTTTTCATTGCCATAGATTTGAGCACAATAAATGTGACGATAGCCAATCTGCATAGTAAGATAATTCTTCAGTTTGTTCCATTCAAAAGTGTAAATGAATTAAGGTGAAAATCACTAATTCAGTGACCACGAAGCCGCAAATCACACATACGAACCTTAACAGCGGCTTCGACAGAGTTTCCGAGTAGACAAGATCAGTTGCCACATTCCGAGACCGACGGATGGTATCTTCGCTCCGGTGTTGAGCTCGAAAATCTGATTTCCACTGCCATTTTCAGAGCTACGACAGCACAAGTATGTGTCTTGCCACCAAAGAGACAGAAAAAGGCAACGAAATATACATTAACAGTCAACATAGATACAAAGCAAACTGTACATAAATTTTATATATAAATAGCACAAGATTTAACAAAACCTGCAGCAATCTCATTTTTCATCCGCTCAAGATTTCCCCTCGAAATACCCTTGAAAAGCTCATCATTGACCTCGACAGAGGTATTTCTCCACAGGCATAAACAATCCTTGAACACACTTCACCTCTGGAATATTTTTAGACACAAACCACTAAGTTAAAAAGCATTTCTCAGTGTTTCATTTTTATCCCCTCATCTTTGTTAATTGACATCTTTGAAACATCAAGAAGTTACAATAGTTAAGTACCTGTATGTTTTTCCGAATAATGAGAGTGGCCATGTAGAACTTGGACTGCACTAAGGTTGTATATTTTAGACTAATTGATTGTAGATGAGGAGACCCGAGTCAATCCCTGGATCCCTGAAATTGTCTCACCCTGCTCCATTTTTTTTGCCAACGAAAAGCAATAGTTATTGAATGAACAATCATGCTAAAGCACAGAGAGTAACTGTGATGTTGATAAAAACAAAAATTCTCATACAGAACTTATCAAAAGTATACTTTCAGCAAATTTTCAGTCGTTGTTGCTATTAGGGTTTCACTTTAATCTACGCAAAGACCAAAAGAGATCTAAAATAATCTAACATATATTGGAAAGGGATAATTTTACCATTGTTGAACAGAGAGCTCCAATCTTTGCTGGAGAATATATATAAGATCTTTTTGTTGTGGTGGTAGTGCCGGAAACAGATTGAAGGTTCAGAGGACGAAACGGCGGCATCACCGATCGTGTAGAGAAAATTCTCGGTTTGGTCAAATCGAGTGTGAAGCCTTGTTTGGGAAACTAACCTGGTATGATCTTGAAATGGTGAGAAGACGAAGAAGACGTCAAAGGATGATGTAGAAGAGACAACGATAAAATCGCCTGATCTTGAGAGTGAATTTGCAGAGTCGTTCAAAAAGAAAGAGAAGCCGAATGAACGCTTTGCTTAATTGATTTTAGGTTAGATCTAATTTGAAACATGTGGACTCTTACGTGGATGAACGTTTTATTCTGATTGGTTTGTATGTTTTTTTCATTAAATGAGGTGTCATCCTCTCATGCTCTCCTGCAGCTGAGGTGTCAAGCCCATGGAGAGACATCCTGCTATTATATATATAATTATGAGAATTATTACATCGACAACTCTATCAACGGACAATTTTTACCGTCTTATAAAGATTCACACCTAATGTTTCTACTTATCTCATGCCTTCTGATATATCATGGTTTTTATAGGTTTCAACTATGACATATATGTATATATTGAGTCTTTAACCTTGTATTTGGAGTCTTTAGAGTCTTTTACATGTTTAGGTACGTTTGGAGCTTATCTGGAGATTCTGAGAGCTTTTAGAGTGATTTGGCAGCTTACATGAATGTCACAGAGTTCACTGGGTTCGCCTGCACTCTGTGTCGGTCGACACACATAGTGCATCGGTCGACACCACCACAGGACGAAATTACAGTTTTTGCCCAGAAACTTTCCAGATTTGCAGAAAGGCCCAAAACGTGTTTTAGACTATATTAGGGTTTTTAGCCACTTGTTTAGGCTACGCTTTACTAAAGTTTTATTTTATTTTCAGAGAGAGTTAGGGGCTGATCCTGTTCTCGAAAGAGACTTGATTTCGAACCCCAGTTCCTTATTTGATTTTATGATAATTGGTTTTCTATTCATGATGTTTTCTGTCTCGATGATTATGTCTGAGTAGATTACCTGTTAAGTTTAGGGATTCTCATTAGGGATTTCATGGAATTATAGGTTGATCAATCTGTAGGGATTCATACTTGCTAGTTCTTTGTCTAGGATTGTTCTTAATGCTTGATCTGAAGTAGCTATCCAGATTTATGATGTTAGGTTGATTTTCACAACGACAGTTGGTTGATTTGCTAGAAAGAACCTAGATGAGCAATTCGATCTACTCGCAAAGAAATTTGGTTTAGAGGAATTGTGAACGAAAGAACTTGAGATTAATGCTTGTTTAGAACTCTAGAATTCGCAACGAAAGTTGGCTTGCTTGGTTGTTAGATATAGATAGGATTCGCAATGAAAGTTGGTTTCTTATACTTCCGTGATTCCAGTTCTAGAACAGTTCCTAATTAGATCCCGATTGATTGATTGCCTATGTTCCTGATTTCCTAAGAACTCCCTTGACCTAACGCTTTTCCTTCTTGCTTACACTCCTGCTACTTGATTTACTTTTCTGCTTTGCTTTTTAGTTTCTCACTACTTTCTCCTAGTTTAACTCGACCGTTCTATAATCTATCGTTGCCTAGAGTCCTTGTGGATTCGATACCCTAAGTACTACATTTGCATCACTGTGCACTTGCAGTAGAAAACGGCTTAATACTAGACCTATCAAGTTTTTGGCGCCGTTGCCGGGGACTCTTTGAGTCTTCGATAGATTTGAACTTAGGGTTTAGACTAGTTTTTTTTCGTTTTTGCTTTTAGTTACTAATTTTTTTTTCTTTTTCTTGCGTTTCAGGTAAGCCAGTAATCGCAATGCATCGATCGACACGGTCCTAGGTGTCGATCGTCACATCTTCGCACTTGCATCGATCGACACTACTTTGCATCGATCGACACATCGCGTAAGATGATGGGAATGATGGAACAGATGTTGGAAAATCAGCAGAATAACTCATTCTGCAGAGACTATGGTTCTTATTCATTCACCAGAGATTATGAATCTTCATCATATCAGCCTGCTCCTCCTCAAAATACGCAATCTGATAAGCTGATAAGTATGATGGAACAGTTACAGGAAAGACAAAAAAGGGATTTGAACTATATCAATGGCTCTGGATTCCAAGGAAACAATTTTGGTAATCAGCAAGGTAACAAGTTCTTTAATGGTGGACAGAAGAGTGCTCTCACGAGCAATCAGAACTCTTTTGGATATGGACAGCCAGCTGGATATCAAAAACCTTTTCACCAAGGTAATTCTTATCAGAGAACCTATGGATCATCTTCTTATCAGACACCTCCTGCTGCTAATTCTTATAAGAGCAAAATGGAAGCCATGATGGAGCAGTTGCTAGAGGATCAGACTAAGACTGTCGTAGACTTCGACAGGAAGCTAGATGCTATGCATAAAAATCTGAATGGGAAGTTTGAATCTTTGAGCACACATGTGAAGAAGCTAGATGTTCAAGTCCAACAGACATCTCAAGCAATACAAAGGAAAATAGACCAGGAAGAGCTGAACAAAAGCAATACGTCCATGTTTTGACCACATGAGATGAGATTGAGTTGCTAGGGGAAGAAGAGAGCATAATCTCGACTTTTTTGGAAGAATTCTGTTTGTCTGAGACAAGCATCGATCGACACAACTCTTGCATAGATCGACACAGTCCCGATACGTTTGTTCAAATTGCTCGAAATCGCCTTGCGTCGATCGACACACCACGTGCATCGATCGACACAGATCGCAGACGGGACCAAAAACCAGCAACAGTCCTGGAACGAGTCTATAAGCCTTCTGTGCCATATCCTAAGGTTCTTAAACTGTCTAAACAGGAGCTAGAAGTGGCTAATTGCATGAAAGAGATGGAGAAGAATCTGATTCAAGTTACAGAGAAGCTTTCAGATCCAGGAGCATTTGTGCTAGACTGTTATATCTCTAAGGACATATTCAAACGTTCTCTGTGTGACTTAGGATCTTGTGTGAATCTAATGCCGTACTCAGTAGCTGTGAGATTGGGAAAGATGGAATTCCAGCCTACTAGGATCTCTCTTATCCTAGCTGATCGTTCAAAGCGATATCTAGAAGGAGTTCTTAAGGATATTCCTGTCAGAGTTGGAAACTACTTGATTCCAACGGACTTTGTGGTGCTGAAGTATGAGATTGAGCCTGATGATCCTCTGCTGCTTGGTAGATCATTTTAGCTTCTGCTGGAGCTGTGATAGATGTGAGACGTGGTCTGATTGATCTCCAATTGGGGATAAACCATTGCAGTTCAAGATGGAAAGGAAGCAGAGAGCCACCATTGATGAACAGAGCTTCAGTATTGAGGTGGAACCAGAGGTTCCAATTGGAGAGGAGAAGATGGCGGTTCATTCTGAACTTGCTCTAACATCTTCAGTGCCTGCAACTGCTCTTAAGTAGAAAGCTCCTGATCTCTTGCGTTCACCAAAGCACAGGTATAAAAATTCTAAACTCAAAACTTCTAATCCATCAGTTGTGACTGCAGGAAAACGCAGCATCCCACCCAAGCTTCGCTCCCTCCCTGGTGCTTTTTACTATTTCCTTGGAAGATCTCATGATCCGAATGCATATATGCCACTTTGGATGAGGAGACATTCACAGAGACACTCGAAGTCTCTGTTGAAACCGCCATGAGTCTAATCTCCATCCCATAGTCAAGCTAATGACTAAAAACAAGCGCTGAGTGGGAGGCAACCCACTGTTAGGTTAGTTTTTGTTTTCATTTTTCGTTTTGATTTTTCTGTTTAAGTGTGTTCAGAGGCGTGAGAAACATGCACAATCGCAATGCGTCGATCGACACACTTTGTGCATCGGTCGACACAGTGCGATTACAGTTATAAGGTCGACACAGTCGCCTTACATCGATCGACACACTAGTGGCATCGATCGATGCAGGACGACAACAGTAAGTGTTCTGCAACTTTCAGATTCGTTTCAATTAATTTTTTTCTCACCAATCCTAAGCTTGATTACACTGGGGACAGTGTAGTTTAAGTGTGGGGGAGGTAGCAACTAACACACACTTTTGTTTTCTTAGAGTCAGTCTTTGGTTTTTCAAAATTTGTTTTATTGAGTCAAAACTTATATGAAACTATGATTTTTTGAGGAAAATTTCCGCTTGAACAGGAACTAAGTGACCATTGGACAGACTTGCAGAGCCTCTATGACTGTTAGAAAACCCCAAACAGATCAACCTACCAAGTACACCCATATCTAACCAGGTATTCAGAGGAACCATTACTAGTCTCACTTTAATCTTGACTTTAATTTCTCACTTAGGGGCTTGGTAATCTTTGGATCGGATTCCGTTGATGTGTTTGGCACAGCCTATGATCCTGTTCCAAAGTATGTTTTCTGATTTTCCCCTCCCTTAAAAGTACAAAAATAAGAGTAATAAACTGAGGATGATCTAGTAGCTCCAAAGTGGTCACGGGAGTAGTAGCTACCACTATTACCTCCTGTGCATTTATGGAATGTGTCCAAAGTACACCCCATAACGGGAAGAGCACTGATAAAAAAAATGATACCCAATGGGGAAAAATCAGTTGCTAAGGGAGAAAGGGAAAAGAAAGAAACCGGAAACCGACAGTTTGGTGGTCAAACACTGAATAGGTTGAGTCCATGTGTCCTTTGATTCGATACTCCCTCTGTGAGACTGCACCTAATTGTATACAGAGGCTAGTATGGTGAACTTGAATGTCCTAACTTGATTGTGGAGTTTACTTGGGACAGTTGCTAAGTGTGGGGGAAGTACATTGTGGTCTTGAGTTCTGTAGGAAAGTTTTCAGTGGCTTACTAAGTGAATGTGAATTCGAAAGTTCCTAGGACGAAATGAGTTTCTGTGTTTTCAAACCTCTTCTCATATACTTTGGTTCTTTACTTGCTTGAGGGCAAACAAGAGCTAAGTGTGGGGGAGTTGATATATCATTGTTTTTATAGGTTTTCAACCATGATATAGATGTATATATTGAATCTTTAACCTTGTATTTGGAGTCTTTAGAGTCTTTTACAGGTTTATGTACGTTTGGAGCTTATCTGGAGATTCTGGGAGCTTTTGGAGTGATTTGGCAACTTACATGAATGTCAAAGAGTTTACTGGGTTCGTCTGCACTCTGTGTCGGTCGACACACATAGTGCATTGGTCGACACCACTACAGGACGAAATTCATGCGCCCAAAAATCTGCATTTTGGAGAAATTATAGTTTTTGCCCATAAATTTCCCAGATTTGCAGAAAGGCCCAAAACGTGTTTTAGACTATATATTAGGGTTTTTAGCACTTGTTTAGGCTACGCTTTACTAAAGTTTTATTTTATTTTCAAAGAGAGTTAGGGGCTGATCCTGTTCTCGAAAGAGACTTGATTTCGAACCCCAGTTCCTTATTTGATTTTATGATAATTGGTTTTCTATTCATGATGTTTTCTGTCTCGATGATTATGTCTGAGTAGATTACCTGTTAAGTTTAGGGATTCTCATTAGAGATTTCATGGAATTATAGGTTGATCAATCTGTAGGGATTCATACTTGCTAGTTCTTTGTCTAGGATTGTTCTTAATGCTTGATCTGAAGTAGATATCCAAATTTATGATGTTAGGTTGATTTTCACAACGACAGTTGGTTGATTTGCTAGAAAGAACCTAAATGAGCAATTCGATCTACTCGCAAAGAAATTTGGTTTAGAGGAATTGTGAACGAAAGAACTTGAGATTAATGCTTGTTTAGAACTCTAGAATTCGCAACGAGAGTTGGCTTGCTAGGTTGTTAGACATAGATAGGATTCACAACGAAAGTTGGTTTCTTATACTTCCGTGATTCTAGTTCTAGAACAGTTCCTAATTAGATCCCGATTGATTGATTGCATGTGTTCCTGATTTCCTGAGAACTCCCTTGACCTAACGCTTTGCCTTCTTGCTTACAAACCTCTTGATTTACTTTTTTGCTGCTCTGATTTACTGCTTTCAACTGTTCCACCTAGCTTAACCTGAAATTCTATAATCTATCGCAAGAGTCTAGAGTCTCTGTGGATTCAATACCCTAAGTACTACATTCGCATCACTGTGCACTTGCAGTGTAGATCTAGGGATTAAAACCTGACCGTATCACCTTCCTCACACTGAATCACTTTATGAAGATCCATGTTTGGCGGTGGCATTTGCACCACGCTGAAGACCTCATGTAATCTTATCTCCACTAATATGCATTAATAGATGATAAATTGTACCTTCTGGGACTCGAACCCTAGACCATCTAATGTAGAAGCATTAATGAACCCTTAGGCAAACCATTAGACCAAGGGGGCTTCCACAATTGCAACTGATTTTAAAGCGTTTTTGTCAAATATGTTAATTTCATTACCCGAATGATGTTATTTGCAAGTCCATACAATAATGAATGACTAGGTACGAAAGTTCCTTGTAAAAAATATTAATAACAATGAATCTTGTTAAGACTATCCACAATGGTTTCAACACTCAACATCCTCCACATCATCTTCTCTTTCTTTCACAACACTTTTTCTTTCTTCTAAATCATAATTCAATACTAATTCATGTTTTTACTATCTACAATGGTTTGTTTAAAAAATTTCAACACTCTACCCCAGTGATAAATAAAATACATATTAAAAATATTATTTACAAAATTAATAAATAAAAATTGCATGACAGTGATATTGATTTCTATGAACGTATAAATCGAATCTATAAACGTATGTATGACATATGAACGTATGTGATTTCTTTAAGTCACACAAAATAAAACTTCAAATATTTTTATTTATTTTTAATTTTATAATCTTAACTAGAAATATGCAAGAAATAAAATCGAAAATAGGAGTCATTATTAAAACAAAATAAAATTATGAAAAAACTTAAAATGCAATATAATTCATCAATAAACACATGACACAAGTAAAACACACATAACTTCATTAATACAATATACTCAACTCACAAATTCGTGACTCTCTTTGATCACGTAACATTTTGAATCTTGCTCATATGTGTTTGACTAGATTTGCTTGCAATTCGTGATGTACACTTGAATCACGCAATTCAGATCTAGCACGCACATGGTTTGCAAATGCAGGAAGCACCTCCGTCAAGAATTGCGGTGTACTAGACCCACTTGCCTCAGGTTGATCATAATCGTTCCAATATTGAGAATACGTATCTCGTTCATCCTCAACAATCATATTATGCAATATGATACATGACCTCATGATGAAAGCCAAGTCGTCTATGTCCCACATTCGAGCTGGTTAGCGGATGATTTTAAATCGAGCTTGCAACACTCCAAATGCATGTTCGATGTCCTTCCGACATCCCTCTTGACGTTGTGCAAATAACTTATATGGTTCACTCTGAGGAAGATTGATTTTGAAAGGGTAATTAGAAGAATTTTTGGGTGTCGTCATTAAAAGGGTAATTAAAAGGGTAATCGCGGATGATTTTAAATCGAGCTTGCAACACTCCAAATGTATTGTTTGGATACATTTTCTCAAAGAAGATGAGAAATGATAAAACGAGAGTTTATGAGAGGTTAAAAAGAAAATTATTGTTTAGAAGATGAGTTTTTTTTCTGTGTTCAAATCTAATAAGTCTTTATTTATAGAGTATGAAAATAATGAATTTTGGTATAATTTTTTTTAATATATCATTTCATATACAATAATTGTCTTCAATAATGTAGATATATATATCAACCCCCATCCTCTCCAATTGACGTCCAAATTATTTTATTATTTCCAACTAAATTTTTGCTTTTCTAATGGCATCAAATAATATAAGTTTATATGAATATGTTATATATGGACGTATATATGGTACCAATGAACGTACACATATAATTAGAAGAATTTTGAGTATTTCAAGGGTTTTGTGTTGGAATCTATTTCAAAAATAGACAAAAAAATTTGTGTGTGTCCAAATTGAATGAACCAAGTCTCTATTTATAGAATATGGAAAATAATGAATTTTGATATAATTGTTTTTTAATTATAATTTCGTATACAATAATTGCATTAAATTATTGTAGATGTAAAAAAAACATATATCTCTCACCTATATACTCTCTCCTACTGATATTCATCCAGAAGTTGCCATGTATTCCACTATCCCAGATTCAACTAGTTGAAAATTTTCAACACAGTTTAATGATTCAAACAAAATTTCAACACATCATTAGAAATTCAATAGCCCCATTGCAAATGGTCTAAGTGAGAGAACAAGATTATGCCATCTGAGTCAATGTTGGATCAGGCTACTGAAGTCTTTCAACGTTTGCTCTAAATGTTAGGAAAGCTTAGTCCTTATAAAATGTATTAAAGAACCCTAAATCTATTGCTGCTCTGAAAAAAATAGAACAAAGGTAAAGTAAAACTGAAAAAGCAAATCAAAAAAATGATAAATGAATGTTTTTTTACAAAATAAAAGCACACACTAAGGAGAGAAAAAATAAATAACATTGATTAGTTTTGAATAGTAAAATTTTAAATTTGAGGTTTCATTATTAAAAACCTTAATTTTAAATTTTAAGGTTTTAACCATTGCAACAGATGCCTTTACTATATACCTTTAAAGTAAACAAGCCTTAGCCTAAGTGGAAGTCAACAACACAAAGTGTGACTCAGCCCAACAGAGCCTAAGATCTCCAACGGCTCTCCCACACATTCTCTGCAACAGAAAAAGACAAGTAAGGTATAGAGGACAACAACAGATTGGCTGCAGAGGCGATCGACGTACATCCAAATTGATTTGATCCAATCATGAGAGCGTCGCTAGATTAGTGATGATAAGGGTTCGAGAATGTTCAGTAGAGAGTACAAGAATGAGCGATTGGAAACGTTGATGTATGAAGAAACTTTAATAAAAAACTAAGTATTATTTAGTAAAAACACCTTTTTATTCACATGGTATCAGAACCAACTTATTTTCACGTCTTGGTGGCAAGATTCAGTATCTCACCATCACACGGTTTGACATACGATTTACAGTCAATTTTATATGCCAGCGTATGCATTCACCAGTCGAGTGAGACTTTGGCCTCTTAAATAGAACATTAAGATATCTTGGAGGAACATCCAACTTGTGGTTGCTTTTGTCAAAACACAATGATTTGTTTTTTCTTGCTAACAGTGATGCAGATTAGACACGATGTAAACACTGTAAAGACACAAACATATCTACAACAAGTTTTGTGTTCTGCTTGGTTCAAATGTCATCTCGTGGTTAGCGAAAAGGCAGTCAACAGTTTCAAGATCCCCAACCGAAGCTGAGTACAAGACATTAGCTATAATAGCAGCTGAGTTGACGTGGATATCCTTAGTTCTCTGTGGTATTCGAATCACCCAAGTAAGTCCTCTACTCCGGTGTGATAATCTCTCGGTTATACATCTATAAGCCAATCCAGTGTTTTATAATAAATCAAAACACATCAAATGTGATTATCATTATGTGAGAGAACGGGTGGCATTGGGAGTTCTGGAAATCAAGCACATACCAACATCATTTAAACGGCTAAGGCACAAACTGAATGTCCGCAATCCACGGACCTTCTGTTTGGGGGGGGGGATGAAAGTATACATGCCTTAGCCCAAAACGAAGTCAACATCATAAAGTTTGGCTCAGCCCAAGAGGCCCCAAATGTAACACCCGTTTCCCGGGTAAACCGGAGACGCGGCATTAGGACGCCCGTTGAACCAAATTCGATCAACCCGTGATGCCATCTCAACTTGTTCCAGGTTCCAGGTGCTTCCTTCGTATTCAAGTGCACCAAATATGTCACGTGACCGATCAATCCCGCATCCGGACCTGCAAGAAAATGGGGACAGGGAAAGGAAAGAGGCCTGAGTAATTGTTTCAAACCTAATTACCCAGTGAGGGCGGATTTAAGGAACCCGCTATCCCGGCTTACGCCACACAACTACGACTCACAAGTCCTAAGCTAATATCACCTTGCAAACAGGCCCTAAGGCTTCACCACACAACGCCCACTCGTGCTTTCACACTCATGAAAACCTCCCCAGCTCGAAGGCCTACACAACCGGCTCACCCGGCAAAACTCTTTGGCTCCTGCGCTGCCATTATTCCCGGGGAGGCTCGCCAACACCTCCCATCCAACGATTTAAAGGGCGCGTACCAAAACTTGTTATACGCGCTCTGCGACGAAACACCCTTTCGGGGGCCCTACCACAATTCTAATCAACCATATCCATCACGCACAAGCAACGTTTTCGGTTTAAGCGATAACCTAGCGGTTCTATATTCCACAATCAATCACATCAGCGCTTTACTATCCCTACACTACCTAGGAAAGACAACATTAACAGAGGACTATCGTCCGGAATTGAATGAAGCAAGGGAGATCACATTCGGTCCTCACATTAGCCAAAGAAGAGGGTAAAACGGTAATTTAGAAGCTCTATTAGCCTAAACGGACATTAGATCTGGAAAGAGGACGATAAATCGAGTGAGATAGGCTTTCATTTCGTTCGAATCGGGTTTAGGATGGTCAAATTATGGTCAATCGAAATTGGTTGACTAAAAGTCAACAGTCAAGTCAAAGTCAACCGGTTGACCCGGTCAACTCAGACCCAGACTGAACCAGACCCAAATCCATAACCGGCCCAATTGCCTAAACCAGATCCTAACCAAACTAAACCGGGATTTGAATTGAAATTGGGATTAAACCGGAAAAATCGAATTGAACCACTAAAACGGGAATTAGAATTGAAAGAGAAATTGAACCAGCCGGTTAACCCTAACCGGTCGACGCTACCCGGTCAACCCAGCCGGTCAACCCGAGTTGACTCGGTCGCCGGCGGGTCAACTCGGCGGCGGTCCGGCGACCGGGGACGGCGGCTCCGGCGACTCTCCGGTGGTGGCCGGCGGCGGTTCTCTGGCGACGGCGGCGGCGCGGCGGCGCGTGGCTTCTCCGGTGGTGGTGCGTGGCTCCGGCAGCGGCGCGTGGGACCGGCGCGCGGCTCCGGCGGCGCGTGCGGGCACGTGCGGCGGCGCGTAGGGCTCGGGTCGGCGGCTCCGGCTTCGTCTCTTCACGGCGGTCATGATGGTGGGCTCGGTTTCTCGGAATTCAGGGTATTTTGGGAGTTACGAAAGGAGGAAAACGTTTTTGGTTTTAAAAGGGCGAAAGTGGAAAGGAGGAGAACGTGTTTAGGGCTTCCTGGTGCTTCGAACAACTCGAGATCCTGACAGCTTCGCCGAAAAAGAGAAAGATGAGTTTCTAACGAGAAGAGAGATATTTATAAGAAAAGGAGGAGAATCCCTAGGGTTTTACAAAAAGGAAAGTGGACTTGGGCTGGAATTTGGGCTTTCCTCTTTCTTTTAAACAAAAATTTTATTGACCTGAGTTTGGGTATGTTACACCAAAGGATCTCCAACGGCTCTCCCGTGCAACCTCTCTGCAACAAAATAAGACATACTGCAGAGGCAACTGTCGTAAATGAGAGCGTCAATAAATGTGTGACAGATGGAACATTGATCCCTTAGTGATGATAAGGGTTCGAGAATGTTCAGTAGAGAGTATATAAGAATGAGTGACTGTAAATGTTGATGTATGAAACAGAGTATTATTCAGTAAAAACACCTTCTCTTTATTCACAGATTCTACCATTGAAAAATGAAGTAACCATTTTGAGATGCAACAAGGCCAAAGAAAAAGACAATGTTTGGAAAGTGAATTCTAGCGAGCGAGGACGAGTCCCAACGACAAGGCGGCTCCAAACAATGCGTGGAGCCTCACACAATAATACTTGGCCATGAATATCTTCTCATTCTTCTGCATTCAAGATTACATAATTAAACAAAGTGTTTCAATCTTCAATTCAAGATAGTATTACTCTCTTTTTTACCTTGTTGTGCTTTTCGACATAGCTTGAAACTAAATTCCCAACCGGTACTGTCAGGAAACACAACAGCTGAAACACCGAAGAAAAAAAAGAGTTTTTTGATGTTCTTGTTTCTCAGTCATGATCTTAAATTTGTTGTTAACTTACTGTGCAAGTTACTGGCAAAATCTTGGTTAAACCAAGAACAAGAAGCATTGAATATAGCGAACGAATTACCCATCTCACGACAAAAGCTCCTCTTTCAGTCCCTAACCGAACCTGTATAAAACACTCAAATCAAAACACATTCATCATATCCATTACAAAAGCGGTTAAGTTTTTCCCATTTGTACCAGAGGTGAAAATTTCCCCACAGCTAGATCTCCTTCAACCTGCGAATGACGAATGTAAAGGTAATCACTAATCAGCATTGAGTGGGATATTTTCAGGAATCATTAGACCACGTTTTCTTTAACCAACCTGATGAAAGTGGCTGCAGAAAAGGATGAGAGATGTAGTAATACTAACAAGGAGAGATGATGAAAATACCCTACCGCTTAACGGAAGATGTGTCATCTTGCTGCCAAATACGGTTTAACCAACACATACATCATCGAAATTGTTAGCAATGAACTTTATCAAAGCTTTAGAAACGTAACAAGACAATAAGACTTTTGTTTGGGCAATTCATATTGCCTCTTTTTAGCTTTTTCATTGACTTAAATAGAAGTAAGAAACAAATACAAGAGAAGTGGAATCATTGATTCCTACGTACAAGGGAAATGGGAAAGTGGAGAGATAGGCTCCTAATAAGAAGGAAGACTAAGTCTCTCTAGTTATTAACAATCAACTGAAATTATAAACTAAATAACATTTAAATTACTAAAGAAAGAGTTAAAGATGTTTAACGACTAATCACATTGCTTCCGGTTCGGTTTGGTATTGATCGTAGACCCATCAATACTCCTATCCCCAAAATGAACCTTGTCCTCAAGGTTCAATGAAAAAATAAAAATTGTGAAGCTTGTTCATGATCGTCCATCTTGCTTTGGCCGCTAGGTAACCCTTTCCATTTGATTATCTTTTTGTGGAGGAGGTGTTGTTTACCACGATCATAAACGAGACGTTGGAAGAGAAGCATGGTTAATAACTTACTCTTCATGAAGTTATGAAGGCAGCGACGAAGTTCAACAACGGTTCCGTTACGAAGCTCACAAACGGTTCCATTAGGGAGTTCACGAAGAACGATGGTTTTGGAATAGTAACAATGAAACTTCTTGACTCCTTGATAGGTTCTAAGTTTTACCCTATTCTAAACTGCAAGTGAACAGCAATGTCAAAGTAGTATATAGGGTTATCGAATCCACAGGGACACTTGGTCTCAATAGATCAGAACAGTAGAGACTAATACTAGAAAGAAAGCAATGTAATTGAATTAAAAGCGGTGCGAGAAAGTAAATCAGTAGCAGAGATTAACGGTTGTGGAAGCAATAAACTAAAAGCGTCAAGCCTAGGGTATTCTCAGGAAATCAGACAAGCAGACAATTCATTCAGCAAGGATCTAATTAAGCACAGTTCTAGAACTCAAAACACAAATATAGAATTAACCAAATTCCTTTGCGATAATTCTCTAAGTCTAAGTGCAGCAAACCAAACTTTCGTTTGCGAGAACTAACAGATTAAACTAGCATTAATCCCAAGTTTGATATGTTCACAATTATCCTAAACCAAACTTCCGTTTGCACAAAGTTTAATTGCCCAATTTAATTAGTTCAGATTCCTAAACCCCACTTCCGTGACGTATTTAGCAACCTAAGATCTAGATTCTAATTGATCAGGTTAGAACTAGCTTTAAGCACAATTAAATTGAAGAACATATATAGTTTGAATCCTTAACTGAAATTGAACAAGTCTAGCAAGTCATGAAATCCTATGTGAGAAACCCAAAACCTAACTAGAAATCTACTCAGACATAGATAATGAAAACATAATCATATGATGAATAAATTGCATAAAAGAATAAGAGTAAAAGGGGTTCGAAATCTTCTCCAAATACAGATGAAGTAATAGGTTCAGATCAGCCCCAAAAGCTCTAAAAATCCTCTGCTCTTAATTATGAAAGTGTAATGTAAAACGTATAAAGTGTATCTAATTAAAACACTAAAAACTCTATTATATAGGTATAATCTCGGCCAGGGGCTTCTTTGTAAATATCAGGAACTTCTGGATCAAAGTGCAATATCTTGATTCTTCTAAACCGCCGAGTTTTGGCCCATCTCGCTGGTGCATCGATCGATGCTAGAGTGCAACGATCGACACCTTTCTCTGTTTCGGACAGTGAACTCTATCTCTCGGCCAATCACTCCAAAAATCTCCAAAATGCTCCATTATCTCCAATTCAGATCCAACCCTGATTATACCTGTAAAAGACTCTAAAAGAACACAAAAGACACTAAAAACACAACTATATCATGGCATAAAACCGGTAAAAACCATGATATATCAACTCCCCCACACTTAGCCTTTGCTTGCCCTCAAGCAAAACAGAGAACTAAAACATGGTGAAGAGGTTTGAAAACTCTTCAGAAACTCATTTCATCCTAGAAGCTACAATACTCAGATTCCCCATAGTAAACCACTGAAAGAATCAATCACAGGATATCAAGACCACAATGTACTTCCCCCACACTTAGCAACTGTCCTAGGTAAACTCCACAATCACATTCAAGCATTCAAATTCTCCCTACTGACTTCTGCAAGTATTTAAGTGCGGTCTCACCTAAGGAGTATCGATCAAAGGGCACATGGGTTCTTACCTTGTCAGCTCTAGACAACCATACTATCTTTCTCTAGTCCCTTTCTTCTCTTTCCCTTCTTTAACAACTGATTTTTCCCCACTGGGTATCATTTTTTTTTTTATCAGTGTTCTTCCCGTTATGGGGTGTACTTTGGACACATTCCATGGATTACATGAGAGAAAATAGTGTTTGCTACCATTCCCATGACCACTTCGGATTTACTAACTCATCCTCAGTTTATTATTATTATTATTTTTTTTTTACTTTATAGAAGGGGAGAAGGGAACTAAATAGGATAGGTTGACAGGCTGTGTCAGAACTAACAAGGGAATCCGACACAAAGTATACCAAGCCCTTAGGTGAGAAATCTAAGTCAATATTAAGGTTGAAGTCAGTAAAAGGATCCTCTGATACCTGAAGTGATGTGGGTGTTCACAGTAGGTTGATATGTGATGGAGTTTTCTAATAGTCAGAGATAGATCCTGCAACTTCATCCCAATGGTTACTTAAGTTCCTGCAAGTCTTGTAAATCTTCTCAGAAAATCATGGTTTCTTACTTAAACAATTTTGACTCAATAAAACAAATTTTTTTTTGAAAAACTGACTGACTCTTAAGAAAACAGAAAAAAAAGTCAGTAGCACCTCCCCCACACTTAAGACACACTGTCCCCAGTAGTGTCCAGCGAAGGATCGGTAAAAAGAAAGAAAAATTGTTAAAGTTCTGTTGAGTTCTGTCGGGTTTACCTCTATCGCTCATGCATCGATCGTTGCACTAAGTGCATCGACCGTTACTTGGCGATTTTCGTGTATGGTCGATCGTTGCTCAAGAGCGCAACGATCGCTGCAATGCGATTCCTTTCGTGATGTGACGATCGACACAGAAGTGAGTCGATCGTTGCACTGCGATTCTGTCCGAGACCTGCAAACATAAACTCACCAGAAACAAAAACAAACGTAAAATCCTAACAAAAACACCAAAAATTAAGTAGAAAAACACCAGTACCTAATGGTGGGTTGCCTCCCACCCAACGCTTGTTTAAGGTCAATAGCTTGACCGGACGGATGGGAATTTTTAGGTGGAGGGAGCATGATCCAGAGGCAAAATCTGACCCCTTGGAATCTTGGCCTTAGCCCAATAGTGTTTTACCCTCTGCCCATTTACAGCAAACTCATTACCTTCCTTGCCAATTAAAATGACAGCTCCATATGGACGTACTTCTTTGATCGTGTAGGGTCCAGACCATCTTGATTTCAGCTTGCCTGGAAACAAATGCAAGCGAAAATTGTATAACAGTACCTGATCGTTAGGCTTAAACCGTCTGGAGACAATCTTTTTGTCATGATAAGCCTTAGTCCTTTCCTTGTACAACTTTGAGTTCTCATAGGCAAAATGTCTAATCTCGTCCAACTCATTGAGCTGTATCAATCTCCTCTCTGCAGCTGGTTTGAGGTCAAAGTTCATCTGTTTTACAGCCCATGCCGCCTTGTGCTCAAGTTCTAGTGGCAGATGACATGCTTTCCCATACAGCAAATGGAATGGAGTAGTCCCCAATGGCGTTTTAAACGCAGTCCTGTAGGCCCATAAAGCATCATCAAGCTTAGCTGCCCAATCTTTCCTTGTCTTCCCAACTGTCTTTTCCAAGATCTCCTTGATTTGTCTGTTAGAAACCTCTACCTGTCCACTAGTCTGTGGGTGATAAGGAGTAGCAACTCGGTGATGCACTCCATGCTTCTTCAGGAGCTTCTCAAAAACCTTATTAATAAAGTGAGATCCTCCATCACTAATTACTATCCGAGGCACTCCAAATCTAGGGAATATGATGGATTTAAACAGCTTAATGACTACTGAAGAGTCATTGTTTGGACTAGCTATTGCTTCTACCCACTTAGATACATAATCCACAGCAACTAATATGAATTTATTCCCATAAGATGAGGGAAAGGGACCCATAAAGTCTATGCCCCAGCAATCAAAAACCTCAACCTCAAGAATGAAATTCTGAGGCATCTCATGCTTCCTGCTGATTTCCCCTCTCCTCTGGCAGGCATCACAATGAGAAACAAAGGAGTGAGCATCAGCGAACATTGTAGGCCACCAGAAACCTGCTTGCAAAACCTTAGACACTGTTTTGAAAGTAGCAAAATGTCCTGCATAATCTGATCCGTGGCAGTGGAATAGGATATCTGGAACCTCCGACTCAGCAACACATCTTCTATAAAGGCCATCTGAACAATGCTTATAGAGGTAAGGTTCATCCCAATAGTACCTCCTAAGTTCTCTGAAGAACCTCTTCTTTTCATACCCTTTCAGATTATCTGGTTCAGTCTCTGCAGCCAAATAATTGGCTATGTCTGCATACCATGGTCGATCATTTGTTGCGACAGCATTAATCTCAAACTCATGCTTTCCAATCCGTACCGTAAAAGTTTATGGGTCTGTATCTGCGCTGCAACGATCGTCACAGTCGGGTGTATCGATCGTCGCTGTCCCGATAGATGCATCGATCGACGCTGACGTAGCATCGATCGACGCAACGCGATTAATCCGACAGTTTTGCAGGTTTCTGTCCAAATCTGTCTCACAGATTGTCCCAACCATATTGACGTTTTCTTCAGGCAAATAGTCATTAATTGGCACGTCCTCCTCAACTAGCATCCTCGAAAGATGGTCAGCAACTCCATTCTCAACCCCTTTCTTATCTCTCACTTCAATATCAAATTCCTGAAGCAACAGGATCCATCTCAACAGTCTTGGCTTAGCATCTTTCTTCTGCATCAAATACTTCAGGGCTGAATGATCAGTGTGTACAATCACCTTGGAGCCAACAAGATAAGAGCGAAACTTCTCAAATGCAAAGACAACCGCCAGCAACTCCTTTTCCGTAGTGGCATAGTTTCTTTGTGCATCATCCAGTGTCCTACTGGCATAATAGATAGCATGAAGCTTTCTATCTTTCTTTTGTCCAAGAACAGCTCCTACAGCATAATCACTTGCATCACACATTACTTCGAAAGGCAAATCCCAATCTGGTGGCTGAACTATGGGAGCACTCACTAATGCCTGCTTGATCTGTTCAAATGCAGTTTGACAATCTGCAGTGAACTCAAATTTGGTGTCTTTACACAGCAAAGCAGTTAGTGGCCTAGCAATCCTACTAAAATCCTTGATGAACCGTCTATAGAAGCCAGCATGTCCAAGAAAGCTTCTAATAGACTTAACATAATCAGGTGCCTGCAGGTTGGTCATCACCTCGATTTTAGCGCGGTCCACCTCTATTCCTGCTTCGGACACTTTATGTCCAAGCACAATGCCATCTCTGACCATGAAATGACACTTCTCCCAGTTAAGAACTAAGGGCTTCTCTTCGCATCTTGTCAGAACCTTGCACAAATTATCTAAGCACTCATTATAGGATGATCCATATACTGAGAAATCATCCATGAATACTTCCATAAAATCCTCAATCATGTCTGTGAATATGGACATCATGCATCTCTGGAAAGTGGCTGGTGCGTTGCAGAGTCCAAAAGGCATCCTACGGTAGGCGAATGTCCCATATGGACAAGTGAAAGTGGTCTTTCCCTGATCCTCTGGATGGATGGGAATCTGAAAGAAACCTGAGTAGCCATCTAAAAAGCAGTAGTAAGGATGATTTGCTAACCTCTCAAGCATCTGATCAATAAAAGGCAAAGGAAAATGATATTTCCTGGTAGCAGCATTAAGCTTCCTGTAGTCTATGCACATCCTGTGTCCTGTCACAGTCCTAGTAGGTATCAGCTCGTTCTTCTCATTCTTCACGACTGTAACACCGCCCTTCTTTGGCACTGCATGGACTGGACTCACCCAATCACTGTCAGAGATAGGATATATAATTCCACCGTCAAGGAGTTTCATAATCTCCTTTTTGACTACTTCCTGTAGATTAGGATTAAGTCTCCTCTGATGTTCGATTGATGTCTTGGACTCATCCTCAAGATGTATCCGGTGCATGCACAGCTCCGGTGAGATACCTGAAATATCATTAAGGGAATAGCCAAGAGCTTTGCGATGCTTGCGCAGCTTGCTTACCAGTAAGGTGAGCTCTGCGTTGTTCAGGCTAGCATTAACAATCACTGGGTATGTTGAAATAGGTCCAAGAAAGGCGTACCTTAGCCCGGATGGAATTTGTTTCAGATCTATTTTCGGAGCCTTTTCTTCTGCCCAGTCTCTGTCGTCTTGCAACGATCGTTGCTTAGATGATGTCGATCGTTGCAGTCCCGCGTCAGATACTTCTACTTGCATTGCAACCTCGACAGAATCCATCAATCTTGTATAGCACATCGCAGGCTCGTCCTGTAGGTATTCCAACTCCAAAATAGAGCTCAGTAAAGCCCTTTCTAGTGGGTCCTCATCATGTGATTGATGGAAGTACTCTGCAGCCAAATCACCCAATGTGTCCACATAGAAGGTTTGCCCGTCGATGGTTGGTCTCTTTACCAGTTTGTTCATGTCAAAACTCATCTTCAGATCTCCCACATTTAGAACTATTTTGCCTCCCTGACAATAAATCATCGCACCAGCTGTTGCTAAGAAAGATCTGCCTAGAATCAATGGGTCTTTTGGCTCCTGTCCATATTGTAGAACCACAAAATCAGTTGGGATCACACACTTGCCAACCGTTATAGGCACATCCTCTATTACTCCTTCGGGAATCCTGACTGATCTGTCTGCCAAAACCAGTGATATCCTAGTTGGTATAAAATCTGTCATCCCTAGTCTTTTAGCAACTGAAAGGGGCATCAGATTTACACTGGAGCCAAGATCACATAGGGACCTTTCGAACCTCTCCTTGTAGATAGCACAATCTAATACGAAGCTGCCTGGATCTTTTAATTTCTCTGGAATTCTGCCTTGAACCACTGCACTACATACTTCATTGAGCATCATTATACTTTCTTCATCAGACCATTTTCCAGAAATTGCATCCTTAAGGCATCTCTTCATCATGGGGGAAGTTTCAATGGAATCCAACAAAGGTACTTCAACCTTTACCTTATTTATGAACTCCTTCCATTTTGCATACTGCCTATCATTCTTAGCTTTTCTGGGGTTCTTGGGATTAGGTATCTTAGGCTTGTATACCCTTTCAGCCGACTGTTTTGGGTTTTCAGCACTCGAACTTTCTGCAGTCACATTGTGTCGATCGTTGCTCTTATCGCATCGATCGATGCTAGGCGACTTTGTTACGACCTCCGGTTCCTTGATTTCGCTGGGCAACGATCGTTGCTTAGATGCATCGATCGACTCTCGGCGAATATCGCGTATCTCATCTTCCAACTCTTCAATTTCCACGAGTTCCTCAACGCTTAACTGCTTTTTCTGGCCAGATGACAGCTCTTTACCACTTCTCAATGTCATGGCATTGCATTGGTACTTAGGATTGGCATCAGTCCTTCCCGGGAGATATCCCTCTTCCCTTTGAGCATGTCCAGCAGTTCTTGCAACTTTAACATCAAGCTCTTTCATGTGTGTGTTCAAACTCTCAAACTTCCCATTCAGCTCCCTGTAGATTGTATCCATCTTCGCGTCAGCATCTGCTGCGTACTTAGTCTGACTCTCCATCAGCTGTCTTAGCATCATATCTACTTTACTCTCAGACTCATTGGCTTTCTTAAGACCACCTTGCTGAACTCCATTGGAGAATCTGTTTCCCTGTTGATTTCTAAATCCCCTACCTTGGAAACCAGAACCTCCCATGTAATTCACCTCTTCTTCCTGAGTGTCCTCCTCAGTCTGAATTACCTCTACATCTTGGGTAGAGTGGACAGCTTTCTTACTTGTTAGGAGATTGTAAATTGTGTCTAGCCTAGATCTAATCTCAGTCATGTTAGAATCCTCTATACTTCCACCGGATTTCTTCCTCTTTTCATCTATAGTCTTGCAACTGTAGCTGCTAATCAGGTTCCCAATCAACTGCTTAGCTTGTGTAGGAGTCCTGGTGTTGAAATTAGCATTACTGGAATTATCCAGCGCTGTCTGATAAGGGAGATCTATACCTCTGAAGAAGATACCAATCAGCTGTACTTCTGTGAATCCATGGTGTGGACAGTCACGCTGATACTGCTTAAATCTCATCCAGGCAGTCTTCAAGGGCTCCACAGCTCCTTGGGAAAAAGTGAGTATGTCCTGTCTGGACTGATCTGAGCGCGCATCATCATAAAAGTGACGCAGGACTCACTCTTTAAGGCTGCCCAAGTAGTATACTGACCATGTGCCAGTTGTCTCAGCCATGCACTAGCGTCTCCAGCAAGACTGTGCGGAAATAGCTTAAGGAACAGATAGTCCGGGCATACTCCTTCATACTTCATGCCAGTGACTATGTCCTCAAACTTCTCAATGTGATCCATAGGCTGCTCTGCTTGAAGACCATGAAAAGCAATCTGTCTCATCAGCTGGTAGTAGATGGTCTTTACCTCAAAATCATTCCTCTCAAAAGCAGGAAGCACTAGAGCTGCTCGGTTTGCATGAAACTCATCAGGTCTGTTGTAGTCAGCTAGTGTCCTCTCATGAACCACCATCTCTCTACCTTGGGCCTGTCCTTGACCCTGGTTTTGGTTCAGCTCCTGTTGCTGTTGCTCTGGAGGATCAGGGATGACATTCCCTTCAGCATCAACCCGATGCCCAGCAGCATTGTACGGGTTGTTATCTCGGTCCCTCAGGGTACCTTCAGCATCTGGTATCAAGATCAGACGTTCTCGTACCATTCTCTCTCTCTTTTCTCTTCTGATAGTCCTTTCTAGACGTCCAAGTTCCTCTAGTCCGAGATTAAGTAAGCTCGAGTTCGGATTACTTCGAGTTTTCTGTGTTGGCATAAACTGTCTGTAATCGTCCAGCAACGATCGATGCTATCAGTGCAACGATCGATTCAATCTCAGAATCGCCTAGTGACGATCGACGCAAGGGATGCAACGATCGACGCAAGGCGAAAGTCGTACCTGCGACAGAAAGAAACAGAGAAAAAGTTAGCAAAATATAAAAACAAAACGAAAAAGCAAAAACAAAAAGAAGAATTTCTAGTAAAAACCCTAAGTTCGGTCCTATCGAAGACTCTAAGAGTCCCCGGCAACGGCGCCAAAAACTTGATAGGTTCTAAGTTTTACCCTATTCTAAACTGCAAGTGAACAGCAATGTCAAAGTAGTATATAGGGTTATCGAATCCACAGGGACACTTGGTCTCAATAGATCAGAACAGTAGAGACTAATACTAGAAAGAAAGCAATGTAATTGAATTAAAAGCGGTGCGAGAAAGTAAATCAGTAGCAGAGATTAACGGTTGTGGAAGCAATAAACTAAAAGCGTCAAGCCTAGGGTATTCTCAGGAAATCAGACAAGCAGACAGTTCATTCAGCAAGGATCTAATTAAGCACAGTTCTAGAACTCAAAACACAGATATAGAATTAACCAAATTCCTTTGCGATAATTCTCTAAGTCTAAGTGCAGCAAACCAAACTTTCGTTTGCGAGAACTAACAGATTAAACTAGCATTAATCCCAAGTTTGATATGTTCACAATTATCCTAAACCAAACTTCCGTTTGCGCAAAGTTTAATTGCCCAATTTAATTAGTTCAAATTCCTAAACCCCACTTCCGTGACGTATTTAACAACCTAAGATCTAGATTCTAATTGATCAGGTTAGAACTAGCTTTAAGCACAATTAAATTGAAGAACATATATAGTTTGAATCCTTAACTGAAATTGAACAAGTCTAGCAAGTCATGAAATCCTATGTGAGAAACCCTAAACCTAACTAGGAATCTACTCAGACATAGATAATGAAAACATAATCATATGATGAATAAATTGCATAAAAGAATAAGAGTAAAATGGGTTCGAAATCTTCTCCAAATACAGATGAAGTAATAGGTTCAGATCAGCCCCAAAAGCTCTAAAAATCCTCTGCTTTTAATTATGAAAGTGTAATGTAAAGCGTATAAAGCGTATCTAATTAAAACACTAAAAACTCTATTATATAGGTATAATCTCGGCCAGGGGCTTCTTTGTAAATATCAGGAACTTCTGGATCAAAGTGCAATATCTTGATTCTTCTAAACCGCCGAATTTTGGCCCATCTCGCTGGTGCATCGATCGATGCTAGAGTGCAACGATCGACACCTTTCTCTGTTTCTGACAGTGAACTCTATCTCTCGGCCAATCACTCCAAAAATCTCCAAAATGCTCCATTATCTCCAATTCAGCTCCAAACCTGATTATACCTGTAAAAGACTCTAAAAGAACACAAAAGACACTAAAAACACAACTATATCATGGCATAAAACCGGTAAAAACCATGATATATCACTCCTTCGGTGGGGGGCACAATTTTCCTTGTTTGCTTGATGTTATTGTCATCATGCCGCTTCCCTCCAGAACCAACCAAATCTACATGGTTAATAATCAAAATGTCATCTTCGTAAGTGTCGTAGATCGGAGCACCATTGATCTCTCTATAGATCTCATGGTTATCTTCTCTTTCAACAAACGGACTCAACATTATAGTGCCAGGAGCGTAGAATGCTCTGATACCAAATGTTAGCAATGAACTTTATCAAAGCTTTAGAAACGTAACAAGACAATAAGACTTTTGTTTGGGCAATTCATATTGCCTCTTTTTGGCTTTTTCATTGACTTAAATAGAAGTAAGAAACAAATACAAGAGAAGTGGAATCATTGATTCCTACGTACAAGGGAAATGGGAAAATGGAGAGATAGGCTCCTAATAAGAAGGAAGACTAAGTCTCTCTAGTTATTAACAATCAACTGAAATTATAAACTAAATAACATTTAAATTACTAAAGAAAGAGTTAAAGATGTTTAACGACTAATCACATTGCTTCCGGTTCGGTTTGGTATTGATCGTAGACCCATCAGAAATCATAAACATCATTGCTGCCATAAAACAATGTTTGGAAAGAGTAAACACATGAAAGAGTTTGATATAAAATAGAATGAAAAAGTGTGTTAAAGGAATCAATCAATCACCTTAGGTTTAGGCAAGTAATGATAAGAACTGATGAGAGCATTAGTGTAACATAACGTCTAACTAGGAATAAACCCGTCTCTAAATAGGCCGCAGAAGCGCCAACCTGTGGCATTTGAACAATGAATATTCCATACAATATAATGGAAAATTGAGGAAATAAAAGGAGGAAACATACGGTGAGAGGAATCAAAGCGACAGAGTAAATGGGTAGTTTGACTGCTCTCCATATCAGTTTTTCTTTGGGAATTTCCTCTTTTTGATACACTTTTTATGTATCTTCATAACTCTTACAAAAGATTGGCCCAACTCTAAGGTTTCTTCTTCTTTTAGCATTCAGATTCTCCGGTGCATTTGAATCAAACACCGGTAGTCTTGTGAGTATTTCTCCTCTGGGAAGCTAAGCTAAGAAACGTTAGTAATAGTCACAGTAGATCAATCACTATTGTCAAATAAGAAAGCTTTCAACTAATGGGAGGCAGATTGGATGAAGCACTGAGCATACCTTCTGATTCTTCGTTTCAGAAACAAATCAGATGTTTTGGGCACAAACCCAGTATTTATGTCAACCAATTTCATCATTTTACTTGTCTGTAAAACAAGAAAGAAATATTTTTTTCGGTAAACAGCAACCGGGCAAGAACACTAGAACAAGAAACTATTAAAATCCCAGTTAAATTCCGAAATTCTGGAACCCTATAAAATAAAATATGTTCGCACACGACAAGAGCAAATATGGAGTTAGGAAATGTACCTTTCTAACACGAATCCTTGGATTACAATAGGAGGTTGAGTCATAATCCTCTGAACTTGGAAAGTGAGATATCTGTTGTCGCGAGGAAGATAATAATCAGGGAACTAAAAAGCCATAATCAAGAAAACGTGTCCGAATTACGCGAAGGATGGACACATAATCGAGTAACCTGAATCAGCGGAATTACGATGGAATCTAAGCAGAGTGGAGAGAAAGTGTTTGAACTTGTTTATCCAGTAAGTTGACAAGAATTTGAAATGTCGGATTTTGAGGAAGAGTGATGAATGGTCAAGTGGATGATAACAGAGGAAGATTTGTTGTAGGAAGATAAAATCACGACCTGTCTTTGTTCTTTTTGTTTTGGTAAATATGCAAATAGAATATGGCCCTGGGCCTCCAACATCAAAATAAAGAGAAATTTGGAGCTATGGCCCAAACTTGGGGTCTAATTAGCGGGATAACCAAGTCCAAAACACCCTTCTTTTTGTGACGGATTTACCCCTATACTCCCTCTGAGCACCTATCGATTTTGCTGGATTTGCATGTCTAAATAGCTCCTTCACTATTCAATGCTCATCAACCTTTTTTCTCGGTGTTTGAGATTTTTAATTCAGATTTCTGTGAGTGAGTGATTCTCCACTTTATCTTCTTACATCTTAGCCGAAGCTTATACCTCTCAATTCTCCTCTGTTTCTTACCTGTTTTGCACTGTTTTCTTCCTTTCTTCTTGTTCGAATTTATTTTCTTTGACTAAAATAGTATGGAAGGTGACGAACATTTAGATCTCCCCAGGCGGATTTTCTCCGTCGGCGAGGAACCTAACGGCCAGCGTGTGAACTCATACCTTAAACCCGACCGGATTCGGTCTATTCTCAACGCCCTTGATGATGATGAAGTGAAACAGATTCGCGAATCTTCTTTTGGGAAGCTTGTCTCTACAGCTGACGAACCACCCTTCTCTGGGGCCTTTGCTCAGTTTATTATCACGAGGATGCTTCAAGTGAAAAAAAAACACGAGATCTGGTTTCTATTTGCTGGCTGGCCTATTAGGGTTTCTCTTCGCGAGTTTGCGATTGTCACTGGTCTTCCGTGTGGCCAGATTCCTAAGCAAAACAAGAAGAAAAAGAGGGATCTTGTTGAAGATAAGAAGTATTGGGGTGAGTTGTTTGGTTGTTATGAATCGCTCACCGTTGACAAAGTAGTGAGGTTGCTGAAGAAAAGGATTGTTACAGACCCGAAGAGGAGGATCAAATACGCTTATCTAGCTCTCACATCATCTGTTCTCTGTCCTTCTAGCCATTTCCCCAAGATTCTTGATGAACATGTGGAATTGATACGAGATCTTGATTATTTTCTTTCTTATCCGTGGGGTCGTGTGTCGTATGACATGGTAGTGTCGAGTATAAAATCCAAGGATGTAGTTGCTCTTTCTCAAAAATCTGTTGCTGTTCAAGGATTTTTTCATGCATTCCAACTTGTTATGGTGGAGGCTGTACCAGAGCTTCTAGAGGTTGTTGAAGTTGGTCAGTCATCGTCATCATCTGAATCCGAGAGTGCATCAGAAGATGAGAGTCGAGAACGTTTTGTGCAGTCACTTGGAGAGGTGAACCAGGACGTCGACCAAACCGTATCCCACAATGTTGATCAAATACCTGCCCGAACCACCAAATCAACTACCCAGAAAGTTTCATTGAGTCCTGGGCATGCTAGGGAGATCGATGATAAATGCGAGGTAAGTTTTCATGTAGTTGCTAAGGGCTCAGCTATATTACTATTGGACTCGTTAGCATCTATTATTCATCAGATATTAATTTGGTTAAACAGTTGACTCTATTATTATATCTCTAAACTAGTAATTGGATAATCGATTTCAGGCATTTGTTAAGTGTATTATCCCTGCTCATGATGGTGTTGTCTTGGACGATGCTGTTTTTGTATGGACTGATGAAGTGGCTGACGTGCAAGTGAACACCATGCTTGAACTTATCGGTCAAGGTTTTCATTTCCAGAAAACCCATTTCATAGGTGCAGCCACTGCAGCTGATATTGAACGGATGAGAATTCAGAAAAAGGAAGCGAAGGATAAGAAGGAGAAGGATAAGGATAAGGTTAGCCAATCGACTGTTGCTGGCGCTACCGTTGACCATCATCAACTTGCTGAAATTGTAGCTAAAAAAGTCAAGGCCGAATTCCGTGTTGTCGAAGCCAATGTATCTGCTTGTTTGTCTCACATCAAGAAAGAGGTTGCTGGTGGCTTTAAAGAATCAAATGATCGTCTTGAACGGGCAATTAAACGTATTGATGATACACTGATGGCAGCTGTATCCAAGTTTATAGAAAAACCTCAACCGCCATGTCCGGACATTGGTCTATCCCCTGTACGAGATAATGTTACTTTTGGCAATGTTCGAAGCGTTGATGTGAATGTTCAGATGCGCAACAGTCGTCTTGATGGAAGTTGTTCTCCGTCACTGGACCATGTTGTACACAGTGTCTTACGTGATGCGCAGATTCCTGTTCAAGGAGTATCCCAGGTTGGCTTTTGACATGTTTGTGTTATGTAGCAGTTTTGCACTTGGTTTCATATTGTTATCGCTAATTCATTTCTTACCTGGATAACATTTATTTTGTACAGGATCGCGTAAATCGTGAGACACAACCATCGCCCAGGGGTGAGCCAGAAATGGGAGACAGTGATACTTCTTCCAATGTTCGAAGCGGGGAGTTGAACGTTCCAAAGAGCAACGGACGTGTAGATGGATGTGGTTCTCTGGTGGCGGAAACTGTCTTACACAGTGTTTTACTTGATGTGCAGAAATCGGCTGAAAAAGTAATCCATCCACATTTTTCATTCTTCACATGTTTGCCTTTTTGAAGCAGTTATCAACTACTACCATCATTTCTTTGGCACTCAGAATGTTTGTACCTAACATTATTGGTACCCGTCTAACTAAGTGTTTCACAGGATGTCATGAATGGTGAGTCTCTACCATTGCCCAGAGGAGAGTCACAATTTGGAGATAATCTACCTAGCGGGTTGAATACCCTTCAACAGGTTGTTGCAATTATGTATTCAGTTTTTGCTAATATTTGTTATAGACTCTGTTTGTTCATTTGCCATGATTGATAAATTAGGTAGACCATGTGGAGGCAGCTACCGTTTCGAACAGTCCAACGACGACGCTTACTGTAACCGAAGATGGGATCGATGTTGAGAATATTTTGCGAAAAAGCAAGCGCCTACGTACTCAGTCATGTTCCCTACAAGGGTTTACCTGTTCAACCGCCAATAACCAGCGCGTGTCAAGACAGCCAGTTGTTCATGGTGTGTTCCTTGATGTGGATTATGATGAGAAGTACAAACGTCTGTTGCAAAAGCTTAAGACGTCAAGGTTTGTGTCCCCCTAATTGGAAACATAGTTGTTATTTTCTTATTTAGCAGTGATAAGTCAACCTTTAACTGTTATCTTCGTAGGTCAATAAATGTTACGAATGGCACCCAGATTAGCAGCAAAGACGTCCTTGATATTGCTGAAAGGACTAAGGTTTTGACCCCAAAGGTTGTTTTCTTGTTCTGTATTTTTTGTGTTTTCTAATTTATCTCACAACCCACTCAATCTAGTAAATGTTTTTATCATTTTTCAAGGTTGTTGATGCACTCGTCCATTTCTCAAGGATTTTGTTTATGCGTGCTGTACCTGGCCAACATTCTCAACGATTCCGTTTTTTTGATACGAAGTTTGTTGGTGCATTTATGAAACACTATCCTAAATTCTCCAAGTTAGCTCCTAAGGATCGTGGTAGATTTGTTTTCCAAGAAGCTTGCCTGGAGATGGTCAGGCCTTTTTTTAGCACTCCCCCTCAACCAGAGAGGCTCTATTTTCCTTTCCTTGTTGACAAGGCTCACTGGGTTGGTGTCTGTGTTGATATCTCTGCCAAATCCATTCAAGTGTTGGACTGCAACACACAGCTCCGAAGTGATTATCTCATGAAGAAGGACCTCACACCTGTTGCTGTGATGCTTCCTTACCTAATCAAATCCGTTGTTGCAGATCCAATGTTTCAAATTGAAGGATCATTTTCCTTAGACCGTGCTAGAGGTGTCCCTCACAACCCAGATGCATCAAATTCCGCTGTCACGGCCATACTTCTTATCGGCGCCCATTCAATGGTTGGATTTGAAGGCTGCAAAACCATCACTTCTGAGGTTCTCCCGTTAGAGTCAAAAAGGCTTGCTGTTGTTTTCTTTCAAGAATTTGGTGGTTCTGTTTGAACCTCGCTCCCTCGTTTTAAAGACATCCCTCTCTTCCTTGGGAGGTTATTTCACATTCGTGTAATCTCTCTGTCATGTACTCTGAACACAATAATTTAGTTTGTTAACCTTTAAGTTTTAATTGCCATTAAATAAAAGGTTCCACTAATCCTTATTTGGTTATTTTAGTTGAACTTATCCCCATGTTTGTGCTACTCTGTCGTGGTCATCACCCCTATGTCCATTCGTAAATTGAACTGCTTCATCTAAGAGGTTGGTTAGAGTGGATATATTTAACGTTAGTATCCAAATCGATTGTTATGTTCGAAATTAGACCCACTCCCTAAGACATTGTCTTTCGTTCCAGACTTTTTATGCCTTCCTCGTAACCTTTTAATGGAAAACACTCCTCCTATGAGCACTAAGAACTACTTCTTTGTTGACAACAAGATTCGTTGAGTACATCAGGATGTTGCTGTGATGTTAACAATTGTGATATGAGGCTAATAAGTGACTTATCAAAAATAATAACTTTAAACCGTTCTTGATTAAATAGTTCTTGCGGATTAATGTCAGCCGAAATACAATTTAACTTAAAAACAAGAAGTAGTACATATCTAATCAGAAGTAGGCCATCTTCCAAAGCACCTCCTCAGAATCCTGCAGAATAGATGAATTTCAAGGTTCCAAAAGCATAACTCACACATTGTATCTCTCTTCCACTCTTCATCCCAGAAATGTTTCCAAGGATTTATAAGTGCACATTTGCACATGGTCACATTGTCCAAATTGTAACTCTGCTCCCTTTCCACGAAAAAAGCTGGAAGATTTTGTGGCCATGGATGACCTGCTCGCTTGATTATTTTGTGCCGTGCAGTTTTTGCTAATTGCCTTGTTAGCAGAAGTCCCCTCTTCCTTTGCTCCCCATTTCCGTAAACCACTCGAACATACATGCTGTACATGTATTGACTAACATCCCAACTCTCACTTCCTGCTCTTCTAATCATTTCTTCTCCCACTTCTCTTTCTTCACCGTAAAGGCAAATTGAAATTCCTTTTTTCAATAGCGCCGTAAGATTGTTGTTAGCAATGCAAATATCCACAAAAGCGGTTGCTAGACCTCTTGGAATCATCGGAATCTGATTATTGAAGAAGTCGACGGTTTTGTAGAATTCTTTGCTTTCACCCACATCCCTTAACGTGGTGCATGTTGCTTTCGCTCGCACGAAGATCCCGAAGCCGTTAATAAGTGCCCTTTCAAGAATTTCCTGCAAAGTTTGGTTTGGCAATGTCAACATTTTCGGTTAATTAGTCACATTACCTGAAAGTTAATTTATAGTGGTGTGCCAACTTATTACCGTTGCAACTTTTAAAAGCAACGTTTAAGTGGATAACGGTCATAAGCTTCTTTGTTACCGTTATTTTTAACGTTAGTAACGTTTTTTAAACTCATAGCCGTTTGTATTCATTTTTCCCGTTTAATTGGCTACCATTATCTAATACAACCAAATGTATCCCTTCAAGTGATTTTATTTTCACATCAAGTTGAAGTAGATATTCATGCCTATTGTTCATGTAGCTTACTTGTCCTACTTTTCATACAAAAGCTTGTACCAACACCAATACTACAAACATATATTTCACATTAGTGGAGGGCAGCATTACATTATAGTTCCATCCGATGCAATACATATCTTCCTAGGTAAGACATGGATCGTTGGGGGGGTTTTCCGTTATAATTTATCACACATCAAGGTAAAATTTGTCGACCCCAACTCCGACCTATATTTCAAAACACACTGCCCTTCCTTATTACGCAACCACTTCAGTTATATTGGCTCTTTGCACGTCGCACGGTTATGGCCAGCCCCCCTGCAACGGCTACACACCTTTACCCTTCGACCCCCATTTCCCTGAATTATCACATAAAATGGCTCATTAGCATGGTAACATATTACTTATCTACATATGAACTTAACAGTGTATTTTAATCATTACCGTGAATTCTCCTCGTGATAGAAACCTTTTCTTACGGGGTCTACCTGGTGGTCGCCTAGTAAGTGGTGGGAGAAGCTCACCATATTCCACATGCTGATCCATCCCCATTGCGTCAACAGCCGTTGGCACAGGGTAGACACTCCCTGCGTATGCACTTCTCCAAAACGTTGTACTATACTCCCTTGACACTAGTGATTCGATCTCCACCTTAGCTTTCATTGCTGCTGCTATAGCATGTGTACATGGAATGGACAGCATCTGGAATTCATAGCAGCTGCATGTCTTCATCTGCAGGTCAACGTGGAACGACACACCTTCTTTGTTTTTCACCTCAAACTCTGTTTTGTTGATATTCTGGACATCGAACCCTGTGCACTTCTCAAATTTCTTGTTGAGTTTTTTGTAGACTCGTGGTGTTAGCTTGCTTTCTGACTTGTGTGCTGCCTCTCGGTGAACATGGAACCATCTCATAACTGTTGCTCTAATATACTCAAGAAGCGGTACAATTGGATAATCTCTCGCCTCATTCAGCGCTGCATTCAATGATTCAGCAACATTGCTTGTCATTATGTCGTACCTTTTCCCAACCGAATGGGACCTTGTCCATGTCTGTAGGCCTAAGCTTGATAGATACTCAGCACAATCCCCATCAATGCTGGCAATCTCATTGAAGTAATTTGTGAAATTTGTGATTCTATAAGCACATCCTGCTCTCGACACGAGGTAGGAGAGCTGCTTCTTTTTGAAAATTGCTTGAATGTTACGTTGCAGGTGCACAATGCAGACACAGTGACTGGATCTTGGATACACCTGTTAATGAACGGTACAAATATTGTTAACATCGTATGACTATTCTGTTGGAATTGTGTCCAGTAATCTCGGTACTGTCTCTAGAAAGTAAGAGCATGTCAATGATCAGACATAAGTCATATAATACTGGGGGTCATGATGGCTTGCTAGAGTCCGCTCATGATCTATAAGTCTTGGACTTATTGCCTTTATTATATGATCCCATATGGGTCACACGCCTAAGCTAACAGGAAAATGTGTAGGAACGGTTTAGCAGAAGTACAGTAAAAGTGCTAGGCATTTACTGTACTTAGAGAGAATAAAAGTTTAGCCACTGTGCATCGATCGATGCATAAAGTGCAACGATCGATGCAGTGCGCAAACACCGACGAGTTAATTGGTATTTGGGCCAAATGGCCCAAACGGAACAGGACGAGTTTTGTGTCATAAAACTCGAGTTTCAGACTGATTAACCCTAACACTTGAGCCGAAAACTCTCTCTCTCTGCGCCGAGTTCCCCTTGTGGTCTAGCAGCTGTTTCCTGTGAAAGCGTGTGTGAACCTTTGGAGGATTCATCCCTCGGTGTTTCTCTGATCTCAGACATACCATCCATTTCCGCTGCAATAACAGGTATAAGGTGAGATCATCATTTGTTTCTATTCCGAGAAGAACCTAGATCGCATGTTTAGGATAATCTGAATCTGGAATTGAATCAGGATTGATCTAAACGTTCCAACAGTGGTATCAGAGCCAGGTTCTGGTTTTTCTTGTTTAGATTCATGTTTAGGATTGTTTAAAGAGGTGTTTTTGAATCAATCTACTGATAAGATTAAAACACTTAAGAAACAAGAATTGAATCCTAAACAAACTGTTTAAAAATCGCATGACCAAACTATATTGATTTGGTATGTGATCTAAACTGATTTTGCATCGACTGAGATTGCATTGCATCGATCGATGCAATGCAAGGATCGATCGTTGCAGTCGCGAGAGATTGACCGCAATCGCATGGATCGTTCAAACGATCGCATGGATCTCACGAGAATCTCTCGGCCAAACCTAATAACCGTTCGTGCACACGTGAGAGCATCGATCGATGCAGGATCGATGAACGATCGTTGCAGGATCGATGCTGTGAGCATCGATCGATGCGGTTAGGGTTTTGGCTCGGTTTAATTTAATTAAAATTAAACGTCTCGGTTTAATAAACAGATTTAATAATTTTATTAAGTCTGGTTAAACCGGGATAAGAAATCCAATGTCGAAAGAAATATTGGATTTAGTGCCTAAACCAGGAATTTTTAATTTGATTTGGTTGGACCAAATAAATTGAGAAATTCCGGTTTAGTAAATAACCGGTTGACAATTGTGGTCATCGTAGTAATTAAAACTTGGTTAGACCAGTTTTAATGAACCAGACCGGTTATGTCAATTAATTGGACAATTGGGTCATGTCTTGGACATGGACCAATTCTTGGGCCTCGGGCCAAGAAGTTAAAACAATTGGGCCAGTTAATTGAGTCTTTCTTCAGATTAATTTAAAATCTATTTTATAAAATTATAAAGTCGTTTTTAAATTAAAGTTTCCGAAATTTTGAAATTAGAAAGTTTCTTAAAATAGAAGTTTCTGAATTTGCGGGTTTTGGATTTTAAAGAAATTTCTAAAGTTAGAAAGTTTCCGGTTTTAGAAAGTTTCCAATTTTAGAAAGTTTCCAAAAATAGTAGGTTTCCATAAATAGAAAGTTTCCCGAAATAGTAATCTTCTATTTTGGGAATGATTTTAATAAACCTACGAACCTCAAATAATATCAAGCGTTGGATGTCTTGTCCAGGCTATGTCAGCTGTCAAAGCCCATTCAATTGCATTCATGGCCTTACAGTGTGAGGATGTCTGCTTTTGCGTGAGTAAGACAGTTTGTGATTCATAAATGTCATTGGGAGTCCCAGACATTAATGATTACATGACTGTATAGTCTGGTTTTCTTGACTGGGCCATCGGGAGTCCCGGGCCTTGAGACATCAGAGTGAATTGGGCCTCGGGCCCAGATTCACAACCAAGAGTTATATCACGGATATAATTAGCCGATATAGGGCTTACCGATATAAGCTAAGGTTTGGTGACGGCCAGTGGCCCACTTTAATCTTAGTTATATGTGGATCTTGGAATCATTATATTCTATTGAGGGTAACTTATGTTATTGAATATAATGCGTGATTGATCATATTAAATTTAATACGAGATTAATCATATTGAACATTTTAACTAATAACCTTTTATCTATATATTTCAGCTATGACTACTACAAGCACACAAAACACATTCTCGATCCGGTCTGTTCTCGAAAAGGAGAAGCTGACTGGAACGAACTTCCTGACGTGGTCAAGGAACTTGAGGCTAGTCCTCAAGCAGGAGAAGAAGGATTATGTCCTTCGTGATCCTCTCCCCGAGAGGCCTCCTGCCAATGCCGCCAGGACTCTGCATAATGCTTGGGAAAAGCATTCGTCAGATGAAAATGATGCCTATTGCCTTATGTTGGTGACAATGACTCCTGAGCTGCAAAAGCAGTTCGAAAGTGTATTGTCTCCCATCGAGATAATGGCAAGCCTGAAATCGCTTTTTCAGGAGCAGGCTAGGACTGAGAGGTTTCAAACTGTTAAGAACCTCTTAGACTGTAAGTTGGCTGCGAATGCGGCAGTGAGTCCTCATGTCTTGAAGATGATGGGTTATCTCGATCATCTTCAGAAACTCGACTGCCCAATCAGCCAAGAACTTGCCTGCGACATCATTCTGCAGTCTTTACCTGCAAGCTATGATCAGTTCATTCTGAACTTTAACATGCATGGCTTGAGTAAGACACTACCTGAGCTTCACGGAATGCTCAAGACTGCAGAGCCCAACTTGAGGAAAACCACCAAGGACCCCAATGTGCTTATGGTGCAAAAGGGCAAGGGGTTTAAGAAATCCTCTGCTAAGGATAAGGGAGCGGCCAAGGCTGTCCAAGTCGCGGACAAGGACACGCCAAAGCCCAAGCCCAAGTCCAAGGCTGGGCCTACTGACATGTGCAGGTTCTGCAAAGAACTAGGGCATTGGAGAAGAGATTGTAAGAAATTCCAGGAAGGTCTAAAGGAATTGAAGAAGAAGGCTTTCGAGACTTCTTCATCAGGTATTTTTGTTATAGAAGTTAATACAACTACTTCTGATAATACCTCATGGGTCATGGATACTGGTTGTGGGGCTCATATTTGTACTAATATGCAGGCACTCAGCAACAGTAGAAGGCTGAAGCAAGGACAAGTGGAGCTACGAGTTGGGAATGGAGCGAAAGTTTCAGCACTAGCTGTAGGAACATACTTGTTGTCTTTACCTTCGGGATTGATTTTAGAACTGAATAATTGTTATTTTGTACCTGCTATAAGGAGAAATATTATTTCAATTTCTTTGTTGGATTTGGAAGGTTATGATTTTTCAGTTAAGAATAAATTGTGTTCCTTCAATCGCAACAATTTGTTCTATGGTTCTGCCCCTCTTGCGAATGGGCTTTACATACTCGATCAATCCGCGCCAATTTATAACATTAATACAAAACGGTTTAAACCTAATGAGGAAAACCGAACGTTTCTATGGCATTGTCGTTTAGGGCACATCAGCGAGAAACGCATCAAGAGGCTCCATTCGAATGGACTTCTTGGCTCATTTGACTTTGAGTCATGTGAGAAATGCGAATCCTGCATGATGGGCAAAATGACACGGGCCCCCTTTAATAAACCTAACGAGAGGGCCAGTGACTTATTGGGCCTGATACACACTGATGTGTGTGGCCCAATGTCCACAAATGCAAGAGGAAACTATCAGTACTTCATTACCTTCACTGATGATTTCAGTAGGTATGGATATGTTTATTTAATGAAACATAAGTCTGAATCTTTTGAGAAGTTCAGAGAATTCCAAAATGAAGTACAGAACCAACTTGGCAAAAGCATTAAGGCTCTTCGGTCCGACCGAGGAGGAGAATACTTAAGCCAAGAATTCAGTGATCATCTGAGAGAGTGTGGGATTGTATCCCAACTCACTCCTCCTGGAACACCTCAATGGAATGGTGTATCTGAGAGGAGAAATCGGACCTTATTGGATATGGTTCGATCTATGATGAGTCACACAGACCTTCCAATATCCCTTTGGGGATATGCTCTGCTAACAGCAGTGTTCACTCTAAACAGAGCGCCATCAAAAGCAGTAGCAAAGACACCATATGAATTATGGACTGGAGAAGCTCCAGTGCTGTCTTATCTCAGAATTTGGGGTTGTGAAGCCTATGTCAAGAGATTGATCTCAGACAAGCTTACACCAAAATCTGACAAATGCTACTTCATTGGTTATCCACGGGAAACCAAGGCTTATTACTTCTATCTACGTTCCGAGAACAAGATCTTTGTTGCCCGGGATTGTAACTTTCTTGAGAGGGAGTTTCTCTCTAAGAAAGAAAGTGGGAGTAAGGTACTGCTTGAAGAAATTCAAGATGAACAGGATACTGCTCCACCTAATGAGGAAGAGCAGCAGGAGGACCTACAAGAAATTGTAGAGCCTGAACCTGTAGTACCTGAAGTTCGAAGATCCGGGAGGATCCGTCACGAACCCGAGAGATATCAAGGATTCCTCGTGACTGACTGTCATGATCTTTTGATCATTGATGGTGATGAACCATCGAACTTCAATCAAGCCATGATGGGCCCAGATTCCTCTAAGTGGCGCAAGGCCACTGATTCCGAAATGGACTCCATGTCGGTCAACCAAGTGTTTTCATTGGTTGACTTACCCGCTGGTGTAAAAGCCATCGAGTGCAAATGGATCTTCAAGAAGAAGATTGACGTGGATGGAAATGTCCAGATTTACAAAGCCAGGTTGGTGGCAAAAGGTTTCAGACAAGTTCACGGTGTGGATTACGATGAAACCTATTCACCAGTGGCTATGATGAAATCTATTCGGATTCTACTAGCAACTGCAGCTTTTCATGATTATGAAATTTGGCAGATGGACGTGAAAACCGCATTCCTGAATGGTATTCTGGAAGAGGATGTGTATATGACGCAACCTGACGGTTACATAGATCCAAAGAATGCTGGGAAAGTATGCAAGCTTCATAAATCCATTTATGGATTGAAGCAAGCATCGAGGAGCTGGAATCTTCGTTTTGATGAAGCGATCAAGCAATTTGACTTCATTAGAAACGAAGAAGAACAATGCGTGTATAAGAAATCTAGCGGGAGCAAAATTGTATTTCTTATTCTGTATGTCGATGACATACTGCTTCTCGGAAACGACGTTCCAATGCTGAAGTCTGTAAAAGACTGGCTTGGAAGTTGTTTTTCCATGAAAGACATGGGTGAAGCCGCATACGTTCTTGGAATTAGGATCTATCGGGATAGACCTAAGAGGCTGATAGGCTTGTGTCAAGACTCATACATTGACAAAGTCCTACAAAGATTCAGCATGAAAGATTCCAAGAAGGGCTTCACGCCAATGGTGCATGGCACAACGCTAAGCAAGAAGCAGAGCCCTACGTCGGCTGCTGAGCTTGAGCGCATGAAGAATATTCCTTATGCATCTGCAATAGGATCTGTCATGTATGCCATGATCTGTACTCGTCCTGATGTTGCTTATGCATTGAGCATGACAAGTAGATACCAGTCAAATCCAGGTGAAAACCATTGGATTGCCGTAAAGAATATCTTGAAGTATCTAAGATATACTAAGGATAAATTCTTGGTGTACGGTGGAAGTGATGTGCTTAAAGTCAGTGGATTCACGGACGCAAGTTTCCAGACAGACACAGATGATTTCCGGTCACAGTCCGGTTATGTCTTTTGTCTGAATGGCGGTGCAGTAAGTTGGAGAAGCTCCAAGCAGGACACCGTTGCTGATTCCACTACAGAAGCTGAATATATCGCCGCCTCAGAAGCAGCGAAGGAAGCTGTTTGGATACGAAAGTTCATTATGGAACTAGGTGTGATACCAGATGCGGCTGAGCCTCTAGCACTGTTTTGTGACAACAATGGTGCTATAGCTCAGGCAAAGGAACCAAGATCACACCAGAAATCCAAGCATGTTCAAAGAAGATATCACTTGATACGTGACATCATTAATAGAAAGGAAGTCAAGATCAGCCGAGTTCCGACAGATGATAATGTCGCTGATCCGTTGACAAAGCCACTCCCAAGGCCTAAGCTCGAGTTCCTGACTGAAGCTGTAGGCATTAGAAACATTGAAATGTAATCTAAATTTGAGTGGGAGTTTTGTGAGCTTTATTTTAGTTATTTGATATGTTCTTGTAAAACATTATTTTATGTTTAATGAAATTATTATTTCAAGATTATTTTAACTGTGATGAAATAATCGTTCCAAAATGATATGAAGCATTTTATAGGTCATCGAAGTAAGTGACTTGATCTTGAGTCATCAAAGTCATTTAGCTTGATCATGAGGCCCTATATTTGATAAATGTTTTATATCATCCTGTCCCTAGTCGAAGGTTGTTGAAATTGGAACACCAACAACCATGTGAGACTGGATTGGTACGTGACTTATGACAAAGTCTTGGTGTGTCATAGATGCTCGGCATCAAAGTCAGTACATAGGTGTATGTTGGGGAACATACGACCGGACAAGACCCGATTATAAGAACTCTTCAGGATTTTTATATCTGTGTCATAAGAGATTCTTACTACGACTATAGAGTATGGTCCTTAGACCTGAGTTCACATGCATGTGATTGCACATGGACTGGTGTACTTTGATCATTGTCTAACGCTATCGTTCTGCGATAGCTATAAGGACCTTGTTTGGGAACATCATGAAATGAGTAGTTTACAGTGATGGAACAAGATGGGATTTGTCCCTCCAATATAAATGGAGTGAATATCTCTAGGCCAATCGGAGATTTGAATACTGGAAAACGCATGGCCATGCTCAAACGGACTTTCCCGAGTCGTTTGGATTGTCAGTATCAAATCAGAGTCCGATGAACAAGATTAGGCTTTATAAGGATGACACCGATCTTGCCTTATGACTAATCGAGATATTGAGACAAAAGGATTATGAATACAGAGATTCCAGTACAAGTGGGAGATTGTTGGAATTGTGTCCAGTAATCTCGGTACTGTCTCTAGAAAGTAAGAGCATGTCAATGATCAGACATAAGTCATATAATACTGGGGGTCATGATGGCTTGCTAGAGTCCGCTCATGATCTATAAGTCTTGGACTTATTGCCTTTATTATATGATCCCATATGGGTCACACGCCTAAGCTAACAGGAAAATGTGTAGGAACGGTTTAGCAGAAGTACAGTAAAAGTGCTAGGCATTTACTGTACTTAGAGAGAATAAAAGTTTAGCCACTGTGCATCGATCGATGCATAAAGTGCAACGATCGATGCAGTGCGCAAACACCGACGAGTTAATTGGTATTTGGGCCAAATGGCCCAAACGGAACAGGACGAGTTTTGTGTCATAAAACTCGAGTTTCAGACTGATTAACCCTAACACTTGAGCCGAAAACTCTCTCTCTCTGCGCCGAGTTCCCCTTGTGGTCTAGCAGCTGTTTCCTGTGAAAGCGTGTGTGAACCTTTGGAGGATTCATCCCTCGGTGTTTCTCTGATCTCAGACATACCATCCATTTCCGCTGCAATAACAGGTATAAGGTGAGATCATCATTTGTTTCTATTCCGAGAAGAACCTAGATCGCATGTTTAGGATAATCTGAATCTGGAATTGAATCAGGATTGATCTAAACGTTCCAACATATTCTTAGCGACTAACACAGTTTGTTAAGTTATTTTCTTGAATTTTATATGCCAGATGTACTTCTTCATATAGTTTTACCTCAACTTTTTATTAACCATCTACACAATGTCTTAGCAGTGCCAATATGTACTTTAGTTACCTGGCGTAATGCAGCACTGATTGAATTATGCCTGTCTGAAACAAACACCAAGTCTTCAGAGTCTGGGATTGCTTCTTGTAGTTTTGCAAAGAACCACATATATGCTCTATCATTTTCTCCATCAACGACACTGAAAGCTAGGGGGAAAACGTGGCGGTCTCCATCCTGTGCGCTTGCTGTTATAAGGCATCGTGCATACTTGCTTTTTAGGAAAGTTCCGTCTACGATGATCACCTTACGCATGAACTGAAATCCAGCTAAACTTGCACCCAGGGCAAAGAACATATATTTGAATCTTTCTCCAACCCCCTCGTAGAAGACTGTTTCGAGGGATGCTATTGTCCCTGGATTTGAGAGGCCCAGCATGTGAATGTACTTGGGTAATAGCTTGAATGATTCACCGGTTGAGCCTTTAGCTAAATCCATGGCTATTTCTCTAGATTTCCACGCTTTCCAGTAAGATATCTGTGTGTCGTGACCATCTCGCATTATCTCGCGAACATTTGCAGGACGTGGTCCGTTACTACGTCCGCTGAACCTTCTCCTCATCATATCCCCGATCACTTCCGTTGTAGCATGTCTTTGGAAATCAACTCTCTCGTCAACTGTGCACCTGTGATATGGACGTATACGCCTTATCTCATAGAAGTCTGAGTTGCCCATTTTTATCGCATAAACCCGCCAAGGACAGTTTTGTCCTACACATTCAAGGATCATCATGCCCGGGTTCGATTTCTTGTTCCTGAACCGGAATTTATTGGCCAGTGCATAAAGTGCCATGTGTAGTTTAAATGCGTTGCGATTTTTGAACATCATTCCATTGTAGAGCTCCATGAGATTGTTTTTAACAAAGCCTTCATAACAAAGTTGATTCCATTAAGCCTCCAAAAAGCATACGATAATGGTTAACAAAAACTTATTCGGCTAACAATATTAATAGTCAAAATAATTTAGATTTGCTTCACAGACCATCATCAAAACAGTCGTCGCTGTCAGATTCATTTGTCTCCATTTCGACGGGTCCTCCATCGTTTCCCTCCATCTGCTCACTTTTCGCTTTGCTACTTTCACCTTCATGCTTGCTCTTTAAGTCCGGCATCCAACAGCTGCAACACCAGTCAATAATCGCACACATGATTTCAGACACATTGAAAGATCTTCTGATTGTCATAGTTTGAGATTCGTACATTGGTTCACTCCTCGTCTGTACCTCCGTGATACCTTTTCATAGAATGTATAAACTAGTTTAGTACAATTTTGGTTATCAAAACAAACATATGATATATATGCATCACTAACTGTTACCTTCGCTACCACTTATGTTAGCAGGGATTATATGTTCTGTTTCTCCATGCCCAACATCCTTCATATCAATGTCTATTGGTACGTCATCTCTCTTTTCAACGTTCGCCTTTATTTCCACGTTTAAATGGCCAGGCACCTCTTTTTGGTATGGTTCCATATTCTTCTTGGGGTAGTTGTTACCTTCTAATATCTGTTGGACTCGCTGAGCTTCATCTTTTAGCACATTTAGCTCCTCTTGCGTTAGGAGCTCTTCCAGTACTTTTTCGCTTGCCGGAAATAAACCCATTTTCCTTAACACTGCAAATCACAGGGCCTTCTAGTTGTTAGTATATTACATGACAATACAATTCATCACTACTGAACAATGTATTGGAGTAAGGTATAAGTTTTACCTCTACTATCGTATGTTTCAGACAGAGTGTAGATTGGGTGGTCGTATAGCTCCGCTAACTTTTCTGTTAACATGACCGGAAAATCATTAGCTTTGTTTTCTTTCTTTGGCTACTACATTCCTTATCCATGGTGTCCAATTCATAATTATGAATAAACACAATTTAACTCATCTCACATATATACCAACCTTCTGTCCTCGCACAAAGTCTATCAGAAATGTCCATTTCAACGGTGTTAGATTCTTCATCTAGTCTGATAACCCCATCTACAGCATGTGGAATCTGTGGATCTTGTATCTCTGTGTGTGAGTTGTCTTCTGTACCTTCCAAGGGCTTAATTATCCGCTTCAGCATATCAATACCAGCTCTTTTAACCACGTTCATCTCTTTTGGTGAAAAGATTTCTTGCATAACGTTTACGCTTGCCGGCATAAAACCTTCTGCTTCGATTCCTGGTTATAGTCAAAGAGGATTAGTTTTGAGATTTAACTTGTTGCCATACACTATAAAGAACAATATTTTAGTAATATTTTCACCCATGCTTATCTTGTCCAACACATATTTGTCAACTCCTTGGGCTCTGCCTAGTGATAGGTCCGTAGCAGAAGGTAACACATTCTCTGGTTCATACATTTTCCCTTTCCCTTTGTCCACTCTCATAGGGACTTGCAGTTCCTCTCTGTTACGAGTTTATATAGTTGTTAATTAACATGTTTCCATCGTTAAACCGTTTTCTATCATAAAATTCAATTTTTAATCTACATATCACCTTGTTTTCTCTGCATTTCCAGTTTTTGCTTTGTTAAGATATCCTGATACACCTCAGAAGATTGTTAACCATAACACAACAACTAACAATATGATTAGTCTATATACTATCGTTCTCCTTGACAAACCTTCATCAAAACAGTAGTTGCTGTCAGACTCATATGCCTCCTTTGATTCTCCTTTGTCTTGCTGTCTTCCAAGTGTTAGGTGTGTAGCAGAAGGTAACATAACCTTAGGCTCATACATTTTTCCTTTCCCCTTGTCCCCCGCCATAGCGACTTGCAGCTCATTCCTGTCACTACCAAATTATATCGTTAACAAACATGTTTGCCCGGTAACAATTATATTACCATTAACCGTAAACATTATTTACACCTCACCTATTTAGCACTGTATCCCCTGATGCTGCTTTGTAAACACATCCTGATACGTTTCATTAAGCATTCCATCCATTAGATTTCTGGTTCCCGTAAAGAAATCTATAAACAGAAGCTAGAACATAATATAAACAGTACCATCCATGTTGTTCTGGAGGCTAAGAGTGTTAATTGTTGACCTCAGCATAGAATCTTCTTCAATCCATTTCTGCATTTCGGTATAAGATTCATCGTCCGGTAATGCGCAGTGCATTGTAGGTCCATCAGATGATCCTGTTGAAGAACGGTCGTCTTCCATTGGGTTTTTGTTTTGTGCTTCATTGTTTATGGCCATGTCACTCTCACTTGACAATAAATTGTCTAAGCATGTCAGGGAGATTGGAACCGTTCCACTCGCCAGAAGAGATTCCCAGTAACTAGCAGCATCTGTCTCTGTGATTGTTCTCCGGCTCGTTCCACCTACACGCTTTGTAGGAGTTTTCAAGTAATTTGGTTGTTGGCTCCATAAAGCCAAACTTGTCTCCCCAAATGTATGTGGTATCCCGGTCATGTCAAATGCCGATCGACGCTGGAAATGATATCTTTCAACCGCTGGTGATCCGACAGTAACACATAACGGCATTTCTATGTGCTCCAACCTCACAGCCATGAAGAGCTCCACATCTTCATCCTCCGTGATGTCTATTGGAAGCGCTTTATTTCCTTCAGGCTCCAACATAACCACCGGAAACTGGTAGGAAAGAACCACTCTGTCCTGGACTTGATATCTAGCTTTCACCATCTCCAAGAGTTTAAGGAACTTCTCACTTTCCTGAACCATTATTCCATAGCTACATCCATTCGGATCCATATTGAAATTCCACTCGCCTTTCAAACTCCTTTCCCACTCTCCTATAACTAGCCTCACCAGACGACCCATCATCTTAGAAACTTTGTTCCCCCTACACAAAATCAAAGGTAACTTTAGATTACACAAATGTCAAAAGAAATTTCATAGTTAGCTAACAAATTTATTAGTTCTGCTACGTCCAAGTCAAAGGCCGATTAATTGAGTGTCATAGTTTCATTCAGTTAAACCTCAAATTCTTCATAAATGTGGTCTATGTACGGGGACAGATTTGCTTCCAAAAGGGGAACTAGTTAATGCGATCCTGTTTTATGTTCTGTTCTACTCAACAAGATTTTTGTCAACGACACATGGGTCCATCGAATCAAAAACTAAAGAAACAAAAGAGTCAATCCACCTAACCTTTTTCAGCGGCCACCTTTACACCTTACTCCACGCTTCACGATCTGATGTTAACTGTTTCTATTATACTTTTCTGGGTAACTTTTCTCTGCAACATTAACCTGAACCGATCATCTTTTATAGGCAAACATTAGGGTTTATGGTTAACCCTGCGGTATATACATACAACTCCTACAGTTATGCAAATCTTCTGAGTATCTGGCATTTAATGCTCGGTGGCGGGAAAGAAATCGTGTGGCTCAGATCGTTTGTGATCACACGTTCACACACTGTAGAAATCGTAGGCAAATCCTATGATATCGTAGCTGCTGTCACATCCTGTCCCTCAACCATCGAGCTTATCGTTTGTGAGAAGGGTATAATCGTCCTTTACAGACGCCGAGCTTTGTTATTGAAAGTAAAAATCCTATGCCCCTAATTTCTCCTCTCCTTTGTATTTTCCAGCCCATTGTCTCCAAAATAAATGTAGTTTGGGTCCTTTTTTATCACTGCTACAAGTTTGCAATCTAATATATACTCCAAAAGAGAAGTAACGAAAGAGAAAAAAGCTTACCTGTCAAGCTCCCCATTAATGTAGCTGATAATTTTTGGTGACTATTAGGAAAACAATTTCTTTCACCCAAAAATTGTCTTTTCACGACAGAAAAAAAAAATCATCTCCATCTCATAGCTGTAATCTTCTTCTTCTTCGATGCTCTCAAAGAATCTTCCCAACTCAGCCATACCCAAGTACTGGAAGGGGTCGACGATTACATCCAATCACTTTAGCAGGATCTGTTACGAGAGATTCCTCCAGCGGTGGAGCCGTTCGGATTCAATGGTGTCGAATATGGAGTGTCTAAATCCGGTCAACAAACAGGTAAAATTCAAGCTTTTATCTCTGATTTTTCAGTTCTTACGAACAGAAAAGATGATTTGTTCTACAAATTGAAAGAGCTTTGTGTGTGTCTCTTAATTTTAGAGAATTAGGTTTTTTAAAAAAGCTTTAATAAAAACGGTCGCCTGCTCTGATGTAGAACAAAACCGTCTGATCCAAAAAATCTTCGTCTGATTCCGGTGAGTCATCTTTTATCCGTCGATTTTCTTCTTTGTTTTACGAAACCCTAACTCCTCTTTTCGTTATGTAATCAATGGGTTAGAATAGTTTTGTAATCAACAATTCTGATCACGTTGTCTAAATTGACAATCAGTTTCAGAAAATAAAAGGATATTTCATCTCTCTTTGTTTTTAGTCCGAGACAAGTACAACTGGTTTTTAAATTTTCTTTGAGTACAATATCTTTCGATGTTGAGTTTCAGAATTTGCAATCATGTTGTATTAACCTGACATATGTTTTTGTATCAGGTTCACTATTATGTTGAAAGATTCATAGGTCATTGGCAAGATGGTGAGTAGTAATAACGAAAGAAAAGTGAGTAAGCCGCCAAGAGAAACAAGCATCAATGCAGAACATATGAGTTTGCTAAAGGAGATTCGAGAACAGCTCAATGAAATGCAGTCAGAGATGAGAAGCGTAAGATCATAATTGCATCTTACTTGACCTGTCAATGAAATGCAGTCAGAGATGAGAAGCGTAAGATCAGAATTGCATCAAACTCGACTTGTTTGCCATCATGAGGGGGATCGAGCCCTTAACTCAATTCAAGAGGTAATCACTGTTATTTCTACTTGGTCGTAAGAGATGTTTGAATGATATTCAGAACTTATAAACATTTTGTTTTTCTCTCTTAACAGGACATAATTCACTTCTGGACAAACTCTGCAGGTGATTAGCTTCTTAAGAAGGAACAATAGTTGCATCCCTAACTATTATTTTAATACTTGTATGTTTGCATCGCCGTTATGACATGTTCCTGCTGGATGATAATCACAAAGAATGCCCTGCCAAATAAACAATAGTAATTAATTACCCTGGCTCCTTTTTTTTATAAGATTTCATATGGGTTTTGCTTGCTGATTTTGTTAGCTGTATTAATATGTTTAAGGAATAAATAATATGTTTTAAGGAATAAATCAAATTGGGTTTTGCTAACACAAAAATGACGGATGATCTTAAGACATTCCTACCACTATTCCACCTCCTATTGCTAACTATTCTTCTTCGCCAGCTACTTTTCTTCAACGCAGTGCATCTTCGTAGTTAGCATTAGGAACAGTTGTTAACACAGAATAGTTCACATGGGTAAGGCATTAGGAACAGTTGTTAAATCAATTTATTTGGTTGTCGTATAGTTTAATAGAATAGTTCACACTGAGACTTTCTTTTCTCATATGCAGACCTGAAGAAGATCTTAGAACTTCATCCTTCCAATGATCAAAATAGGAAATGTCTTTGCAAGGAACGAAGTTCTTGGCGGCTACAATTATGCCTCTCACCAGCTTCATGGTATATTTTAGAAGACCAAAAGTGCAAAGAAGTTTCTTGAATTCCGGTTGTTGTGAAATATACGATCACAATAGTTTCACCCATGTCTCTTATTTTTAACATTTTGTACCAGTATGAATTATTTGCCCAAATTGTAATACGTAAGGATGAGAGTTAGCAAAATCTGCAAAGCAATAGGAGAGTATTCCTTCGTGCATGTTCTCCATCTCCACCTTTTTATTATTTTTTCTTTGGTAAAATTGATCCTTGCATCTTTCTTCTCCGTTTATCTCATAGAAGAACAACAATCAATTTATCCAATAGAAGTTACTGCACTTATAGCTTCTATTTGCAAAGGTAAATTGAGTTATATTCAATTTGTGTTTTAAAATTGTTGTTTTCCTAAACAATTGCTTAATATAAAGTAAGTGACATATTCAGATATTTATATATTAATAAGTGAGTATAGATATACATTGAGATAATGTAGTATAGAGAGTTTTCGTCGACCCTAATATTTGCAAATCCTTATAGTCTTCGACATACTATTTTATTCTTTAAAAAATTTTTATAAATCAGAACCAGAAATAAAATTCGAAGAAACTTTTACTTTTCCTGTTTACTAAAGTTCTTAATGTTTGGTTTTGAAAAGGTTAATACTCTCTATATCAATAATTTTAATAAGATACGGAGAAATGTAATTAAATAAAAAATCTAGTAAATTCAACAAAACAAAGTTTTAAATTATTAGTTTAACATATGTTCTGATCATAAAATATTTATCATTTGTTGGAAAAATATATTTATTATTATTTAAGTATTTATTTTACAGTGGTTTTTAATATATATTTGGAGAGCTTATATATGTTAATCATAGAAACGATTATACTATTAACTTTTGAAAAATATTATCAAACCGGATTTAATCCGGTCGAACCACTTTTACCCGAAATCCAAGAACTTTTCCGGTTTTGAGCTGATCAATTCATGTGTAACCAATATTTTTTTACCACCAAAATACGTACCATTATAGTTGCTATATCTTTGTAATGTAGTGCAAAAATAACTATAATGCCTAGTGTTTTTTCAACATTTTTAGTTTATGTGAAATTTTTTGAACTATAAACTTCTCTATAATTAAAAAACACTAACAAACTTAATCGCTTTATTTATATCACAAATTTAAAATTTGTAGAAAACAAAATTAAAATTAGAGAATATGCACTCTACATTGGAAAAAGATGAGCAGTATCGTTAAATAATGACAATGAAACTGAATAAAAAAATATTAAAAAACTACATAATGATGTTCAATAGAAATTCATTTAATTAGAAAATATTTATAGAGTTTACAATGACATGATAGTTTATGATTATTATGTTTGTTTGTTTTTTTTGAAACTGGTGACTTAAAGATAGTCTTATTTATATGACATCAATAACATTGTTAGTTTTAGCACAATATAATTCAGTTGGTCTATGCAAATAAATTTTGTAACAAACCCTTCGCCGCCGTCAAGGCTAAGTCGGAGTGTCCAAATCCGGTCAACAAACCCTTCCCGCAGACGGTTCCGACACCTACTCCCGGATCTGAAAATATAGATAAATTCTCTGGTATCAAGCATGATAAGCAAAAATCGGTTCCTCTTTACAACTTCAGTTGCAAGTTTACAACCTAGTCATTGTAGTTTTTGAGGTGTCAATCCACTTTGGTAAATTAAACACATTAAGAATGCAAGTGTCTTCTCAATCTAAGTGTAGCCAAATTAGTTTGTGGGTTTTGTTTCTAAAAACTAACAATGAAAACAAGTTCCAAACATGATTAAACAAGAATGTGGACAATAGTGAGCTTAAAACAGAATAGAAACATAGCATAAACAGAGCAATAATATAGTTAAAGACAATTGATTAAAAGCTAAGTTCCTTGGGTTGAGTTTTTGGTTTGGGTGATCAATTGCAAATTCAGAAACATTTAGCAAACATGGGATGATTTCTTAGGCTAAGAACAACAATTCAAGTTACTCCACTCTCATGATAATAACCCTATATCTATCAAGCATTAACATCAACTCTCGTTGGCAATTTCAAGATAGACATGCTTTAAGGACAAGTTCTTATTACCACTAAACACCTTAAACATCAATTCTCATTGGTTAAGTATGTAAAACACTTGATTAGAGATTCAAACATTAACTACACTTATCAGTGCTAGCAATATTCAAGTTCAAGGAATTGATTAGCTACTTCAATACTAGCATTAAGAACTTCTAACAAGAAATAAATCATTATTCCCAAGTTCTAAACAACATAAACCATTTCTAGGTCACCCTTATCTTAACTCAAACCCAGAAACTTAAAGAGAACTACTCACTATCCATAGCAATAACAAAGCAAGACATGTTTAAAGAAAGCAAGAATAGAAGAACAAGAGGATGAACACAAGAACAAACTAAAATTGCAATAAAAGTTCAAATGTTTGGAGAGGATTGTTTTACAAAATGTGATATGCTCTCTCAACATACTCAAAAGCCATTAAATACACGAAATCAGGGAGTAATGGTCGACATCCCTCACATGGAGGGTGTAACACCCCTTTCCCATTCTCCGCAGACCGTCGAGCTGACCGGTCAACAATCAAACAAGAACATGACCGATCGAACCCGAGAAAGTCGAACAGGAAAAGTTCGCCACAGGACGAAGCCAGAGACAGATCGGTTTGAGACAAAGGCTCGCACTAACCCGTCCTTGACTTCGCTATCCTCATTTCCATAGTACAAGTCGTACGCCTTGCACCACTTCGGTGAGTTGTGTCGGTTCGGACTAAACACAATATCAGGAAAGCATATTCATTTCTGAGTAATCAAACGTTCAGCACAACGTTAATCGTCATTTACGCAAATCATTTCGTCAATCAACATAACAACAACCAAAGCTCAATACAAAATCGGCGACAAGCCGAACCGAAATAAAACATCCAAAACCATCGAATCAAAACCCCGCCACAAGCAATCCCGAAACTACACCGAGGACCTCCTGCGTCTGTCGCTGCTACACCTGAAAAACACAAAAGAGTCTAATGAGCGATCTAAGATCACCCAGTGAATCGGCTTCCCACTAAGGCTTCTAATCTATCTATCATCTATAGATTCCCGCCCGAAAACCCCAAAATAACAATCAACATATCAAATAGCCGATCACGCACTACCACGTCGCGTCGAGCCCACACACAATCAATTGCGAAAAGGAAGAGAAGGCGATTAGAGGAAATCGGGAGCACTGCGGCACATGTCCCCGATTGAGACTCGATCTATCTACCGCGCACTACCAACTACACCAAAACACACACGCTGGGCCCCTACGATCTTGGTGACTTCCACGGGTTCTCACCGTCGCCGATGTGGCAACTAACCCTCGACTCCTAGCCGTCCACACAACGACTAGGACACCGTTCTCTGTCCATCGATACGCGGTGACTCCGGTTACCCCCGGCAACCCGAGCTTCCATGCAGTCCGGCCCTAGGACGCGACCCCGTATTCTCCGGACTACACCCTACAGACGTCACTCCATAGGTTCGCACCTGCCAGAACTAACTGACCAGGTTCTCAATTCCCGAGGATCCAATCGGGATGGAAGTACCAGCACGTAATCAAACACCTAGACTTGCGGGATCTAACGCACCCTAGAGTCCTAGTGCAGAAATGTAAACACGCAAACTCGCTTGGACTCTAGCAATCAATACCGACAATCAACTCAACCCTGCATCCCGCAAGTCTACTCACACACACCACCGCTCTGACTCGGCACCGTACCGAGTCAGCACCACAACTTAACCGGTCCCGTGACCGAGCTAAGTAACAATCAAGGATCGCTCGGCCTAACCCGAGACGATCTAAAGGCCTGCACAAAAGGTTAACCACAACCACACAACAAAGCAAACACACAATAAACACACAAACAACAGTCTACTCGGCCCAACACCGAAGTAGACCCACAATCACACAAGCACCACACCAACAGGCCTATTAGGGTTTCTAACGTCTTTTAACCAATTCACGCCCGCTACCTTGGGTTAGCCTCTTGCTAACCCGTAGACGGTTCACCAATTACAACACTTCTCATTTCTTAACCAATCTTAATCATCTTTTAATAACTCCTCGATCCGTCGGTTTAGAGCTAGAAGCTTACTAAACTCCCCGACGTCTCATCATTCATTACTTAGTTCACTAACCTCGGGAAACCCCGATACCACTCATATTCTATACGTTCGTTCAGGTTTAACTTCCGTATTTTAACTCGTCTTAATTCCCGTATATAAGTTCATTCAATATCGTTTTTTACTTATATATATATGCATATACGGTCCTAGTCATGCAACGACTATATGAATGTGTCACACAACGCTACTACCAACCTAGCGGCACACAATCAGGTTTAATCCGTATTAAGTCTAACATGCTTCTTTAACCCTAGCCGGTTTACCATTAATTCAGTCAATCACTCAATTCAATTCAATTCAATAATCACGGGTATGCATTCATATCTCTACGGTTTTCCATTTATCGTCTATATGCAACTACGGTGTTTTGAGCCGACTCACATTGATTTGACGGAACGAACGGCACGGATGCGGATACGGATTCCCGAGACCCCGAACTAAACCCGAACCTCCCGATCACACGAACACGAACCCCGAAATGTCACGAACACTTGCACACGAACCGCACACACAGACCGGCCGGAGTCAACGTGTTGACCGGCGTTGACCACGGCGTTGACCGGCCGTTGACCAGCGTTGGCCGAGGTTGACCGTTGACCATTGACCGTTAACCACTCCGGTTGACCAAGCTAAACCGGTTTACTCCTCTGAACCAACTGAACCGTCTTCAATTAAACCGGTTAGGTTAAACCAGTTTTGAGTCAACCGTTGACCGGGTTGACCGGTTAACCTAAACCGACTCAAATTAAACCAAACCATCTTCTCTCTCCTCATTCCCTCCTTCTTTCTCTTCTTTCTCTCTCTACTTTCTCTCTCTTCTTTCTCTCTCTTTTTTCTCCCTCTTCTTTCTCCGGTCTTCTTCTTCTTTCTCCTCCTTCTTCTTCTCCTCCTCCTCCGATCTTCTTCTTCTTCTTCTTCTTCTTCTTCTTCTTCTTCTTCTTCTTCTTCTTCTTCTTCTTCTTCTTCTTCTTCTTCTTCTTCTTCTTCTTCTTCTTCTTCTTCTTCTTCTTCTTCCTCTTCTTCTTCTTCTTCTTCTTCTTCTTCTTCTTCTTCTTCTTCTTCTTCTTCTTCTTCTTCTTCTTCTTCTTCTTCTTCTTCTTCTTCTTCTTCTTCTTCTTCTTCTTCTTCTTCTTCTTCTTCTTCTTCTTCTTCTTCTCTTCCTCTCCTTCTCTCTTTATCTTCTCTTTTTTTGGTGTTTGTTGGTGTGAGTAAAATGGGAGAGAAAAGGCCTCCTTTTATAGTTGAAACCACTTCATGGATGAGAGACACATGTCCAGACACTTGTCTTCCTCTTTCCCTCAGCCAGCCACGACATCAGCTCCAAAAACCAGCATGATTCAATGTTTCCTTGGTGAGCAAGTTTCTTTTTATTCTACATTCAATTAACCAAAACTCATTCTTTGTATCCAAAAATAAGAGGTGGCGCCATGGGGAGGTTACAATGTCACTTGGGGGTTAATTCTGGCCAAAGAAAATGCATCAAACCGTTTCTAGAAGCTTCTTATTCCCCATTCCTTCCGATGCCTCGGTTTGCTCGTTTTCTTGATAATTGTTTTAGAAAATACCAGACGATTCCCATAAATCTTAAAACTTTAATAAACTGATTGTCCTTGCCTTTAGATGAATTTATCAATTTGAATCATCTCATTTGGAGTTTCCTAGCTCCCGTTATGATTTTCCGAAGTTTCCTCGGTTTAGTCGGTTTTCCGACCGATACTCCGAAAATGCGTTTCTGCTCCGTTTCTTCGAGTGTTGATCTTGTAAATGTTATTTATGGTTTAAAAAGAGAACATTTGGCCCGTCTCGTCTTCCGTCTCGAATTTTGGCAAAATTACCATTTTGCCCCTGGGTTTGGCAAAATTACAATTTTGCCTCTATTGACTTTTCTTCTGCCCGTTGACCATATTTTTGTGATACAGGGTATCATATTCTTCCCCACTTACAGTAATTCGGTCCCCGAATTCTCTGTCACTACCAGACTTTGAATCGGTTCTAACTCCTGTAAGTTGCTCCGTCACCCGCTTCCAACGCTTCCTTATTCGAACACTGCTGCATACCATTGACACCTGATGTTACGGCGACCCTTCTGTCTCGTACCATTCGATCCCACTGATATCATCAACCGTTCCACTCTTGCTTCCAGTCTTGTATTCCGTACTGTGCTTCACGCTCAACTGTCTTCCTCCGTCCATCCGTCTCGACCTCGACCTTGTTTCCGCTGGTTTCTCTCCTTTGATCCGCATTCCGACTTCCCCACTTCGCTTCGTCCTCCATGTCTTTTACGGTACTGGTGCATCTCCCCGAGACATTCTTCAAGAATCTGCATTACAACCCTGATGTCATTACGGCTCTAACTCCATTCGTACTGATAACCCCACTCTGACGCTGACACGACCTCTTCCTGCTCACACGTCTCGGTTTCTGAATCCGCTTCCGCTAACTTTTCACTTCATTCCCACTGACGGCTTCGCTCTGGTTTCCACATGGCCACTGTCGCTAACGGTCCTCAATTTTCTTTTCGCTAACATATCGCACTGACCGCTTCACTCTTCCCGCTGCTCTGTACTGACACTCCACACTGACTGCTTCACTTTCCGGGTCAACTCGTCTCGCGGTTTCCCTTTCCAGCCCATCTCGCTTTCAGGTTCGGGTTCGGTCTCGCATTCGTATCGCATCGTCCATTCCGTCCTGCATTCAAACAACAACTTTCACTGGAGCGGTGAAATTCAAACCAATCCATTCCTCGATATCACTTCCTCATAGAAATATAGTTAGTTAATCATGTACCCGATGGTCACCCATGATTAAGTAACGATACTCTATAATTCCGTTCTCGCGCAAATCGACAGTCGATTCCAACCATTCTCAAGTTAGCTCAACACCTTAAACAAAAAGGTTCTAACACTTCTATTCGCAACGACTAACGATTGAAAATAAAATTTAAGCTATTCAACCAATAGCTTACCACCACCACTCACACTCCGCACATGCTAGACATGCCATAACACTATCACTCTCACAGTGCTACACAACAACGAAAGACAACCCTAACTATCCAATGCACCACACAAGCATTAGATAAAAACTCACAAGCAATTAACGCAAAAGCAAACAATTACCACACACAACCAAACAATCATCAGATCGCTCCGGATATGTCGTCAGTCTGGGTTTAGGTTATGATGAACGGTCATCAGTTCCGCCCATCATCAGACTTAACATGGTAATTTGTTTGCATCACAAAACCATCACACGCATGCAAACAATTACTACGAAAGTCATAATGATAAGTGAACAATCTGCATCACATACATACACAAAAACAACAACATACACATGTCTCGAGGTTTATAGAAATACATAAGGAAACAGAATACAACCATAAGATGTCCGTCATCAACAACCCAACCCACAAACTGCACCGCCATATCCTGGAGATGTTCCCAACAACATACGAAAACCCGTCGATTTGGATACACACAAACAACATAGTTAGTGCCCATACTCACCTAGTCTAACTACTCTAACCCTAACAGCCCCAGCACGACCGGAATGCCATACACAACCGGCATCGCGGCTCGCGCTGGTAACCACTGGTAGGCGCGCCGGGAGGGTGTGGTGGGTGTGCCTCTCTGGTCGGCGGTCCGACCTGCTGCGGCTCTGCTATCGGACACAGCTGTGCTACGTGACCCCTGTGACCACAAATCTGACAAACCGGAACGGGCGCTGGGCGTGTCCCACGGAAACACTCTGACGCCTGATGGTCTGTCGCCCCACACAACTGACAAGAGGAAGCTGACCCCGAAGAAGGCTCCTGAAAACAGTCTGCTACTCGATGCCCCTGACCGCCACAAATCTGACAAACAACGGGCGCTGAACGGGACCGACAAGAAGTGGACCGACGGGAACAAGCGGATGCTCTGTGTCCCTCGTCTCCACACCTCCGGCATGACCTCGAGAGTCTCGGTGGCTGCACCAATGGTGGCTGCGCTACAGGTAACTGCGCGGCTGGCTGCTGAATAACTGGCTGGCGAATGAGCTCAGCGTCTCTGCGACTCGGTCCTGGTCGACACTCCTCTGGCAATGGGGCACGATGCGACTCTACGTCTGACATATGAGGTCCGGGCCCCACGACTGGACAAGTCGGTGCAAGATGACTGTCCATGCCACACACCTGGCAATAGTAAGGGCTCGGTACCGGCTGGCGCGTCTCACGGTAGCGCGGATCAACTGGTCGTGGACACAAATACAGATGAAAACCCTGAACTCCGTAGGCGCTACATGTCCGGTACACAGGCATCGGCGGCACTGGATCTGACGTGTCTGCTAGCGGCATCTCCGGCGGTATAACTGGCTCGGTCGGTGCTGCCTATGGAGATGTGACTGACTCGAACTGCGTGCCCGACCCCGACGTCGACTTCGGCGCTACTCCGGCGGCCGACTCCCTATCTGAGCGTAGCTCGGCATCATCGAGTGAGGGATCTCCTGACCTCTGCGGCGATCCTGGCTGATGATGCGGCCCAACATGCTGCTCCAACACGTCTGCTAATAACGCCATCTGCTCGTCCATCCGCTGCGCCCACTGCGCAGGCTGCTCCGGGTCCAACGGCTCCATGTCCAGGTCCTATCCTCAGACCTGCCTGATGCTGGTCTACCAACGCCTGGTACTCTGCTCGAGTCATCCGTCTCTCGCCCATACTGCTCGCGGCAATCTCTCACACCCACTGCACGCACCCACACACACTCTGTCCAGGGACGCTCTGCTGCTGTCTGCAATAAAAAACCACAAATAAAAATTAGTACACATAACACAAATTTTCTACCCCATCCCAACACCGAATTTACGAACGCGGCTCGGTTTCCTAATGGATGCTTGGGTAAGACACAATTTTGACTCGATAAAACCACGGAAGACACTCAGAAATGAATAGCTTCGAAACCCATGCAGAACCATGCTCTGATACCACCTTTCTGTTACGCCCCTTTCCCATTCTCCGCTGACCGTCGAGCTGACCGGTCAACAATCAAACAAGAACATGACCGATCGAACCCGAGCAAGTCGAACAGGAAAAGTTCGCCACAAGACGAAGCCAGAGACAGATCGGTTTGAGACAAAGGCTCGCACTAACCCGTCCTTGACTTCGATATCCTCACTTCCATAGTACAAGTCGTACGCCTTGCACCACTTCGGTGAGTTGTGTCGGTTCGGACTAAACACAATATCAGGAAAGCATATTCATTTCTGAGTAATCAAACGTTCAGCACAACGTTTAATCGTCATTTATGCAAATCATTTCGTCAATCAACATAACAACAACCAAAGCTCAATACAAAATCGGCGACAAGCCGAACCGAAATAAAACATCCAAAACCATCAAATCAAAACCCCGCCACAAGCAATCCCGAAACTACACCGAGGACCTCCTGCGTTCGTCGCTGCTACACCTGAAAAACACAAAAGAGTCTAATGAGCGATCTAAGATCACCCAGTGAATCGGCTTCCCACTAAGGCTTCTAATCTATCTATCATCTATAGATTCCCGCCCGAAAACCACAAAATAACAATCAACATATCAAATTGTTGGATCCCCTAGGATCTAGCGTTTGTTATATTGAAATTACCAACCTCGTTCTTACCTCAGATCTAGCAGCGGAATGGAATGGTGAACGAGATCTAGCGAATCAAGTGCTTCGCCTCTACCAAGTACACACTCACACAACCTGGAACGCCGGGATGCTAGTGCCGGATTCAGGGAATGAGTTTTCGATGTCTCTGCTTTTCTCTCTGAGAATTACAGTGACCGCTAGGGTTCAGGTCGACCATATAAGCCTTTATATATCGACCTGGAATTGACTTCACAAACCGTCGGATAAGCCTGACTCGTTTACGTCAAAACACGATATGCATCGATCGACACACTTACTGTGTCGATCGACACACCTTCTCGAAAAGCCTGCATCGATCGACACACTCATGCATCGATCGACACATACATCATAAAACTCTATGTCAATGTGTATCCAATACACATCAACTTGATCATTATCAAATGATCATTCCCATATGTTAGCTTCCAGATTGCTTAGGTGTGTGACCCTATAGGATCATATAATACTGGCAGTAAGTCTACAACTTAGAAATTACAAGAGGCTTCTAGCAAAGCATTATAATCACCAGTATTATACAAACGATTGATCTCGATACACAACTATTATCAGGAGTGAGTACAAGTGTGATTTCAGGACACAATCCCAACAATCTCCCACTTGTCTTGGAATCATCAATTCCTACAATCCTTTTGTCTCTATATCTCGATTTGACATAAGACAAGATTAGTGTCATTCTTATTAAGCCAATATCATGTTTATCGAACTCCTGATCTATACTGAATAAAACAAACAACTGAACTACAGTTCGTTTGAGTGCGGCCACACATTTTCTCAGCATAAGGCCCTGAGATATTTATCTCCCGTTATTCAGGAGGGACAAATCCCATCTTGTTCCATCCCTATTCCCTTACACACTTCATGATACACCTGAGCAGTGCCTTTATAGCCGCCAGTTACGGATCGACGTTTGACAAGGTCAATGTGCACCAATTCATATGCAATAAAGCATGATGAACTCAGGTCTAAGGACTATACTCAATAGTCGTAATGAGAACCTCTCATGACACATATATAACTATCCTGGAGACTTCTCATTAGCGGGTCACGTCCGATCATATGTTCACCAACATATATCTATGTGACTGACTGTGATACTCATATCATTGACTCCATGAAACTTAATCAACAGTCACCTCACAAGCTAGTCTCTCGCGGTTGTTATTGTCCCACTTTAACAACCTCGACTAGGGACACGTCATAATTTATGTCATTTGTTACTTATAGGGTTTCGTGATCAAGTCCTCAACTTGATGGCCTATAATATGACATAAACTTATTTTGGGACCATTATTTAAGTATCCAATAGTCAAATAATGTTGATGTCAGTTTTTCATAAACATGACCATATCATATTTATCTGAACATCATAACTAAACTAACTCCCACTAGAATCAAGACCAAGTCTTCAGATTTCTAGTACCTACAGCAACAGTGTTCAACTCGTGCTTAGGTTGTGAGAGATGCTGCGGTGTTCTTGCTTGGAACCATTCCAACAAACCACATCGATATTCTTAAATGAGCACTATTCTACGGTCCTCTGCTTGGAAACCTTTCCAATAGACAGTACCGTTACACAGGCAAAATGACATAACCAGGTGAGAACCGGGAATCATCTTTGTCCGTCTAACTACTCATGATTGATTCGTCTATTTATCAGTTGTACAAGAACCTATCCTTAGTGTTTCTCAAACACTTGGGGATATTCCTTTACAACTGTCCAGTGACTCTTACTGGAACAAATTGGTATCTTCTCGTCATGCTTTTATGCGTCAGCTGCATTTAGACGAGCGCATAATATGGCATTCATGATGGATTATATTGCATAAGCAAAAGGAATCACACTCATTAGACACTAGCTCAGCCAGTGTCCAAGACACTTCATCTTGCTAAGATCATTGCCATAAGACCTTTGGTGTGAAGCCATTCTTGGAATCATGCATATTGGAACTGTCCAACACCTTATAACCATAATGGTTCTGACACGATCCAATTAGCTCTTCTGATCCATCTCAATGGATCCATATTCCAAGAACTCACGCGACTTCTCCCATGTCTATCGTTAAATTTGACTTCCGACCCAAATCTTAGCAAGACTTTAGCGTTGGAACGTCGTTTATGAGATTAAGTGTTGGGAATGTCCTGAAATCTACTGTACTATCTCTAGAAAGTATGATAAATGTCGAGATCAGACATAAGTCATAAATACTGGGTGATCATGATGGCTTGCTAGAGTCCGCTCTTGATCTATAAGTTTAGGACTTATTACCAGTATTGTATGATCCCAAAGGGTCACACACCATAGCTAACGGGAAAGTTAAGATGGAATTAATACGGTAAGATGCTAAGGCATTTACTGTATTTGCACAGAGAGATGGGCAGACAACAAATGGGCTTTTGTCTGATTTGTTGTCTTGGGCCCAAAAGACTAATGGGCCATTAGTTTAATTAATTAATTAAACTTGGGCCATTAGTGCAATTATGAGATAATTAAGTTGCAACATGGGTGATAAAACCCTAATCACTTTTGGCGTGAAAGGACGCAGCCGTGGGGCTAGCCTCTCTCTCTCCCAATCGTCTCTCTCACTCTCTCTCTAGAATTCCATGGGGTCTAGCAGCCTATCCCGGCTTGTAAGCGTGTGGATACCGAGGAGGAACAGGTAAGTTCATCTGTTCTGATCTGATCTTGCCATACCATTCCGCTGCAAAAGGTAAGATCAGGTTTGTGTTTTGATTCAGTTACTACAACCTAGATCTGTTTAAGGATTATTGTTAGGTTGCAATCTGGATAATTGAACCTTGGAAAAACAAATATTCTAACAGTGGTATCAGAGCCTAGGTTATTAGGTTGCATGTAATTTGGATCATAGGGGATTTAAAAGTTTTGAATCAATTTTGAAAGAAAAATGATTAAACTTATCAAACCCTAATTTTCTTGGTCTCGGCATAAAAGTGTATGTGCATAATGGTCTCGGTCTTGTACCGAGTGATGCCATGATGCCGTGCATTAGGATGCGATTATCGATCGCATATTGATTAAATGATGAGCCGCCGATCGTGTGATAAAGGATTTTCAATCATTTGGTTTAATGATTGACGGCATGTGATTAATCGTGTGTCGCCGTCAATCGCACATGAGCCGCCAAATCCATTGCTTTGATCGTTAATGAGTGACATGTGATCGTGTGTTGAAAGTTAATGGGCATCATCATTATGTCGTGCATCATTTGGATCAAAGCATAAAGACAAAATAGTGTTTGTCTTATATGATTATCATATGCTTTGATAATCATAATCGTGTGTATGCCACGTGAACGATCGGTGTGTCTCGGCCGGGTAATGCCTTCGATCGTTCTAAGCCGAATGATCGTTGATGGGCTGACCGCGTGATCGTTTGTTCCGAGATCGATCAATTGATCGTGAGGCCGTGTAACGGATCATGGATTAATGGGCCAAGTTGGATCATGGATCCGATCGTTTGGCCCGTTAAAATTTTACGTCCCGCGAATAGTCAATCGGTTAAACCGAGCTTCGCGGTTCGTTGCCCCAAACCACACCAATTTAACCGGTCCAATTTAATTGGCGGTTAATTGTATGTTTAAAGCCTTAAACCGCAAGTTGAATCAAATTGGCTAAAACACTAGGTGTTTCTTCCCGGTTTTGGATTTAACTGAACCGATCCAATTTAATTGGTGGTTCAAGCGGTTAACCCGAATCGCGGTTTGCTGGTATTATTTAATTTCTGGTTAAACCGGATTGAAATTCAAAATTGAATTTTAACCTAAACCGAAGGCTGGTCTAAGTTTGATTTGGTTGGACCAAATAATTTAGAGCTAGTCTGGTTTAGTAAATAACCGATGGTTTTGATAGTTAATTTGGTCTTGGACCAGAATTAATAAACCGACTCGGTTATGTCAAATTATTGGGCCAACTGGAATTCTATGGTCTTGGGCCAAGAATTGGGCCTATAATTTGTGACCCAACCCGAAAATATTTATAAAATATTAAATTAGAAATTTCTATTTTTAGTATGTTACTAAATTTAGAAAGTTTCTAAAATAAGTAAGTTTCCCAAAATAGTAATCTTCTATTTTTGGAAATAAAACTGAAAATCCACAAAACCAATATCAAGCTTGGATGTCTTGCCCAATCTTGTCAGCTACTTAACGCTTATTCGATTACAGATATGGCTTACAGTGTGAGGTGTCTGTTTTCGCGTAAGTAAAGTAGTATATTGTCACTAATTTCATTGGGAGTCCCAGACTTTAGTGATTATTTGGCTGTAAGAGATTGGTTTCCTTGACTGGGCCATCGGGAGTCCCGGGCCTTGAGACATCTGGTGTTTTGGGCCTTGGGCCCAATCCACAACCGAGAGTTATATGGTTATAACTAGCTGTGTGTATGCTTACCAAGTAAAGCTAATTCCGGGTGACGGCCAGTGGCCCACTTTGGATTTAGCTGAACATGGGTCTCGGAATCATTGCATTCTTATGAGGTTAAACAAAGAAATTTCGAATGCAATGCGAGTCTTCTTATAAGTTATTAAGATTACTCTTTTATGAACTAAATAACTAAAACTCTATTTATCTCTAAATTTCAGCTATGACAAAGCACAAACAATCAAAACACTTTCTCGATCCGGTCTGTCCTTGAGATGGACAAACTGAACTGATCGAATTTCTTGACTTGGTCGCGGAACCTGAGGCTAGTCCTCAGGCAGGAGAGAAAGGACTATGTCCTTGAGAGAGCTCTCCCCGTGAGGATCGGGTCCAATGCCTCTCATGCAGTATATGATGCTTGGAATAAGCATTATAATGATGCGGTAGATGTGCGTGGTCTGATATTGGCTACCATGGACTCAGATTTGCTGAAGCAATATGAGAACATGGAGTCGCCGATAGAGATGATCAACAGCCTGAAATTGAAATTTCAGGAGCATGTAAGAGTGGAGAGATACCAGTTGGTTAAGTCTCTCACTAGCTGCAAGCTACCAAATGATCATCCAGTGAGTCCTCATGACAGTAAAATGATGGGTTACATTGATAACCTGAGGAAACTGGATTATCCAGTTAGCCAAGAATTGGCAACTGAGATCATTCTGCAGTCACTGCCGTCAAGCTATGATAAGTTCGTAAGGAACTATATCAAGAAAGGCTTAACGAAGAAGTTGACTGAACTGCATGATATGCTCAAGACAGTTGAGCCAAACGTGAAGAGTACCCTGTACAATCTCATGAATGAGAAGGGTAGGTTTACTAAACCTAATGCTGACAAGGGTGAAGACAAAGTTGTCCAGATTTTGAATCATGGCAAGCGTGTGTCTTCTGAGCCCGAGTTAGATACCTCTTACGTTGGTAAGTGCTGCTACTGTAAAGAGACTGGGCATTGGAAGAGAGATTGCATTAAATTCATGGAAGATTATGAGGAGTTGAAGTTGATGTATGAGACTACTTCCTCAGGTATTCATGTTGTTACTTCAAGTTCTACCTTAAAGGTATTGGATACTGGTTGTGGCACTGATATTTGTTATAATATGCAGAGCCTAAGGATCAGTAGAACGTTGAAGGAAGGGCAAGTGGAACTGCGTGTCTGGAAGGAGCTATAGATGCTGCCTCAGCCGTCATTAAGGCTTGGTTTTAATTAAGTAATTGCTACAATGTACCTGCTTTAAGCAGAGTTGTTTTTCATTTTCTTGTAAGAATTTGAATGTTTTTTCATTTTGATAAAGGACAAGTTTTGTTCTTTTGATCTTAATGAAATGTTAATTGTAGCACCCTATTCAAGGAATGGGTTTTAATGTCTTAAACCAAAGAGAGCCTAAATGTAACATGAATACCGAATTGGTTTAAATCTGATGAATTAAACCTGATTTTTCTTGGCGTAAACGTTTTGGTCACATAGAGTAAGTCGGATTCAGAAACCCCATAGTTATGGACTTTTGGGCTCATTTGAATGAATATCTTATGAGACTTGAATTCTGCTTACTGGACCAAAAGACAATGGGCCCATCTTAGCCGAGCTAAAGAAAGGCCCAAAGGCTTATTGGACATTGAACATACTCATGTATGTGGTCCGATGAGCAGTAATGCCAGAGAAAATTTCCTGTACTTCATTGTCTCTACTGATTACCTCAGTGAGTATGACGTGTTCATTTGATGAGACACAAGTCGGAATTCTTTGACATGGTCGAAAGAGTTCCAGAATGAAGTATAGAATCTAAATGACAGAAGTATTAAGACTCTAGATTAGATCACGAGTGAGAATACTTAAGTCATTGATTGTGTGATCATCTGAATGAGTGTGAAATCGTTTCACAGCTCATTTCTCCTGAAAACCTGGAGGTGTTTCTGTGAGAAAGAATCAGATCTTATTAGAAATGATTAAAGATGAGTCGCACGAATCTTCCATGATATTCTTTAAGAATAACGCTCTAGAAATATCTAAGTTTACGCTGAAATAGTTCCACCAATATCAGTTGAAAGACACCACATAAATGTGGAATGGAATCGATCCAAATTCGTTTTTACTGAGTATTTGTTGTTGTGCTACTTCGCTGGTTGTCCTAGGGAAACCAAGGCTTGTTACTTTTTACGTCCATTCTGTTTTCTAAGAAGGGAAGTTAATTTCCAAGAAGAACAGTGGGAGTAAAAAGTGTAACTCGAAGAAATTCGAGAAATACAGGAGGCTGCTCAACCTGTTGAGGAAGAGCAGCGGATGGATTTACAGATTTCTGTAGAATCTAAACCTGTAGAGCCTGAAGTTCGCAGATCTGGTTGAATCCGTCACTGATAAGAGAGTGATTTCTCGTGATTAGTTGCGGAACCAGATGATCATTGTTGGTTGCAGAACCAGATGATCATTGAAAGTTCACATGATCTGATGATCATTGAAAGTTCACATGATCTGCAAAATTCACAAGAAGCGAGAGTGAGCCAGAACTCCGAAAAATTACACTATGTGTAAGTTAGCTTCATTGATTCATTCATGGATGGAAGCAAACGTATCGGAGTTGGTATCTTCGTTCTGTTGAAGTAGTCAAGACTTTGACTTGAACAGGAACGAAGTGGAACTGTGCGTTTACTAATACATGACCATATCATATTTATCTGAACATCATAACTAAACTAACTCCCACTAGAATCAAGACCAAGTCTTCAGATTTCTAGTACCTACAGCAACAGTGTTCAACTCGTGCTTAGGTTGTGAGAGATGCTGCGGTGTTCTTGCTTGGAACCATTCCAACAAACCACACCGATATTCTTAAATGAGCACTATTCTACGGTCCTCTGCTTGGAAACCTTTCCAATAGACAGTACCGTTACACAGGCAAAATGACATAACCAGGTGAGAACCGGGAATCATCTTTGTCCGTCTAACTACTCATGATTGATTCGTCTATTTATCAGTTGTACAAGAACCTATCCTTAGTGTTTCTCAAACACTTGGGGATATTCCTTTACAACTGTCCAGTGACTCTTACTGGAACAAATTGGTATCTTCTCGTCATGCTTTTATGCGTCAGCTGCATTTAGACGAGCGCATAATATGGCATTCATGATGGATTATATTGCATAAGCAAAAGGAATCACACTCGTTAGACACTAGCTCAGCCAGTGTCCAAGACACTTCATCTTGCTAAGATCATTGCCATAAGACCTTTGGTGTGAAGCCATTCTTGGAATCATGCATATTGGAACTGTCCAACACCTTATAACCATAATGGTTCTGACACGATCCAATTAGCTCTTCTGATCCATCTCAATGGATCCATATTCCAAGAACTCACGCGACTTCTCCCATGTCTATCGTTAAATTTGACTTCCGACCCAAATCTTAGCAAGACTTTAGCGTTGGAACGTCGTTTATGAGATTAAGTGTTGGGAATGTCCTGAAATCTACTGTACTATCTCTAGAAAGTATGATAAATGTCGAGATCAGACATAAGTCATAAATACTGGGTGATCATGATGGCTTGCTAGAGTCCGCTCTTGATCTATAAGTTTAGGACTTATTACCAGTATTGTATGATCCCAAAGGGTCACACACCATAGCTAACGGGAAAGTTAAGATGGAATTAATACGGTAAGATGCTAAGGCATTTACTATATTTGCACAGAGAGATGGGCAGACAACAAATGGGCTTTTGTCTGATTTGTTGTCTTGGGCCCAAAAGACTAATGGGCCATTAGTTTAATTAATTAATTAAACTTGGGCCATTAGTGCAATTATGAGATAATTAAGTTGCAACATGGGTGATAAAACCCTAATCACTTTTGGCGTGAAAGGACGCAGCCGTGGGGCTAGCCTCTCTCTCTCCCAATCGTCTCTCTCACTCTCTCTCTAGAATTCCATGGGGTCTAGCAGCCTATCCCGGCTTGTAAGCGTGTGGATACCGAGGAGGAACAGGTAAGTTCATCTGTTCTGATCTGATCTTGCCATACCATTCCGCTGCAAAAGGTAAGATCAGGTTTGTGTTTTGATTCAGTTACTACAACCTAGATCTGTTTAAGGATTATTGTTAGGTTGCAATCTGGATAATTGAACCTTGGAAAAACAAATATTCTAACATTAAGTACGTTCTTAACATACAGTTTGAGAATTGCAATTACGCTCCCACTAGTTTACTTGTAAACGTACTGTTTCTATTCGTTCCTGATCGAGTCAAAGCCTTTGACCGTTTTAACAGAACATAGATTCCAACTCCAAGATGCTTGCTTCAACCGGTGAAGCTAACATGCATAACTAGCCAATTTTTCGGAGTTGGGGCTCACCATCGCTTCTTTGAATTTCGCATGCGCATCACTTTTCAATGATCAATGGATCCCGACAATCGGTCATGAGGAATCACCCTCAATTTAGTGATGGATCCTTTCGGATCTGCGAATTTCAGACTCCACAGGTGTAGATCCTACAGCACTCTGTAGATCTAACCGCTGCTCTCCCTCAACAGGTTGAACAGCCTCCTGTGTGTTCTCGAATTTCTTCGAGCTGTACTTTTACTCCCACTGTTCTTCTTGGAAAAACAGAGTTCCGAACAACAAAACTTTGTTCTCGGATTGGTTGCAAAAGTACTAAGCCTCGGTTTCCTTAGGACAACCAGCTAAGCAGCACTTATCAGATTTGGGTTCAAGTTTGTTTGTTGACAACTGCCTTACACAAACCTTGCAATCCCAGTTAATCAGAAAAAACATATTTGGAAATCACCCAGTCCACATCCAATGTGGTGTTTTTCACTGATTCTGATAGAAAACTTATTTAGCGTAAACATGTTCATTTTAGAGCGTATTTTAAAAGAATAATGGAAGATTCATGTGACTCATCATTAATCGGAGCTCAGTAAGATCCGATTCATTCTCTCAGAAACACCATTCAGGTTTTCTGGGAGAAAAGAGCTGTGATATGGCTTCACACTCACTTAGATGATCACTCAATTCTTGACTCAAGTATTTTCCTCCGCGATCTAATCGAGAATATCAATACTTCTGTCAAATCGGTTCTATACTTCATTCTAAAACTCCTTTGATCATTCCAAAGGATTCTGACTCGTGTCACATCAAATGAACACAATCATACTTGTTGAAGCCATCAATAAGTCAATGAAGTATTGAAGTTTTCCTTTGGCACTAATGCTCATCGGGCCGCATACATCAGTATGTGTAAGGCCCAACGAGCCTCTGGCCCGTTTCTTTAGCTCTGCTAAAGAAGCCTTAGTCATTTGGCCCAGCAAGCAGAATTCATGTCTCAATCGATTTACAATCAAATGAACCCGAAGCCCATAACTATGGAACTTATGAATCCGATGCGCTCTATTTGGTCAATTTGACTATGCTAAGGAAAAATCGAGTTCAAGTCATCAGACTTGAATCATTTGATATTTATGTTATGTTTAAGCGTATGTTGGTTTAAGATACAAAACCTTTTCAAAAGGGGTGCTACCATATGATATTTCATTAAGATCAAAAGAGCAAAACTTGTCTTTTATCAGAATGAAAAACATTCAAATTCTTACAAGAAAATGAAAGACATCTCTGCATAAAGCAGGTACATAGTAGCAATTACTTAATTCAAAAACCAAGCTTGAAAGGCTCCTACAAGTGGAGAATCTCTACGGCTTATGCAGCAACCATTGCTCCATACCCGGCACGCAGTTCCACTTGTCCTTTCTTCAACGTTCTATTGTTGTTTAGGCCCTGCATATTTCCAAAATATCAGTACCACACCTAGTATCCAATACATATGTAGAACTTGAATTAATAACACAATACCTGAAGAAGAAGTACCATACATCTTCTTCATCTCTTGTGAATCTTCCAAGAATTTAATGCAATCTCTCTTCCAATGCCCATACTCATTACGGTAGAAGCACTTTCTAACACCAGATGGGCCGGACTTGGGCTTATAAGATGACACAGGCTTATCCTGATTCCAAATCTGGACGGCCCTGCCTCTACCCTTGCCAACACAAGATTTCTCAAATCTTTTACCCTTTATGATGTCTTGCTCTACTGTTTTGAGCATGCCATGCAGCTCAGTCAACGTCTTCGTCAAGCCTTTCTTGATATAGTTCTTAATGAACTTATCATAGCTTGACGGCAGTGACTGCAGAATGATGTCAGTTGCCAACTCTAAGCTGACAGGACAATCCAGTTTCCCCAGGTTATCAACGTAACCCATCATTTTAATGACATGAGGACTCACTGGAACATCCTCTAGTAGTCTGCACCTACTGAGAGACTTCACCAACTGGAATCTCTCAACTCGTGCCAGATCCTGAAACTTCAGTTTCAGGCTGGTGATCATCTCTATTGGCGACTCCATGTTCTCATATTGAATCTTCAAGTCCGAGTTCATGGTAGTCAACATCAGACCACGCACATCTACAACATCAATATAATGCTTGTTCCAAGCATTATATACTGCATTCGAGCGATTGGCCCCAAGCCTTTCTGGAAGAGCTTTCTCAAGGACATAGTCCTTACTCTCCTGCTTGAGGATTAATCTCAAATTGCGATACCAATCCAGGAAATTTGACCCATTTAACTTGTCCTTCTCAAGGACGGGTCGTAACGCGAAGGTAGTTTTAGACATAGGCTGGAAAATTTAATCAAAGAAAATTTTAGTTATGATTTCAGGAAATGAGTTTTCTTATTCAATAAGAAAACTCGCATTATATTCAAACAACGTTTCCTCTATGAATATGATAGTCCAAGATCCATACATCACTAAAATCTGTGTGGACGACTCGTCATTACTCAGAGTTTAGTAATCTAGGTAAGCAATCCATTGCTAATTGTACTCAGTACAATTCTTGGTCGTAGATGAGACAATCCATGTCTCATCCACTCTGACGTCTCTGGGCCCAGAACTTCTGACAGCCCAGTCAAGTAAACCAATCTCTTATGTCTTGTGATCACTGACAGTCGCACTGCAAGTCTGTCAATGACCACCTGTCTAACTCATGTTGCAGTGGATACCAAGGACTCCAAGACTATCCAACAAACGACACGAGTCTTGACAGTAGACAAGATTGGGCAAGACATCAAGATCACTTGATATTTAGTTGAGGAAATGGAACTTTAAAAGATTAGTAATTCAATATCTTAGGTCATGCAATAGTTGATGTCAAGCACTGCAAGACCATCAACACTACTACCTGCCTTACTCATGTAATTGTGGACACCAAGCTCTTGGCAAGACTATCCAACAACGAAACGAGTCTTGACAGTTGACCATATTGAATAACTAAGCTTCGATTTAACACACATCCAATGTGTATTAAACAGGTTTAGAACATTTTTAACTTTTAATAATTTCAATTAAGTTTTAATCGTTCTAATTTCAGTGGGTTAGGTCATTCGGTTCGTTTCTTAATCATTTGGTTCAAAAACCAAACGATTACGGTTCACATCGTCACCATATGCGTCGACTGACACACTTGGTCGACTCTTGATATGCAACCTTAAGATCATTCGAGATAACCGGTCAAATTCAATTTGACCAGTTCATCTAATCGAACCGATTCAACCAGTTTTAACTAATCGCGATAACCTGTCCAATCCAAATTGGATCGACTTATCCGATCAAACTGATCTTAACAAATTAAATCGGTTTATTCTAATTGAGATAACCAGTTTAATTCAATTGAACCAATTCATCCAATTTAGACCGATCTAATCTACCTTAACCAAGCATGATAACCAGTTCAATCCAATTGAACCGATTCAACCAACCGCAAGGTTTGTGTCGACCGACATTGTAGAATATTAGGGATTAAACCGACATGACCATGCGAGATAACCAGTTCAATCCAATTGAACCGATCTATCCATTCGCATCGTCTGTGTCGACCGATGCACCCAGTGTGTCGATCGACATAGTGCGATTTCAAATCTTTCGTATTTTCGCCGTGTATCGACCGATACACCCAGTACATCGATCGATGCTGTGCAAAAACCCTAATATCTTTTACGAGTTTTTGCGATAAGTCGACCGACACAAGCTTAGTGTCGATCGACACCATGCGACAAACCCTAAATTATTTACGCGTTTTCGCTCTGTGTCGACCGACACACGCTTTGTGTCGATCGACACTCTGCGACAAACACTAAAATTTTATTATGCGTTTCGCCGTGTGTCGACCGACACAAGCTTAGTGTCGATCGACACAGTGCGACAACAGCAGTTCGTCGTTTTCAACAGAAACTTCAATCCGAGATTAATTTCTATAAAACACGATTCAACAGGAAATTCACTAATCAAATTCATCATTATTCGATTTAAATGCCTTAGATTCAATAGACTAAACCCTACCATGCTCTGATACCACTGTTGGATCCCCTAGGATCTTGGGTTTGTTATATTGAAATTACCAACCTCGTTCTTACCTCAGATCTGGCAGCGGAATGGAATGGTGAACGAGATCTAGCGAATCAAGTGCTTCGCCTCTACCAAGCACACACTCACACAACCTGGAACGCCGGGATGCTAGTGCCGGATTCAGGGAATGAGTTTTCGATGTCTCTGCTTTTCTCTCTGAGAATTACAGTGACCGCTAGGGTTCAAGTCGACCATATAAGCCTTTATATATTGACCTGGAATTGACTTCACAAACCATCGGATAAGCCCGACTCGTTTACGTCAAAACCCGATTTGCATCGATCGACACACCTTCTCGAAAAGCCTGCATCGATCGACACACTCATGCATCGATCGACACATACATCATAAAACTCTATGTCAATGTGTATCCAATACACATCAACTTGATCATTATCAAATGATCATTCCCATATGTTAGCTTCCAGATTGCTTAGGTGTGTGACCCTATAGGATCATATAATACTGGCAGTAAGTCTACAACTTACAGATTACAAGAGGCTTCTAGCAAAGCATTACAATCACCAGTATTATACAAACGATTGATCTCGATACACAACTATTATCAGGAGTGAGTACAAGTGTGATTTCAGGACACAATCCCAACACAAATAGCCAATCACGCACTACCACGTCGCGTCGAGCCCACACACAATCAATTGCCAAAAGGAAGAGAAGGTGATTAGAGGAAATCGGGAGCACTGCGGCACATGTCCCCGATTGAGACTCGATCTATCTACCGCGCACTACCAACTACACCAAAACACACACGCTGGGCCCCTACGATCTTGGTGACTTCCACGGGTTCTCACCGTCGCCGATGTGGCTACTAACCCACAACTCCTAGCCGTCCACACAACGACTAGGACACCGTTCTCTGTCCATCGATACGCGGTGACTCCGATTACCCCCGACAACCCGAGCTTCCATGCAGTCCGGCCCTAGGACGCGACCCCGTATTCTCCGGACTACACCCTACAGACCTCACTCCATAGGTTCGCACCTGCCAGAACTAACTGACCAGGTTCTCAATTCCCGAGGATCCAATCGGGATGGAAGTACCAGCACGTAATCAAACACCTAGACTTGCGGGATCTAACGCACCCTAGAGTCCTAGTGCAGAAATGTAAACACGCAAACTCGCTTGGACTCTAGCAATCAATCACAATCAATACCGACAATCAACTCAACCCCGCATCCCGCAAGTCTACTCACACACACCACCGCTCTGACTTGGCACCGTACCGAGTCAGCACCACAACTTAACCGGTCCCGTGACCGAGCTAAGTAACAATCAAGGATCGCTCGGCCTAACCCGAAACGATCTAAAGGCCTGCACAAAAGGTTAACCACAACCACACAACAAAGCAAACACGCAATCAACACACAAACAACAGTCTACTCGGCCCAACACCGAAGTAGACCCACAATCACACAAACACCACACCAACAGGCCTATTAGGGTTTCTAACGTCTTTTAACCAATTCACGCCCGCTACCTTGGGTTAGCCGCTTGCTAACCCGTAGATGGTTCACCAATTACAACACTTCTCATTTCTTAACCAATCCTAATCATCTTTTAATAACTCCTCGATCCGTCGGTTTAGAGCTAGAAGCTTACTAAACTCCCCGACGTCTCATCATTCATTACTTAGTTCATTATGTTGGGAATGTCCTGAAATCTACCGTACTATCTCTAGAAAGTATGATAAGTGTCGAGATCAGACATAAGTCATAAATACTGGGTGATCATGATGGCTTGCTAGAGTCCGCTCTTGATCTATAAGTTTAGGACTTATTACCAGTATTGTATGATCCCAAAGGGTCACACACCATAGCTAACGGGAAAGTTAAGATGGAATTAATACGGTAAGATGCTAAGGCATTTACTGTATTTGTACAGAGAGTTGGGCAGACAACAAATGGGCTTTTTGTCTGATTTGTGTCTTGGGCCCAAAAGTCTAATGGACCATTAGTTTAATTAATTAATTAAACTTGGGCCCATTAGTGAATAAAAGAGATTGCAACATGGGTATTGAAACCCTAAGCCATTTTGGCGATTTGTGGTGTGGCCGCAGGGCCTCTCCCTCTCCAATCTCTCTCTCTGTTGATCATCCATCCGGTCTAGCAGCCATCCGTGCTTGTAAGTGTGTGGATACCGAGGAGGAACAGGTATTCATCTGTTCGTTGATCTCGACATTACAATCATTCCGCTGCAAAAGGTAATGTCCAGGTTTGTTTTATGATTCGATTACAAGAACCTAGATCTATTTAAGATTATGTGCTAGGTTGCAATCTGAGAATTGAACCATGGAAAAACTCATAATCCTTCAGTGGTATCAGAGCTAAGGTCATTAGTTTCTTGTAATTTGAATCTTTGAATGAATCGATTTCGATTGTTATAGTAATTTAAGAATCGATTGTTTTGTTAAAGTTCAAATCGTTTCTTTTGTTTAGTGAATGTCGCTTCGCTTGTTGACTTGTTGTATTGGTTTGTTCGATTGTTGAATTGGATAAATGACAAAGTCGGTTGATTTTGGGTTAATGTTGACCTGGATAAATGACAAAGTCGGTTGATCACTTGTTGATATTTAATTATCATACGAATTGTTAAAGTCAAAATCGTTTAGTGTATGATTGAATGATACGATTTTATATGAATCGATTTGTTAGTTGTAAAAGTCAAATCGTGTTTTCGTCTTTTAGTGACAATCAAATCGTGTTTTTGTTTTATATGAATGTCACGATTGATTTGTTTAATTAAAAGAGATCCTGATTTTGATGATTAAACAAATAACATGAAACAAATCTAATGTTGACTTTTAAATCGTGATCTTTGTTATGATACGATTTTTAAGAGATTGCTTTGTATGAATTAATTAATTATTTAATTAATTATGGTTTAAGCAGTTAACCCAAAATCGCGGTTTGCTGGAAATTATTTAATATAAGGTATTATTTAATTTCTGGTTAAACCGGATTGAAATTCAAAATTGAATTTTAACCTAAACCGAAGGCTGGTCTAAGTTTGATTTGGTTGGACCAAATAATTTAGAGCTGGTCTGGTTTAGTAAATAACCGATGGTTTTGATAGTTAATTTGGTCTTGGACCAGAATTAATAAACCGGATCGGTTATGTCAAATTATTGGGCCAGCTGGAATTCTATGGTCTTGGGCCAAAGAATTGGGCGTATAATTTGTGACCCAACCCAAAATATTTAATGAAATATTTAAATTAGAAATTTTTATTTTTTTGGTAAGTTACTAAATTTAGAAAGTTTCTAAAATAAGAAAGTTTCCCAAAATAGTAATCTTCTATTTTTGGAAATAAAACTTAAAAATCCTCAAAAACAATATCAAGCTTGGATGTCTTTCCAATCTTGTCAGCTACTTAACGCTTATTTGATTACAGATATGGCTTACAGTGTGAGGTGTCTGTTTTCGCGTAAGTAAAGTAGTATATAGTCACTAATTTCATTGGGAGTCCCAGACTTTAGTGATTATTTGGCTGTAAGAGATTGGTTTCCTTGACTGGGCCATCGGGAGTCCCGGGCCTTGAGACATCTGGTGTATTGGGCCTTGGGCCCAATCCACAACCGAGAGTTATATGGATATAACTAGCTGTGTGTATGCTTACCAAGTAAAGCTAATTCCGGGTGACGGCCAGTGGCCCACTTTGGATTTAGCTGAACATGGGTCTCGGAATCATTGCATTCTTATGAGGTTAAACAAAGAAATTTTGAATGCAATGCGAGTTTTCTTATAAGTTATTAAGATTACTCTTTTATGAACTAAATAACTAAAACTCTATTTATCTCTAAATTTCAGCTATGACTAGCACAAACAATCAAAACACTTTCTCGATCCGGTCTGTCCTTAAGATGGACAAACTGAACGGATCAAATTTCTTGACTTGGTCGCGGAACCTGAGGCTAGTCCTCAGGCAGGAGAGAAAGGACTATGTCCTTGAGAGAGCTCTCCCCGTGAGGATCGGGTCCAATGCCTCTCATGCAGTATATGATGCTTGGAATAAGCATTATAATGATGCGGTAGATGTGCGTGGTCTGATATTGGCTACCATGGACTCAGATTTGCTGAAGCAATATGAGAACATGGAGTCGCCAATAGAGATGATCAGCAGTCTGAAATTGAAATTTCAGGAGCAGGTAAGAGTGGAGAGATACCAGTTGGTTAAATCTCTCACTAGCTGCAAGCTACCAAATAATCATCCAGTAAGTCCTCATGTCAGTAAAATGATGGGTTACATTGATAACCTGAGGAAACTGGATTATCAAGTTAGCCAAGAATTGGCAACTGAGATCATTCTGCAGTCACTGCCGTCAAGCTATGATAAGTTCAGAAGGAACTATATCAAGAAAGGCTTAACGAAGACGTTGACTGAACTGCATGATATGCTCAAGACAGTTGAGCCAAACGTGAAGAGTACCCTGTACAATCTCATGAATGAGAAGGGTAGGTTTACTAAACCTAATGCTGACAAGGGTGAAGACAAAGTTGTCCTGATTTTGAATCATGGCAAGCGTGTGTCTTCTGAGCCCGAGTCAGATACCTCTTACGTTGGTAAGTGCTGCTACTGTAAAGAGACTGGGCATTGGAAGAGAAATTGCATTAAATTCATGGAAGATTATGAGGAGTTAAAGTCGATGTATGAGACTACTTCCTCAGGTATTCATGTTATTACTTCAAGTTATACCTTATAGGTATTGGATACTGGTTGTGGCACTGATATTTGTTATAATATGCAGAGCCTGAGCAACAGTAGAACGTTGAAGGAAGGACAAGTGGAACTGCGTGTCTGGAAGGAGCTATGGATGCTGCCTCAGCCGTAGGGTTTTCACTTGTAGATGCCTTTGAGGCTTGGTTTTGTATTAAGTAATTGCTACAATGTACCTGCTTTAAGCAGAGTTGTCTTTCATTTTCTTGTAAGAATTTGAATGTTTTTCATTTTGATAAAAGACAAGTTTTGTTCTTTTGATCTTAATCAAAATATTAATTGTAGCACCCTATTCAAGGAATGGGTTTTATATCTTAAACCATAGAGTGCCTAAAATATAACATAAATACCGCAACTGGTTTAAATCTGATGAATTAAACCTGATTTTTCTTGGCATAAATGTTTTGGTCACATAGAGTAAGTCAGATTCAGAAACCCCATAGTTATGGACTTTTGGGCTCATTTGAATGGATATCTTATGAGACTTGAATTCTGCTTACTAGACCAAAAGACAAAGGGCCCATCTTAGCCGAGCTAGAGAAAGGCCCAAAGGCTTATTGGAGATTGAACATACTCATGTATGTGGTCCGATGAGCAGTAATGCCAGAGAAAATTTCCTGTACTTCATTGTCTCTACTGATTACTTCAGTGAGTAAGACTGTGTTCATTTGATGAGACACAAGTCGGAATTCTTTGACATGGTCGAAAGAGTTCCAGAATGAGGTATACAATCTGAGTGACAGAAGTATTGAGACTCTGGATTAGATCACGAGTGAGAATACTTAAGTCATTGATGGTGTGATCATCTGAATGAGTGTGAAGTCGTTTCACAGCTCATTTCTCCTGAAAACCTTGAGGTGTTTCTGTGAGAAAGAATCAGATCTTATTAGAAATGATTAAAGATGAGTCACACGAATCTTCCATGATATTCTTTAAGAATAAAGCTCTAGAAATATCTAAGTTTACGCTGAAATAGTTCCACCAATATCAGTTGAAAGACACCACATAAATGTGGACTGGAAATGATCCAAATTTGTCTTTACTGAGTATTTGTACTTGAGCTACTTCGCTGGTTGTCCTAGGGAAACCAAGGCTTGTTACTTTTACGTCCATTCTGTTTTCTAAGAAGGGAAGTTACTTTCCAAGAAGAACAGTGGGAGTAAAAGTATAACTCGAAGAGATTCGAGAAATACAGGAGGCTGCTCAACCTGTTGAGGGAGAGCAACGGATGGATTTACAGAAATCTGTAGAATCTACACCTGTAGAGCCTGAAGTTCGCAGAAATGAATGAATCAATCACTAATCCGAGAGTAATTTCTCGTCATTAGTTGAACCTGATGATCATTGAATGTTCGCATGATCTGATGATCATTGAATGTTCGCATGATCTGATGATCATTGAAAGCGACGAATCTGCGAAATTCAAAGAAGCGAAAGTGAGCCCGGACTCCGAAAAATTACATTTTGTGTAAGTTAGCTTCATCGATCCATTCATGGATGGAAGCAAACATATCGGAGTTGGAATCTTCGTTCTGTTGAAGTAGTCAAGGTTTTGACTTGAACAGGAACGAAATGGACCTGTGCGTTTACTAATAGATAAGTGGGAGCGATGTTGCATTTCTCATATTGTATGTCGATGACATACTGATTCTCGGAAATAACGTCCCCATGCTGCAGTCAGTAAAGAACTTGATTGGGAGTTGGTTTTGTGATTGACATGGGTAAAGCCACGTATGTTCTTGGATTTTGGATCTAAAGATAGAGATCCAAAAGAGCTGGTAGGACAAAGTCAGGATTATTAAATTGACAATGTCCTACACGTTTTCAGCACTCCAAGAAGGGTTTTATGCCAATGTCACATGGCAATACGTTAAGCAAGAAGCAGTGTCCTACGATATCTGCTGAGCTTGAATGCATGGATAGGATTCCATATGCGTCGGCAATTGGATCTATCATGTATGCCATGACACGTACTTGTTTTGATGTTGCTTTAATGTTAATCAAGACAAGTAAAGACCAGTCAAATCCAGCAAAGAATCACTGGATTGCCGTAAAGAATATCCTAAAGTATTTGAGGAATACTAAGGATAAATTCTTGATTTACGGAGAAAGTGAGGTGCCACAAGTCGATAGAGTCTGAAAGGCAAGTTTCCAATAGACAAAGATAATTCCCGGTCACAGTCCGGCTATATCTTGTGTCTGACTGGCGGTGCAAGGCACTGTTGCTGACTCCATGACTTAAGCTGAACATTTCGCAGCTTGAGAAGCGGCGAAAGAGGTTGTTTGGAAAGAAGAGTTCATCACTGAACTTGATGTGATTCCCAGCATAGATGAGACTAGCTGCACATCAGAGGTCCAAACACCTTGAGGGTAGGTATAACCTATTCCGTGAGATAAATGACAGAGATGTTAAGTAGATAAGCAAGTTTCATCGAATGAGAACGTTGCTAATCTATTAACGAAGCCACTCCTTATGCCTAAGCACGAGTCGCGGACTGTAGCTGTAGGATGAGTGAAATTAAGATGTAGTCTTAATTTCAGTGGGAGTTTGTAAAGGGCTTTACTTAGTTGTTTTGAAAGGTTCATGTAAACATAATATTTTATGCTTATGAAATCTATGATTTCTGGATTATTTTAACTGTGATATAAATAATCGTTCCAAAATGATTCATGTCATTATATATGGGCCATCGAAGTACATGAGTAGACTTGATCCTGAAACCCCATATTTAACGAAATGACATAAATCATAGTGTCCATAGTCGAAGGTTGTTGAAATTGGAACACCAACAACCACTTGAGACTAGATTGTGTTGAGACTTATGACCAAGTTTCGAGGGGTCATAGATGCGCGGCATCAAAGTCGACACATAGGTATATGTAGGGGAGCATATGACCGGACATGGCCCGCTGATGAGAACTCTACAAGATATTAATATCTGTGTCATGAGAGGTTCTCATATACGACTATAGAGTATAGTCCTTAGACCTGAGTTCGCATGCATGTGGCTGCACATGGAGTGATGCACTTTGATCATTGTCTAACGCTGTTTCGTAACTGGGAGCTATAAGGACCTTGATTGGGTGTATTATGAAGTGTGTAGTTCATAGTGATGGAACAAGATGGGATTTGTCCATGCCGTATAACGGAGGTAATATCTCTAGGCCAATCGGAGACTTGATAGCTGGTAAGAGAGTGGCCACTCCCAAACGGACTTGCCCAAGTCGTTTGAATTGTCAGTATCAAATCTGGTCCGATTAAAATGGTCTGGCTATATAAGGATGACACGCATCTTGCCTTATACCAGATCGAGATATTGAGACAAAAGGATTAGGGAATGTAGGATTCCAGTACAATGGGGAGATTGTTGGGAATGTCCTGTGTAGGATTCCAGTACAAGTGGGAGATTGTTGGGAATGTCCTGAAATCTACCGTACTATCTCTAGAAAGTATGATAAGTGTCGAGATCAGACATAAGTCATAAATACTGGGTGATCATGATGGCTTGCTAGAGTCCGATCTTGATCTATAAGTTTAGGACTTATTACCAGTATTGTATGATCCCAAAGGGTCACACACCATAGCTAACGGGAAAGTTAAGATGGAATTAATACGGTAAGATGCTAAGGCATTTACTGTATTTGTACAGAGAGTTGGGCAGACAACAAATGGGCTTTTTGTCTGATTTGTGTCTTGGGCCCAAAAGTCTAATGGACCATTAGTTTAATTAATTAATTAAACTTGGGCCCATTAGTGAATAAAAGAGATTGCAACATGGGTATTGAAACCCTAAGCCATTTTGGCGATTTGTGGTGTGGCCGCAGGGCCTCTCCCTCTCCAATCTCTCTCTCTGTTGATCATCCATCCGGTCTAGCAGCCATCCGTGCTTGTAAGCGTGTGGATACCGAGGAGGAACATGTATTCATCTGTTCGTTGATCTCGACATTACAATCATTCCGCTGCAAAAGGTAATGTCCAGGTTTGTTTTATGATTCGATTACAAGAACCTAGATCTATTTAAGATTATGTGCTAGGTTGCAATCTGAGAATTGAACCATGGAAAAACTCATAATCCTTCACATTAACCTCGGGAAACCCCGATACCACTCATATTCTATACGTTCGTTCAGGTTTAACTTCCGTATTTTAACTCGTCTTAATTCCCGTATATAAGTTCATTCAATATCGTTCTTTACTTATATATATATATATATATGCATATACGGTCCTAGTCATGCAACGACTATATGAATGTGTCACGCAACGCTACTACCAACCTAGCGGCACACAATCAGGTTTAATCCGTATTAAGTCTAACATGCTTCTTTAACCCTAGCCGGTTTACCATTAATTCAGTCAATCACTCAATTCAATTCAATTCAATAATCACGGGTATGCATTCCTATCTCTACGGTTTTCCATTTATCGTCTATATGCAACTACGGTGTTTTGAGCCGACTCACAGTGATTTGACGGAACGAACGGCACGGATGCGGATACGGATTCCCGAGACCCTGAACTAAACCCGAAACTCCCGATCACACGAACATGAACCCCGAAACGTCACGAACACTCGCACACGAACCGCACACACAGACCGGCCGGAGTCAACGCGTTGACCGGCGTTGACCGGCTGTTGGCCGGAGTTGACCAAGGCTGGCCATTGACCATTGGCCATTGACCGTTGACCATTCCGGTTGACCAAGCTAAACCGGTTTACTCCTCTGAACCAACTAAACCGTCTTCAATTGAACCGGTTAGGTTAAACCGGTTTTGAGTCAACCGTTGACCGGGTTGACCGGTTAACCTAAACCGACTCAAATTAAACCAAACCATCTTCTCTCTCCTCATTCCCTCCTTCTCTCTCTTCTTTCTCTCTCTACTTTCTCTCTCTTCTTTCTCTCTCTTTTTTCTCCCTCTTCTTTCTCCGGTCTTCTTCTTCTTTCTCCTCCTTCTTCTTCTCCTCCTCCTCCGATCTTCTTCTTCTTCTTCTTCTTCTTCTTCTTCTTCTTCTTCTTCTTCTTCTTCTTCTTCTTCTTCTTCTTCTTCTTCTTCTTCTTCTTCTTCTTCTTCTTCTTCTTCTTCTTCTTCTTCTTCTTCTTCTTCTTCTTCTTCTTCTTCTTCTTCTTCTTCTTCTTCTTCTTCTTCTTCTCCTCTTCCTTCCTCTCCCTCACGCTTCTTTTCTTCCTCTCCTTCTCTCTTTATCTTCTCTTTTTTTTTGTGTTTGTTGGTGTTAGTAAAATGGGAGAGCAAAGGCCTCCTTTTATAGTTGAAACCACTTCATGGATGAGAGACACATGTCCAGACACTTTTTTTCCTCTTGCCCTCAGCCAGCCACGACATCAGCTCCAAAAACCAGCATGATTCAATGTTTCCTTGGTGAGCAAGTTTCTTTTTATTCTACATTCAATTAACCAAAACTCATTCTTTGTATCCAAAAGGAAGAGGTGGCGCCATGGGGAGGTTACACTTGTCACTAGGGGGTTAATTCTGGCCAAAGAAAATGCATCAAACCGTTTCTAGAAGCTTCTTATTCCCCATTCCTTCCGATGCCTCGGTTTGCTCGTTTTCTTGATAATTGTTTTAGAAAATACCAGACGATTCCCATAAATCTCCAAACTTCAATACACTGATTCTCCTTGCTTTTAGATGAATTTAGCAATTTGAATCATCTCATTTGGAGTTTCCTAGCTCCCGTTATGATTTTCCGAAGTTTCCTCGGTTTAGTCGGTTTTCCGACCGATACTGCGAAAAATGCGTTTCTGCTCCGTTTCTTTGAGTGTTGATCTTGTAAATGTTCTTTATGGTTTAAAAAGAGAACATTTGGCCCGTCTTGTCTTCCGTCTCGAACTTTGGCAAAATTACCATTTTGCCCTTGGGTTTGGCAAAATTACAATTTTGCCCCTGTTGACTTTTCTTCTGCCCGTTGACCATATTTTTGTGATACGGGGTATCACAGAGGGTCTACAAGCCAAAAGAGAAAGAGAAAAGTGGAGAAAAAGCAGATTTGGGTGTAAAAGTGGTCTCACAGCGGCATATGGCCGTGGCTGCCTAGTGCCGCTGCAAGGTTCCTTCAATCCACAGCGGCATAGTGCAAGCCGCTGTGGATGTCGCTGGTCAAAAACTTGTCCCGGGAGAGTTGTAAGAGTCAAAACTCACACGGTCAAAACTTGTAGAGCAAAACTTTTAGGGAACAAAAACTTTCAAGGATAACCACGAAACTAGCAAACCCGGAGGACATTTTATTGATTAGAAGTCGAAAGAATACAAAGATCATAAAAAAGTGAAGGAATTGGAAAGAAAGTACAAAAGAACTCTAAAATCGGCTAAGAGAAAACTGTTAAGTTCTTAAGTCTAAGTCTAGGGTTTTTCACTCTGCCTTTCTCGTCTGGCCTTTGGCTCCTTTTATAGCTTCAGTTCGTCGGCTTTTGAGAATATTTCCGTAGGATTCTCGGAAATCTTCCTGTTCTTATCCTTTTCCTTTTCTCGCTAAAATGTACATTTCTATCTCCGATTTTCCTTTCTCCAATATGTCTTTTTACTTATTCGTCTTTCCGCGTTTCGACTCTTTTGCCAGATGGGCCGATTGGACGTTCCAAGTCCGTTTTCGTATCAACCCACTTATTTGGCTTGGAGTTTGTCGTATGCTTGGGCCATAGTCCCTATTTCTCTCAATCTCAATCCATCGGCCCAAATCGTCTGCTCAGGAAAGTATGATGTTTCCGAAGATGGGCTACGACAAGTCATGCGTATCGACAAATGTTTGGTTACCCGTTCGAAATTCAGCTCGGAAAACCAGAAATGGTTTATGTCAGAAATCCGAGATGATTTGGCTCAAAGGTTCAGCTCGGGATTCCGGAGGGGAAACTCATGATCAAGATCGAGAGGCGATGGGTTTAGATCCGAGCTGGTTAATCCCGTAAAATCCAAGCTAGTTCATCTCGGAAAATCCAAGCTGGTTCATCTCGGAAAATCCGAGCTGGTTCATCTCGGAAAATCCGAGCTGGTTTAGCTCGGAATTCCGAGATGGTTTGGCTCGGAATTCCGAGATGGTTTGGCTTGGAACTTCGAGCTGGTTCGGCTCGGTTTTCCGAGATGGTTTATCTCGGAAATTCCGAGATGGTTCATCTCGGAAATCCGAGCTGGTTCGTCTCGGAATTTCAAGCGGTTTAGCTCGGAATTCCGAGATGGTTCAGCTTGGTTTTCCGAGATTGTTCGTCTCGGAATTACGAGCTGGTTCAGCTCGGTTTTCGGAGAAGGTTCGTCTCGAAATTCCGAGCTGGTTGAGCTCGGTTTTCCGAGATGGTTCGTCTCGGAATTCCGAGCTTGTTCAGCTCGGGTTTCCGAGATGGTTCATCTCAAAATTCCGAGATGGTTCGTCTCGGAATTCCGAGCTGGTTCAGCTCGGATTTCTGAGATGGTTCGTCTCGAAATTCCGAGCTGGTTCATCTCTGTTTTCTGAGATGGTTCATCTCGGAATTCCGAGATGGCTCAGCATTTGCTTCGTTTGGATGTTCCATCAATCCGTAGTTCCTGTCGGAAGATATGCTCATCCTATTATGACGTTTTTTGTTTTGCCGATCAGTCATTTGTTTGCATTTTCGTACAACTTTGTCATTTAAACGTGTTCTTGAACGCCTAACTCAAACACTCGTTCATTCTCGACTGCTTGATCCTCTCTTCGGCTATTGTTTTCGTCGAGGAGGTTTTTGACCTCAACAGTTAGCCCCCCAGCTCGTTATATCCGAATGCGGTGATGACGAGGTTATTTCATTTATTCGAGGCGAAAACGATTGTCCGAGAGAGTTTCATCCGTTACTATCGCTGTTGTGATAGCGGGTCGTATGAAGTATCGTCTTTTGGTCACAAACACTTCCTTCAAGCTGAGAAATTTGGTATCACACCTACTCATGGGCTGTTTTGTTATGATCTGATTGGGCATGCTTGCGACAACATGAGTGTAAAGTAATCATTTCACAATCCCATGCCTTGGTGATCTCTTTAAATATTTATTCCTCCATTTTCCACTTCTTAATTGCTCGGAGGGATTTACTCGCCCAATTGCGACTGATCTTGTTGTCCATGGTTCCGAAAGTTCCGAAATCGCTTTTTGGAAAAACTTATGAAGTTAGAATCCTACCCTCAATTCTCTCTGGAGAGATGTCTATAAATATCTTTCTTCTCTCGTTCACTTCTTCATTCACTCATTCTCTCTAGAGTTTGCAAGTTTTATCTCTCCAATCTCTCTGTAGCTTCCGATACGATGTCGTTCCAGAGTGCTCCTCTTCCGATGTCTGAGCGTGCACTTGCAAAGGCTAGGAGGAGAGCAGAGGCGGAAGAGAAAAAGCAACGGAGCGAGGGAAAAGCATCCGAGATAGCTGGAGGAGGCCAGGAATTTGTTCCCGGGTCGTCTCTCCATCAGGAGGTCCCTACGGTTCCCGAAGGATTGGGAACCGATCAAAACCCTGATGCTCATTGTCCTCCTAGGTGTCTAGTCATGGGTTTGGCGCTGCAGGAACCTCTTCCCGAGAAAAAGAAGAAAAGGGCTAAGAAAGTTGGTGCGGCCGAAGCTCCTCGGACTTTCTAAAAATCTGCTACTAGCGGCTCGAAATTCAAGGGCCCTGTTTATGATAATGTTGCTGAAGTCACGGAGTTTTGTTCTGGAGTATGGCATGCGGGGGACGTTCCGATCCGATACGAGGACATGTCGTATGGATCTTCGCTTGCCCATGCGGGCCAAGACTTCTTAAAGGTAGAAATATTTCTCTTCCGACTGACGCAACCCTTTTTTATTTTTATTTTTATTTTTTAGGCCTGGGAATCGGTGAACAAGCAGGCTGCTGAATCTGAGAGAGAAATCCGCGGAGCTCAGGAGCTGTTTCGCAAGCATCTGGCCGATAACCAGAGACTGGAGCTTTCTCTGTCGGAACTGAAAACTGCACGCGAATTGCAGGCGGCCGAGTTTGAAGTGGCGCGGCGTTCTATTGATGAGGAGAAAGCGAAGGCTCTTGCCGAGGCTGAAGCTCTCAGGTTAAAGCTTGTGGAAGAAAGCTCTTCCCGTGACGCCACTTTGAAGGATGCAGCCAAAAAGGGGAGGAAAGGAGTGTTTGGCAAATTTTCATCCCGTTTCAAGAAACTTCGTGATATTTTCGCCAAGCTCCCTTCTGCCAAGAAGAAACACCGTCTTTTCGTGGAAACGAGCAGCAATCTCGAGATGATCGCCGCGTTGAAGGCGCAGGACCCTCCGGCGTTCGAGGCCGAGGAGGAGCAGCTTGAGGTTACGAAAGCGGCACTTCTTGCGGATAATGTTCCTGAGTATGACCAATTGATGGCCGAGGCAGGGAAATGCTTTAACCTTTCTCCTTTCTCTGGTGATTCCGGAGAACCGATTCAGTGGGATTCTTCTTTTGCTGATGATGCGGAGTCTACCGGTGTCTTCAATGCTTATGGCTCTTATCTTTAAAAATCGTGTTTGTTTGTGTTATCGCTTCAGTTTGTTGTTCCCGGAATGGTTGGTCATCCCGTCTTGTGATCCTTTGGACCCTTTGAAATAAACTGCTTTTGTTTCTAGTTTTCGAGTTTATTCTCGGGCTTGTTGAGTTTGGTTTGAGTCGGTTATTTAGCAGGATGGTACGCTCTTTGCATTGTCGTGTTCGGTAAGTCTGGGAGCTTTTCGTAGGGTTTTGAGATTGAAAGGACGATCAATCATGTTGGGAATGTCCTGAAATCACACTTGTAATCACTCTATAGATAGTTGTGTTGTCGAGATTAGACATTCATACAATACTAGATGGTCATAATGTTTTGCTAGAAACCACTTGTGATATGTGAGTTGTGAACTCATTACTAGTATTATATGATCCTACAGGGTCACACACCTAAGCAAACTGGATGTACTTCATGTGGGAATGATCACTAATGTAATGATCAAATGTGTATTTGATACACATTAATAGACGTGTTTTGAGGGTGTGTCGATCGACACAAGTGTTGTGTCGATCGATGCAAGGCGCAGATCGAAACAATGTTTCGATGTGATGACTTAATTAATCTCGGTTCGGTCCGGTGATTAATTAGGTTTTCCCAGGTCTATGTATATATGATATAGCACGACCTGGAGCAGAAGTTTTAGCCTAATCGCAGCCACCTCTCAGAAACACAGGAATCCCAAAGATATCCGATCTCCCGGCACTAGCATCCCGGCGGATTCTAGTTTGTGTGCGTGTGGATACAAGTAGAGGCGCAGCACTTGAGGCGCTCGTGAATCTCGAATACCTAATCATCTTCCGCTGCAAATTATCCAGGTATATTCGAGATCTGAGAATGTAGATTCAACTCTAAGCATGAATCCTAGATCCTAGGCTTGGAATTTATACCTAGGGTTGACTAATATGATTAGAAACAGCCTAGAAATTCCTTCAGTGGTATCAGAGCCTAAGGATTCTAGTTGAATCGCACTCTGAGTATCGCCCTGCGTCGATCGTTGCTTTCGGCATGCAACGATCGACACAACCAGAAAATCGCATTGTGTCGATCGTTGCAAAGTGTTGCATCGATCGACACAGCCCGAAAATCGCATTGTGTCAATCGACACAAAGTGTTGCATCGATCGACACAAAGCGACACGACTGGTTCAATTGGATTGAATTGGTCATTGCGATTGGTTGAGCTGGTTAGACCGGTTGATTGTGATTGGTTTGATTTGGTTGGTGACGATCGATGCTAATGTAGCATCGATCGATGCTGACCGGTTATCAAAGCCGGTTCAATTGGATTGGACCGGTTATCGCAATTGGCTTAAACCATTTTGACGGGTTAATGTTGGTTTGATTGAATTGGGTTGATGTCGATCGACGCAAGTGTTGTGTCGATCGATGCTAACCGGTTGTCAAAGTCGGTTCAATTGGATTGATCGGTTATCGCAAATTGGTTCTGGTATGTTGCATCGATCGATGCTAGTGTAGTGTCGATCGACAAAGAATTAAATTGTTCGGTTATTGAACCTGCAATTACAGAACCAAACCAGAATTAAACCCACTTCTTAGAATTATTAAATCCTAATTAGATTAGTTGTCTTATAAGTTCTAAACCTTATTGGATGCATATATGATATGCGTTAGACCAAAAGTTCCGTTCCTCAACTAAATATCAAGTATGTCTAGATGTCTTTCCAATCTTGTCAACTGTCAAGACTTGTTTCATTGTGCGATAGACTTGCAGTGCAAGATGTCCACAATTACATAAATAAGACAGGAGGTAATCATGTTGATGGACTTGCAGTGCAAGACGTCAACAATTACATGACTTAAAAGATTGGTTTACTTGACTGAGCCATCAAAATTGTTTTGGGCCCAGAGACATCAGGTGGATTGGACATGAGATGTCAATCCACAACCAAGAGTTATATTGGATATAACTAGCAAAGTTGTTGCTTACCTAGATAGCTAAAATTTGGGCGATAGCCAGTGGCTCACTCAAGTTTAGTGAAGTATGGGTCTTGGATCATTATATTCATTTGAGGAAACATTGTTTGAATATAATGCGAGTTTTCTTAATAGTTAAGATTTCTCATTTCTTGAACATCATAACTAAATCTCCCTTTTTTCCAGCTTTGTCTAGCGCAAACCATCATAACAATTTCTCCCTACGATCCGTCCTTGAGAAGGACAAGTTAAATGGATCCAAGTTTCTTGAATGGTATCGGAACTTGAGAATTGTTCTCAAACAGGAGAAAAAGGACTATGTCCTTGAGAAAAATCTCCCTAAGAAGTACCGAGCCAATGCATGGCACTCAGAAAAGGATGCTTGGGATAAGTGATATATCATGGGTTTTACCGGTTTTATGCCATGATATAAGTGTGTTTTAGTGTCTTTTGGTGTTGTTTTAGAGTCTATTTCAGGTTTTATCAGGTTTGGAGCAGAATTGGAGATGTTGGAGCATTTTGGAGCTTTTTGGAGTGTTTGGCGGAGAGAGTTGAGCTCACTGTCCGACATTTGAGGATTGCAACGATCGACACCAAATTGGTGTCGATCGTTGCACAAGCGAGATGGGCCAAACTCGGCGGTTTAATGAAGAATGAAGATATTACACTTTGGCCCAGAATTTCCTGATATTTACAAAGAAGCCCCAGGCCGAGATTATACCTATATAATTAAGATTTTGGTGTTTTATTTACATACGCTTTCATACTTAGAGCTAAGGGATTTTTAGAGCTTTTGGGGCTGATCTGATCCTGTACTTCACTTATTTTGGAGAAGATTTCAAACCCCTTTATCTATTTAATTTCTTATATGCAATCTATTTATTCTATGATTTGTGTTTCATTAATCATGTCTGAGTAGATTCATAGTTAGGTTTAGGGATTCTCACTAGGGATTTCATGACTTGCTAGATTTAATTAATTCAGTTAAGGATTCATATCAATAGATGTTCTTCAATCTAAATTGTGTTTAATGCTAGTTCTAACCTGATCACTTAGAATCTAGATCATAGGTCGCTAGGTTGACACGAAAGTGTGATTTAGAACCTGAACTATTTAGATTGAGCAATTGAATTACTCGCAAAGAAATTTGGTTTAGTTTAATTGTGAACATATCGAACCTGATCATTAAAGCTGGTTTAATCTGTTAGGAATTACAAAGACATTTGGATTTCTGCAATTAGGCTTAGAGAATTTTCACAGCGAAAGTTGGTTAATTCTATATCTGTGCTTTGAGTTCTAGAACTGTGTTTAATTAGATCCTGACTGAATATTAATCTGCTTGTCTGATTTCCTGAGAACTCCCTAGACTTAGCGCTTTAGTTTATTGCTTTTACAAACCACACCTGCTACTTGATTTACTTTTCTGCTCTGCTTTTTGTTTCATCACATTTGCTTTTCACCTAGTTTAAACTTGACCTTCTTATCTATCGTAGCTCAGAGTCCACGTGGATTCGATACCCTATAATACTACAACTACATCACTGTGCACTTGCAGTTGGGAAATAGGGAATAAAACTGAACCTATCAAGTTTTTGGCGCCGTTGCCGGGGACTCTTTGAGTTCGCCGATAGATTCAGTACTAGAATTTAGACTAAACATTTTTTTTTTACTTTTCTTGTTTACTCACGTTCTTGTTTCTTTGGTGTTGCAGGAATCGCCTTGCATCGATCGACACACCCTTGTGTCGATCGTCACATCTTCGAGCCTGCATCGATCGTCGCTTCTCTTGCATCGATCGACACAGGGCAAAAACAGTGATACCGAGATCTTGTGCATTTAACAGGTTTCACTCCATGGAGCCTGTGATTCTGATTCGCGGTGAGAACGGCATCTTACGAGACCAAGAGGGTCATATATGCAACGCAAGAGGTCAGAAACTAGATGGGGAAGGAAACCCCATCATGCCAGATTATTATGCATTGGTTGGGCAGATAGCTGAGATGAGAGATAAGATAGATAACATCCACGACGTCCTACTTAGGAAGAGACAATTCCGAGCTAATGCAGAAACTGAAGAGTTTGCATAGGTAAATTATATGGCTGGAGCTGATAGACAGACATTTGGAAACCAGCAGAGACAAGGTTCTAGGTATGCTCCGAGATCGAGAGATTATGGTTATTCATCTCACCTAGCACCTCCTGCGCCTGCACATAAGAGCAGATTGGAAGTCATGATGGAGCAGTCTCTTGCGAGACAACATACCACAGCATCTTTCAACTCGAAGCTTGAGACCTTGTACAATGATTTGAATGAGAAATTTGAGTCCTTGAACACTCATATGAGGTTGCTGGATACACAAGTGGATCAGATTTCGAGTTCTGCCAAAAAGAAGGATGCTCAGGAAGCTCATGTCAACGACATTCCAATTCAGGTTGACCGTAGGCTGGACCAGGGATCATATCTTGCAGTCAAGGCTATGGAAATTGTGGAAAACAGAGAAGAATCTGAGATTGAATTCCCTGAGTTTGAGAGCTTCGACGGACCAGACTCAACAGAGATTGACATTGATCTTTTGGCTTGGATAGTTCAGACTGATAATGGACCAAGTAAAGAGGAGAAATTTGAGTTTATGACTGCTGAATTCGACCAGGAAGCTAAGAAACCCGAGACTGAAGTTGAAAATCGAGCTGAAATACCTGTATCGATCGTTTCACCATGTGCGTCGATCGTTGCTCACCGTAAAGAACCAGTCTCACTTATTTCTCGTGGAGTTGTTAAGGAAAGGATCTACAAACCCACTATACCATTCCCGAAAGTTCCTATAAGGTCTAAACATAAGAGAGATGTAGTCGAGTGCATGGTAGTGGTGGATAAGGAGATGGTGGTTCCTCAGGAATCCACTCTAACATCTCCAGAACCTAAAACTGCTCATAAGCAGAAAGCTCTGAATATCAAGCATCTACCAAACCAAAGGTATGCACCTTCTAAACTCAAACCTCCTGACTCCAATACTATGAATGCAGGAAAATGCTCTACGCCACCCAAGTGTCAATCCCGCCCTGTATTCCCACTTACGTTCCTTGGACGATCTCATTCTGCTACTGCGTACACACCGCCATGGATGATAAGGCATTCACAGAGACATTCAAAATCTCTGTTGAAACCCCCATGAGTCTGACCTTTTTCCAAAAGGTCAAGCTAATGACTTTAAACAAGCGCTGAGTGGGAGGCAACCCACTATTAGGTTCTAGTATTTCTATTTCTTATTTTTGGTGTTTTTCTTAGGATTTCACGTTTTTATTTGTTTTTGCTAAGTTTTAGATACAGAACACGAGTCTGGAGATGTGTGACGATCGTTGCTATATTTGCAACGGTCGTTGCAGGGAGAAAAATGACGAAGAGATGGGATCGCCTTGTGACGATCGTTGCGGTCCTGTGCAACGGTCGTTGCAATCAGTTTAAATTGCAAAAATTAAGGTACGTTAAGCTAAACCAGAATCGACCCGGTTAACTAGTAACGCTCGTTACTTATCAGCAACGATCGTTGCACCCACGATCGAGGTAAGTACCTTAAACCCTTCTCTCTTCTCTTCTTGCTCATTTCGCCGACCGTACACACGAAAACCTCCTCACCTAAATCTCTCAAATCTTCATCGTTTTTGTTGATTCCAAGTGCTATTCTCCTTGTTTTTACACGATTTATCTATATCTCTAACCTATTCGAAGCGAATCCAAGGTAATGTGCCTCAATTTCGTCATTTTCGGATTTGATTTTAGGGTTTTAGGATTAGAGAATTTTGGGTTGAAAATGATGATTGCATGCTATTATAACCTTGATTTAGGGTGATTAGTGATGGATTATTGCTGTTTGTGAGATTTTGGGTTGATTTTGGCACGATTTGAATCGTCGCTTTGCGAATGTAAAATCGCCTTGCAACGATCGTCGCCACTCGTGCAACGATCGTTGCTCTGCGATTTCACAAAGAAATTGCCGAGACTAATATTGGTTGAATTTTGTTTTGCAGATGCCTCCTCGACAAGCCCGCAAACGTAGAGCCACCGCAGCAACCGCTACACGTCAGTACATTCCACCAGTTGAGTGGTTACACCGAGACTCAGATCCACCTGAGGACTATCAGAGAGATTATGCAGCCATACAACCACCATGGCCTAGAGCAGATCAGCTTCTGATTCTGACTGAGCATGTCTGGGGCATGGAGATTGATCAGTTGCTCAATTCCGACGATTTCACAGAGAGACCATTGCATGAGTATTGGGATGAGTATGACACGTTGTTATACAATGGTTGGTGTAGCATGACGCTTAAGCCAACCAGGTTTGCAGACTACTCGACTTGCAGGAGTCTTGGCATTGATGAGCAGGTTCTTGCACTGTGCAAAGGCATTGGTCTGGGGACAATGCCTATGCAACCTTATGACCTGTACCCGGAGTTGGTTGGGCAGCTGCTTGCCACTTGTAGGGTGATCTACCCTGACCCAGAGAGCAGGAAGGCTTCAGGAGGTGTCTTTACCTTCATGTGCTTAGGAGCCAGATATCGAGTTCCCCTTCTTGATATCTGCAGGATCTATGGGTTCAGCACTGAGCCGACACGCATTGATATGTCCCTTCCGTGGGAACCATCAGAGGCTCAACAGTTCTGGGATCACATTGGTAACGGGCGGTACAACTCACGGACTTCACCAGTGATTCAGGTTCGGCATCCGGTCCTTAGGTACGTCTTGCGCATCTTGGGATATACTCTGTTGTGCAAATTTGAAGCCAACAAGGTGCGTAAGACCGAGATGGAGATACTGTTTATTGGGCTGAGGGAGCAGTTCATGGGTACTGATCTGAGAAACCCCGCTAGAGGACTCAACCTGGGAGCTGTCTTTGCTCATCATCTATGCGACCTGCAGAAGAAGCCATTTGATGGCGTGGGCACGGAGACAGTAGGGAGTCTGCTTACTCCCATTTTCAGGATTGTGGGATTCCCTTAGAGGGTACAGAGTGCGATGATGACAGGGAGTTCCTCGATTTCAGTCACCTGCAGAGCGCTACATGGCTCAAGGAGGGACGTGTATGAGTTTATTATGACCCTGCCACTGAGAGGGGCGGAGTGGATCTTCCTGCTGCTGGTTTGACACAGATAGATACGCTGGATGCCTTGAGATTTCAGCCTCCTGTTAGAGCTCAGCGCACAGTCCCTTCTATGGCTCATCCGTTGGGAGAGCCTTCTACACGAGCTTCTACTTCCTCTGCACCTGCACCTGCTTCCCCTGTTGATGACATTGGCCCTTTTCCTGTCCCTTCAGTTCCTCTTGGTGAGATGTCTGAGGCTGAGTGGAGAGAGCGCCATGATGGGATACTGAAGACAATTTGGGAGTGGATGCGTGGCTGCACTTGCAGGAGACAGCCACAGGTTCATCAGCCCGCCCCTGCCAGTCGACATCGACAGCGTTCTCCTGCGGCCGCTAGCGACACCGAGCACTATGGTGGGATAGATGATGAGAGCGAGTGAGCGTAGTCCCCATTTTCAGACATTCGGTTATGTATTCTCTTGTTTTTATTTTCCCTTTACATTTTCTTTTGATTTTCTTAGGATGTTTATGTTTGGATGATGTGTTTGTTTGAGGATTATCAGTTGCCTTGATTTTGCCTGTTTTCAGTGTTTTTCAGCTTGCAGGTTCGAAAATTTGGATTTTCTCACGGACTAACCTGCTAACTTGCTGACTGATCCGAAATTCGCAGTGCGTCGATCGTCACAACACGATGTAATCGCGTTGCAGCGATCGTTGCGGTCCTGAGCAACGATCGACACACGACGAAAAATCGCCTAGCAACGGTCGTTACATTAATGTAACGATCGATGCAAAGTGCGACAGAGGTAAAAATCAGACAGAACTCAGCACTTCCATAACATTTTTCTTTCTTTTACCAACCCTTAGCTTAACACTACTGGGGACAGTGTGTTTCAAGTGTGGGGGAGGTAGTACTGACTATTATCTTTCTGTTTTCTTGAGAGTCAGTCCTGTTTTTCAAAAAAAATTGTTTTATTGAGTCAAAATTGTTTAAGTAAGAAACAGTGAATTTTTGAGAAGTTTTAATAGCACTTGCAGGAACTTAAGTGACCATTGGGATGAAGTTGCAGGTTCTATCTATGACTATTAGAAAACCCAACACGGATCAGCCTACTGAGAACACCCACATCACTTCAGGTATCAGAGGATCCTTTTACTGACTTCACCTTAATATTGACTTAATTTTCTCACCTAAGGGCTTGGAATACCTTGAGTCGGATTCCTTTGTTAGTTCTGACACAGCCTGCAAACCTGTCCTATTTGGTTCCCTTCTCCCCTTCCATAAAGTAAAACAAAAAGATAATAAACTGAGGATGAGTTAGTAAATCCGAAGTGGTCATGGGAGTAGTAGCAAACACTATTACCTCCTATGCATCATGGAATGTGTCCAAAGTACACCCCTTAACGGGAAGAACACTGATAAAAAAAAATGATACCCAGTGGGGAAAAATCAGTTGTTAAGGAAGGGAAAAGAGAAGAAAGGGACCAAAGAAAGATAGTATGGTGGTCTAGAGCTGACAAGGTAAGAGTCCATGTGCCCTTTGATCGATACTCCTTAGGTGAGACCGCACTTAAATACTTGCAGAAGTCAGTAGGGTGAATTTGAATGCGTGAATGTGATTGTGGAGTTTACTTAGGACAGTTGCTAAGTGTGGGGGAAGTACATATTGGTCTTGATGTCTTGCAGTTGATTCTTTCAGTGGATTACTAAGGGGAATCTGAGTGTTATTACTTCTAGGATGAAAAGAGTTTCTGAAGGTTTTCAAACTTCTTCACCATGTTTTAGTTCTCTGTTTTGCTTGAGGGCAAGCAAAGGCTAAGTGTGGAGGGTTGATATCTTATGGTTTTTACAGGTTTTATGCCATGATATAAGTGTGTTTTAGTGTCTTTTGGTGTTGTTTTAGAGTCTATTTCAGGTATTATCAGGTTTGGAGCAGAATTGGAGATGTTGGAGCATTTTGGAGCTTTTTGGAGTGTTTGGCCGAGAGAGTTGAGCTCACTGTCCGACATTTGAGGATTGCATCGATCGACACACCTTTGGTGTCGATCGTTGCACAAGTGAGATGGGCCAAACTCGGCGGTTTAATGAAGAATGAAGATATTACACTTTGGCCCAGAATTTCCTGATATTTACAAAGAAGCCCCAGGCCGAGATTATACCTATATATGTAAGATTTTGGTGTTTTATTTACATACGCTTTCATACTTAGAGCTAAGGGATTTTTAGAGATTTTGGGGCTGATCTGATCCTGTACTTCACTTATTTTGGAGAAGATTTCGAACCCCTTTATTTATTTAATTTCTTATATGCAATCTATTTATTCTATGATTTGTTTTTCATTAATCATGTCTGAGTAGATTCATAGTTAGGTTTAGGGATTCTCACTAGGGATTTCATGACTTGCTAGATTTAATTAATTCAGTTAAGGATTCATATCAATAGATGTTCTTCAATCTAAATTGTGTTTAATGCTAGTTCTAACCTGATCACTTAGAATCTAGATCATAGGTTGCTAGGTTGACAAGAAAGTGTGATTTAGAACCTGAACTATTTAGATTGAGCAATTGAATTACTCGCAAAGAAATTTGGTTTAGTTTAATTGTGAACATATCGAACCTGATCATTAAAGCTGGTTTAATCTGTTAGGAATTACAAAGACATTTGGATTTCTGCAATTAGGCTTAGAGAATTTTCACAGCGAAAGTTGGTTAATTCTATATCTGTGCTTTGAGTTCTAGAACTGTGTTTAATTAGATCCTGACTGAATATTAATCTGCTTGTCTGATTTCCTGAGAACTCCCTAGACTTAGCGCTTTAGTTTATTGCTTTTACAAACCACACCTGCTGCTTGATTTACTTTTCTGCTCTGCATTTAGTTTCATCACATTTGCTTTTCATCTAGTTTAAACTTGACCTTCTTATCTATCGTAGCTTAGAGTCCTCATGGATTTGATAACCTATAATACTACAACTACATCACTGTGCACTTGCAGTTAGGAAATAGGGAATAAAACTGAACCTATCAATAAGCATTCTAATGATGTGGTCGATGTGTGTTGTCTCATGTTGGCTACCATGAACTCGGATTTGCAGAAGAAATTCGAGAACGTGGAGTCGCCAATAGAAATGATCACTAACCTGAAAAGTATGTTTCAGGATCAGGCACGAACTCAGAGATACCAGATGGTTAAGTCTCTAATTGAGTGCAAGCTACCAAAGGACGGACCAGTTAGTCCTCATGTCATTAAGATGATGGGTTATATTGATAACCTGGGGAAACTGGATTGTCCCATTAGCCAAGAGTTGGCTACTGACATCATTCTGCAGTCACTGCCGTCAAGCTATGATCATTTTGTAATGAACTACAATATGAATAACTTTACAAAGACTTTGACTGAGTTGCATGGGATGCTCAAGACTGTTGAACCTAACATTAAGAAGGACACCCCAAATGTCCTTATGGTACAAAAGGGTAAAAAGTGTAAGAAACTTGGTAAGAACAAAGGTGACGGCAAGATGAGCTCGATTGTGAATCCAAGCGAATCTGGCCATGCTCCTAAGGTTAAACCTGGTCCTTCTGAAGATGTTAAGTGCCATTATTGTAATGGTTATGGGCATTTGAAGAGAAACTGCAATAAATTCCTGGAAGATTATGAGAAGCTGAAGAAGACGTACGAGACTTCTTCTTCAGGTATTTATGTTATAGAAGTAAATGTTACTTCTTATGGTTCTACTTATTGGGTATTGGATACCAGCTGTGGTACTCATATTTTGTGAAAATATGCAGGGCCCAAGCAAAGGTAGGATTTGGAGAAAGGACGAGTGGACCTGCGCATGGAAAATGGAGCAAGAGTTGCTGCATTAGCCGTAGGAACATTTCATTTGTTTTGCCTTCTGGCTTGGTTTTGAACTTAAGAACTGCTACTATGTACCTGCTATAAGCAGAAATACTATTTCTATTCCTTGTTTAGATATAGAAGGATATCAGTTTTCAAATTAAGAATAAGTGTTATTCATTTAATTACAATGATATATTTTATGGTAGCAGTCCATTAGAGAACGGATTCTATGTTCTAAAACAAAACGTGCCTATCTATAACATTAGTACCAAGAGATTCAAGTCAAATGATACGAATCAAACTCTTTCTCTGGCATTGTCGTTTGAGCCATATAAATGAGAAACAGATTCAGAGGCTCCATAGTGATGGGCTTTTGGGCTCATTTGATTATGAATCATGTGAGAAATGCGAATCTTGTTTATTGGGTAAAATGACGAAGGGCCCTTTCAACAAAAGGTAGTGTCGATCGACACAAAAGGTGCAACGATCGACACAGGTCGCGAACGAACAAAATGAAAGGGCCAGAGACTTATTGGGCTTTAAACATACGGATGTGTATGGCCCGATGAGCAAAAGTGCTAGAGGAAAATTTCAGTACTTCATTACCTTTACTGATATTTTCAGTAGGTATGGTTATGACTATTTAATCAGACATAAATCGGAATCTTTTGAAAAGTTCAAAGAGTTCCAGAATGAAGTACATAATCAACTTGGCAAAAGTATTAAAACTCTACGATAAGATCGTGGAGGTGGATACTTAAGCTAAGAATTCAATGATCATCCGAGAGATTGTGGAATTGTTTCACAACTCACTCCTCCTGAATCGGACTTTATTAGATATGGTTTGATCAATAATGAGTCACTCAGATCTTCCAATATCCTTCTAGGAATACGCTCTAGAAACGTCTGCGTTTACATTAAATAGGGTTCCATCAAAATCAGTTACAAAGACACCACATGAGATGTGGGCTGGAATTGTTCCTAATTTGTCTTTCATGAAGATTTGGGGTTGTGAGGCTTACATTAAACGTTTAATCTCTGATAAGCTCACACCCAAATCCGATAAGTGCTACTTCGTTGGTTATTTTAACGAGACCAAGGCATGTTACTTTTACAACCGGTCCGAGAACAAATTGTTTGTTGCTCGGAACTATGTTTTCTTGAGAAAGAATTTCTTTCCAAGAAGAACAGTGGGAGTAAAAGTACAACTCGAAGAAATTCGAGAATCACAGGAGACTGCTAAACATGGTGAGGAAGAACAACAGTTGGATCTACAAAGAGTTGTAGAACATGCACTTGTAGTGCCTGAAGTTTGCAAAGGATCTGGCGAGTTTCTGAGGAAGTGTCGATCGACACAAAGGTGTATCGATCGACACAGATCGCGAACCAAAATATTGACTTTGGTTTATGACTTAATTAATTGGGGTTTAAATCTTGGTTAATTAGGTCGTGGTAAAAGTCTATATATGAGATATGTGCGCGACTTTTACACAAAATTAAAGCTCGCAGATCCGAAAGGATCCGTCACGAACCCGAGAAATGTAGATTTCTCGTAACCAATTGCCATGATATGTTGATCATTGAAAGTGACGAGCCTGCTAATTTTGAAGAAGCAATAATGGGCTTGACTCCGAAAAATGGCTGAAAGCCGCTGAATCCGAAATGGGATCCATGTCACGGAACCAAGTATGACTTGGGTCGATTTACCCGATAGTGTAAAAGCCATTGAGAGTAAATGGATTTTCAAGAAGAAAAGTTGAAGTGGATGGTAATATTCAGATATACAAAACTAGGTTGGTGGCAAAAGGTTTCAACCAAATTCATGGTATTGACTATGAAGAAACCTATTCCCCAGACACTATGCTTGAGTCCATTCGGATTCTCCTAGCAACCGTCGGTCATTATGATTATGAGATCTGGTAGGTGGATATGAAAACAGTTTTCCTTGATGGAATTCTGGAAAAGGATGTGTACATGACACAATCGGAATGTTTTCATTGATCCTAATGCTGCTAGGAAGGTATGTAAGCTTCATCTATCCATTTATGGATTGAAGCAAGCATCTCGGAGTTGGAATCTTCGTTTTGATGAAGCAGTCAAAAGGTTTGACTTCATCAGGAACGAAGAGGAACCGTGTGTTTACAAGATGACTAGTGGGAGCGTAATTTTATTTCTAGCATTGTATGTTGATAACTTACTGCTTCTCGGAAATGAAGTTCCACTGTTTCAGTCTGTTAAGACTTGAATCGAAAGTTGTTTTTTCGATGAAAAATATGGGAGAAGCCGTATACATTCTTGGAATAAGAATCTATAAAGATAGATTGGACAAGCTAATTGGATTGTGTCAAGATACTTATATTGATAAGGTCTTGCACAGGACCAGTATGCATGATTCCAAGAAGGGCTTCATGCCAATGACTCTTGGCATTACTCTTAGCAAGACGCAATGTCCTTCGACACACGCTGAGCGAGAGCGAATGAGGGTCAAACTACTGCTAAAGGCATTAGATGTCTTAAGATGTGATCTTTATTTTAGTGGGAGTTGTTGTTGTTGATTTTAGTTATGATATGATGTTCATGTAAACATAATTTGATTATGTTAATGAAATCTGATTTTAGTGCTATTGCTCTTATCTTTAAAAATCGTGTTTGTTTGTTGTTCCCGGAATGGTTGGTCATCCCGTCTTGTGATCCTTTGGACCCTTTGAAATAAACTGCTTTTGTTTCTAGTTTCCGAGTTTATTCTCGGGCTTGTTGAGTTTGGTTTGAGTCGGTCATTTAGCAGGATGGTACGCTCTTTGCATTGTCGTGTTCGGTAAGTCTGGGAGCTTTTCGTAGGGTTTTGAGATTGAAAGGACGATCAATCATGTTGGGAATGTCCTGAAATCACACTTGTAATCACTCTAGAGATAGTTGTGTTGTCGAGATTAGACATTCATACAATACTAGATGATCATAATGTTTTGCTAGAAACCACTTGTGATATGTGAGTTGTGAACTCATTACTAGTATTATATGATCCTACAGGGTCACACACCTAAGTAAACTGGATGTACTTCATGTGGGAATGATCATTAATGTAATGATCAAATGTGTATTTGATACACATTAATAGACGTGTTTTGAGGATGTGTCGATCGACACAAGTGTTGTGTCGATCGATGCAAGGCGCAGATCGAAACAATGTTTTGATTTAATGACTTAATTAATCTCGGTTCGTTTCGATTTAATGACTTAATTAATCTCGGTTCAGTCCAGTGATTAATTAGGTTTTCCCAGGTCTATATTTATATATGATATAGCACGACCTGGAGCAGAAGTTTTAGCCTAATCGCAGCCACCTCTCAGAAACACAGGAATCCCAAAGAGATCCGATCTCCTGTTACTAGCATCCCGGCGGATTCCAGTTTGTGTGCGTGTGGATACCAGTAGAGGCGCAGCACTTGAGGTGGTCGTGATTCTCGAATATCTAATCATCTTCCGCTGCAAATCATCCAGGTATATTCGAGATCTGAGAATGTAGATTCAACTCTAAGCATGAATCCTAGATCCTAGGCTTGGAATTTATACCTAGGGTTGACTAATATGATTAGAAACAGCCTAGAAATTCCTTCAAATCATTTTCCCTTTGCAGACTTATGATAACCGGACCAGTGTGTTCGGAGAATTCTTACTGGGTTTTGCAATTGTGTTTGAGAAAAGCGTCATTTTCTCGTGGATTTTCAATGATCAGACCAGTGTTTTTGGAAACGTTTTGCTGGGTTTCAAGCCCAAAACGTTTTTTTCCCTTTTGGGTTCGTAACGAATGATTTAGACCAGTGTGCTTGGAAGCATCTTACTGGGTTTCGATGAGTTTCTTACGGTTTGACGTTAGTACTAGTGCGGGATTCTACCGTCTTACGCTCCCAAGTCAATCGTGTATTTAGTAATGACGTTGTCGAGACCAGCGTATCGTATTTTGCTGGGTTTGGATTTTCGATTCTGAGTTTCCGCGAGGCTTTCGTCTTGCGTTTTTCTCTTTTCGAAAATAAATCGGTACCCGCAGGACCACCTTTCAAAGATACCAGACCAAGATATACATGGAGAAAGCATCATTTTACCAGCGTGCTGAGTAGCGTCATGCTGGATTTTACTTTTCGGTGGGTTTATTATCGTCTCTAGTACTAGTGCGGCGGATTTAAAGACCTGTCAACAACCCGTATTCGGGATTTTACGCGACCTCTGGACTTATGTTCCCTTTGCCGATAATAAACATACATGGCGCGCTTTTATCCATTGTTGGATGTAATAGAGCCTCAATTCACATTGGATGTGTTGGCTTATATCCGCGAAGGATGTACGAGTTCGTCCGTTGCGGCCGTCAACGGACGAGATAAATTATTCCTAACTAATATGCATGCGATAAAATTGTAGTCTGGTTCTAATTTCGTATCCTAATTTCTATCCAAAAGTAATTTAAACGAAAACGAAAGAAAGATTTATTTTGTTACATGGCGAAAGCGAAAGGAGTTATTCTCGAACTGGCCCTGCTCAGTCTGATCAATTTCAGCTCGGATTTCTGGGTCGGAAGAATTCGGGTCCGACATGTTTCAGCTCGGATTTCCGAGCTGGTTGGGGTCGGATCCAAGCTGTTTCAGTCTGATCAACTTCAGCTCGGATTTCTGAGTCGGAAGAATTCGGGTCCGACATGTTTCAGCTCGGATTTCGGAGCTGGTTGGGGTCGGATCCGAGCTGTTTCAGCTCGTATTTCCGAGCTGGTTGGGCTCAGATCCGAGCCGTTTCAGCTCGGATTCCAGAAGTGGTTTCTTCAAGTTTTCAGGCAACTTCTGGGAATCGTTTTAAAACTTTGCGAGGTCCGATATGGAAGTATATGTATATACGGACCCACTCCCCCCTTTTTTAGAGGGGGACAGCTGAACCGATCAAGAAACTCGGCTGCCTACGTACCCCTTGCGGGGATCAAGCCGTCCCGTAGTTCAAATTGCGTGTAGAATTGGCTTAATGATAGTACTTCTTCAGATGCATCGCGTTCCTGCTTCTGGGAACCTTGACATCGTCCATGTTTGTTAATTCGTACGCTCCTGCTCGGACAACTTTCGTGATCTTGTAAGTTCCCTCCCAGTTGGCTCCTAGTTTGCCTGCATTTCGTTCGGCAGTGTTTTAGAAAACCTTCCGTAGGACCAGGTCTCCTTCGTTGAATCTCCTACTACGTACTTTCTAGTTGTAGTATCTTGCGGCTGCCTGCTGATAATTTTGGATTCGGATTAACGCTCGGTCTCGTCTCTTGTCAATTAAATCTAGCTCGTCTAGGAGCATCGAATGGTTTAAACCTTCCTGCCGAGGAAGTAGCTCGCGACGTATCCCTGGGATTTGAACTTTGGCTGGGATTACACATTCTGATCCGTAAACCAGTGCGAATGGTTTTTCGCCCATTGCTCGTCTAGGAGTTGTTCGGTGTGACCATAGGACTCCTTCTAACTCATCCGCACATCGTCCCTTCTTTTCGCTGAGTCGCTTTTTTCAAACCGTCGAGAACTGTCTTGTTGGCGGCTTCCGCTTGTCCATTCCCTTGGGGGTACCGCGGCGTTGATTTCTGTAATCGTATCTTCCACTTTTCGCAAAAAGCTTCAAAACGTGTCGAGATAAACTGTGAACCGTTGTCTGTGACGATCTCGTATGGTACCCCATGCCGGCATATGATATTCTTCCAGACGAAGTTCTCAACTTGGGTGTCTTTAATACTAGCATACGACTCGGCTTCGATCCAGTTTGAGAAATAGTCTGTCAGGACGAGGAGAAATTGATTCTGTTTAGATTGGTGGAGATGTCCTACGATGTCCATCGACCATCGCATGAACGGGTATGGTGCTGAAATAGAAGACAACATCTCGACCGGTTGGCGGATGGTTGGAGCGTGTCTCTCACATTTTTCACACTTCTGAGAAAATCTTTCGCAGTCTTTCACAATCGTTGGCCAGAAATAGCCATGGCGCTTGATCTTTATTGCTAGCGCTCTTCCTCCGGAGTGATTTCCACACGAACCGCCGTGGACTTCTTCCATAACTCGTCTTGCATCATCGCCTTCGATGCATGACATCAGGGGGCCGGACAACCTCCACTTGTATATTTTCCCATCCATCAGGACATAGCGAGCAGCCTGCACTTTGGTTTTTCGTGCTTCCCACTTATCTTCAGGGAGCTCGCCGTTCGTGATGTATGAACAGATCGTTTCTATCCACTTCTTGTCGCATCCATATTCTCCGTCGGCTTGTATCCTTGCTTCGGCATCATCTTCCATCGGCGGTAAGTTTTCGTCTTCTTCTTCTGGTGGATAAGCCAGATTGATCGCCGCGGAATTTTCAATGCTCGGGTTCTCGATAAATTCCACTGGACTGATCCGTTTCAATCTTGGCTCGGATGTTGAAGGCAGTGCTGCCAGTGCGTCAGCAGGTGCATTTTCTCCTCGAGGGATCCGTTTCAGTTTGAAGTTCTTGAGTGGCTTCACTAGATCCTAGACGATCGTCAGATACGCTTCCATTCTTTCGTCCCTTGTTTCGTATTCTCCGCTGTACTGACTCGCGACTAGCTGTGAATCACAGAATGCTTGTATGTTCTGGATTTTCAATGCGTGGACTAGTCTAAGCCCAGCTATCAGGGCTTCGTACTCTGCTTCATTGTTCGAAGCATTGAAAGTTAAGCGGAAAGACTGTTCTAGAATCTCTCCGGTTGGCGAGGTCAGTCGGATGCCTACTCCGTAACCTTGCTTTGATGAGGAGCCGTCGACGTGGAGCAGCCAGTCCGCGTCCTCTGCTAGCCCCTCCGTTCCTTCTTGTGGTAGTTCGACGAGAAAATCTGCCAGTACTTGCGATTTTGCGCATGTCCTGGATCGATACTCAATGTCGAAATCGCTAAGTTCTATCGCCCATTTGGCTAGTCTCCCAGATTGGCTTGGACTGTGAAGAATCTTCCGCAACGGAAAGGTTGTTAAGACTACGATCGAATGAGACTGGAAATATGTCCTCAATTTCCGCGAGGACATTACTAGTGCCGGTGCCAGTTTCTCAATTTGCGGGTAACGAGTTTCCGCATCCGTCAAAGTCTGGCTGACATAGAAAATTGGCTTTTGTTCGCCTCGGTCCTCTCTGATTAAAACTCCTCTTACCGCAGTGGCGGATATAGCCGTGTATAGGAAAAGGGGTTCTCTTTCGATCGGTTATGCCAACACTGGTGGATTTGCCAAGTATTTCTTCAACTGCTGGAATGCCTCTTCGCATTTTTCCGACCACTCGAAAGTCTTGTTGCCCCTCAAGGTGTCGTAGAAAGGCATACATTTATCGGTTGATCGTGAGATGAACCTGTTTAATGCTGCTACGCGCCCAGTTAACCGTTGGACTTCACGTTTCGTTGTTTGCGAGGACATCTGGATCAGCGCATTAATCTGTTTTGGATTTGCTTCGATACCTCGATGGGTCACCAGGTATCCGAGGAAATCCCAAGATGCCACTCCGAATCTGCATTTGGTCGGATTGAGCTTCATGTTGTGAAGATTTAATTGTCCGAAGCATTCGTGTAGGTGTTTGACATGATCTTTTTCCTCGAGGGACTTGACCAGCATGTCGTCTATGTATACTTTCATAGTCCTTCTGAGCTGCTCGGCGAACATTTTGTTTACTAAACGCTGATATGTCGCCCTGATGTTTTTGAGGCCAAAGGGCATGACCTTGTAGCAATAAATTCCTCTGTCAGTAACGAAGGCCGTTTTATCTCTATCGTCTGGGTTCATCATGATCTGGTTGTATCCCGAGAAAGCATCCATGAATGTGAGTAGTTTATTTTCGGCTGTCACCTCTACTAGCCGATCTATGTGCGGAAGCGGAAAGCTATCTTTGGGACACGCCTTGTAAAGATCCGTGAAGTCAACGCAAACCCTCCATTTTCCGTTTTTCTTCTTTACGACTACGGGATTTGCGAGCCAGTCCGGATATTTGACTTCGATTATCGAACCGACTTTAAGTAACCTTTCTACTTCTTCGTTCACTGCTTTAGTTCGTTCAGATCCCAACTTCCTTCTCTTCTGACGGACGGGTTTGATTGTTGGATCTACGTTCAGCTCGTGACACGCGATATCCATACTAATACCTGGCATATCTTCCGCGGACCAGGCGAAACTGTTGACATTCTCTCGGAGGCATAATACTATCCCTCTTTTAATTGAGTCGTCCAGATTCGCGCCGACGTCCACGCACTGTTTGGGATGCTCGTCGTCTATGCAGACTGATGTTACAGGTTCGCACGGCTCGTTATCTTCTACTTCTTCCTGTTTTTCGACTGCCTTTTTGGGCCTTATTGTAGCTTCTTGATCTGGTTCGATCCGCGGTCGCTTAGACGTCTGAGTTTTCTCGACCGTTGGTTTCCTGAGTTTATGTTCGGCCATGAAACATGATCGGGATTGCACTTGACTTCCCCATATTGTAGTAGTCCCGTCGGTTGTCGGGAACTTCAGGCAAAGGTGGTATGTCGATGGGACAACCCTCATGGAATTTATCAATGGAGTTCCCTTGATTACGTTGTAGATCGCTGGAGCGTCTGCCACCCAAAATTCGACGATTTTGGTTATCTCTCCAGCCCGTACCGGTAGCATGATCGTTCCGAGGGTCATTGTCGTGTCTCCAGTGAATCCCGTCAAGGGTTTCGGGATTCGGGATATCTCAGACAAACCGATGTTCATCCTTTTTAGCGTATTTCGGAAAATTACCTCTACGGAGCTTCCGGTGTCGATAAGAACCCTGGCGACGTTAATATCTCTGATGATCAACTTGATGACAAGCGGATCATTGTGTGGCCTGTCGATGTCTGCAGTCTCGCATTCCTCGAACGTTATTGTATCGTTTGGAGATTTTTCATAGAAGGATCGATGAGAATTTGTTTCGGCTCGCCTTTGATAAGCCTTGATCGATGATACCGTGTCTCGGCAGTACCGTGATCCTCCAATGATCATATTGCGGGTTGCAGCGTCTGGTGGATCGGTCATATGTCAGTACTCGTTTCTTCGGATCCGCTTATTGGTGGTTTCTAAGTGTCGAAAGTTTCTAATCCTCACAGACGGCGCCAAACTGTGATAGTCGAAACTCACACGGTCAAAACTTGTAGAGCAAAACTTTTAGGGAACAGAAACTTTCAAGGATAACCACGAAACTAGCAAACCCGGGGGACGTTTTATTGATTAGAAGTCGAAAGAATACAAAGATCGTAAAAAGAGTGAATTAATTGGAAAGAAAGTACAAAAGAACTCGAAAATCGGCTAAGAGAAAACTGCTAAGTTCTTAAGTCTAAGTCTATGGTTTTTCACTCTGCCTTTCTCGTCTGGCCTCTGGCTCCTTTTATAGCTTCAGTTCGTCGGCTTTTGAGAATATTTCCATAGGATTCTCGGAAATCTTCATGTTCTTATCCTTTTCTTTTTCTCGCTAAAATGTACATTTCTATCTCCGATTTTCCTTTCTCCAATATCTCTCTTTTTACTTATTCGTCTTTCCGCGTTTCGACTCTTTTGCCGTATGTGCCGAAATTTGGACGTTCTGAGTCCGTTTTCGTATCAACCCACTTATTTGGCTTGGAGTTTATCGTATGCATGGGCCATAGTCCCTATTTCTCTCAATCTCGATCCATCGACCCAAATCGTCGGCTCAGGAAAGTATGGGCTGATGTTTCCGAAGATGGGCTACGACAAGTCATGCGTATCGACAAATGTTTGGTTACCCGTTCGGAAAGTTCAGCTCGGAAAACCAGAAATGGTTTATGTCGGAAATCCGAGATGATTTGGCTCAAAGGTTTAGCTCGGGATTCCAGAGGGGAAACTCAAAGATCGAGAGGCGATGGGCTTAGATCCGAGCTGGTTAATCCCGTAAAATCCAAGCTAGTTCATCTCGGAAAATCCAAGCTGGTTCATCTCGGAAAATCCGAGCTGGTTCATCTCGGAAATTCCGAGCTGGTTTAGCTCGGAATTCCGAGATGGTTTGGCTCGGAATTTCGAGCTGGTTCGGCTCGGTTTTCGGAGATGGTTTATCTCGGAAATTCCGTGGTGGTTCATCTCGGAATTCCGAGCTGTTTCATCTCGGAATTCCGAGCTGGTTCATCTCGAAATTTCGAGATGGTTCAGCTTGGTTTTCCGAGCTGGTTCGGCTCGGTTTTCGGAGATGGTTTATCTCGGAAATTCCGAGGTGGTTCATCTCGGAATTCCGAGCTGGTTCATCTCGAAATTTCGAGATGGTTCAGCTTGGTTTTCCGAGATGGTTCGTCTCGGAATTCCGAGCTGGTTCAGCTCGGTTTTCCGAGATGATTCGTCTCGAAAATACTGGACTATCTTGGGCTTCTTTGCAAATCTTCATAACTTCATTAAACCGACGTGTACGGCCCATCTCGGTAGTGTGTCGACCGATGCACATGGTGTGTCGGTCGATGCATGATCAATAAATCAGGCAGTGACTTCAGCTCTCGGCCAAAACGTCCCAAAAGTCCCAGAATGCTCCAAATATCTCCAATTAGCTCCAAACATGATTAAACCTGTAAAAGACTCTAAACGAATACAAAAGACACTAAAAACACATCTATATCATGGTCTAAACTGGGTAAAAACCATGATATATCAGCTATTCTCTTGATGACATTTCAGGTATCTCACCGGAGCTGTGCATGCATCGGATACATCTTGAGGATGAGTCTAAGACATCTGTTGAGCATCAGAGAAGGCTTAATCCTAATCTGCAGGAAGTAGTTAAGAAGGAGATTATGAAACTCCTAGATGCTGGGATCATCTATCCTATTTCAGACAGTGATTGGGTAAGTCCAGTCCATGTAGTGCCTAAGAAGGGCGGAGTTACAGTTGTGAAGAATGAGAAGAATGAGCTGATCCCTACTAGGACTGTGACGGGTCACAGGATGTGCATAGACTACAGGAAGCTGAATGCTGCAACCAGAAAGGATCACTTTCCCTTGCCTTTCATTGATCAGATGCTGGAGAGGTTAGCCAATCATCCTTACTATTGCTTCCTCGATGGATACTCAGGTTTCTTTCAGATTCCTATCCACCCAGAAGATCAGGGAAAGACCACTTTCACTTGTCCATATGGCACGTTTGCTTACCGTAGGATGCCTTTTGGACTCTGTAATGCCCCTGCCACCTTCCTGAGATGCATGATGTCCATATTCACTGATATGATTGAGGACTTTATGGAGGTGTTCATGGATGACTTCTCAGTCTATGGATCATCTTATAATGATTGCTTAGATAATCTGTGCAAGGTTCTGACTAGATGCGAAGAGAAGCACTTGGTCCTTAACTGGGAAAAATGCCACTTCATGGTCAGAGATGGTATTGTTCTTGGGCATAAAGTGTCTGAAGCAGGGATCGAAGTAGACCGCGCTAAGATTGAGGTAATGACAAACCTTCAGGCGCCTGATTCTGTTAAGTCTCGGAATTCCGAGATGGTTCAGCTCGGAATTCCAACCTGGTTCAGCTCGGATTTCTTATATGGTTCGTCTCGGAATTCCGAGCTGGTTCAGCTCGGTTTTCCGAGATGGTTCGTCTCGGATTTCCAAGATGGTTCGTCTCGGAATTCCGAGCTGGTTCAGCTCGGATTTCCAAGATGGTTCATCTCGGAATTACGAGCTGGTTCAGCTCGGTTTTCCGAGATGGTTGGCTCGGAATTCCGAGCTGGTTCACCTCGGATTTCCGAGATGGTTCGTCTCGAAAAACCGAGCTGTTCGTCTCGGAATTTTGAGCTGGTTCAGCTCGGTTTTCCGAGATGGTTCGTCTTGGAATTCTGAGCTGGTTCAGCTCGGTTTTCCGAGATGGTTCGTCTCGGAATTCCGAGCTGGTTCAGCTCGGTTTTCCGAGATGGTTCATCTCGGAATTCCGAGCTGGCTCAGCTGGGTTTTCCGAGATGGTTCGGCTCATCCTTTGCTTCGTTTGGATGTTCCGTCAATCTGTAGTTCCTGTCGGAAGATATGCTCGTCCTATTATGACGTCGTCTGTTTTGCCGAAACCATTTCTACGATCAGTCATTTGTTTGCATTTTCGTACAACTTTGTCATTTATACGTGTTCTTGAACGTCTAACTCAAACACTCGTTCATGCTCGACTGCTTGATCCTCTCTTCGGCTATTGTTTTCGTCGAGGAGGTTTTTGACCTCAACAAGAGTTCCTACAGCGGCTTGTGTATGCTGATGTAGGATGTCGCTGTGAGGTTCTGATGTTCCACAATGGCTTGGTTACTCGTTGTCTGAGCCGCTGTGGAAATCTCTTTGTCGGCTATACTCCGCAGCGGCATTTGTATGCCGCTGTGCCATGTCGCTGCGAGGTTCGTTGTGCTCCTTAGCTGTATTTCCACCTCCATTTGGTCTCTACCACCTCCTTTTGCCTCTTGGTGCTTGCTAAAGTTATCCACCACCTACAAAACAAAGAGAAAACAAGGCATATGCAACTCCTAATGATGCCTAATCCTAAAGTTAAATCACAATAATGATATCTAAATGCTTTCCTAAAGCTAAATCACACAATAAAACATGCCTGAAAACACTTAAAATCTAACACATCAACTCCCCCAAACTTGTTTCTTTGCTTGTCCTCAAGTAAACAACAATGGGACAAAGGGAAGAGGTTTGAAGTTGGAGACTCATAACCAAAGAAATCTAGCAAGCACTCAACATGATGTCCTTATAAAATAATAACATGTTGCACAAACAAACTCCCTAATCCACTCTAATTTCTCTAGGCTTATCAACACACCATATTTTATTCTCTTAAGCACATTGTCAAGATTCAACCAACTCAACATTCCACCAACTCTTACATTCATTCATCTTATCAAGGTGAAGTCTCGCAAATGGGGATTAGATCTCAATCAATTGGCTTGGCATTAAAAAGACTTAAAATGGTGTTTAGAGGAAGGCTTTTAACTCTCATTTTGGTGGCTAACTCTCAAGAAAAGGAATGCTAGACATTATGCAAAATGTGGCAAGACAAGAACAATTCATGCATACAATTCTTAGCTCTCAAAATCTTACGCAAAGTGTTTCCCATTCCCAATTAGCTAATCTCCCTTCAATCTCTAACTCAACCATTTTGACTCTTCTTTTTTTTCATTTTTGGGTCTTGAGAAGTTAATCTTTTCATTTCCTTAAACTCTTTATCTTTCAATTTCATTTTCATTTTGCACTTAGAGTCTTCCCATTTCATGTCTCTTTCTTAAGTGTTTCCCTTTTCTTTTTACAAGCCCTTGGTCTTTTTATTCCTTTTACTCCCCATTTCACTCTTTCTTTTCTCATTCCCAATCACATTTCAAGTGCTTATACCCCAAATTGTAAACCAATATGTGAACTCCTAGACTAGCCTATGAGAGCTAATCATTGTCGTTCTTATACTTTTAACCTTTTGCACATGTTAGCATAATCAGAAAGAGGCCTCACTCAATCAATTCAATGAAGGTTTGAAAGAAAAGTGTAGGGTACTAAGGTGTGGAAACCATTTTAAGAGTGAGAATGGCCACTTGGATTAACAAAGAGTGGTAAAATGTGGTAAAGATAATCCAAGTGTGTATGTGTTGGGAATGTCCTGAAATCTACTGTGCTATCTCTAGAAAGTATGATAAGTGTCGAGATCAGACATAAGTCATAAATACTGGGAGGTCATGATGACTTGCTAGAGCCCGCTCTTGATCTATAAGTTAAGTACTTATTACCAGTATTGTATGATCCCTAAGGGTCACACACCATAGCTAACGGGAAAGTTAACAAGGAATTAATACAGTAAGATGCATGACATTTACTGTATTTGTACAGAGAATTGGGCCAGACAAAATACAGTCTTTTTGTCTGATTTGGGTCTTGGGGCCAAAAGCCTAATAAGCCATTAGTTGAATTACTTGGGCCCATATAAGGAAGAGGAGGCGCCAGTCAAAGGATCTGCGATTTCTAGGTCTGGCTGTCCTCCTCTCTTTCTGTTGTTCCAGCTTGGTCTAGCAGCCTGATCCAGTAGCTTGTAAGCGTGTGGATACCTAGGAGGAGCCGGTAATCATCAGCTCTCAGTGATCTCTTCATTCCCTTGATCAATCCGCTGCAATCATAAGGTAATGATCCTGATCTATTTATGATTCAACTGCAAATCACCTAGATCCTAGTTGATTATGTGATAGGTTGTAATCTGATAATTGAACCTATGAACCCACATAATCTAACAATGGTATCAGAGACTAGGTCGTTAGGTTTTTGCTGTTTGGATCATATTTATGTTGTTTCAAATGTTTAGAATCGAATTTGTGTTAAGAAATTTGATTAGAAAACTTAAAAACCTAATTTGCAAATCGCATAATCCGATTGAAACCCATCGGTATGCGAAGTGGACGCCCGTATCGATCGACGAGGGAGCGTGATATCGATCGATATCGATCGGATCGATTGCTTCTCGCTGTCCCGATGACCCGATCGCAACGAGCTGATGCACGCGAGTATCGATCGACGTGTAAGCGTCATATCGATCGATATGCTGGTGAGGCATACGTTCCGCGAGTAGCCAATCGGTTCAGCCGAGCTTCGCGGTTCGTTCTTCCCAAACCCACGACAATGAACCGATCAAACCGATTGTGGTTCATTGTCAGCTTTAGCTAAAACCGCAAGTTAGGTCAAAATTGGCTAAAACACAAGGTGTTTCTTCCCGGTTTTGGACTTAACCGAACCGATCCAATTTAATTGGTGGTTCAAGCGGTTAACCCAAATCGCGGTTTGCTGGAAATTATTTAATACAATTGGTATTATTTAATTTCTGATTAAACCGGATTTAAATTCAAAAATTGAATTTTAACCTAAACCGAAGGCTGGTCTAAGTTTGATTTGGTTGGACCAAATAATTTAGAGCTGGTCTGGTTTAGTAAATAACCAGTTGGATTTAGTAGTTAATTTGGTCTTGGACCAGAATTAATAAACCGACTCGGTTATGTCAAATTATTGGGCCAATTGGAATTATGTGGTCTTGGGCCAAGAATTGGGCCTATAATTTGTGACCCAACCGAAAACTTTAATAAAATATTAAATTAGAAATTTCTATTTTTAGCATGTTTCTAGATTTAGAAAGTTTCTAAAATAAGTAAGTTTCCCAAAATAGTAATCTTCTATTTTTGGAAAGAAAACCTAAAATCCTCAAAACCAATATCAAGCTTGGATGTCTTGCCCAATCTTGTCAGCTACTTAACGCTTATTCAATTACAGATATGGCTTACAGTGTGAGGTGTCTGTTTTTGCGTAAGTAAAGTAGTATATAGTCACTAATTTCATTGGGAGTCCCAGACTTTAGTGATTATTTGACTGTAAAAGATTGGTTTCCTTGACTGGGCCATCGGGAGTCCCGGGCCTTGAGACATCTGGTGAATTGGGCCTTGGGCCCAATCCACAACCGAGAGTTATATAAATATAACTAGCTGTGTGCATGCTTACCAAGTAAAGCTAATTCCGAGTGACGGCCAGTGGCCCACTTTGGTTTTGGTTGAACATGGGTCTCGGAATCATTGCATTCTTATGAGGTTAAACAAAGAAATTTTGAATGCAATGCGAGTTTTCTTATAAGTGTTTAAGATTACTCTTTTATGAACTAAATAACTAAAACTCTGTTGTCTCATAATTTCAGCTATGTCAAGCACAACAACACAAAACACTTTCTCGATCCGGTCTGCCCTTGAGAAGGACAAACTGAACGGATCAAACTTCCTGAACTGGTCCAGGAACCTGAGACTTGTGCTCAGGCAGGAGAAGAAGGCTTATGTCCTTGAAAGAGTTCTCCCCCCTAGACCTGCGAATAATGCCACACAAGCTGTGAAGAATGCTTTGGATACGCATTCTTCAGATGCTAATGACGTGGTTTGCCTAATGTTGGCGACAATGGCTCCCGATCTGCAGATTCAGTGGGAAGGCCTGACTTGTCCCATGGAACTGATGGCAAACCTGAAAGCGTTGTTTCAGGAGCAGGCTCGTACAGAGAGATTCCAAACTGTAAAGAATCTCTTGGACTGTAAAATGGCTAAGGATGCAGCAGTGAGTCCACATGTTCTGAAAATGATGGGTTATCTCGATCATTTGACTAGACTCGACTGTCCTATAAGCCAAGAGCTTGCTTGTGATATCGTTCTGCAGTCTCTTACTCCTGCATATGACCAGTTCACCTTGAACTATAATATGCATGGGTTGACAAAGACTTTGCCTGAGCTACATGGTATGCTCAAGACTGCAGAACCTAATCTGAAGAAGGCCAAGGACCCGTCTGTACTCATGGTGCAGAAGGGCAAGGGTTTCAAGAAATCCGCTGCAGACAAAGGAAAGGGCAAGGCAGTCAACAAAGAAAAGGCCAAGCCCAAGCCCGTGTCTAAAGCTGGGCCTTCTGATATCTGCCACTTTTGCAAAGAGGCAGGGCATTATCGCAGGGACTGTAAGAAATACCAGGAAAGTCTGAAGGAGAAGAAGAAGTCCTTCGCGACTACTGCTTCAGGTATTTTTGTTATTGAAGTAAATACTACTACTTCTGATAATACCACTTGGCTATTAGATACTGGATGTGGGGCTCATATTTGTACTAATGTGCAGGCGCTCAGCAACAGTAGAAGGTTGAAGCAAGGGCAAGTAGAGTTGCGGGTTGGCAATGGAGCGAAGGTTCCAGCACTGGCCGTTGGCACTTACTTGTTATCTTTACCTTCTGGATTGATTTTAGAACTTGAGAATTGTTATTTTGTACCTGCTATAAGCAGAAATATCATTTCAGTTTCATTATTGGATTTACAAGGATTTGATTTTTCTATTAAGAATAAATTGTGTTCCTTTAATCTCAATGATATGTTCTATGGCTGTGCCCCTCTTATTAATGGGCTGTACATGCTGGATCAATCTACTCCAGTATATAACATTAATACAAAACGGTTCAAATCTAACGAAGAAAATGAAACGTTTCTCTGGCATTGTCGTTTGGGGCACATTAGTGAGAAACGCGTCAAGAGGCTCCATTCAAATGGACTCTTGGGCTCATTTGACTTTGAGTCTTGTGAGCAATGCGAATCTTGCCTAATGGGCAAAATGACACGGACCCCTTTTAATAAACCCACAGAAAGGGCCAGTGAACTCTTGGGCCTGATACATACTGACGTGTGTGGCCCAATGTCCACAAATGCTAGAGGAAACTATCAGTACTTCATTACATTCACTGATGATTTCAGTAGATATGGATATGTCTACTTGATGAAACATAAGTCGGAAACCTTTGAGAAGTTCAAAGAATTCCAGAATGAAGTACAGAACCAGCTTGGTAAAAGTATTAAGGCTCTTCGGTCGGACCGAGGAGGAGAATACTTGAGCCAGGAATTCCGTGATCATCTGAGTGAGTGTGGAATCATCTCCCAACTCACACCTCCTGGAACACCTCAGTGGAATGGTGTGTCTGAGAGAAGGAATCGGACATTGTTAGATATGGTCCGATCCATGATGGGTCACACAGACCTTCCTATATCCCTTTGGGGATATGCTTTGCTGACCGCAACGTTCACACTGAACAGAGTGCCATCAAAAGCAGTAGCAAAGACACCATATGAGTTATGGACTGGAAAGGCTCCAGTAATGTCTTTTCTCAGAATTTGGGGTTGTGAAGCCTATGTCAAAAGATTAATCTCAGACAAGCTTACACCAAAATCTGACAAGTGCTACTTCATTGGTTATCCTAGGGATACCAAGGCTTATTACTTCTATCTGCAATCCGAGAACAAGATCTTTGTTGCTCGGGATTGTACTTTTCTTGAGAGGGAATTTCTCTCTAAGAAAGATAGTGGGAGTAAGGTACAACTTGATGAAATTCAAGAAGGACAGGAACCTGTTCAACCTAATGAGGGAGAACAGCAGGATGAATTACATGAAGTTGTAATAGAACCTGAAGCTGAAGTACCTGAAGTTCGAAGATCCGGAAGGATCCGTCACGAACCCGATAGATATCAGGGATTCCTCGTGACTAATTGCCATGATCTTTTGATCATTGACGGTGATGAACCCTCGAACTTTGCAGAAGCCATGATAGGCCCTGACTCCTCAAAGTGGCGTGAAGCCACTGAATCCGAGATGGACTCCATGTCTGTCAACCGAGTGTTTTCACTGGTTGACTTACCCGCTGGTGCTAAAGCCATCGAGTGTAAATGGATCTTCAAGAAGAAGACTGACATAGATGGAAATGTCCAGATTTACAAGGCCAGGTTGGTGGCAAAAGGTTTCAAACAAATTCATGGTATAGACTATGATGAAACCTATTCACCAGTGGCCATGATGAAATCAATTCGGATTCTCCTAGCAACTGCCGCTTATTATGATTATGAGATTTGGCAGATGGATGTGAAAACCGCCTTCCTGAATGGAATCTTGGAGGAGGATGTGTATATGACACAGCCTGACGGTTACATTGATCCTAAGAATGCTGGGAAAGTATGCAAACTTCATAAATCCATTTATGGATTGAAGCAAGCATCCAGGAGTTGGAATCTTCGTTTTGATGAGGCAATAAAGAATTTTGACTTCATCAGAAACAAGGAAGAACAATGTGTGTATAAGAAAACTAGTGGGAGCAAAGTGGCGTTTCTTATCCTATATGTCGATGACATATTGCTTCTTGGGAATGATATTCCAATGCTGAAGTCTGTTAAAGACTGGCTGGGAAGTTGTTTTTCCATGAAGGACATGGGTGAAGCCGCGTATGTTCTTGGAATCCAAATCTTTAGAGACAGATCTAAAAGGCTGATTGGACTTTGTCAAGATTCTTATATAGACAAAATCCTGCATCGATTCGGAATGGATAAATCCAAGAAGGGATTCACGCCAATGATACATGGTGCTACACTAAGCAAGACTCAGTGTCCTAAAACACCTGATGAGCTTAAGCGCATGAGTAGGATACCTTATGCTTCGGCTATAGGATCTATCATGTATGCCATGATCTGTACTCGTCCTGATGTTGCTTATGCACTAAGCATGACGAGTAGGTACCAGTCTAATCCAGGTGAGAATCACTGGATACCGTAAAGAATATCCTGAAGTATTTGAGGAATACTAAGGATAAGTTCTTGGTTTACGGAGGAAGTGAAGTGCTTGAAATGAGTGGATTCACGGATGCAAGTTTTCAGACAGATAAAGATGATTTCCGGTCACAGTCTGGTTACATCTTCTGTCTGAATGGCGGTGCAGTAAGTTGGAAGAGCTCCAAGCAGAGCACCGTGGCAGATTCCACAACTGAAGCTGAATACATCGCTGCTTCAGAAGCTGCGAAGGAAGGAGTTTGGATATGGAACTTCTTGATTGAACTCGGTGTATTCCCAAATGCCACTGAGCCTCTAACACTGTATTGTGACAACAATGGTGCAATTGCTCAAGCTAAGGAACCGAGACATCATCAGAAATCAAAACATATTATGAGAAGGTATCACCTGATTCGTGATATAGTGAATAGAGGTGAAGTGATGGTCAGCAGAGCTCCCACTGATGAGAACGTGGCTGACCCGTTGACAAAGCCACTCCCGAGACCTAAGCACGAGTTGCATACTGCTGCTGTAGCAAATAGAGATATCCAAATGTAATCTCTTTTTGAGTGGGAGTTATGAGGGCTTTATTTTAGTTATTTTGATTGGTTCATGTAAAAATTTTTTTAAATGTTAATGAAAATTTTATTTCTGGATTATTTTAACTGTAATATAAAATAATCGTTCCAAAATGATTCATGTCATTATATATGGGCCATCGAAGTACATGAGTAGACTTGATCCTGAAACCCCATGTTTAACGAAATGACATAAATCATAGTGTCCATAGTCGAAGGTTGTTGAAACTGGAACACCAACAACCATTTGAGACTAGAGTGTGTTGAGACTTATGACCAAGTTTCGAGGGGTCATAGATGCGCGGCATCAAAGTCGACACATAGGTATATGTAGGGGAGCATATGACCAGACATTGCCCGCTGATGAGAACTCTACAAGATATTAATATCTGTGTCATGAGAGGTTCTCATTTACGACTATAGAGTATAGTCCTTAGACCTGAGTTCGCATGCATGTGGCTGCACATGGATTGATGCGCTTTGATCATTGTCTAACGCTGTTTCGTAACTGGGAGCTATAAGGACCTTGGTTGGGTGTATTATGAAGTGTGTAGTTCATAGTGATGGAACAAGATGGGATTTGTCCCTGCCGTTTAACGGAGGTAATATCTCTAGGCCAATCGGAGACTTGATAGCTGATAAGAGAGTGGCCACTCCCAAACGGACTTGCCCAAGTCGTTTGAATTGTCAGTATCAAATCTGGTCCGATGAACATGGTCTGGCTATATAAGGATGACACGCATCTTGCCTTATGCCAGATCGAGATATTGAGACAAAAGGATTAGGGAATGTAGGATTCCAGTACAAGTGGGAGATTGTTGGGAATGTCCTGAAATCTACTGTGCTATCTCTAGAAAGTATGATAAGTGTCGAGATCAGACATAAGTCATAAATACTGGGAGGTCATGATGACTTGCTAGAGCCCGCTCTTGATCTATAAGTTAAGTACTTATTACCAGTATTGTATGATCCCTAAGGGTCACACACCATAGCTAACGGGAAAGTTAACAAGGAATTAATACAGTAAGATGCAAGACATTTACTGTATTTGTACAGAGAATTGGGCCAGACAAAATACAGTCTTTTTGTCTGATTTGGGTCTTGGGCCCAAAAGCCTAATAAGCCATTAGTTGAATTACTTGGGCCCATATAAGGAAGAGGAGGCGCCAGTCAATCATAAGGATCTGCGATTTCTAGGTCTGGCTGTCCTCCTCTCTCTCTGTTGTTCCAGCTTGGTCTAGCAGCCTGATCCAGTAGCTTGTAAGCGTGTGGATACCTAGGAGGAGCCGGTAATCATCAGCTCTCAGTGATCTCTTCATTCACTTGATCAATCCGCTGCAATCATAAGGTAATGATCCTGATCTGTTTATGATTCAACTGCAAATCACCTAGATCCTAGTTGATTATGTGATAGGTTGTAATCTGATAATTGAACCTATGAACCCACATAATCTAATAGTATGTAGTGACCATGATCAATTATTTAAAACCCATATGTGAGAAGGTTAAAGTTCGAAATTTACAAGTGTTTTTAAGAGCTGTTTAAGCAAAATGGTATGATTAACAAGGGCATCATATTGAGTTCTAAAATCTAGATTTCTTGCAAGGTAATTATATCATTGTCTTCTATGCAAATGCAAATGCAACCTAGGATGCTACTAGACTCAATCCTAAGAAAGAAACAATTATGAAACTATATGCTTTTTTCGTTTTTCCCATTTTTTCATTTTTTTTTGGTTTTTTTCAAAGTCATAACTATTAACAATGCAATGCAATGACTCAAATAAAAATGGTTAGATGATCACCCCGCCCCCAAACTTACTTCACACTGTCTCGGTGTGAAAGCAAATCTCGGGGAGCTAAGGTTTTGCCCATATTGCCTTGTACTCCAACTCGACTGTTAGATGACATGACTTCCCATACAACATATTGAAAGGTGTTGTGCCAATAGGTCTTTTGAAGGCTGTCATGTATGCCCAAAGAGCATCATCAAGTTTCTTCGCCCAGTTTTTTCTTGAGTTCCCAACAGTCTTCTCCAGTATAGCCTTGATTTGCCGGTTTGAAACTTCCACTTGTCCGCTGGTCTGAGGATGGTAAGGTGTTGCTACCTTGTGTTTCACTCCATACTTCTTAAGAAGACTTTCAAACACCTTATTGATGAAGTGAGTTCCTCCATCACTGATCACAACTCTTAGGATGCCAAACCGAGGAGATATGATGGATTTGAACAGCTGGATAACTACCTTGGCGTCATTGGTAGGACTTGCAATGGCCTCTACCCATTTTGACACATAGTCAACCGCTACTAAAATGTACTGATTCCCATAAGAGGATGGGAAAGGTCCCATGAAATCAACCCCCCACACATCAAATATCTCAACTTCTAATATCGGGTTCTGTGGCATCTCATTCATCTTTCCAATGTTTCCCTTCCTTTGGCAGACATCACATCTTGACACATATCCGTGAGCATCCTTGAACAGGTTGGGCCACCAAAAACCTGAGTGTATCACTTTTGTAGCGGTTTTGAATGAAGCGTAGTGTCTCCCATACTCTGAGCCGTGGCAGTGATACAAGATTCCTTCCATCTCTTCCTTTGGGACGCATTTCCTTTAGAGTCCGTCTGAACATCTTTTGAACAAGTATGGCTCATCCCAATAGCATCGAGTAACATCCCTATAACTTCTTTCTATGGTAGCTGTTGAGGTTGGGTGGCTCTCTTCCACATGCTAGGTAGTTGACGAAATCTGCATACCATGGCAACTGCTCTTCTTTTAAGCTTTTCACTTCCTCCATCTTCAAGACTGTGTTATATCCTTCTCTCAAGCTCCTAATCATTAGAAGTTGTTCTTCCGGTAGAGAATCATCTATTGGTACTTGCTCATCAATCCTCAGCCTTGACAAGTGATCAACCACTCCATTCTCAATGCCTTTCTTGTCTTGTATCTCAAGGTCAAATTCTTGCAGTAGAAGTATCCATCTCAACAAGCGAGGCTTAGCTTCCTTCTTGGCTAACAAGCGTCTTAAGGCTGCATGGTCCCTGTACACCACCACTTTTGATCCCACCAAATATGATCGGAACTTGTCAAATGTAAATACCACTGCCAAGAGCTCCTTCTTTGTGGTTGCATAATAGATGACGCGAAGCTTTTTGTCCTTCCTCTCGCCCAAAACTGCTCCAACTGCATAGCCGCTGGCATCGCACATAATCTCAGAGGGGAGGTCCCAGTTTTGAGCTTGAACTATCGGTGCACTCACAAGTGCATTCTTGATCTTGTTGAACGCTTCTAGGCACTCTTCATCGAAAACGAATTTCGTCTCCTTGCACAGTAGCCTTGTTAAAGGCCTTGCGATCTTTGAAAAGTCCTTGGTGAACCGTCGGTAGAAACCTGCATGACCCAAAAAGCTCCTTATGCCTTTGACTGAGTTTGGTGGCTGCATGATATATCATGGTTTTTACCGGTTTTATGCCATGATATAATTGTGTTTTAGTGTTCTTTTGTGTTCTTTTAGAGTCTTTAACAGGTATAATCAGGTTTGGAGCGGAATTGGAGATATTGGAGCAATTTTGGGATTATTGGAGTGATTTGGAGATTTGGTCCGAGAGAATGAACTCACTGTCCAGTTTTGGTCCGAGAGAATGAACTCACTAGCGAATGGGCCAGACTCTCGGCGGTTTAATGAAGATTCAAGATTTTGCACTTTGGCCCAGAAGTTTCCAGTATTTACAAATAAGCCCCAGCCGAGATTATGCCTATATAATTAGGATTTTGGTGTTTATTTTACATACGCTTTCATACTTAGAGCTAAGAGATTTTTAGAGCTTTTGGGGCTGATCTATTCTTGTACATCATCTATTTTGGAGAAGATTTCGAACCCTTTTATCTATTTAAATTCTTATATGCAATCTATTAATTCTATGATTTATGTTTCATTAATCATGTTTGAGTAGATTCATAGTTAGGTTTAGGGTTTCTCATTAAGGATTTGATGACTTGCTAGACTTGTTCAATTCAGTTAAGGATTCACATGAATAGAATGTTCTTCGATCTAAATTGAGTTTAATGCTAGTTCTAACCTGATCAATTAGAATCTAGATCTTAGGTTGTTAAATACGACACGAGAGTGTGGTTTAGAATCTGAACTATTTAGGTTGAGCAATTAAATTATTCGCAAAGAGATTTGGCTTAGTTTAATTGTGAACATATCGAACTTGAAATTAATGCTGGTTTAATCTGTTAGTAATTGCAAAGAGATTTGGATTACTGCACTTAGACTTAGAGGATTTTCGCAAAGAGATTTGGTTAATTCTAATTCCGTGATTTGAGTTCTAGAACTGTGTTTAATTAGATCCTGACTGATTTAACTTGTCTGCTTGTCTGATTTCCTGAGAATTCCCTAGACTTAACGCTTTTAGTTAACTGCTTTCACAACAATCTTGCTACTGATTTATTTTCTTGCCTTGCTTTTAATTCACTTCACATCTGCTTTCTTCTTAGTATTAATCTCTACGGTTCTTATTCTATCGAGTCCAGAGTGGATTCGATACCCTATATACTACAATCACTTAACTGTGCACTTGCAGTAGAATAGGATTAAAACTTAGACCCTATCAAGTTTTTGGTGCCGTTGCCGGGGACTCTTAGAGTCTTCGATAGGATCGAACTTAGGGTTTCTACTAGGATTTTTATTTTCTTTGTTTCGTTTTATTTTTATTTTTTTATTAGTTACTGATTTCTCTCTGTTTTCTCTCTGTCGCAGGTACCGATTTTGCTTTGCGTCGATCGTTGCACTATTGTGTCGATCGTCACTAGGCGATTCTGAGATTGAATCGATCGTTGCACTGATAGCATCGATCGTTGCTTGACGATTACAGACAGTTTATGCAGACGCGTGAAACTCGAAGTAATCAGAACCTGAACCTCATTAATCTTGGACTTGAAGAACTTGGACGTCTAGAGAGGACTAATAGAAGAGAAAGAAGAGCAAGGATGGTGGTACAGAAGCTAATCATTATGCATGATGCTCAAGGTACCCTGAGGGACCGAGACAACAATCCTTACAATGCTGCTGGGCAGAGGATTGATGTTGAGGGACGTGTGATCCCTGACGTTGAGGAACCTGAACCACAACCACACCGACAAAACCAAGGTAGACAGATGGTTGTCCATGAGAGGACTTTAGCTGACTACAACATACCGGATGAGTTTCATGCAAACCGGTCAGCTCTAGTACTTCCTGGTTTTGAGAGGGATGATTTTGAGATCAAGACCATCTACTACTCGCTGATGAGACAAAATGCTTTCCATGGTCATCCTACGGAGCAGCCTATGGATCACATTGATACATTGGAGGACCTAATCAATGGCATGAAGTATGATGGAGTCTGCCAGGATTATCTGTTCCTTAAAATCTTTCCATACAGTCTCGCTGGAGACGCTGCTACATGGCTGAAGCAACTGGCACCTGGTCAGTATACTACTTGGGCAGCTCTAAAGAGTGAGTTTCTGCGTCACTTCTATGATGATGCGCGTTCCGATCAGTCCAGACAGGACATTCTGACATTTACCCAAGGTCCTACTGAGCCTCTTAAGACTGCTTGGATGAGATTTAGGAAGTACCAGCGTGACTGCCCACACCATGGATTCACTGAGGTCACATTGCTAGGTATCTTCTTCTGAGGCATAGATCTGCCATATCACTGCGCTGGATAACTCCAGTAATGTAAACTTCAACACCAGGACTCCTGCACAAGCTAAGCAGTTGATTGAGAACTTAGTAAGAAGCAACAGTTGCAAGACTATGGATGATAGGAGGAAGAAATCTGGTGGAAGTGTAGAGAATTCAGAGATGGCTGAATTTAGATCTAAGCTGGACACAATTTGCAATCTCCTGGCTGGTAAGAAGGCTGTCCACTTTGCCCAAGATGTTGAGGTAATTCAGACTGAGGAGGACACTCAGGAAGAAGATGTGAATTACATTGGAGGATCTGGTTTCCAAGGTAACAGATTTGGTAATCAGCAGGGAAACAGATTCTTAAATGGAGGACAGAAGAGTGCCTTCACAGGCAATCAGAACTCCTTTGGACAGACTAGTGGTTTTCAGAAGCCTTTTGGACAAGGTACTCAGAGAACCTATGGATCTTCGTCTCATCAGACTCCTCCTGCAGCCACTGCTCATGGAAGTAAGATGGAGGCAATGATGAAACAGCTGCTGGAGAGTCAGACTAAGAGCGTTGCAGACATCGATAAGAAGATAGATAAAGTCTACGAGGAGCTGAATGGGAAATTTGAATACCTAAGCGCACACATGAAGGAGCTTGATGCTAAGGTAGCAAGGACTGCTGGATATGCTCAGAGGGAGGATGGATATCTCCCAGGAAGAACTGATGCTAATCCCAAGTACCAATGCAATGCAGTGACATTGAGAAGTGGTAAGGAGTTGCTACCTGGCCAGAAAAGGCAGTTAAGCGTTGAGGAACTCGTGGAAATTGAAGAATTGGAAGATGGGATCTGTAACATTCGCAATGCATCGATCGACGCCACCAAGCAACGGTCGATGCAAGGCGATAACGAAGAAACTGTCGTCACAAAATCACCCACCAACGATCGACACAATGCCAGTGACGATCGATGCAAGGCGACTGCAGAAAGCTCAACCGAAACAGTCGACCGAGAGGGTTTACAAACCTAAGGTACCTTATCCCAAGAATCCCAGAAAGGCTAAAAACGATAGGCAGTATGCCAAATGTAAAGAGTTCATCAAAAAGGTGAAAGTTGAAGTACCTTTGATTGATTCCATGGAAACCTCTCCTGTGATGAGAAGATGTCTCAAGGATATGATTGCTGGGAAGTGGTCTGACGAGGAGAGTGTAATGATGATCAATGAGGTGTGTAGTGCAGTGATTCAGGGCAGAATTCCTGAGAAGTTAAAAGATCCAGGAAGCTTTGTACTAGATTGTGCCATCTACAGGGAGAGATTCGAAAGGTCTCTATGTGATCTTGGTTCCAGTGTGAATCTTATGCCTTTCTCAGTTGCTAAGAGGCTCAGGATGACTGACTTTATACCCACTAGGATATCACTGGTTTTGGCAGATAGAACAATCCGGATTCCCGAAGGATTGTTGGAGGATGTGACCATAATGATTGGCCAATGTGTGATTCCTACTGACTTTGTGGTTCTGCAGTATGGAGAGGAACCAAAGGATCCACTGATTTTAGGCAGGCCTTTCTTATTTACAGCTGGTGCGATGATTGACTGTCAAGGAGGTAGAATAGTTCTGAATGTGGGTGATCTGAAGATGAGTTTTGATATGGACAAGCTGGCAAAGAGACCAAACATCGACGGATAGACCTTCTATGTTGACACACTAGGTGATTTGGCGACAGAATACTTTCACAAGTCACATGTTGAAGATCCACTAGAAAGAGCTTTACTGAGCTCTATATTGGAGCTGGAGTACCTGCAGGACGAGCCAGCAATGTGCTATGCAAGACTGATGGATTCAGTTGAGGTGGCGATGAAGGTGGAAGTGTCTGACGCGACGATGCAACGATCGACACAAACCAAGCATAGGTCATTGCAAGTCGACAGGGACTGGGCCGAGGAAAAGGCTCTGAAAATAGAGCCTAAACAACTTCCATCCGGGCTAAGGTACACGTTTCTTGGACCAAATTCAACTTATCCAGTGATTGTTAATGCTAGTTTGAACAACGCAGAGCTCACCTTACTGCTAAGCAAGCTGCGCAAGCACCGCAAAGCTCTTGGCTATTGATAGGTTTCTAAGTTTTACCCTATTCTAAACTGCAAGTGAACAGCAATGTCAAAGTAGTATATAGGGTTATCGAATCCACAGGGACACTTGATCTCAATAGAAACAGAAACTTAGAGATTAAACTAGAAATAAAGCAAGTAGTGAAGTAAATAAATTGCGTTGCAAGAAAGTAAACAGTAGCAGGAATCGGTTTTGTAAGCAATAAACTAAAAGCGTCAAGCCTAGGGTATTCTCAGGAAATCAGACAAGCAGACAAGCTAATCAATCAGGATCAAATTAAACTCAGTTCTAGAACTCAAATCACGGAAATAGAGTTAACCAAATCTCTTTGCGAAAACTCTCTAAGCCTAAGTGCAGTAACCCAAATCTCTTTGCAATTACTAACAGATTAAACTAGCATTAAGTTCAAGTTCGATATGTTCACAATTAAACTAAGCCAAATCTCTTTGCGAATAATTTAATTGCTCAACCTAAATGGTTCAGATTCCTAAACCCCACTCTCGTGACGTATTTAGCAACCTCAGATCTAGATTCTAATTGATCAGGTTAGAACTAGCTTTAAGCACAATTTAGTTTGAAGAACATTCTAATCATGTGAATCCTAACTGAATTAAACAAGTCTAGCAAGTCATCAAACCCTAATGAGAAACCCTAAACTCAACTATGGATCTACTCAGACATGATTAATGAAAACATAATCAAAGAAATAATAGATTGCATATAAGAAATTAAATAGATAAAGGGGTTCGAAATCTTCTCCAAAATAAGTGAATACAGGAAATAGATCAGCCCCAAAAGCTCTAGAAATCTCTTAGCTCTAAGTATGAAAGCGTAACTAAATAAAACACCAAAAACTAGTATATATAGGCATAATCTCGGATGGGGCTTCTGTGTAAATACTGGACTATCTTGGGCTTCTTTGCAAATCTTCATAACTTCATTAAACCGACGTGTACGGCCCATCTCGGTAGTGTGTCGACCGATGCACATGGTGTGTCGGTCGATGCATGATCAATAAATCAGGCAGTGACTTCAGCTCTCGGCCAAAACGTCCCAAAAGTCCCAAAATGCTCCAAATATCTCCAATTAGCTCCAAACTTGATTAAACCTGTAAAAGACTCTAAACGAATACAAAAGACACTAAAAACACATCTATATCATGGTCTAAACTGGGTAAAAACCATGATATATCAACTCCCCCACACTTAGCATTTGCTTGCCCTCAAGCAAAACAGAGAACTAAAATGTAGTGAAGAGGTTTGAAAACTCTTCAGAAACTCATTTTGTCCTAGAAGCAGCAGCATTCAGATTCCCCTTAGTAATCCACATGAAAGAATCAATCTACAGACATCAAGACCAACATATACTTCCCCCACACTTAGCAACTGTCCTAAGTAAACTCCACAATCACATTCAAGCATTCAAATTCTCCCTACTGACTTCTGCAAGTATTAAAGTGCGGTCTCACCTAAGGAGTATCGATCAAAGGGCACATGGGTTCTTACTTTGCCAGCTCTAGACCACCATACTATCTTTCTCTAGTCCCTTTCTTCTCTTTCCCTTCCTTAACAACTGATTTTTCCCCATTGGGTATCATTTTATTTTTTTTATCAGTGTTCTTCCCGTTATGGGGTGTACTTTGGACACATTCCATGGATACACAGGATATGAGAGTTTTAGCTACCATTCCCATGACCACTTCAGAGTTACTAACTCATCCTCAGTTTATTATCTTTTTTTGTTTTTTTTTTTTTACTTTATGGAAGGGGAGAAGGGAACTAGATAGGACAGGTTTACAAGCTGTGTCAGAACTAGCAAAGGAACCCGACACAAAGTATACCAAGCCCTTAGCTAAGAAAATCTAAGTCAGTATTAGGGGTGAAGTCAGTAAAAGGATCCTCTGATACCTGAAGTGATGTGGGTGTCCTCAGTAGGTTGATCCGTGTTCTAATAGTCATAGATTAATCTGCAGCTTCATCTCAATGGTCACTTAAGTTCCTGCAAATGCTGCTAATCTTCTCAAAAAATCATTGTTTCCTACTTAAACAAATTTTGACTCGAAAAACAAATTTTTTTTTTTTTAAATTTAACTGACTCTTAAGAAAACAAAAGAAAGTAATTAGTAGAACCTCCCCCACACTTAAGACACACAGTCCCCAGTAGTGTCAAGCAAGGGATTGGTTAAAAGAAAGAAAACAAAAATTAGTGAATTGAATGGTTAGTTCTCTCGGGTTTTACTTCTGTCGCAGTCAGGCATCGATCGTTGCACTAGGTGCACCGACCGTTGCTGTGCGATTTTCGTTGGGGATCGATCGTTGCTCAGGACCGCAACGATCGCTGCAATGCGATTCTTTCGTATTGTGACGATCGACACAATGGTGTGTCGATCGACGCACTGCATTTTTGTCCGAAACCTGCAACCAAAAACTCACCAAAACAGAAACAAAAACGTAAAATCTAGAAAAATACTAAAATCAAAATGCAAAAATGAAAACAGTGGGTTGCCTCCCACTCAGCGCTCTTTTAACGTCAATAGCTTGACGTTTCAGATGATCTAGGTGGAGGGTGCATCATCCAGAGGCAGAATCTGACCTTCTGGAATCTCGGCCTTAGCCCAATAATGTTTCACCCTCTGTCCATTCACAGTGAATTCAATACCATCCTTACCAGTTAGAACGACAGCTCCATATGGACGCACCTCTTTGATTGTGAAAGGGCCACACCACCTTGATTTCAGCTTTCCTGGAAACAAATGCAAACGAGAATTATATAAAAGTACCTGATCATTAGGCTCAAATTGTCTGGAGACAATCTTTTTGTCATGATATGCCTTAGTCCTCTCCTTGTACAGCTTTGAGTTTTCATAAGCAAAATGTCTAATCTCATCCAACTCATTCAGCTGCACCAATCTCCTTTCCGCAGCAGACTTAAGATCAAAGTTCATCTGTTTCACAGCCCATGCCGCTTTATGCTCAAGTTCCACTGGCAGATGACATGCTTTTCCATATAGCAGATGGAATGGAGTGGTCCCAAGTGGTGTCTTGAATGCTGTCCTGTAAGCCCATAATGCATCATCCAACTTTGCTGCCCAATCCTTCCTTGTCTTTCCAACTGTCTTCTCAAGGATCTCTTTGATCTGTCTGTTGGAAACCTCGACTTGTCCACTAGTTTGAGGGTGATAAGGAGTAGCGACTTGATGATGAACTCCATGCTTCTTCAGCAGCTTTTCGAAAACCTTATTGATGAAATGAGATCCTCCATCACTTATCACTATACGAGGCACTCCAAATCTGGGGAATATGATGGTCTTAAACAGCTTAATGACCACTGAAGAATCATTGGTTGGACTAGCTATTGCTTCGACCCATTTAGACACATAGTCCACAGCAACCAAAATGAATTTATTCCCATAGGATGAGGGAAAAGGGCCCATGAAATCTATGCCCCAGCAATCGAAAACCTCAACTTCCAGAATGAAATTCTGAGGCATCTCATGCTTCTTGCTGATTTTCCCTCTCCTCTGACAAACATCACACTGAGAGACGAAAGAATGGGTGTCTCTGAACATTGTTGGCCACCAGAAACCTGCTTGCAGAACTTTAGACACAGTCTTGAATGTAGCAAAATGTCCAGCATAATCTGATCCATGACAATGGAAGAGGATGTCTGGAACTTCTGATTCATCAATGCATCTCCTGTAAAGGCTATCTGAACAGTGCTTATAGAGATAAGGCTCATCCCAGTAGTATCTTCTAAGTTCCCTAAAGAACCTTTTCTTTTCATAGCCCTTTAGATCATCTGGTTCAGTCTCAGCAGCAAGGTAGTTAGCTATATCTGCATACCAGGGTCGATCAGAGGTTGCCACAGCAGAGATCTCGAAATCATAATTTCCAATTCTGATTTTAAAAGACTCTCGGTTCGTATCAGACGTGCATCGACCGTTGCGTATGCATGTGTCGATCGTTGCTTCCCCGATACTTGTATCGACCGTTGCCAACGTAGCATCGATCGACACAAGGCGATTTTCCCGACAGTTCTGCAACTCACCTCCCAAATCCATCTCAAAAACTGTACCAACTATGTTGACGTTTTCCTCAGGCAAATAGTCATTTATGGGCACATCTTCCTCAACCAGCATCCTTGAAAGGTGATCAGCAACTCCATTCTCAACTCCCTTCTTGTCCCTCACTTCGATATCAAACTCCTGAAGCAACAGAATCCATCTCAACAATCTTGGCTTAGCATCTTTCTTCTGCATCAGATACTTCAGGGCTGAATGATCAGTATGAACAATCACTTTAGAACCAACAAGATAGGGGCGGAATTTCTCGAAAGCAAAGACAACAGCTAACAGCTCTTTCTCTGTGGTTGCGTAGTTCCTCTGTGCATCATCTAGTGTCCTACTAGCATAATAGATAGCATGAAGCTTTCTGTCCTTCTTCTGTCCCAGAACAGCTCCTACAGCAAAGTCACTTGCATCACACATAACCTCAAAAGGTAAATCCCAATCCGGTGGTTGGACTACTGGAGCACTTACTAAAGCCTGCTTGATCTGTTCAAATGCAGTCTTACAGTCTGCATCGAACTCAAATTTGGTATCCTTACACAGCAAAGCAGTTAGTGGCCTAGCAATCTTGCTGAAGTCTTTGATGAACCGTCTATAAAAGCCAGCATGTCCAAGAAAGCTTCTTACTGCCTTAACAGAATCAGGTGCCTGCAGGTTGGTCATTACCTCAATCTTAGCGCGATCCACTTCGATCCCTGCTTCAGACACTTTATGTCCAAGGACTATACCATCTTTGACCATGAAATGGCACTTTTCCCAGTTAAGGACCAAGTGCTTTTCTTCGCATCTAGTCAGTAACTTGCATAGATTATCTAGACATTCATTATAAGATGATCCATAGACTGAGAAGTCATCCATGAATACCTCCATAAAGTCTTCAATCATATCAGTGAATATGGACATCATGCATCTCTGAAAAGTGGCAGGAGCATTACAGAGTCCAAAAGGCATCCTACGGTAAGCAAATGTGCCATATGGGCAAGTGAAAGTAGTCTTTCCCTGATCTTCTGGGTGGATAGGAATCTGAAAGAAACCTGAGTATCCATCGAGGAAGCAGTAGTAAGGGTGATTGGCTAACCTCTCTAGCATCTGGTCAATGAAAGGTAAGGGAAAGTGATCCTTTCTAGTCGCAGCATTCAGTTTCCTGTAATCTATGCACATCCTGTGTCCCGTCACAGTCCTAGTTGGTATCAGCTCATTCTTCTCATTCTTCACAACTGTGACTCCACCTTTCTTAGGCACTACATGGACTGGACTGACCCAATCACTGTCTGAAATAGGATAGATGATCCCAGCATCCAGTATTTTCATAATCTCTTTCTTAACCACTTCCTGGAGATTAGGATTAAGCCTTCTCTGATGCTCAATAGATGTCTTAGACTCATCCTCAAGATGTATCCGATGCATGCACAGCTTTGGTGAGATACCTGAAATGTCATCAAGAGAATAGCCAAGAGCTTTGCGATGCTTGCGCAGCTTGCTTAGTAGTAAAGTGAGCTCTGCGTTGTTTAAACTAGCGTTAACTATCACTGGATAAGTTGAATTAGGTCCAAGAAACGCGTACCTTAGCCCGGAAGGAAGTTGTTTCAAATCTATTTTCGGAGCTTTTTCTTCTGCCCAGTCTGCGTCGCTTTGCAACGACCGATGCTTGGCAAGTGTCGATCGTTGCATCGTCGCGTCAGATACTTCAACCTGCATTGCAGCTTCAACAGAATCCATCAGTCTTGTATAGCACATTGCTGGCTCGTCCAGCAGGTACTCCAGCTCCATTATAGAGCTCAGTAAAGCTCTTTCCAGTGGATCTTCAGCATGCGACTGGTGAAAGTACTCGGCAGCTAATTCACTAAGTGTGTCCACATAGAAAGTCTGTCCGTCGATGGTTGGTCTCTTTACCAGCTTGTTCATATCAAAACTCATCTTCAGATCCCCCACATTCAGAACTATTTTACCTCTCTGACAGTCAATCATTGCACCTGCTGTAGCTAAGAAAGATCTGCCCAAGATTAGTGGATCCTTTGGTTCCTGTCCATACTGGAGAACCACAAAGTCAGTAGGTATCGCACATTGGCCAATCATTATAGGCACATCCTCCAATACTCCTTCGGGAATCCTGATCGTTCTGTCTGCTAGAACCAGTGATATCCTAGTGGGTCTGAAATCAGTCATACCGAGCCTTTTAGCAACTGAGAGAGGCATGAGGTTCACACTGGAACCAAGGTCACATAAGGATATTTCGAATCTCTCCCTGTAGATAGTACAATCCAATACAAAGCTCCCGGGATCTTTTAATTTCTCAGGAGTTCTGCCTTGAATCACTGCACTGCATACCTCACTGATCATCATCACACTCTCTTCATCAGTCCATTTTCCAGCAATCATATCTTTAAGGCATCTCCTCATCATTGGCGAGGTATCCATGGAGTCAAGCAAAGGCACTTCAACCTTCACCTTTTTTATGAACTCTTTGCATTTGGCATACTGCCTCTCGCTTTTAGCCTTTCTGGGATTCTTGGGGTAGGGAATTTTATGTTTGTAAACTCTTTCGGTTGACTGGTTTGATTTCTCAGGTTTTGAATCCTCAGCAGTCGCCTTGCATCGACCGTCACTGTATTTGTGTCGATCGTTGCTGGGCGACTTTGTAACGACAGTTTCTTCGTTATCGCTTTGCGTCGACCGCTGCTTGGTGGCATCGATCGATGCATCGCGAATGTCACGGATTTCATCTTCCAATTCTTCAATCTCCGTGAGTTCCTCAACGCTCAGCTGCTTGTTCTGGTTGGGTAACAATTCCTTACCACTTCTCAAGGTTACTGCATTGCATTGGTACTTGGGATTAGCGTCTGTTCTTCCTGGAAGATATCCATTTTCCCTCTGAGCATGTCCAGCAGTTCTCGCAACCTTAGCATCAAGCTCCTTCATATGTGTGCTCAGGTATTCAATCTTCCCATCTAGCTCCTTATGGACTGTATCTATTCTCTTGTGTATGTCTGCGTCGCTTTTAATCTGTCCCTCCAGCAGCTTGTTCATCATGGTCTCCATTTTAATCTCAAAAGCAGATCCGTAAGCTCTCTGGGAGTTACTGGTCTGTCCTCCACCGGAAAATCTGTTTCCAGATTGATATCCAAATCTGTTTCCTTGGAAACCAGATCCTCCGATGTAATTCACATCCTCTTCCTGAGTGTCCTCCTCAGTCTGAATTACCTCTACCTCTTGAGCAAAGTGGACAGCCTTCTTCTCACCTAGAAGAGTGCAGATTTTGTCCATTCTGGATCTCAGTTCAGCCATCTCTGAGTTATCAACACTTCCACTAGGTTTCTTTCTCCTCTCATCCATAGTCTTGCAGCTGTTGCTGCCAATCAGATTCTCAATCAACTGCTTAGCCTGTGTAGGAGTCCTGGTGTTGAAGTTGGCATTACTGGAATTGTCCAGCGCAGACTGATATGGAAGATCTATTCCTCTGAAGAAAATACCAATCAGCTGAACTTCAGTGAATCCATGGTGTGGGCAGTCACGCTGATACTACTTAAATCTTATCCAGGCAGTCTTTAAAGGCTCCACAGCTCCTTGGGAGAAAGTGAGTATGTCCTGTCTGGACTGGTCTGAACGCGCATCATCGTAGAAGTGACACAGGAACTCACTCTTTAAAGCTGCCCAAGTGGTATATTGGCAAGGGGCCAGCTGCCTCAGCCATACACTAGCGTCTCCAGCAAGACTGTGTGGAAATAACTTAAGGAACAGATAGTCTGGGCACACTCCCTCATACTTCATGCCAGTAACTATGTCCTCAAACCGATCAATGTGATCCATAGGCTGCTCCGCTTGGTGACCATGAAAAGCAATATGCCTCATCAGCTGGTAGTAGGTGGTCTTGACCTCAAAGTCATTCCTCTCAAAGGCAGGAAGCACTAAAGCTGCTCGGTTTGCATGAAACTCGTCAGGTCTGTTGTAGTCAGCTAGTGTCCTCTCATGAACAACCATCTCTCTACCTTGAGCTCGTCTTTGACCCTGGTTTTGTTCCTGTTGCAGTTGCTCAGGAGGGTCAGGGATGACATTCCCTTCAGCATCAATCCTCTGCCCAGCAGCATTGTAAGGATTGTTCTCCGGATCCCTCAGGGTACCCTCAGCATCTGGTATCAAGATCAAACGTTCTCGTACCATTCTCTCTCTTCTTTCTCTTCTGTTAGCTCTTTCTAAACGTCCAAGTACCTCTAGATTTAGATTAACCAAGCTCGAGTTCGGATTACTTCGAGTTTTCTGCGTTGGCATAAACTGTCTGTAATCGTCCAGCAACGATCGATGCTATCAGTGCAACGATCGATTCAATCTCAGAATCGCCTAGTGTCGATCGACGCAAGGTGTGCAACGGTCGACGCAAGGCGAAAATCGTACCTGCGACAGAAAGAAACAGAGAAAAAGTTAGCAAAATATCAAAATAAAACGAAAAAAAAGCAAAAACAAAAAGAAAAATTTCTAGTAAAAACCCTAAGTTCGGTCCTATCGAAGACTTAAAGAGTCCCCGGCAACGGCGCCAAAAACTTGATAGGTTTCTAAGTTTTACCCTATTCTAAACTGCAAGTGAACAGCAATGTCAAAGTAGTATATAGGGTTATCGAATCCACAGGGACACTTGATCTCAATAGAAACAGAAACGTAGAGATTAAACTAGAAATAAAGCAAGTAGTGAAGTAAATAAATTGCGTTGCAAGAAAGTAAACAGTAGCAGGAATCGGTTTTGTAAGCAATAAACTAAAAGCGTCAAGCCTAGGGTATTCTCAGGAAATCAGACAAGCAGACAAGCTAATCAATCAGGATCAAATTAAACTCATTTCTAGAACTCAAATCACGGAAATAGAGTTAACCAAATCTCTTTGCGAAAACTCTCTAAGCCTAAGTGCAGTAACCCAAATCTCTTTGCAATTACTAACAGATTAAACTAGCATTAAGTTCAAGTTCGATATGTTCACAATTAAACTAAGCCAAATCTCTTTGCGAATAATTTAATTGCTCAACCTAAATGGTTCAGATTCCTAAACCCCACTCTCGTGACGTATTTAGCAACCTCAGATCTAGATTCTAATTGATCAGATAGAACTAGCTTTAAGCATAATTTAGTTTGAAGAACATTCTAATCATGTGAATCCTAACTGAATTAAACAAGTCTAGCAAGTCATCAAACCCTAATGAGAAACCCTAAACTCAACTATGGATCTACTCAGACATGATTAATGAAAACATAATCAAAGAAATAATAGATTGCATATAAGAAATTAAATAGATAAAGGGGTTCGAAATCTTCTCCAAAATAAGTGAATACAGGAAATAGATCAGCCCCAAAAGCTCTAGAAATCTCTTAGCTCTAAGTATGAAAGCGTAACTAAATAAAACACCAAAAACTAGTATATATAGGCATAATCTCGGATGGGGCTTCTGTGTAAATACTGGACTATCTTGGGCTTCTTTGCAAATCTTCATAACTTCATTAAACCGACGTGTACGGCCCATCTCGGTAGTGTGTCGACCGATGAACATGGTGTGTCGGTCGATGCATGATCAATAAATCAGGCAGTGACTTCAGCTCTCGGCCAAAACGTCCCAAAAGTCCCAAAATGCTCCAAATATCTCCAATTAGCTCCAAACTTGATTAAACCTGTAAAAGACTCTAAACGAATACAAAAGACACTAAAAACACATCTATATCATGGTCTAAACTGGGTAAAAACCATGATATATCAGCTATTCTCTTGATGACATTTCAGGTATCTCACCGGAGCTGTGCATGCATCGGATACATCTTGAGGATGAGTCTAAGACATCTGTTGAGCATCAGAGAAGGCTTAATCCTAATCTGCAGGAAGTAGTTAAGAAGGAGATTATGAAACTCCTAGATGCTGGGATCATCTATCCTATTTCAGACAGTGATTGGGTAAGTCCAGTCCATGTAGTGCCTAAGAAGGGCGGAGTTACAGTTGTGAAGAATGAGAAGAATGAGCTGATCCCTACTAGGACTGTGACGGGTCACATGATGTGCATAGACTACAGGAAGCTGAATGCTGCAACCAGAAAGGATCACTTTCCCTTGCCTTTCATTGATCAGATGCTGGAGAGGTTAGCCAATCATCCTTACTATTGCTTCCTCGATGGATACTCAGGTTTCTTTCAGATTCCTATCCACCCAGAAGATCAGGGAAAGACCACTTTCACTTGTCCATATGGCACGTTTGCTTACCGTAGGATGCCTTTTGGACTCTGTAATTCCCCTGCCACCTTCCAGAGATGCATGATGTCCATATTCACTGATATGATTGAGGACTTTATGGAGGTGTTCATGGATGACTTCTCAGTCTATGGATCATCTTATAATGATTGCTTAGATAATATGTGCAAGGTTCTGACTAGATGCGAAGAGAAGCACTTGGTCCTTAACTGGGAAAAATGCCACTTCATGGTCAGAGATGGTATTGTTCTTGGGCATAAAGTGTCTGAAGCAGGGATCGAAGTAGACCGCGCTAAGATTGAGGTAATGACAAACCTTCAGGCGCCTGATTCTGTTAAGTCTCGGAATTCTGAGATGGTTCAGCTCGGAATTCCGACCTGGTTCAGCTCGGATTTCTTATATGGTTCGTCTCGGAATTCCGAGCTGGTTCAGCTCGGTTTTCCGAGATGGTTCGTCTCGGATTTCCAAGATGGTTCGTCTCGGATTTCCGAGCTGGTTCAGCTCGGATTTCCAAGATGGTTCGTCTCGGAATTACGAGCTGGTTCAGCTCGGTTTTCCGAGATGGTTGGCTTGGAATTCCGAGCTGGTTCACCTCGGATTTCCGAGATGGTTCGTCTCAAAAAACCGAGCTGTTCGTCTCGGAATTTTAAGCTGGTTCAGCTCGGTTTTCCGAGATGGTTCGTCTCGGAATTCTGAGCTGGTTCAGCTCGGTTTTCCGAGATGGTTCGTCTCGGAATTCCGAGCTGGTTCAGCTCGGTTTTCCGAGCTAGTTCAGCTCGGTTTTCCGAGATGGTTCATCTCGGAATTCCGAGCTGGCTCAGCTGGGTTTTCCGAGATGGTTCGGCTCATCCTTTGCTTCGTTTGGATGTTCCGTCAATCCGTAGTTCCTGTCGGAAGATATGCTCGTCCTATTATGACGTCGTCTGTTTTGCCGAAACCATTTCTACGATCAGTCATTTGTTTGCATTTTCGTACAACTTTGTCATTTATACGTGTTCTTGAACGTCTAACTCAAACACTCGTTCATGCTCGACTGCTTGATCCTCTCTTCGGCTATTGTTTTTGTCGAGGAGGTTTTTGACCTCAACAAGAGTTCCTACAGCGGCTTGTGTATGCTGATGTAGGATGTCGCTGTGAGGTTCTGATGTTCCACAACGGCTTGGTTACTCGTTGTTTGAGCCGCTGTGGAAATCTCTTTGTCGGCTATACTCCGCAGCGGCATTTGTATGCCGCTGTGCCATGTCGCTGCGAGGTTCGTTGTGCTCCTTAGCTGTAATTCCACCTCCATTTGGTCTCTACCACCTCCTTTTGCCTCTTGGTGCTTGCTAAAGTTATCCACCACCTACAAAACAAAGAGAAAACAAGGCATATGCAACTCCTAATGATGCCTAATCCTAAAGTTAAATCACAATAATGATATATAAATGCTTTCCTAAAGCTAAATCACACAATAAAACATGCCTGAAAACACTTAAAATCTAACACATCAACTCCCCCAAACTTGTTTCTTTGCTTGTCCTCAAGTAAACAACAATGGGACAAAGGGAAGAGGTTTGAAGTTGGAGACTCATAACCAAAGAAATCTAGCAAGCACTCAACATGATGTCCTTAGAAAATAATAACATGTTGCACAAACAAACTCCCTAATCCACTCTAATTTATCTAGGCTTATCAACACACCATATTTTATTCTCTTAAGCACATTGTCAAGATTCAACCAACTCAACATTCCACCAACTCTTACATTCATTCATCTTATCAAGGTGAATTCTCGCAAATGGGGATTAGATCTCAATCAATTGGCTTGGCATTAAAAAGACTTAAAATGGTGTTTAGAGGAAGGCTTTTAACTCTCATTTTGGTGGCTAACTCTCAAGAAAAGGAATGCTAGACATTATGCAAAATGTGGCAAGACAAGAACAATTCATGCATACAATTCTTAGCTCTCAAAATCTTACCCAAAGTGTTTCCCATTCCCAATTAGCTAATCTCCCTTCAATCTCTAACTCAACAATTTTGACTCTTCTTTTTTTTCATTTTTGGGTCTTGAGAAGTTAATCTTTTCATTTCCTTAAACTCTTTATCTTTCAATTTCATTTTCATTTTGCACTTAGAGTCTTCCCATTTCATGTCTCTTTCTTAAGTGTTTCCCTTTTCTTTTTACAAGCCCTTGGTCTTTTTATTCCTTTTACTCCCCATTTCACTCTTTCTTTTCTCATTCCCAATCACATTTCAAGTGCTTATACCCCAAATTGTAAACCAATATGTGAACTCCTAGACTAGCCTATGAGAGCTAATCATTGTCGTTCTTATACTTTTAACCTTTTGCACATGTTAGCATAATCAGAAAGAGGCCTCACTCAATCAATTCAATGAAGGTTTGAAAGAAAAGTGTAGGGTACTAAGGTGTGGAAACCATTCTAAGAGTGAGAATGGCCACTTGGATTAACAAAGAGTGGTAAAATGTGGTAAAGATAATCCAAGTGTGTATGTGTTGGGAATGTCCTGAAATCTACTGTGCTATCTCTAGAAAGTATGATAAGTGTCGAGATCAGACATAAGTCATAAATACTGGGAGGTCATGATGACTTCCTAGAGCCCGCTCTTGATCTATAAGTTAAGTACTTATTACCAGTATTGTATGATCCCTAAGGGTCACACACCATAGCTAACGGGAAAGTTAACAAGGAATTAATACAGTAAGATGCAAGACATTTACTGTATTTGTACAGAGAATTGGGCCAGACAAAATACAGTCTTTTTGTCTGATTTGGGTCTTGGGGCCAAAAGCCTAATAAGCCATTAGTTGAATTACTTGGGCCTATATAAGGAAGAGGAGGCGCCAGTCAATCATAAGGATCTGCGATTTCTAGGTCTGGCTGTCCTCCTCTCTTTCTGTTGTTCTAGCTTGGTCTAGCAGCCTGATCCAGTAGCTTGTAAGCGTGTGGATACCTAGGAGGAGCCGGTAATCATCAGCTCTCAGTGATCTCTTCATTCCCTTGATCAATCCGCTGCAATCATAAGGTAATGATCCTGATCTGTTTATGATTCAACTACAAATCACCTAGATCCTAGTTGATTATGTGATAAGTTGTAATCTGATAATTGAACCTATGAACCCACATAATCTAACAGTGGTATCAGAGACTAGGTCGTTAGGTTTTTGCTGTTTGGATCATATTTAGGTTGTTTTAAATGTTTAGAATCGAATTTGTGTTAAGAAATTTGATTAGAAAACTTAAAAACCTAATTTGCAAATCGCATAATCCGATTGAAACCCATCGGTATGCGAAGTGGACGCCCGTATCGATCGACGAGGGAGCGTGATATCGATCGATATCGATCGGATCGATTGCTTCTCGCTGTCCCGATGACCCGATCGCAACGAGCTGATGCACGCGAGTATCGATCGACGTGTAAGCGTCATATCGATCGATATGCTGGCGAGGCATACGTTCCGCGAGTAGCCAATCGGTTCAGCCGAGCTTCGCGGTTCGTTCTTCCCAAACCCGCGACAATGAACCGATCAAACCGATTGTGGTTCATTGTCAGCTTTAGCTAAAACCGCAAGTTAGGTCAAAATTGGCTAAAACACAAGGTGTTTCTTCCCGGTTTTGGACTTAACCGAACCGATCCAATTTAATTGGTGGTTCAAGCGGTTAACCCAAATCGCGGTTTGCTGGAAATTATTTAATACAATTGGTATTATTTAATTTCTGATTAAACCGGATTTAAATTCAAAAATTGAATTTTAATCTAAACCGAAGGCTGGTCTAAGTTTGATTTGGTTGGACCAAATAATTTAGAGCTGGTCTGGTTTAGTAAATAACCAGTTGGATTTAGTAGTTAATTTGGTCTTGGACCAGAATTAATAAACCGACTCGGTTATGTCAAATTATTGGGCCAATTGGAATTCTGTGGTCTTGGGCCAAGAATTGGGCCTATAATTTGTGACCCAACCGAAAACTTTAATAAAATATTAAATTAGAAATTTCTATTTTTAGCATGTTTCTAGATTTAGAAAGTTTCTGAAATAAGTAAGTTTCCCAAAATAGTAATCTTCTATTTTTGGAAAGAAAACCTAAAATCCTCAAAACCAATATCAAGCTTGGATGTCTTGCCCAATCTTGTCAGCTACTTAACGCTTATTCAATTACAGATATGGCTTACAGTGTGAGGTGTCTGTTTTTGCGTAAGTAAAGTAGTATATAGTCACTAATTTCATTGGGAGTCCCAGACTTTAGTGATTATTTGACTGTAAAAGATTGGTTTCCTTGACTGGGCCATCGGGAGTCCCGGGCCTTGAGACATCTGGTGAATTGGGCCTTGGGCCCAATCCACAACCGAGAGTTATATAAATATAACTAGCTGTGTGCATGCTTACCAAGTAAAGCTAATTCCGGGTGACGGCCAGTGGCCCACTTTGGTTTTGGTTGAACATGGGTCTCGGAATCATTGCATTCTTATGAGGTTAAACAAAGAAATTTTGAATGCAATGCGAGTTTTCTTATAAGTGTTTAAGATTACTCTTTTATGAACTAAATAACTAAAACTCTATTGTCTCATAATTTCAGCTATGTCAAGCACAACAACACAAAACACTTTCTCGATCCGGTCTGCCCTTGAGAAGGACAAACTGAACGGATCAAACTTCCTGAACTGGTCCAGGAACCTGAGACTTGTGCTCAGGCAGGAGAAGAAGGCTTATGTCCTTGAAAGAGTTCTCCCCCCTAGACCTGCGAATAATGCCACACAAGCTGTGAAGAATGCTTTGGATACGCATTCTTCAGATGCTAATGACGTGGTTTGCCTAATGTTGGCGACAATGGCTCCCGATCTGCAGATTCAGTGGGAAGGCCTGACTTGTCCCATGGAACTGATGGCAAACCTGAAAGCGTTGTTTCAGGAGCAGGCTCGTACAGAGAAATTCCAAACTGTAAAGAATCTCTTGGACTGTAAAATGGCTAAGGATGCAGCAGTGAGTCCACATGTTCTGAAAATGATGGGTTATCTCGATCATTTGACAAGACTCGACTGTCCTATAAGCCAAGAGCTTGCTTGTGATATCGTTCTGCAGTCTCTTACTCCTGCATATGACCAGTTCACCTTGAACTATAATATGCATGGGTTGACAAAGACTTTGCCTGAGCTACATGGTATGCTCAAGACTGCAGAACCTAATCTGAAGAAGGCCAAGGACCCGTCTGTACTCATGGTGCAGAAGGGCAAGGGTTTCAAGAAATCCGCTGCAGACAAAGGAAAGGGCAAGGCAGTCAACAAAGAAAAGGCCAAGCCCAAGCCCGTGTCTAAAGCTGGGCCTTCTGATATCTGCCACTTTTGCAAAGAGGCAGGGCATTATCGCAGGGACTGTAAGAAATACCAGGAAAGTCTGAAGGAGAAGAAGAAGTCCTTCGCGACTACTGCTTCAGGTATTTTTGTTATTGAAGTAAATACTACTACTTCTGATAATACCACTTGGGTATTAGATACTGGATGTGGGGCTCATATTTGTACTAATGTGCAGGCGCTCAGCAACAGTAGAAGGTTGAAGCAAGGGCAAGTAGAGTTGCGGGTTGGCAATGGAGCGAAGGTTCCAGCACTGGCCGTTGGCACTTACTTGTTATCTTTACCTTCTGGATTGATTTTAGAACTTGAGAATTGTTATTTTGTACCTGCTATAAGCAGAAATATCATTTCAGTTTCATTATTGGATTTACAAGGATTTGATTTTTCTATTAAGAATAAATTGTGTTCCTTTAATCTCAATGATATGTTCTATGGCTGTGCCCCTCTTATTAATGGGCTGTACATGCTGGATCAATCTACTGTTGGACCGTTTAGTGTCTCCTGATTCAATTCTCAGATTGATTCATCCTACTAAACATGCAGATCTAGGTTCTCTTGATTAGAAACATAATAGATCTCACATGTTACCTTGTTATGCAGCGGAATTAAGAGGCACGGGTCAGAGATCAGCAGAACCACCAAGAGATAGTTCCTCCAAAGGCTCACACACGCACACAGCAGGAAATTGGCTGCTAGACCGAAAGGAGAGAGGCGCAGAGAGAGGCTGAGGGAGGCGCAGATGCTTAGGAGAATTAGAGAACTAGGTCTGATTTTATTCATTAAAATCCCTTCTAGTTCTCATGGGCTTTTGGGCCCAATTCTCAGTTCTGATTAAATCCCTTGGATTTAATCAGGCCCTTTAGTCTCTCTAAGTACAGCAAATGCCTAGCACTTTTACCGTACTTCTGCTAAACCGTTCCTTCGTATTTTCCCGTTAGCTTAGGCGTGTGACCCATATGGGATCATATAATAAAGGCAATAAGTCCAAGACTTATAGATCATGAGCGGACTCTAGCAAGCCATCATGACCCCCAGTATTATATGACTTATGTCTGATCATTGACATACTCTTACTTTCTAGAGACAGTACAGAGATTACTGGACATAATTCCAACAATCTCCCACTTGAACTGGAATCTCTGTATTCATAATCCTTCTGTCTCAATATCTCGATTAGTCATAAGGCAAGATGAGTGTCATCCTTATTAAGGCTAATCATGTTCATCGGACTCTGATTTGATACTGACAATCCAAACGACTCGGGACAGTCCGTTTGAGCATGGCCATGCATTTTCCAGTATTCAAATCTCCGATTGGCCTAGAGATATTCACTCCATTTATATTGGAGGGACAAATCCCGTCTTGTTCCATCACTGTAAACTACTCATTTCATAATGTACCCAAACAAGGTCCTTATAACTATCGCAGAACGACAGCGTTAGACAATGATCAAAGTGCATCAGTCCATGTGCGGTCACATGCATGCGAACTCAGGTCTAAGGACTATACTCTATAGTCGTAGTAAGAATCTCTTATGACACAGATATAAATATCCTGAAGAGTTCTTATAATCGGGTCTTGTCCGGTCGTATGTACCCCAACATACACCTATGTATTGACTTTGATGCCGTGCATCTATGACATCCTGAGACTTTGTCGCAAGTCACATACCAATCTAGTCTCACACGGTTGTTGGTGTTCCAATTTCAACAACCTTCGACTAGGGACAGGATGATATAAGCCATCTATCAAATATAGGGTCTCATGATCAAGCTAAATGACTTTGATGACTCAAGATCAAGTCATTTACTTCGATGACCTATAAAATGGTTCATATCATTTTGGAACGATTATTTCATCACAGTTAAAATAATCTTGAAATAATAATTTCATTAAACATCATAAAATGTTTTACAAGAACATATCAATAACCAAATAAAGCCCTTTATTAACTCCCACTGAAATTAAGACTACATCTTAATTTCACTTATCCTACAGCAACAGTCCGCGACTCGTGCTTAGGCCTAAGGAGTGGCTTCGTTAATAGATTAGCAACGTTCTCATTCGTTGAAACTTGCTGATCTACTTAACTTCCCTGTCATTTATCTTACAGGATAGGTTATACCTATCCTCAAGGTGTTTGGACCTCTGATGTGCAGCTAGTCTCATCTATGCTGGGAATCACATCAAGTTCAGTGACGAACTCTTCTTTCCAAACAACCTCTTTCGCCGCTTCTCAAGCTGCGAAATGTTCAGCTTAAGTCATGGGGTCAGCAACAGTGCCTTGCACCGCCAGACAGACACAAGATATAACCGGACTGTGACCGGAAATCATCTTTGTCCGTTGGAAAACTTGCCTTTCAGACTCTACCGACTCGTAGCACCTTACTTTCTCCGTAAATCAAGAACGTATCCTAAGTATTTTCCAAATACTTGAGAATATTCATTACGTTTATCCAGTGATTTTTGGCTGGATCTGACTGGTCTTTACTTGTCTCGCTTAACATTAAAGCTACGTCCAAACAAGTACGTGTCATGGCATACATGATAGATCCAATTGCCGACGCATATGGAATCTCATCCATGCATTCAAGCTCAGCAGTTATCGTAGGACACTGTTTCTTGCTTAACGGAATGCCATGTGACATTGGCATAAAACCCTTCTTGGATTGCTGAAAACGTGTAGGACTTTGTCAATTTAAGAGTCCTGACATTGTCCTACCAGCTCTTTTGGATCTCTATCTTAAGATCCAAAATCCAAGAACATACGTGGCTTTACCCATGTCAATCATAAAACCAACTCCCAAGCCAGTCCTTTACCGACTGCAGCATTGGGACGTTATATCCGAGAATCAGTATGTCATCGACATACACTATGAGAAATGCAATATTGCTCCCACTTATCTTTTAGTAAACGCACAGTTCCATTTCGTTCCTGTTTAAGTCAAAAACTTTGACCACTTCAACAGAACGAAGATTCCAACTCCGATATGTTTGCTTCCATCCATGAATGGATCGATGAAGCTAACTTACACAAAAATGTAATTTTTCCGGAGTCTGGGCTCACTTTCGCTTCTTTGAGTTTCGCAGATTTGTCGCTTTCAATGATCATCAGATCATGCGAACTTTCAATGATCATCAGGTTCAACTAATGACGAGAATTCACTCTCGGATTAGTGACTGATTCTTTCATATCTGCGAACTTCAGGCTCCACAGGTGTAGATTCTACAGAAATCTGTAAATCCATCCGCTGCTCTCCCTCAACAGGTTGAGCAGCCACCTGTATTTGTCGAATTCCTTCGAGTCATACTTTTACTCCCACTGTTCTTCTTGGAAAGTAACTTCCCTTCTTGAAAACAGAATGGACGTAAAAGATAACAAGCCTTGGTTTCCCTAGGACAACCAGCGAAGTGGCTCAACTACAAATACTCAGTAAAGACGAATTTGGATCGATTCCAATCCACATTTACGTGGTGTCTTTCAACTGATATTGGTGGAACTATTTCAGCGTAAACTTAGATATTTCTAGAGCGTTATTCTTAAAAATATCATGGAAGATTCGTGTGACTCATCATTAATCTTTTCTTATAAGACCTGATTCTTTCTCACAGAAATACCTCAAGGTTTTCAGGAGAATTGAGTTGTGAAACGACTTCACACTCATTCAGATGATCACACCATCTGATGACTCAAGTATTTTCACTCGTGATCTTATCCAGAGTCTTAATACTTCTGTCACTCAGATTCTATACCTCATTCTGGAACTCTTTCGACCATGTCAAAGAATTCTGACTTGTGTCTCATCAAATGAACACAGTCTTACTTACTGAAGTAATCAGTAGAGACAATGAAGTACAGGAAATTTTCTCTGGCATTACTGCTTATCGGATCACATACATGAGTATGTTCAATCTCCAATAAGCGTTTGGGCCTTTCTCTAGCTCGGCTAAGATGGGCCCTTTGTCTTTTGGTCTAGTAAGCAGAATTCAAGTCTCACAAGATATCCATTCAAATGAGCCCAAAAGTCCATAACTATGGGGTTTCTGAATCTGACTTACTCTATGTGACCAAAACATTTATGCCAAGAAAAATCAGGTTTAATTCATCAGATTTAAACCAATTCGGTATTTATGTTACATTTAGGCACTCTTTGGTTTAATATATAAAACCCATTCCTTGAATAGGGTGCTACAATTAACATTTCATTAAGATCAAAAGAACAAAACTTGTCTTTATCAAAATGAAAAACATTCAAATTCTTTACAAGAAAATGAAAGACAACTCTGCTTAAAGCAGGTACATTGTAGCAATTATTAATACAAAACCAAGCCTTAAAGGCATCTACAAGTGAAAACCCAACGGCTGAGGCAGCATCCATAGCTCCTTCCAGACATGCAGTTCCACTTGCCCTTCCTTCAACGTTCTACTGTTGCTCAGGCTCTGCATATTATAACAAATATCAGTGCCACAACCAGTATCCAATACCTACAAGGTATAACTTGAAGTAATAACATGAATACCTGAGGAAGTAGTCTCATACATCAACTTCAACTCCTCATAATCTTCCATGAATTTAATGCAATTTCTCTTCCAATGCCCAGTCTTATTACAGTAGCAGCACTTACCAACGTAAGAGGTATCTGACTCGGGCTCAGAAGACACACGCTTGCCATGATTCAAAATCTGGACAACTTTGTCTTCACCCTTGTCAGCATTAGGTTTAGTAAACCTACCCTTCTCATTCATGAGATTGTACAGGGTACTCTTCACGTTTGGCTCAACTGTCTTGAGCATATCATGCAGTTCAGTCAACGTCTTCGTTAAGCCTTTCTTGATATAGTTCCTTACGAACTTATCATAGCTTGACGGCAGTGACTGCAGAATGATCTCAGTTGCCAATTCCTGGCTAACTGGATAATCCAGATTCCTCAGGTTATCAATGTAACCCATCATTTTACTGACATGAGGACTTACTGGATGATCATTTGGTAGCTTGCAGCTAGTGAGAGATTTAACCAACTGGTATCTCTCCACTCTTACCTGCTCCTGAAATTTCAATTTCAGGCTGCTGATCATCTCTATTGGCGACTCCATGTTCTCATATTGCTTCCGCAAGTCTGAGTCCATGGTAGCCAATATCAGACCACGCACATCTACCGCATGAGAGGCATTGGACCCGATCCTCACGGGGAGAGCTCTCTCAAGGACATAGTCCTTTCTCTCCTATATGAGGACTAGCCTCAGGTTCCGCGACCAAGTCAAGAAATTTGATCCGTTCAGCTTATCCATCTCTAGGACAGACCGGATCGAGAAAGTGTTTTGATTGTTTGTGCTAGTCATAACTGAAATTTAAGATAAAAGAATTTTAGTTAATATGTTCAATATGATTAATCTCGTATTAAATTTAATATGATTAATCACGCATTATATTCAATAACATAAGTTACCCTCAATAGAATATAATGATTCCAAGATCCACATATAACTAAGATCAAAGTGGGCCACTGGCCATCACCCAACCTTAGCTTATATCGGTAAGTCCTATCTCGGCTAATTATATCCGTGATATAACTCTTGGTTGTGAATCTGGGCCCGAGGCCCAATCCACTCTAATGTCTCAAGGCCTGGGACTCCCGATGGCCTAGTCAAGAAAACCAGACTATACAGTCATGTAATCACTAATGTCTGGGACTCCCAATGACATTTATGAATCACAAACCGTCTTACCCACGCAAAAGTATACACCCTCACACTGTAAGGCCATGAGTATAATTGAATGGGCTTCGACAGCTGACATAGACTGGACAAGACATCCAACGCTTGATATTATTTGAGGTTTGTAGGTTTATTAAAAAAATTCATTCCCAAAATAGAAGATTACTATTTTTGGAAACTTTCCTTTTTGGGAAACCTACTAATTTGGAAACTTTTCTAAAATTGGAAACTTCCTAAAACCGGAAACTTTCTAAAATTGGAAACTTTCTAAAATTGGAAACTTTCTAAAATTGGAAACTTCCTAAAATTGGAAACTTTCTAAATATAGAAATTTCCTAAAATCCAAAACATGCAAATCTAGAAACTTCTAATTTAAGAAACTTTCTAATTTCAAATTTTTGGAAACTTATTAATTTAAAAATCGATTTTATAATTTTATAAAAATAAATTTTAAATTAATTCTGAAGAAAAGACTCAAATAATTGGCCCAATTGTTTTAACTTCTTGGCCCGAGACCCAAGAATTGGTTCATGTCCAAGACATAACCCAATTGCCCAATTAAATGACATAACCGGTCTGGTTCATTAAAATTGGTCTTAACCAAAATTAATTACTACGACGACCACAATTGTCAACCGGTTATTTACTAAACCGGATTTTCTCAATTTATTTGGTCCAACCAAATCAGATTAGAAAATCACTGGTTTAGGCACAAAATCCAATTTTCGACTTTGGATTTCTTATCCCGGTTTAACCAGAACTTAATAAATTTATTAAGTCTGTTTATTAAACCAAGACGATTAATTTTTAATCAATTAAACCGAACCGAAATATCACACACCAAAACCGAACCGGCCGTGATTGACCAACGACCCGGTCAGCTCATGTTTCACGCGACAGCCGCGATAATCACGCATCACGCTTCCGTGATCGGGACGTGATCGGGCAAGCCGCGTGATCGATCGGGACAGCTCGGTTGTGTGATCGGGACGGGAGCGTGAGATCGGACGAGAGGCAACCGGGACGGGACGCGGCTTACGCCGAGAGAGCATGAGGCGATCCGTGCGATCTGCCTTGCGGATCAGCCCACGCGATCCATGCGATGCTCTCGCGCCTCTCGGCTGATCGATCTCTCGCGATCGAGACGCGATCGCTCGGGTCAATACGCTCGGAATGACCACGCTACACGATCCTAGATTGGTCCGTGTGTCATCCGATGATCCGACGATCCGACGCATACCGATTCATATAGATCGGATCATGCGGTTTCTATTAGTTTAGGTTTTAATTCTTTGTTCCTTAAGTGTTTTCTCTTATCAGTAGGTTGATTCAAAAACACTTCTTAAACAATCCTAAACATGATTCTAAAACAAGAAAAACCACAGAACCAATAGCTCTGATACCACTGTTGGACCGTTTAGTGTCTCCTGATTCAATTCTCAGATTGATTCATCCTACTAAACATGCAGATCTAGGTTCTCTTGATTAGAAACATAATAGATCTCACCTGTTACCTTGTTATGCAGCGGAATTAAGAGGCACGGGTCAGAGATCAGCAGAACCACCAAGAGATAGTTCCTCCAAAGGCTCACACACGCACACAGCAGGAAATTGGCTGCTAGACCGAAAGGAGAGAGGCGCAGAGAGAGGCTGAGGGAGGCGCAGATGCTTAGGAGAATTAGAGAACTAGGTCTGATTTTATTCATTAAAATCCTTTCTAGTTCTCATGGGCTTTTGGGCCCAATTCTCAGTTCTGATTAAATCCCTTGGATTTAATCAGGCCCTTTAGTCTCTCTAAGTACAGCAAATGCCTAGCACTTTTACCGTACTTCTGCTAAACCGTTCCTTCGTATTTTCCCATTAGCTTAGGCGTGTGACCCATATGGGATCATATAATAAAGGCAATAAGTCCAAGACTTATAGATCATGAGCGGACTCTAGCAAGCCATCATGACCCCCAGTATTATATGACTTATGTCGGATCATTGACATACTCTTACTTTCTAGAGACAGTACAGAGATTACTGGACATAATTCCAACATCTACTCCAGTATATAACATTAATACAAAACGGTTCAAATCTAACGAAGAAAATGAAACGTTTCTCTGGCATTGTCGTTTGGGGCACATTAGTGAGAAACGCGTCAAGAGGCTCCATTCAAATGGACTCTTGGGCTCATTTGACTTTGAGTCTTGTGAGCAATGCGAATCTTGCCTAATGGGCAAAATGACACGGGCCCCTTTTAATAAACCCACAGAAAGGGCCAGTGAACTATTGGGCCTGATACATACTGACGTGTGTGGCCCAATGTCCACAAATGCTAGAGGAAACTATCAGTACTTCATTACATTCACTGATGATTTCAGTAGATATGGATATGTCTACTTGATGAAACATAAGTCGGAAACCTTTGAGAAGTTCAAAGACTTCCAGAATGAAGTACTGAACCAGCTTGGTAAAAGTATTAAGGCTCTTCGGTCGGACCGAGGAGGAGAATACTTGAGCCAGGAATTCCGTGATCATCTGAGTGAGTGTGGAATCATCTCACAACTCAAACCTCCTGGAACACCTCAGTGGAATGGTGTGTCTGAGAGAAGGAATCGGACATTGTTAGATATGGTCCGATCCATGATGAGTCACACAGACCTTCCTATATCCCTTTGGGGATATGCTTTGCTGACCGCAACGTTCACACTGAACAGAGTGCCATCAAAAGCAGTAGCAAAGACACCATATGAGTTATGGACTGGAAAGGCTCCAGTAATGTCTTTTCTCAGAATTTGGGGTTGTGAAGCCTATGTCAAAAGATTAATCTCAGACAAGCTTACACCAAAATCTGACAAGTGCTACTTCATTGGTTATCCTAGGGATACCAAGGCTTATTACTTCTATCTGCAATCCGAGAACAAGATCTTTGTTGCTCGGGATTGTACTTTTCTTGAGAGGGAATTTCTCTCTAAGAAAGATAGTGGGAGTAAGGTACAACTTGATGAAATTCAAGAAGGACAGGAACCTGTTCAACCTAATGAGGGAGAACAGCAGGATGATTTACATGAAGTTGTAATAGAACCTGAACCTGAAGTACCTGAAGTTCGAAGATCCGGAAGGATCCGTCACGAACCCGATAGATATCAGGGATTCCTCGTGACTAATTGCCATGATCTTTTGATCATTGACGGTGATGAACCCTCGAACTTTGCAGAAGCCATGATAGGCCCTGACTCCTCAAAGTGGCGTGAAGCCACTGAATCCGAGATGGACTCCATGTCTGTCAACCGAGTGTTTTCACTGGTTGACTTACCCGCTGGTGCTAAAGCCATCGAGTGTAAATGGATCTTCAAGAAGAAGATTGACATAGATGGAAATGTCCAGATTTACAAGGCCAGGTTGGTGGCAAAAGGTTTCAAACAAATTCATGGTATAGACTATGATGAAACCTATTCACCAGTGGCCATGATGAAATCAATTCGGATTCTCCTAGCAACTGCCGCTTATTATGATTATGAGATTTGGCAGATGGATGTGAAAACCGCCTTCCTGAATGGAATCTTGGAGGAGGATGTGTATATGACACAGCCTGACGGTTACATTGATCCTAAGAATGCTGGGAAAGTATGCAAACTTCATAAATCCATTTATGGATTGAAGCAAGCATCCAGGAGTTGGAATCTTCGTTTTGATGAGGCAATAAAGAATTTTGACTTCATCAGAAACAAGGAAGAACAATGTGTGTATAAGAAAACTAGTGGGAGCAAAGTGGCGTTTCTTATCCTATATGTCGATGACATATTGCTTCTTGGGAATGATATTCCAATGCTGAAGTCTGTTAAAGACTGGCTGGGAAGTTGTTTTTCCATGAAGGACATGGGTGAAGCCGCGTATGTTCTTGGAATCCGAATCTTTAGAGACAGATCTAAAAGGCTGATTGGACTTTGTCAAGATTCTTATATAGACAAAATCCTGCATCGATTCGGAATGGATAAATCCAAGAAGGGATTCACGCCAATGATACATGGTGCTACACTAAGCAAGACTCAGTGTCCTAAAACACCTGATGAGCTTAAGCGCATGAGTAGGATACCTTATGCTTCGGCTATAGGATCTATCATGTATGCCATGATCTGTACTCGTCCTGATGTTGCTTATGCACTAAGCATGACGAGTAGGTACCAGTCTAATCCAGGTGAGAATCACTGGATTGCCGTAAAGAATATCCTGAAGTATTTGAGGAATACTAAGGATAAGTTCTTGGTTTACGGAGGAAGTGAAGTGCTTGAAATGAGTGGATTCACGGATGCAAGTTTTCAGACAGATAAAGATGATTTCCGGTCACAGTCTGGTTACATCTTCTATCTGAATGGCGGTGCAGTAAGTTGGAAGAGCTCCAAGCAGAGCACCGTGGCAGATTCCACAATTGAAGCTGAATACATCGCTGCTTCAGAAGCTGCGAAGGAAGGAGTTTGGATAAGGAACTTCTTGATTGAACTCGGTGTATTCCCAAATGCCACTGAGCCTCTAACACTGTATTGTGACAACAATGGTGCAATTGCTCAAGCTAAGGAACCGAGACATCATCAGAAATCAAAACATATTATGAGAAGGTATCACCTGATTCGTGATATAGTGAATAGAGGTGAAGTGATGGTCAGCAGAGTTCCCACTGATGAGAACGTGGCTGACCCGTTGACAAAGCCACTCCCGAGACCTAAGCACGAGTTGCATACTGCTGCTGTAGCAATTAGAGATATCCAAATGTAATCTCTTTTTGAGTGGGAGTTGTGAGGGCTTTATTTTAGTTATTTTGATTGGTTCATGTAAACATTTTTTTAAATGTTAATGAAAATTTTATTTCTGGATTATTTTAACTGTAATATAAAATAATCGTTCCAAAATGATTCATGTCATTATATATGGGCCATCGAAGTACATGAGTAGACTTAATCCTGAAACCCCATGTTTAACGAAATGACATAAATCATAGTGTCCATAGTCGAAGGTTGTTGAAACTGGAACACCAATAACCATTTGAGACTAGAGTGTGTTGAGACTTATGACCAAGTTTCGAGGGGTCATAGATGCGCGGCATCAAAGTCGACACATAGGTATATGTAGGGGAGCATATGACCAGACATTGCCCGCTGATGAGAACTCTACAAGATATTAATATCTGTGTCATGAGAGGTTCTCATTTACGACTATAGAGTATAGTCCTTAGACCTGAGTTCGCATGCATGTGGCTGCACATGGATTGATGCGCTTTGATCATTGTCTAACGCTGTTTCGTAACTGGGAGCTATAAGGACCTTGGTTGGGTGTATTATGAAGTGTGTAGTTCATAGTGATGGAACAAGATGGGATTTGTCCCAGCCGTTTAACGGAGGTAATATCTCTAGGCCAATCGGAGACTTGATAGCTGGTAAGAGAGTGGCCACTCCCAAACGGACTTGCCCAAGTCGTTTGAATTGTCAGTATCAAATATGGTCCGATGAACATGGTCTGGCTATATAAGGATGACACGCATCTTGCCTTATGTCAGATCGAGATATTGAGACAAAAGGATTAGGGAATGTAGGATTCCAGTACAAGTGGGAGATTGTTGGGAATGTCCTGAAATCTACTGTGCTATCTCTAGAAAGTATGATAAGTGTCGAGATCAGACATAAGTCATAAATACTGGGAGGTCATGATGACTTGCTAGAGCCCGCTCTTGATCTATAAGTTAAGTACTTATTACCAGTATTGTATGATCCCTAAGGGTCACACACCATAGCTAACGGGAAAGTTAACAAGGAATTAATACAGTAAGATGCAAGACATTTACTGTATTTGTACAGAGAATTGGGCCAGACAAAATACAGTCTTTTTGTCTGATTTGGGTCTTGGTCCCAAAAGCCTAATAAGCCATTAGTTGAATTACTTGGGCCCATATAAGGAAGAGGAGGCGCCAGTCAATCATAAGGATCTGCGATTTCTAGGTCTGGCTGTCCTCCTCTCTCTCTGTTGTTCCAGCTTGGTCTAGCAGCCTGATCCAGTAGCTTGTAAGCGTGTGGATACCTAGGAGGAGCCGGTAATCATCAGCTCTCAGTGATCTCTTCATTCCCTTGATCAATCCGCTGCAATCATAAGGTAATGATCCTGATCTGTTTATGATTCAACTGCAAATCACCTAGATCCTAGTTGATTATGTGATAGGTTGTAATCTGATAATTGAACCTATGAACCCACATAATCTAACAGTATGTAGTGACCATGATCAATTATCTAAAACCCATATGTGAGAAGGTTAAAGTTCGAAATTTACAAGTGTTTTTAAGAGCTGTTTAAGCAACATGGTATGATTAACAAGGGCATCATATTGAGTTCTAAAATCTAGATTTCTTGCAAGGTAATTATATCATTGTCTTCTATGCAAATGCAAATGCAACCTAGGATGCTACTAGACTCAATCCTAAGAAAGAAACAATTATGAAACTATATGCTTTTTTCGTTTTTCCCATTTTTTCATTTTTTTGGTTTTTTTCAAAGTCATAACTATTAACAATGCAATGCAATGACTCAAATAAAAATGGTTAGATGATCACCCCGCCCCCAAACTTACTTCACACTGTCTCGGTGTCAAAGCAAATCTCGGGGAGCTAAGGTTTTGCCCACATTGCCTTGTACTCCAACTCGACTGTTAGATGACATGACTTCCCATACAACATATTGAAAGGTGTTGTGCCAATAGGTCTTTTGAAGGCTGTCATGTATGCCCAAAGAGCATCATCAAGTTTCTTCGCCCAGTTTTTTCTTGAGTTCCCAACAGTCTTCTCCAGTATAGCCTTGATTTGCCGGTTTGAAACTTCCACTTGTCCACTGGTCTGAGGATGGTAAGGTGTTGCTACCTTGTGTTTCACTCCATACTTCTTAAGAAGACTTTCAAACACCTTATTGATGAAGTGAGTTCCTCCATCACTGATCACAACTCTTAGGATGCCAAACCGAGGAGATATGATGGATTTGAACAGCTGGATAACTACCTTGGCGTCATTGGTAGGACTTGCAATGGCCTCTACCCATTTTGACACATAGTCAACCGCTACTAAAATGTACTGATTCCCATAAGAGGATGGGAAAGGTCCCATGAAATCAATCCCCCACACATCAAATATCTCAACTTCTAATATCGGGTTCTGTGGCATCTCATTCATCTTTCCAATGTTTCCCTTCCTTTGGCAGACATCACATCTTGACACATATCCGTGAGCATCCTTGAACAGGTTGGGCCACCAAAAACCTGAGTGTATCACTTTTGTAGCGGTTTTGAATGAAGCGTAGTGTCTCCCATACTCTGAGCCGTGGCAGTGATACAAGATTCCTTCCATCTCTTCCTTTGGGACGCATTTCATGTAGAGTCCGTCTGAACATCTTTTGAACAAGTATGGCTCATCCCAATAGCATCGAGTAACATCCCTATAACTTCTTTCTATGGTAGCTGTTGAGGTTGGGTGGCTCTCTTCCACATGCTAGGTAGTTGACGAAATCTGCATACCATGGCAACTGCTCTTCTTTTAAGCTTTTCACTTCCTCCATCTTCAAGACTGTGTTATATCCTTCTCTCAAGCTCCTAATCATTAGAAGTTGTTCTTCCGGTAGAGAATCATCTATTGGTACTTGCTCATCAATCCTCAGCCTTGACAAGTGATCAGCCACTCCATTCTCAATGCCTTTCTTATCTTGTATCTCAAGGTCAAATTCTTGCAGTAGAAGTATCCATCTCAACAAGCGAGGCTTAGCTTCCTTCTTGGCTAACAAGCGTCTTAAGGCTGCATGGTCCCTGTACACCACCACTTTTGATCCCACCAAATATGATCGGAACTTGTCAAATGCAAATACCACTGCCAAGAGCTCCTTCTTTGTGGTTGCATAATAGATGACGTGAAGCTTTTTGTCCTTCCTCTCGCCCAAAACTGCTCCAACTGCATAGCCGCTGGCATCGCACATAATCTCAGAGGGGAGGTCCCAGTTTTGAGCTTGAACTATCGGTGCACTCACAAGTGCATTCTTGATCTTGTTGAACGCTTCTAGGCACTCTTCATCGAAAACGAATTCCGTCTCCTTGCACAGTAGCCTTGTTAAAGGCCTTGCGATCTTTGAAAAGTCCTTGGTGAACCGTCGGTAGAAACCTGCATGACCCAAAAAGCTCCTTATGCCTTTGACTGAGTTTGGTGGCTGCATGATATATCATGGTTTTTACCGGTTTTATGCCATGATATAATTGTGTTTTAGTGTTCTTTTGTGTTCTTTTAGAGTCTTTAACAGGTATAATCAGGTTTGGAGCGGAATTGGAGATATTGGAGCAATTTTGGGATTATTGGAGTGATTTGGAGATTTGGTCCGAGAGAATGAACTCACTGTCCAGTTTTGGTCCGAGAGAATGAACTCACTAGCGAATGGGCCAGACTCTCGGCGGTTTAATGAAGATTCAAGATTTTGCACTTTGGCCCAGAAGTTTCCAGTATTTACAAATAAGCCCCAGCCGAGATTATGCCTATATAATTAGGATTTTGGTGTTTATTTTACATACGCTTTCATACTTAGAGCTAAGAGATTTTTAGAGCTTTTGGGGCTGATCTATTCTTGTACATCATCTATTTTGGAGAAGATTTCGAACCCTTTTATCTATTTAAATTCTTATATGCAATCTATTAATTCTATGATTTATGTTTCATTAATCATGTCTGAGTAGATTCATAGTTAGGTTTAGGGTTTCTCATTAAGGATTTGATGACTTGCTAGACTTGTTCAATTCAGTTAAGGATTCACATGAATAGAATGTTCTTCGATCTAAATTGAGTTTAATGCTAGTTCTAACCTGATCAATTAGAATCTAGATCTTAGGTTGTTAAATACGACACGAGAGTGTGGTTTAGAATCTGAACTATTTAGGTTGAGCAATTAAATTATTCGCAAAGAGATTTGGCTTAGTTTAATTGTGAACATATCGAACTTGAAATTAATGCTGGTTTAATCTGTTAGTAATTGCAAAGAGATTTGGATTACTGCACTTAGACTTAGAGGATTTTCGCAAAGAGATTTGGTTAATTCTAATTCCGTGATTTGAGTTCTAGAACTGTGTTTAATTAGATCCTGACTGATTTAACTTGTCTGCTTGTCTGATTTCTTGAGAATTCCCTAGACTTAACGCTTTTAGTTAACTGCTTTCACAACAATCTTGCTACTGATTTATTTTCTTGCCTTGCTTTTAATTCACTTCACATCTGCTTTCTTCTTAGTATTAATCTCTACGGTTCTTATTCTATCGAGTCCAGAGTGGATTCGATATCCTATATACTACAATCACTTAACTGTGCACATGCAGTAGAATAGGATTAAAACTTAGACCCTATCAAGTTTTTGGTGCCGTTGCCGGGGACTCTTAGAGTCTTCGATAGGATCGAACTTAGGGTTTCTACTAGGATTTTTATTTTCTTTGTTTCGTTTTATTTTTATTTTTTTTATTAGTTACTGATTTCTCTCTGTTTTCTCTCTGTCGCAGGTACCGATTTTGCTTTGCGTCGATCGTTGCACTATTGTGTCGATCGTCACTAGGCGATTCTGAGATTGAATCGATCGTTGCACTAATAGCATCGATCGTTGCTTGACGATTACAGACAGTTTATGCAGACGCGTGAAACTCGAAGTAATCAGAACCTGAACCTCATTAATCTCGGACTTGAAGAACTTGGACGTCTAGAGAGGACTAACAGAAGAGAAAGAAGAGCAAGGATGGTGGTACAGAAGCTAATCATTATGCCTGATGCTCAAGGTACCCTGAGGGACCGAGACAACAATCCTTACAATGCTGCTGGGCAGAGGATTGATGCTGAGGGACGTGTGATCCCTGACGTTGAGGAACCTGAACCACAACCACAGCCGCAGGCGCAAGGACAAAACCAAGGTAGACAGATGGTTGTCCATGAGAGGACTTTAGCTGACTACAACATACCGGATGAGTTTAATGCAAACCGGTCAGCTCTAGTACTTCCTGGTTTTGAGAGGGATGATTTTGAGATCAAGACCATCTACTACTCGATGATGAGACAAAATGCTTTCCATGGTCATCCTACGGAGCAGCCTATGGATCACATTGATACATTGGAGGACCTAATCAATGGCATGAAGTATGATGGAGTCTGCCAGGATTATCTGTTCCTTAAAATCTTTCCATACAGTCTCGCTGGAGACGCTGCTGCATGGCTGAAGCAACTGGCACCTGGTCAGTATACTACTTGGGCAGCTCTAAAGAGTGAGTTTCTGCGTCACTTCTATGATGATGCGCGTTCCGATCAGTCCAGACAGGACATTCTGACATTTACCCAAGGTCCTACTGAGCCTCTTAAGACTGCTTGGATGAGATTTAGGAAGTACCAGCGTGACTGCCCACACCATGGATTCACTGAGGTCACATTCTAGGTATCTTCTTCAGAGGCATAGATCTGCCATATCAGTCTGCGCTGGATAACTCCAGTAATGTAAACTTCAACACCAGGACTCCTGCACAAGCTAAGCAGTTGATTGAGAACTTAGTAAGAAGCAACAGTTGCAAGACTATGGATGATAGGAGGAAGAAATCTGGTGGAAGTGTAGAGAATTCAGAGATGGCTGAATTTAGATCTAAGCTGGACACAATTTGCAATCTCCTGGCTGGTAAGAAGGCTGTCCACTTTGCCCAAGATGTTGAGGTAATTCAGACTGAGGAGGACACTCAGGAAGAAGATGTGAATTACATTGGAGGATCTGGTTTCCAAGGTAACAGATTTGGTAATCAGCAGGGAAACAGATTCTTAAATGGAGGACAGAAGAGTGCCTTCACAGGCAATCAGAACTCCTTTGGACAGACTAGTGGTTTTCAGAAGCCTTTTGGACAAGGTACTCAGAGAACCTATGGATCTTCGTCTCATCAGACTCCTCCTGCAGCCACTGCTCATGGAAGTAAGATGGAGGCAATGATGAAACAGCTGCTGGAGAGTCAGACTAAGAGCGCTGCAGACATCGATAAGAAGATAGATAAAGTCTACGAGGAGCTGAATGGGAAATTTGAATACCTAAGCGCACACATGAAGGAGCTTGATGCTAAGGTAGCAAGGACTGCTGGATATGCTCAGAGGGAGGATGGATATCTCCCAGGAAGAACTGATGCTAATCCCAAGTACCAATGCAATGCATGACATTGAGAAGTGGTAAGGAGTTGCTACCTGGCCAGAAAAGGCAGTTAAGCGTTGAGGAACTCGTGGAAATTGAAGAATTGGAAGATGGGATCCGTAACATTCGCAATGCATCGATCGACGCCACCAAGCAACGGTCGATGCAAGGCGATAACGAAGAAACTGTCGTCACAAAATCACCCAGCAACGATCGACACAATGCCAGTGACGATCGATGCAAGGCGACTGCAGAAAGCTCAACCGAAACAGTCGACCGAGAGGGTTTACAAACCTAAGGTACCTTATCCCAAGAATCCCAGAAAGGCTAAAAACGATAGGCAGTATGCCAAATGTAAAGAGTTCATCAAAAAGGTGAAAGTTGAAGTACCTTTGATTGATTCCATGGAAACCTCTCCTGTGATGAGAAGATGTCTCAAGGATATGATTGCTGGGAAGTGGTCTGACGAGGAGAGTGTAATGATGATCAATGAGGTGTGTAGTGCAGTGATTCAGGGCAGAATTCCTGAGAAGTTAAAAGATCCAGGAAGCTTTGTACTAGATTGTACCATATACAGGGAGAGATTCGAAAGGTCTCTATGTGATCTTGGTTCCAGTGTGAATCTTATGCCTTTCTCAGTTGCTAAGAGGCTCAGGATGACTGACTTTATACCCACTAGGATATCACTGGTTTTGGCAGATAGAACAATCCGGATTCCCGAAGGATTGTTGGAGGATGTGCCCATAATGATTGGCCAATGCATGATTCCTACTGACTTTTTGGTTCTGCAGTATGGAGAGGAACCAAAGGATCCACTGATTTTAGGCAGGCCTTTCTTATTTACAGCTGGTGCGATGATTGACTGTCAAGGAGGTAGAATAGTTCTGAATGTGGGTGATCTGAAGATGAGTTTTGATATGGACAAGCTGGCAAAGAGACCAAACATCGAGGGATAGACCTTCTATGTTGACACACTAGGTGATTTGGCGACAGAATACTTTCACAAGTCACATGTTGAAGATCCACTAGAAAGAGCTTTACTGAGCTCTATATTGGAGCTGGAGTACCTGCAGGACGAGCCAGCAATGTGCTATGCAAGACTGATGGATTCAGTTGAGGTGGCGATGAAGGTGGAAGTGCCTGACGCGACGATGCAACGATCGACACAAACCAAGCATCGGTCGTTGCAAGTCGACAGGGACTGGGCCGAGGAAAAGGCTCCGAAAATAGAGCTGAAACAACTTCCATCCGGGCTAAGGTACACGTTTCTTGGACCAAATTCAACTTATCCAGTGATTGTTAATGCTAGTTTGAACAACGCAGAGCTCACCTTACTGCTAAGCAAGCTGCGCAAGCACCGCAAAGCTCTTGGCTATTGATAGGTTTCTAAGTTTTACCCTATTCTAAACTGCAAGTGAACAGCAATGTCAAAGTAGTATATAGGGTTATCGAATCCACAGGGACACTTGATCTCAATAGAAACAGAAACGTAGAGATTAAACTAGAAATAAAGCAAGTAGTGAAGTAAATAAATTGCGTTGCAAGAAAGTAAACAGTAGCAGGAATCGGTTTTGTAAGCAATAAACTAAAAGCGTCAAGCCTAGGGTATTCTCAGGAAATCAGACAAGCAGACAAGCTAATCAATCAGGATCAAATTAAACTCAGTTCTAGAACTCAAATCACGGAAATAGAGTTAACCAAATCTCTTTGCGAAAACTCTCTAAGCCAAAGTGCAGTAACCCAAATCTCTTTGCAATTACTAACAGATTAAACTAGCATTAAGTTCAAGTTCGATATGTTCACAATTAAACTAAGCCAAATCTCTTTGCGAATAATTTAATTGCTCAACCTAAATGGTTCAGATTCCTAAACCCCACTCTCGTGACGTATTTAGCAACCTCAGATCTAGATTCTAATTGATCAGGTTAGAACTAGCTTTAAGCACAATTTAGTTTGAAGAACATTCTAATCATGTGAATCCTAACTGAATTAAACAAGTCTAGCAAGTCATCAAACCCTAATGAGAAACCCTAAACTCAACTATGGATCTACTCAGACATGATTAATGAAAACATAATCAAAGAAATAATAGATTGCATATAAGAAATTAAATAGATAAAGGGGTTCGAAATCTTCTCCAAAATAAGTGAATACAGGAAATAGATCAGCCCCAAAAGCTCTAGAAATCTCTTAGCTCTAAGTATGAAAGCGTAACTAAATAAAACACCAAAAACTAGTATATATAGGCATAATCTCGGATGGGGCTTCTGTGTAAATACTGGACTATCTTGGGCTTCTTTGCAAATCTTCATAACTTCATTAAACCGACGTGTACGGCCCATCTCGGTAGTGTGTCGACCGATGCACATGGTGTGTCGGTCGATGCATAATCAATAAATCAGGCAGTGACTTCAGCTCTCGGCCAAAACGTCCCAAAAATCCCAAAATGCTCCAAATATCTCCAATTAGCTCCAAACTTGATTAAACCTGTAAAAGACTCTAAATGAATACAAAAAACACTAAAAACACATCTATATCATGGTCTAAACTGGGTAAAAACCATGATATATCAACTCCCCCACACTTAGCCTTTGCTTGCCCTCAAGCAAAACAGAGAACTAAAATGTAGTGAAGAGGTTTGAAAACTCTTCAGAAACTCATTTTGTCCTAGAAGCAGCAGCATTCAGATTCCCCTTAGTAATCCACATGAAAGAATCAATCTACAGACATCAAGACCAACATATACTTCCCCCACACTTAGCAACTGTCCTAAGTAAACTCCACAATCACATTCAAGCATTCAAATTCTCCCTCTGACTTCTGCAAGTATTAAAGTGCGGTCTCACCTAAGGAGTATCGATCAAAGGGCACATGGGTTCTTACTTTGCCAGTTCTAGACCACCATACTATCTTTCTCTAGTCCCTTTCTTCTCTTTCCCTTCCTTAACAACTGATTTTTCCCCATTGGGTATCATTTTATTTTTTTTTATCAGTGTTCTTCCCGTTATGGGGTGTACTTTGGACACATTCTATGGATACACAGGATATGAGAGTTTTAGCTACCATTCCCATGACCACTTCAGAGTTACTAATTCATCCTCAGTTTATTATCTTTTTTTGTTTTTTTGTTTTTTTTTACTTTATGGAAGGGGAGAAGGGAACTAGATAGGACAGGTTTACAAGCTGTGTCAGAACTAGCAAAGGAACCCAACACAAAGTATACCAAGCCCTTAGCTAAGAAAATCTAAGTCAGTATTAGGGGTGAAGTCAGTAAAAGGATCCTCTGATACCTGAAGTGATGTGGGTGTCCTCAGTAGGTTGATCCGTGATGGGGTTTTCTAATAGTCATAGATTAATCTGCAGCTTCATCTCAATGGTCACTTAAGTTCCTGCAAATGCTGCTAATCTTCTCAAAAAATCATTGTTTCCTACTTAAACAAATTTTGACTCGAAAAACAAAATTTTTTTTTTTTTAATTTAAGTGACTCTTAAGAAAACAAAAGAAAGTAATTAGTAGAACCTCCCCCACACTTAAGACACACAGTCCCCAGTAGTGTCAAGCAAGGGATTGGTTAAAAGAAAGAAAACAAAAATTAGTGAATTGAATGGTTAGTTCTCTCGGGTTTTACCTCTGTCGCAGTCAGGCATCGATCGTTGCACTAGGTGCACCGACCGTTGCTGTGCGATTTTCGTTGGGGATCGATCGTTGCTCAGGACCGCAACGATCGCTGCAATGCGATTCTTTCGTATTGTGACGATCGACACAATGGTGTGTCGATCGACGCACTGCGTTTTTGTCCGAAACCTGCAACCAAAAACTCACCAAAACAGAAACAAAAACGTAAAATCTAGAAAAATACTAAAATCAAAATGCAAAAATGAAAACAGTGGGTTGCCTCCCACTCAGCGCTCTTTTAACGTCAATAGCTTGACGTTTCAGATGATCTAGGTGGAGGGTGCATCATCCAGAGGCAGAATCTGACCTTCTGGAATCTCGGCCTTAGCCCAATAATGTTTCACCCTCTGTCCATTCACAGTGAATTCAATACCATCCTTACCAGTTAGAACGACAGCTCCATATGGACGCACCTCTTTGATTGTGAAAGGGCCACACCACCTTGATTTCAGCTTTCCTGGAAACAAATGCAAACGAGAGTTATATAAAAGTACCTGATCATTAGGCTCAAATTGTCTGGAGACAATCTTTTTGTCATGATATGCCTTAGTCCTCTCCTTGTACAGCTTTGAGTTTTCATAAGCAAAATGTCTAATCTCATCCAACTCTTTCAGCTGCACCAATCTCCTTTCCGCAGCAGACTTAAGATCAAAGTTCATCTGTTTCACAGCCCATGCCGCTTTATGCTCAAGTTCCACTGGCAGATGACATGCTTTTCCATATAGCAGATGGAATGGAGTGGTCCCAAGTGGTGTCTTGAATGCTGTCATGTAAGCCGATAATGCATCATCCAACTTTGCTGCCCAATCCTTCCTTGTCTTTCCAACTGTCTTCTCAAGGATCTCTTTGATCTGTCTGTTGGAAACCTCGACTTGTCCACTAGTTTGAGGGTGATAAGGAGTAGCGACTTGATGATGAACTCCATGCTTCTTCAGCAGCTTTTCGAAAACCTTATTGATGAAATGAGATCCTCCATCACTTATCACTATACGAGGCACTCCAAATCTGGGGAATATGATGGTCTTAAACAGCTTAATGACCACTGAAGAATCATTGGTTGGACTAGCTATTGCTTCGACCCATTTAGACACATAGTCCACAGCAACCAAAATGAATTTATTCCCATAGGATGAGGGAAAAGGGCCCATGAAATCTATGCCCCAGCAATCGAAAACCTCAACTTCTAGAATGAAATTCTGAGGCATCTCATGCTTCTTGCTGATTTTCCCTCTCCTCTGACAAACATCACACTGAGAGACGAAAGAATGGGTGTCTCTGAACATTGTTGGCCACCAGAAACCTGCTTGCAGAACTTTAGACACAGTCTTGAATGTAGCAAAATGTCCAGCATAATCTGATCCATGACAATGGAAGAGGATGTCTGGAACTTCTGATTCAGCAATGCATCTCCTGTAAAGGCTATCTGAACAGTGCTTATAGAGATAAGGCTCATTCCAGTAGTATCTTCTAAGTTCCCTAAAGAACCTTTTCTTTTCATAGCCCTTTAGATCATCTGGTTCAGTCTCAGCAGCAAGGTAGTTAGCTATATCTGCATACCAGGGTCGATCAGAGGTTGCCACAGCAGAGATCTCGAAATCATAATTTCCAATTCTGATTTTAAAAGACTCTCGGTTCGTATCAGACGTGCATCGACCGTTGCGTATGCATGTGTCGATCGTTGCTTCCCCGATACTTGTATCGACCGTTGCCAACGTAGCATCGATCGACACAAGGCGATTTTCCCGACAGTTCTGCAACTCACCTCCCAAATCCATCTCAAAAACTGTACCAACCATGTTGACGTTTTCCTCAGGCAAATAGTCATTTATGGGCACATCTTCCTCAACCAGCATCCTTGAAAGGTGATCAGCAACTCCATTCTCAACTCCCTTCTTGTCCCTCACTTCGATATCAAACTCCTGAAGCAACAGAATCCATCTCAACAATCTTGGCTTAGCATCTTTCTTCTGCATCAGATACTTCAGGGCTGAATGATCAGTATGAACAATCACTTTAGAACCAACAAGATAGGGGCGGAATTTCTCGAAAGCAAAGACAACAGCTAACAGCTCTTTCTCTGTGGTTGCGTAGTTCCTCTGTGCATCATCTAGTGTCCTACTAGCATAATAGATAGCATGAAGCTTTCTGTCCTTCTTCTGTCCCAGAACAGCTCCTACAGCAAAGTCACTTGCATCACACATAACCTCAAAAGGTAAATCCCAATCCGGTGGTTGGACTACTGGAGCACTTACTAAAGCCTGCTTGATCTGTTCAAATGCAGTCTTACAGTCTGCATCGAACTCAAATTTGGTATCCTTACACAGCAAAGCAGTTAGTGGCCTAGCAATCTTGCTGAAGTCTTTGATGAACTGTCTATAAAAGCCAGCATGTCCAAGAAAGCTTCTTATTGCCTTAACAGAATCAGGTGCCTGCAGGTTGGTCATTACCTCAATCTTAGCGCGATCCACTTCGATCCCTGCTTCAGATACTTTATGTCCAAGGATTATACCATCTTTGACCATGAAATGGCACTTTTCCCAGTTAAGGACCAAGTGCTTTTCTTCGCATCTAGTCAGTAACTTGCATAGATTATCTAGACATTCATTATAAGATGATCCATAGACTGAGAAGTCATCCATGAATACCTCCATAAAGTCTTCAATCATATCAGTGAATATGGACATCATGCATCTCTGAAAAGTGGCAGGAGCATTACAGAGTCCAAAAGGCATCCTACGGTAAGCAAATGTGCCATATGGGCAAGTGAAAGTAGTCTTTCCCTGATCTTCTGGGTGGATAGGAATCTGAAAGAAACCTGAGTATCCATCGAGGAAGCAGTAGTAAGGGTGATTGGCTAACCTCTCTAGCATCTGGTCAATGAAAGGTAAGGGAAAGTGATCCTTTCTAGTCGCAGCATTCAGTTTCCTGTAATCTATGCACATCCTGTGTCCCGTCACAGTCCTAGTAGGTATCAGCTCATTCTTCTCAGTCTTCACAACTGTGACTCCACCTTTCTTAGGCACTACATGGACTGGACTGACCCAATCACTGTCTGAAATAGGATAGATGATCCCAGCATCCAGTATTTTCATAATCTCTTTCTTAACCACTTCCTGGAGATTAGGATTAAGCCTTCTCCGATGCTTAATAGATGTCTTAGACTCATCCTCAAGATGTATCCGATGCATGCACAGCTTTGGTGAGATACCTGAAATGTCATCAAGAGAATAGCCAAGAGCTTTGCGATGCTTGCGCAGCTTGCTTAGTAGTAAAGTGAGCTCTGCGTTGTTTAAACTAGCGTTAACTATCACTGGATAAGTTGAATTAGGTCCAAGAAAAGCGTACCTTAGCCCGGAAGGAAGTTGTTTCAAATCTATTTTCGGAGCTTTTTCTTCTGCCCAGTCTGCGTCGCTTTGCAACGACCGATGCTTGGCAAGTGTCGATCGTTGCATCGTCGCGTCAAATACTTCAACCTGTTGGGAATGTCCTGAAATCTACCGTACTATCTCTAGAAAGTATGATAAGTGTCGAGATCAGACATAAGTCATAAATACTGGGTGATCATGATGGCTTGCTAGAGTCCGCTCTTGATCTATAAGTTTAGGACTTATTACCAGTATTGTATGATCCCTAAGGGTCACACACCATAGCTAACGGGAAAGTTAAATGGAATTAATACGGTAAGATGCAGTGGCATTTACTGTATTGGATCAGAGAATTGGGCCGGACAAAATGCAGGTTTTTGCCTGATTTGTGTCTTGGGCCCAAATGATTAATGAGCCATTAGTCAAATGACTTGGGCCCATTAATGAGAGATAAAAGAATTTGAAACCCTAAGGAAGAGGCTGAGGCTTGCGATTTTTCTCTTCCTTGGCCGCGATTTTACCTCTCTCTCTAACTCTCTCTTTCTGATTTGATCCATCTCTTTGGTCTAGCAGCCATCCCGGCTTGTAAGAGTGTGGATACCAAAGGAGGAGCAAGTTGTTCATCTGTTCTAACTGATCTTGTCATTACCATCTCTAATCCGCTGCAAAAGGTAATGTCACAGGTTGGTTTTATGATTCGTTTTGCAAGAACCTAGATCTGTTTAAGGATTTGTGTTAGGTTGTAATTGAGAATTAAACCATGGAAAACCCCATAATCCGACAGTGGTATCAGAGCTAAGGTCATTAGTTTCTTGTAATTTGGATCATAGGGCTGTTTAATAATTTTCTTGTAATTGATTATAGTTATTAAAAACCCTAATCGAGTGTTTTGGTTTCGGCATGTGTTAGAGCCGATTAATTATCGGGTTACACACAAGGATCACGTTTTTTGTCTTTATGTGGAAGTCAAAATCGATTTGAGTTGTAGATGATCGTGTTGATTTGTTTGATAATTAATGTTCAGAATTGTCATTCGCTTGTTGACTTATTTCGTTTGATAACGATTATTATATGTATCGATTTGTTAGTTGTAAAAGTCAAATCGTTTTTTGTCCTCAAGTGAGTGATCGATTATTAATTGGGCATGTGAGCCGATCATTAATAATGTTATCGATCATGATCGATTACTGTATCACTTAATATTGCCGAGTGTTGTTGATATTCGATCATGTCTCGGCTTGATTAAAACCCTAAGCGAACGATCGTGTAATGCCGAGACCAATCATTTGATTGTGAGGCTAACATGGGATCGTGCGCGAGCCAATGTGTGTGCCGTGTGCCGAGGTAGATCCGTTGCAATGATCGATCGCAAACGATCGTGAGCAACCGTGTTGGATCATTGGGCCTCGGTTGGATCATGGCCCACAATTGCGTTAATGGGCCGAGTTGGATCTTGGATCCGATTGTTTGGCCCATTAAAATTTTACGTCCCGCGAATAGTCAATCGGTTAAACCGAGCTTCGCGGTTCGTTGCCCAAAACCACACCGATTAAACCGGTCCATTTAATTGGCGGTTAATTGTGTGTTTAAAGCCTTAAACCGCAAGTTAAATCAAAATTGGCTAAAACACTAGGTGTTTCTTCCCGGTTTTGGATTTAACTGAACCGATACAATTTAATTGGTGGTTCAAGCGGTTAACCCAAATCGCGGTTTGCTGGAAATAATTTTATTTCTGGTTAAACCGGATTTAAATTCATAAAATTGAATTTTAACCTAAACCGAAGGCTGGTCTAAGTTTGATTTGGTTGGACCAAATAATTTAGAGCTGGTCTGGTTTAGTAAATAACCGATGGTTTTGATAGTTAATTTGGTCTTGGACCAGAATTAATAAACCGACTCGGTTATGTCAAATTATTGGGCCAACTGGAATTCTATGGTCTTGGGCCAAGAATTGGGCCTATAATTTGTGACCCAACCCGAAAATATTTATAAAATATTAAATTAGAAATTTCTATTTTTAGTATGTTTCTAAGTTTAGAAAGTTTCTAAAAGAAGTAAGTTTCCCAAAATAGTAATCTTCTATTTTTGGAAATAAAACTTGAAATCCTCAAAAACAATATCAAGCTTGGATGTCTTTCCAATCTTGTCAGCTACTTAACGCCTATTTGATTACAGATATGGCTTACAGTGTGAGGTGTCTGTTTTCGCGTAAGTAAAGTAGTATATAGTCACTAATTTCATTGGGAGTCCCAGACTTTAGTGATTATTTGGCTGTAAGAGATTGGTTTCCTTGACTGGGCCATCGGGAGTCCCGGGCCTTGAGACATCTGGTAAATTTGGGCCTCGGGTCTAAATTCACAACCGAGAGTTATTGGTTATAACTAGCTGTGTGTATGCTTACCAAGTAAAGCTAATTCCGGGTGACGGCCAGTGGCCCACTTTGGATTTAGCTGAACATGGGTCTCGGAATCATTGCATTCTTATGAGGTTAAACAAAGAAATTTTGAATGCAATGCGAGTTTTCTTATAAGTTGTTAAGATTGCTCTTTTATGAACTAAATAACTAAAACTCCATTTATCTCTAAATTTCAGCTATGACAAGCACAAACAATCAAAAACACTTTCTTGATCCGGTATGTCCTTGAGATGGACAAACTGAACGGATCAAATTTCTTGACTTGGTCGCGGAACCTGAGACTAGTTCTCAGGCATGAGAGAAAGGACTATGTCCTTGAGAAAGCTCTCCCCGAGAGGATCGGGTCCAATGCCTCTCATGCAGTATATGATGCTTGGAATAAGCATTATAATGATGCGGTAGATGTGCATGGTCTGATATTGGCTACCATGGACTCAAATTTGCTGAAGCAATATGAGAACATGGAGTCGCCAATAGAGATGATCAGCAGCCTGAAATTGAAATTTCAGGAGCAGGTAAGAGTGGAGAGATACCAGTTGGTTAAATCTCTCACTAGCTGCAAGCTACCAAATGATCATCCAGTAAGTCCTCATGTCAGTAAAATGATGGGTTACATTGATAACCTGAGGAAACTGGATTATCCAGTTAGCCAGGAATTGGCAACTGAGATCATTCTGCAGTCACTGCCGTCAAGCTATGATAAGTTCGTAAGGAACTATATCAAGAAAGGCTTAACGAAGACGTTGACTGAACTGCATGATATGCTCAAGACAGTTGAGCCAAACGTGAAGAGTACCCTGTACAATCTCATGAATGAGAAGGGTAGGTTTACTAAACCTAATGCTGACAAGGGTGAAGACAAAGTTGTCCAGATTTTGAATCATGGCAAGCGTGTGTCTTCTGAGCCCGAATCAGATACCTCTTACGTTGGTAAGTGCTACTACTGTAAAGAGACTGGGCATTGGAAGAGAGATTGCATTAAATTCATGGAAGATTATGAGGAGTTAAAGTTGATGTATGAGACTACTTCCTCAGGTATTCATGTTATTACTTCAAGTTATACCTTGAAGGTATTGGATACTGGTTGTGGCACTGATATTTGTTATAATATGCAGAGCCTGAGCAACAGTAGAACGTTGAAGGAAGGACAAGTGGAACTGCGTGTCTGGAAGGAGCTTGGGATGCTGCCTCAGCCATAGGGTTTTCACTTGTAGATGCCTTTGAGGCTTGGTTTTGTATTAAGTAATTGCTACAATATACCTGCTTTAAGCAGAGTTGTCTTTCATTTTCTTGTAAAGAATTTGAATGTTTTTCATTTTGATAAAGACAAAGTTTTGTTCTTTTGATCTTAATGAAATGTTAATTGTAGCACCCTATTCAAGGAATGGGTTTTATATCTTAAACCAAAGAGTGCCTAAATATAACATAAATACCGAATTGGTTTAAATCTGATGAATTAAACCTGATTTTTCTTGGCATAAATGTTTTGGTCACATAGAGTAAGTCGGATTCAGAAACCCCATAGTTATGGACTTTTGGGCTCATTTGAATGGATATCTTATGAGACTTGAATTCTTCTTACTGGACCAAAACACAAAAGGCCCATCTTAGCCGAGCTAGAGAAAAGCCCAAAGGCTTATTGGACATTGGACATACTCATGTATGTGGTCCGATGAGCAGTAATTCCAGAGAAAATTTCTTGTACTTCATTGTCTCTACTGATTACTTCAGTGAGTGTGACTGTGTTCATTTGATGAGACACAAGTCGGAATTCTTTGACATGGTCGAAAGAGTTCCAGAATGAAGTATAGAATCTGAATGACAGAAGTATTAAGACTCTGGATTAGATCACGAGTGAGAATACTTAAGTCATTGATTGTGTGATCATCTGAATGAGTGTGAAGTCGTTTCACAGCTCAATTCTCCTGAAAACCTAGAGGTGTTTCTGTGAGAATGAATCAGATCTTATAAGAAATGATTAAAGATGAGTCACACGAATCTTCCATGATATTCTTTAAGAATAACGCTCTAAAATATCTAAGTTTACGCTGAAATAGTTCCACCAATATCAGTTGAAAGACACCACGTAAATGTGGATTGGAATCGATCCAAATTCGTCTTTACTGAGTATTTGTAGTTGTGCTACTTCGCTGGTTGTCCTAGGGAAACCAAGGCTTGTTACTTTTACGTCCATTCTGTTTTCTAAGAAGGAAAGTTACTTTCCAAGAAGAACAGTGGGAGTAAAAGTACAACTCGAAGAAATTCGAGAAATACAGGAGGCTGCTCAACCTGTTAAGGGAGAGCAACGGATGGATTTACAGATTTCTGTAGAATCTACACCTGTAGAGCCTGAAGATCGCAGATATGAATGAATCAGTTACTAATCCGAGAGTGATTTCTCGTCATTAGTTGAACCTGATGATCATTGAAAGTTCGCATGATCTGATGATCATTGAAAGCGACGAACCTGCGAAATTCAAAGAAGCGATAATAAGCCCGGACTCCGAAAAATTACATTTTGTGTAAGTTAGCTTCATCGATCCATTCATGGATGGAAGCAAACATATCGGAGTTGGAATCTTCGTTCTGTTGAAGTAGTCAAGGTTTTGACTTGAACAGGAACGAAATGGAACTGTGCGTTTACTAATAGATAAGTGGGAGCGATGTTGCATTTCTCAAAGTGTATGTCGATGACATACTGATTCTCGGAAATAACGTCCCAATGCTGCAGTCGGTAAAGGACTGGATTGGGAGTTGGTTTTGTGATTGACATGGGTAAAGCCACGTATGTTCTTGGATTTTGGATCTAAAGATAAAGATCCAAAAGAGCTGGTAGGACAAAGTCAGGATTCTTAAATTGACAAAGTCCTACACGTAATCAGCAATCCAAGAAGGGTTTTATGCCAATGTCACATGGCAATTCATTAAGCAAGATACAGTGTCCTGCGATATCTGTTGAGCTTGAATGCATGGATAGGATTCCATATGCGACGGCAATTGGATCTATCATGTATGCCATGACACGTACTTGTTTTGATGTTGCTTTAATGCTAAGCAAGACAAGTAAAGACCAGTCAAATCCAGCAAAGAATCACTGGATTTCCGTAAAGAATATTCTGAAGTATTTGAGGAATACTTAGGATAAGTTCTTGATTTACGGAGAAAGTGAGGTGCTACAAGTCGATAGAGTCTGAAAGGCAAGTTTCCAATAGACAAAGATAATTCCTGGTCACAGTCCGGCTATATCTTGTGTCTAACTGGCGGTGCAAGGCACTGTTGCTGACTCCATGACTTAAGCTGAACATTTCGCAGCTTGAGAAGCGGCGAAAGAGGTTGTTTGGAAAGAAGAGTTCATCACTGAACTTGATGTGATTCCCAGCATAGATGAGACTAGCTGCACATCATAGGTCCAAACACCTTGAGGATAGGTATAACCTATTCCGTGAGATAAATGACAGAGGTGTTAAGTAGATAAGCAAGTTTCATCGAATGAGAACGTTGCTAATCTATTAACGAAGCCACTCCTTATGCCTAAGCACGAGTCGCGGACTGTAGCTGTAGGATGAGTGAAATTAAGATGTAGTCTTAATTTCAGTGGGAGTTTGTAAAGGGCTTTACTTAGTTGTTTTGAAAGGTTCATGTAAACATTTTAAAATGTTAATGAAATTTTATTTCTGGATTATTTTAAACTGTGATATAAAATAATCGTTCCGAAATGATTCATGTCATTATATATGGGCCATCGAAGTACATGAGTAGACTTGATCCTGAAACCCCATATTTAACGAAGTGACATAAATCATAGTGTCCATAGTCGAAGGTTGTTGAAATTGGAACACCAACAACCTGTTGAGACTAGATTGTGTTGAGACTTATGACCAAGTTTCGAGGGGTCATAGATGCGCGGCATCAAAGTCGACACATAGGTATATGTAGGGGAGCATATGACCGGACATGGCCCGCTGATGAGAACTCTGCAAGATATTAATATCTGTGTCATAAGAAGTTCTCATATACGACTATAGAGTATAGTCCTTAGACCTGAGTTCGCATGCATATGGCTGCACATGGAGTAATGCGCTTTGATCATTGTCTAACGCTGTTTCGTAACTGGGAGCTATACGGACCTTGGTTGGGTATATTATGAATTGTGTAGTTCATAGTGATGGAACAAGATGGGATTTGTCCCTGCCGTTTAACGGAAGTAATATCTCTAGGCCAATCGGAGATTTGATAGCTGGTAAGAGAATGGCCATTCCCAAACGGACTTGCCCAAGTCGTTTGAAATGTCAGTATCAAATCTGGTCCGATAAACATGGTCTGGCTATATAAGGATGACACACATTTTGCCTTATGTCAGATCGAGATATTAAGACAAAAGGACTAGGGAATGTAGGATTCCAGTACAATCAGAAGATTGTTGGGAATGTCCTGTGTAGGATTCCAGTACAAGTGGGAGATTGTTGGGAATGTCCTGAAATCTACCGTACTATCTCTAGAAAGTATGATAAGTGTCGAGATCAGACATAAGTCATAAATACTGGGTGATCATGATGGCTTGCTAGAGTCCGCTCTTGATCTATAAGTTTAGGACTTATTACCAGTATTGTATGATCCCTAAGGGTCACACACCATAGCTAATGGGAAAGTTAAATGGAATTAATACGGTAAGATGCAGTGGCATTTACTGTATTGGATCAGAGAATTGGGCCGGACAAAATGCAGGTTTTTGCCTGATTTGTGTCTTGGGCCCAAATGATTAATGAGCCATTAGTCAAATGACTTGGGCCCATTAATGAGAGATAAAAGAATTCGAAACCCTAAGGAAGAGGCTGAGGCTTGCGATTTTTCTCTTCCTTGGCCGCGATTTTACCTCTCTCTCTAACTCTCTCTTTCTGATCTGATCCATCTCTTTGGTCTAGCAGCCATCCCGGCTTGTAAGAGTGTGGATACCAAAGGAGGAGCAGGTTGTTCATCTGTTCTAACTGATCTTGTCATTACCATCTCTAATCCGCTGCAAAAGGTAATGTCACAGGTTGGTTTTATGATTCGTTTTGCAAGAACCTAGATCTGTTTAAGGATTTGTGTTAGGTTGTAATTGAGAATTAAACCATGGAAAACCCCATAATCCGACACAACCTGCATTGCAGCTTCAACAGAATCCATCAGTCTTGTATAGCACATTGCTGGCTCGTCCTGCAGGTACTCCAGCTCCATTATAGAGCTCAGTAAAGCTCTTTCCAGTGGATCTTCAGCATGCGACTGGTGAAAGTACTCGGCAGCTAATTCACTAAGTGTGTCCACATAGAAAGTCTGTCCGTCGATGGTTGGTCTCTTTACCAGCTTGTTCATATCAAAACTCATCTTCAGATCCCCCACATTCAGAACTATTTTACCTCTCTGACAGTCAATCATTGCACCAGCTGTAGCTAAGAAAGATCTGCCCAAGATTAGTGGATCCTTTGGTTCCTGTCCATACTGGAGAACCACAAAGTCAGTAGGTATCGCACATTGGCCAATCATTATAGGCACATCCTCCAATACTCCTTCGGGAATCCTGATCGTTCTGTCTGCTAGAACCAGTGATATCCTAGTGGGTCTGAAATCAGTCATACCGAGCCTTTTAGCAACTGAGAGAGGCATGAGGTTCACACTGGAACCAAGGTCACATAAGGATCTTTCGAATCTCTCCCTGTAGATAGTACAATCCAATACAAAGCTCCCGGGATCTTTTAATTTCTCAGGAGTTCTGCCTTGAATCACTGCACTGCATACCTCACTGATCATCATCACACTCTCTTCATCAGTCCATTTTCCAGCAATCATATCTTTAAGGCATCTCCTCATCATTGGCGAGGTATCCATGGAGTCAAGCAAAGGCACTTCAACCTTCACCTTTTTTATGAACTCTTTGCATTTGGCATACTGCCTCTCGCTTTTAGCCTTTCTGGGATTCTTGGGGTAGGGAATTTTAGGTTTGTAAACTCTTTCGGTTGACTGGTTTGATTTCTCAGGTTTTGAATCCTCAGCAGTCGCCTTGCATCGACCGTCACTGTATTTGTGTCGATCGTTGCTGGGCGACTTTGTAACGACAGTTTCTTCGTTATCGCTTTGCGTCGACCGCTGCTTGGTGGCATCGATCGATGCATCGCGAATGTCACGGATTTCATCTTCCAATTCTTCAATCTCCGTGAGTTCCTCAACGCTCAGCTGCTTGTTCTGGTTGGGTAACAATTCCTTACCACTTCTCAAGGTTACTGCATTGCATTGGTACTTGGGATTAGCGTCTGTTCTTCCTGGAAGATATCCATTTTCCCTCTGAGCATGTCCAGCAGTTCTCGCAACCTTAGCATCAAGCTCCTTCATATGTGTGCTCAGGTATTCAATCTTCCCATCTAGCTCCTTATGGACTGTATCTATTCTCTTGTGTATGTCTGCGTCGCTTTTAATATGTCCCTCCAGCAGCTTGTTCATCATGGTCTCCATTTTAATCTCAAAAGCAGATCCGTAAGCTCTCTGGGAGTTACTGGTCTGTCCTCCACCGGAAAATCTGTTTCCAGATTGATATCCAAATCTGTTTCCTTGGAAACCAGATCCTCCGATGTAATTCACATCCTCTTCCTGAGTGTCCTCCTCAGTCTGAATTACCTCTACCTCTTGAGCAAAGTGGACAGCCTTCTTCTCACCTAGAAGAGTGCAGATTTTGTCCATTCTGGATCTCAGTTCAGCCATCTCTGAGTTATCAACACTTCCACTAGGTTTCTTTCTCCTCTCATCCATAGTCTTGCAGCTGTTTCTGCCAATCAGATTCTCAATCAACTGCTTAGCCTGTGTAGGAGTCCTGGTGTTGAAGTTGGCATTACTGGAATTGTCCAGCGCAGACTGATATGGAAGATCTATTCCTCTGAAGAAAATACCAATCAGCTGAACTTCAGTGAATCCATGGTGTGGGCAGTCACGCTGATACTGCTTAAATCTTATCCAGGCAGTCTTTAAAGGCTCCACAGCTCCTTGGGAGAAAGTGAGTATGTCCTGTCTGGACTAGTCTGAACGCGCATCATCGTAGAAGTGACACAGGAACTCACTCTTTAAAGCTGCCCAAGTGGTATATTGGCCAGGGGCCAGCTGCCTCAGCCATACACTAGCGTCTCCAGCAAGACTGTGTGGAAATAACTTAAGGAACAGATAGTCTGGGCACACTCCCTCATACTTCATGCCAGTAACTATGTCCTCAAACCGATCAATGTGATCCATAGGCTGCTCCGCTTGGTGACCATGAAAAGCAATATGTCTCATCAGCTGGTAGTAGGTGGTCTTGACCTCAAAGTCATTCCTCTCAAAGGCAGGAAGCACTAAAGCTGCTCGGTTTGCATGAAACTCGTCAGGTCTGTTGTAGTCAGCTAGTGTCCTCTCATGAACAACCATCTCTCTACCTTGAGCTCGTCTTTGACCCTGGTTTTGTTCCTGTTGCAGTTGCTCAGGAGGGTCAGGGATGACATTCCCTTCAGCATCAATCCTCTGCCCAGCAGCATTGTAAGGATTGTTCTCCGGATCCCTCAGGGTACCCTCAGCATCTGGTATCAAGATCAAACGTTCTCGTACCATTCTCTCTCTTCTTTCTCTTCTGTTAGCTCTTTCTAAACGTCCAAGTTCCTCTAGATTGAGATTAACCAAGCTCGAGTTCGGATTACTTCGAGTTTTCTGCGTTGGCATAAACTGTCTGTAATCGTCCAGCAACGATCGATGCTATCAGTGCAACGATCGATTCAATCTCAGAATCGCCTAGTGTCGATCGACGCAAGGTGTGCAACGGTCGACGCAAGGCGAAAATCGTACCTGCGACAGAAAGAAACAGAGAAAAAGTTAGCAAAATATCAAAATAAAACGAAAAAAAAGCAAAAACAAAAAGAAAAATTTCTAGTAAAAACCCTAAGTTCGGTCCTATCGAAGACTTAAAGAGTCCCCGGCAACGGCGCCAAAAACTTGATAGGTTTCTAAGTTTTACCCTATTCTAAACTGCAAGTGAACAGCAATGTCAAAGTAGTATATAGGGTTATCGAATCCACAGGGACACTTGATCTCAATAGAAACAGAAACGTAGAGATTAAACTAGAAATAAAGCAAGTAGTGAAGTAAATAAATTGCGTTGCAAGAAAGTAAACAGTAGCAGGAATCGGTTTTGTAAGCAATAAACTAAAAGCGTCAAGCCTAGGGTATTCTCAGGAAATCAGACAAGCAGACAAGCTAATCAATCAGGATCAAATTAAACTCAGTTCTAGAACTCAAATCACGGAAATAGAGTTAACCAAATCTCTTTGCGAAAACTCTCTAAGCATAAGTGCAGTAACCCAAATCTCTTTGCAATTACTAACAGATTAAACTAGCATTAAGTTCAAGTTCGATATGTTCACAATTAAACTAAGCCAAATCTCTTTGCGAATAATTTAATTGCTCAACCTAAATGGTTCAGATTCCTAAACCCCACTCTCGTGACGTATTTAGCAACCTCAGATCTAGATTCTAATTGATCAGGTTAGAACTAGCTTTAAGCACAATTTAGTTTGAAGAAAATTCTAATCATGTGAATCCTAACTGAATTAAACAAGTCTAGCAAGTCATCAAACCCTAATGAGAAACCCTAAACTCAACTATGGATCTACTCAGACATGATTAATGAAAACATAATCAAAGAAATAATAGATTGCATATAAGAAATTAAATAGATAAAGGGGTTCGAAATCTTCTCCAAAATAAGTGAATACAGGAAATAGATCAGCCCCAAAAGCTCTAGAAATCTCTTAGCTCTAAGTATGAAAGCGTAACTAAATAAAACACCAAAAACTAGTATATATAGGCATAATCTCGGATGGGGCTTCTGTGTAAATACTGGACTATCTTGGGCTTCTTTGCAAATCTTCATAACTTCATTAAACCGACGTGTACGGCCCATCTCGGTAGTGTGTCGACCGATGCACATGGTGTGTCGGTCGATGCATGATCAATAAATCAGGCAGTGACTTCAGCTCTCGGCCAAAACGTCCCAAAAATCCCAAAATGCTCCAAATATCTCCAATTAGCTCCAAACTTGATTAAACCTGTAAAAGACTCTAAACGAATACAAAAGACACTAAAAACACATCTATATCATGGTCTAAACTGGGTAAAAACCATGATATATCAGCTATTCTCTTGATGACATTTCAGGTATCTCACCGGAGCTGTGCATGCATCGGATACATCTTGAGGATGAGTCTAAGACATCTGTTGAGCATCAGAGAAGGCTTAATCCTAATCTGCAGGAAGTAGTTAAGAAGGAGATTATGAAACTCCTAGATGCTGGGATCATCTATCCTATTTCAGACAGTGATTGGGTAAGTCCAGTCCATGTAGTGCCTAAGAAGGGCGGAGTTACAGTTGTGAAGAATGAGAAGAATGAGCTGATCCCTACTAGGACTGTGACGGGTCACAGGATGTGCATAGACTACAGGAAGCTGAATGCTGCAACCAGAAAGGATCACTTTCCCTTGCCTTTCATTGATCAGATGCTGGAGAGGTTAGCCAATCATCCTTACTATTGCTTCCTCGATGGATACTCAGGTTTCTTTCAGATTCCTATCCACCCAGAAGATCAGGGAAAGACCACTTTCACTTGTCCATATGGCACGTTTGCTTACCGTAGGATGCCTTTTGGACTCTGTAATGCCCCTGCCACCTTCCAGAGATGCATGATGTCCATATTCACTGATATGATTGAGGACTTTATGGAGGTGTTCATGGATGACTTCTCAGTCTATGGATCATCTTATAATGATTGCTTAGATAATCTGTGCAAGGTTCTGACTAGATGCGAAGAGAAGCACTTGGTCCTTAACTGGGAAAAATGCCACTTCATGGTCAGAGATGGTATTGTTCTTGGGCATAAAGTGTCTGAAGCAGGGATCGAAGTAGACCGCGCTAAGATTGAGGTAATGACAAACCTTCAGGCGCCTGATTCTGTTAAGTCTATAAGAAGCTTTCTTGGACATGCTGGCTTTTATAGAAGTTTCATCAAAGACTTCAGTAAGATTGCTAGGCCACTAACTGCTTTGCTGTGTAAGGATACCAAATTTGAGTTCAATGCAGACTGTCAGACTGCATTTGAACAGATCAAGCAAGCATTAGTGAGTGCTCCAATAGTTCAGCCTCCGGATCGGGATCTACCTTTTAAGGTTATGTGTGATGCAAGCGACTATGCTGTAGGAGCTGTTCTGGGGCAGAAGAAGGATATAAAGCTTCATGCTATCTATTATGCTAGTAGGACACTAGATGATGCGCAGAGAAACTATGCAACCACGGAAAAGGAGCTGTTGGCTGTTGTCTTTGCATTTGAGAAATTCCGAACCTATCTTGTTGGCTCCAAGGTGATTGTTCATACTGATCATTCAGCCCTGAAGTATCTGATGCAGAAGAAGGATGCTAAGCCAAGATTGTTGAGATGGATTATGTTGCTTCAGGAGTTTGACATTGAAGTGAGGGACAAAAAGGGAGTTGAGAATGGAGTTACTGATCATCTTTCAAGGATGCTGGTTGAGGAAGACGTGCCCATAAATGATTATTTGCCTGAGGAAAACGTCAACATGATTGGCACGATTTTTCAGATGGATTTGGGCAGAGAGTTACAGAACTGTCGGGACAATCGCACTGTGTCGATCGATGCCACATTGGCAACGGTCGATAAAAGTATCGGGGAAGCAACGATCGACACATTTACGCGCAACGATCGATTCATACCTGATGCAAATCGAGAGTCTTTCAGGATCAGAATTGGGAATTACAACTTTGAGATTTCCGCTGTAGCAACTACTGATCGACCCTGGTATGCAGATATAGCTAATTACCTCGCTGCTGAGGCTGAACCAGACGATTTAAAGGGTTATGAAAAGAAAAAGTTCTTTAGGGAGCTTAGAAGGTACTACAGGGATGAGCCATATCTCTTTAAGCACTGCTCAGATGGTCTCTACAGGAGATGCATTGCTGAATCAGAAGTTCCAGACATCCTCTTCCACTGTCATGGATCAGATTATGCTAGACATTTTGCTACATTCAAGACTGTGTCTAAAGTTCTGCAAGCAGGTTTCTGGTGGCCCACAATGTTTAGAGACACTCATTCTTTCATCTCTAAGTGTGATGCTTGTCAGAGGAGAGGGAAAATCAGCAAGAAGCATGAGATGCCTCAGAATTTCATTCTGGAAGTTGAGGTTTTCGATTGCTGGGGCATAGATTTCATGGGTCCTTTTCCCTCATCTTGTGGGAATAAGTTCATCTTGGTTGCTGTGGACTATGTGTCTAAGTGGGTTGAAGCGATAGCAAGTCCAACCAATGATTCTTTGGTGGTCATTAAGCTGTGTAAGACCATAATATTCCCCAGATTTGGAGTGCCTCGTATAGTGATTAGTGATGGAGGATCTCATTTTATCAATAAGGTCTTCGAGAAGCTGCTAAAGAAGCATGGAGTTCATCACCAAGTCGCTACTCCTTATCACCCTCAGACTAGTGGACAAGTCGAGGTTTCTAACAGGCAGATTAAGGAGATCCTAGAGAAGACAGTTGGAAAGTGATATACCATGGATTTTACCGGTTTTAACCATGGTATATGCCTTATTTATCGAGTCTTATGTTATGTTTTGGAGTCTTTTTAGTATGTTGACGTTAAACAAGCGCTGAGTGGGAGGCAACCCACTGTTTTCGTTTTTGCATTTTAATTTTAGTGTTTTTGTAGGATTTTACGTTTTGTTTCTGGTTTTGGTGAATTTTTGCTTGCAGGTCTCGGACGAATCGCAGTGCGTCGATCGACACACTATTGTGTCGATCGTCACAACACGATTGAAATCGCACTGCAGCGATCGTTGCGGTCCTTAGAAACGATCGATCATACACGAAAAATCGCCTAGCAACGGTCGATGCACCTAGTGCAACGATCGATGCCTGAGCGACAGAGGTAAAACCCGACAGAACTTAACCATCCCTTAAACAAATTTTTCCTTTCTTTTTGCCAATCCTTCGCTTGACACTACTGGGGACAGTGTGTCTTAAGTGTGGGGGAGGTTCTACTAACTTCTTTCTTTTGTTTTCTTAGAGTCAATTAAATTTTTAAAATTTGTTTTATTGAGTCAAAATTGTTTAAGTAAGAAACAATGAATTTTTGAGAAGATTAGCAGCACTTGCAGGAACTTAAGTAACCATTGGGATGAAGCTGCAGATTATCTCTGACTATTAGAAAACCCAGACATGGATCAACCTACTGAGAACACCCACATCGCTTCAGGTATCAGAGGATACTTTACTGACTTCACCTTAATACTGACTTAGATTTCTCACCTAAGGGCTTGGTATACTTTGTGTCGGATTCCCTTGTTAGTTCTGACACAGCCTGTAAACCTGTCCTATTTAGTTCCCTTCTCCCCTTCCAAAAAAAAAAAGATAATAAACTAAGGATGAGTTAGTAACTCCGAAGTGGTCATGAGAATGGTAGCTAAAACTCTCATATCCTGTGCATCCATGGAATGTGTCCAAAGTACACCCCTTAACGGGAAGAGCACTGATAAAAAAAATAAAATGATACCCAGAGGGGAAAAATCAGTTGTTAAGGAAGGGAAAAGAGAAGAAAGGGACTAGAGAAAGATAGTATGGTGGTCTAGTGCTGATAAGGTAAGAGTCCATGTGCCTCTGATCGATACTCCTTAGGTGAGACCGCACTTAAATACTTGCAGAAGTCAGTAGGGAGAATTTGAATGCGTGAATGTGATTGTGGAGTTTACTTAGGACAGTTGCTAAGTGTGGGGGATGTATATGTTGGTCTTGATGTCTGCAGGTTGATTCTTTCATGTGGTTTACTAAGGGGAATCTGAGTGTTGCTGCTTCTAGGATGAAAAGAGTTTCTGAAGAGTTTTCAAACCTCTTCACTACATTCTAGTTCTCTGTTTTGCTTGAGGGCAAGCAAAGGCTAAGTGTGGGGGAGTTGATATATCATGGTTTTTACCGGTTTTATGCCATGATATAATTGTGTTTTAGTGTTCTTTTGTGTTCTTTTAGAGTCTTTAACAGGTATAATCAGGTTTGGAGCAGAATTGGAGATATTGGAGCAATTTTGGGATTATTGGAGTGATTTGGAGATTTGGTCCGAGAGAATGAACTCACTGTCCATTTTTGGGATTATGCGTCAATCGTTGCACAACTGCAACGGTCGACACACTAGCGAATGGGCCAGACTCTCGGCGGTTTAATGAAGATTCAAGATTTTGCACTTTGGCCCAGAAGTTTCCAGTATTTACAAAGAAGCCCCAGCCGAGATTATGCCTATATAATTAGGATTTTGGTGTTTATTTTACATACACTTTCATACTTAGAGCTAAGAGATTTTTAGAGCTTTTGGGGCTGATCTATTCCTGTACTTCATCTATTTTGGAGAAGATTTCGAACCCCTTTATCTATTTAATTTCTTATATGCAATCTATTAATTCTATGATTTCTGTTTCATTAATCATGTCTGAGTAGATTCATAGTTAGGTTTAGGGTTTCTCATTAAGGATTTGATGACTTGCTAGACTTGTTCAATTCAGTTAAGGATTCACATGAATAGAATGTTCTTCGATCTAAATTGAGTTTAATGCTAGTTCGAACCTGATCAATTAGAATCTAGATCTTAGGTTGCTAAATACGACACGAGAGTGTGGTTTAGAATCTGAACTATTTAGGTTGAGCAATTAAATTATTCGCAAAGAGATTTGGCTTAGTTTAATTGTGAACATATCGAACTTGAAATTAATGATGGTTTAATCTGTTAGTAATTGCAAAGAGATTTGGATTACTGCACTTAGACTTAGAGGATTTTCGCAAAGAGATTTGGTTAATTCTAATTCCGTGATTTGAGTTCTAGAACTGTGTTTAATTAGATCCTGACTGATTTAACTTGTCTGCTTGTCTGATTTCCTGAGAATTCCTTAGACTTAACGCTTTTAGTTAACTGCTTTCACAACAATCTTGCTACTGATTTATTTTCTTGCCTTGCTTTTAATTCACTTCACATCTGCTTTCTTCTTAGTATTAATCTCTACGGTTCTTATTCTATCGAGACCAGAGTCTCTGTGGATTCGATACCCTATATACTACAATCACTTAACTGTGCACTTGCAGTAGAATAGAATTAAAACTTAGACCCTATCACTGCAACCCCATCATCACATCTATCTTGGCTTTGTCCACCTCAATCCCCTGTTCTGAAATCTTTTGCCCAAGCACTATTCCTTCCTTGACCATGAAGTGGCACTTCTCCCAGTTTAGTACCAAGTTTGTCTCCTTACAACGCTGAAGTACCCAGCACAAGTTAGACAAACAAGCAGCAAACGAAGAACCATACACAGAAAAATCATCCATGAATACTTCAACCATTTCTTCAATCAGATCGGAAAAGATTGACATCATATATCTTTGAAAGGTTGCTGGAGCATTACACAAGCCAAATGGCATCCTTTGATATGCAAAGGTGCCATAGGTACATGTAAATGTCGTCTTTTCTTGGTCATTAGGGTGAATGGGTATTTGAAAGAACCCACTATACCCATCAAGGAAGCAATAATATGGATGGTTTGCTAAGCGTTCAAGCATTTGGTCAATGAATGGGAGAGGGAAGTGGTCTTTTCTGGTGGCTGAGTCCAATTTCCTATAATCAATGCACATTCTATGACCGGTTATAGTTCTTGTAGGGATTAGTTCATTTTTCTCTTTTTTAACTACAGTTATACCAGTTATACCTCCCTTCTTAGGAACTACATGAACAGGTGATACCCATGTGCTATCTGAAATAGGAAAGATTATGCCAGCATTCAAGAGTTTCAGAATTTCTTTTTTAACGACTTCTTTTAGATTCGGGTTTAGTCTTCTTTGGTGTTCAATTGAAGTCATAGTTTCATTTTCTAAATGGATTCGATGGGTGCAAAGTGTAGGTGACAGTCCTTTTATATCATCAAGTGAATAACCTATGGCTCTCCTATATTTTCTCAGTTCACTTAGGAGTAAGTTCAGTTCATTTTCATCAAGGTTTTCACTTACTATGACAGGGTATGACGAGTTTGGTCCTAAGAAAGCGTACCTTAGCCCTTCGGGAAGTTGTTTGAGCTCTACCTTAGGTGCTTTCAGCTCACAGCAGTCATTGTCTATGCTAGACTCACCATTGCTAGCTGGCTTGCTTGCTTCTTCTCCTTCCATGGACTTGATACTGTGGACTTCTTGAGAGAGTTCCAAGAATTGATCGTTTCCCTTTGCATACTCTTGCCCTTCCTTGTTGACCATCTCGCTCATGTCTTTCTTTGTGGTCATGACTATCTCCAGGGAGTCCTCCATAGCCAGCTCTTCCAGGTATTCATCAGCCAAATCATCCAATGTTTCAACCCAAAAGGCATGCCCTTGAATTGTCGGTTTCTTCATCACTCCATTGATGTCAAACTTGAGGATATGGTTCTTTCCCAAGTGCAAGTCAATCTTTCCCTTCTTTACATTAATTATGGCTCCAGCAGTGGCTAATAAAGGTCTTCCAAAGATCAGAGGGTCCTTTGGTTCTTCATCCATCTCTAGAACCACAAAATATGTCGGTATTTCAAAATTACCGACCATGACCGGAATATCTTCAAGCATGCCAACCGGAAGTCTCACTGACCTATCAGCCAACACAAGTGAGATTCTACACTCTTTGTAGCGCGTGAAACCAAGGCTCTGTGCTACTTAGAGTGGCATCAAGCTTACACTTGCTCCAAGATCACATAGACATCTCTCAAAGGAGAGTGGTCCCAAAGCGCATGGTAGGGTGAAGCTTCCTGGATCTTCTAGCTTCCTTGGACTGGTTTTTCTCTGGATGATGGCACTACACTCGTGGGTGAGGACGACCATGCCTTCCATCTCTTTTGTTCTTTCCTTGACTGCGTCTTTGAGGAATTTGTTGTATTGAGGCACAAGCATGAATGCATCCATCAATGGCATGGTGAGCTGAATCTTCTCCATTTTCTTGTCAAAGAGTTCTCTATACTTCTCTAAGAGCTGCTTCTTGAACCTTCCAGGAAAGGGAAGATTGGGTTCATAGGCTGGTGGCACAAAGACTTTCTCCTTGGATGTAGCGGCTGAACCGAATTTTGCTTTCTCCTTTGTTTCTTCATACATTTTACCTTTCCCTTTGATATCTTTGAATTCTTCTGTATCATGCCTCTCTTTCTCAATGGTTTCCTTCTCACCTTCAAGTTCAAAATCCATCCCCCCCCCCCCCACCTTGTTTCTCATTGTCCACAATGAGCTCTTTTGATGGTAGCTCTCTTCCACTTCTTAGTGTTATGGCATTGATGTACTCCTTTGGGTTTGGCTCTGGTTTTCCAGGGAGGAAACCCGGTGGTTTGTTTGATGAAGATCCCACTTTATGTGACTGTTTTATGCTTGCCATCTCAGATGCTAGGTTGTCGTATTTTGCACTCATGTCGCCAATCATCTTCTTGGTGGTCTCCATAAACTGTTTCATCATTTGTTGTGTTGAGTCTTCTTGCCTTTGTTGGTTGGCTGAGCTTCCTTGTCTTTGGTACGGTTGATTCCCTTGATAGATCCGACATTGGATTAAGGTTATTGAAGATAGAATTAATGTCTTTGAAGATAAGCTCAAGACTTATTTTATAGAATAATTAGTTCAACTGTTTAAGGCTTATTTTATAGAATAGATACGAGAAAAAATTCAAATTATTTCAAATTCCAGTTTAGGCACTAAACTAATTGTAATTTAAGTATTAAATATAGAACAGTTGGATTTCAGTAAATCGGTTCTATATTAAAATTACAATAATATAGAAGAGATGGCTTTCTACGAATCTTTTCTTAATATAGAACAGATAAATATTGTCCGGGGCAAAGACCAGATTCCTGGTGTGATTCTATGTAATATAGAACAGATGCGTAGAATGTTATCTGTTCTATATTTATAAATATAAATTCATCTGATCTATAATTGTAGTTTACGTAATATAGAACAGAGACGGAGAAATCCATATTTTCTATATTTTTTAGACTTATTATAGAACAGTCCAACATTCATACCATAATTTTCGGTTAAAAATAAGTTATTTTGACTAAAATTAATAAAGAAAACGAACGGTCTCGGAAAAGAAACTATTTGCACTGTGTCTCTTTCACTTCTTTTCGCTAAAGCGATTTTGGATCTCCTTAATCCTACGCCGGCGCTGTTTTGTCTTTCTTCACAGTCGTCCGATCTGTTCTATATTACGTAAATTACACAGTCTAAAGAGCATCAGCCATGGCAACATTGGTCATGTTGGCTCGAATTTATCAGTAAAAAAAATATGGTCAACAAAAAAAAAACAACAATTTGGCAAAAGCGCAGTGTCTAAAGAGAAAGGCTGACCCAAAAAAATTTGAGACAAAAAAGCCCATTTGAAAAAGATTCAATCCATTTGCGCAATTTTTTACATAACTTTTTCCATTTTATAAATAAATAAAAATTACTTTTAACAAAAAAAAAATTAAAAAATTAAAAACCAAAACACATTGCCCAACACGCCGAAAAAAAACTCGTGTCTAACACGCCGAGAATAACTTATAAATTAGTTAACATAATAGGGAGACAACAAACATAGGAATCCTTAAACTCGTAGGATCACACCAGCATCTGATTGTATAATATTAATGAAACTTTTTATTATCTGACACAAATAATATTTTCCGACTCTTCTGCTTCAATACCACATTTTAGTTGCCAATAGAAATAAAGAAGAAGGAAATATTCCGTCAAAAATACATTGAAAAAGAAAATCACATTAGCTGAAGACTTAAAGAGGATTTTTTTTTAAACGGAACCAAGAACGATTACGTACAATCTTTTTAAATGGAACCAAGAACGATTACGCACCATCTTCTGAAGGGTTCAGAATCTCTGAACGGTTCAGAATCCGTCTTCTGAAAGGTTCAAAAAAATCCGTCTTCTGAAGGGTTCAGGGACGAATTGTTTCGTAAGATGATTGTTGCTGGTGGTGTTCTTGTCGCCCTCATCTTCTCTTTCTGTGGTTGTTTTAGGATCTATTAGTTCATTTTTCTGCAAACCTTTTCCAATTATTTGACACATTTAATCGGTTACACTCATTTCCTCATTTTGTTGTACAGAGGAATAGGGAAATCGGTTACACTCGTTTCCAACAGGTGCCCCAACCCAACCAGATCCACTATTATAGTTGTCTTCTCAGACAGATTCTGGATGAGAGAGATGCAGAGACTAGAAAGAGAGATGCAGAGAGTAGAAAGGCACGTGAAGCATTGGCTGATCTTGCTAAAGCAGCATTGGGTTCCGACAAAGAATCCCGGACAGAAAAACTATACGAAGTCATAGCTTTTGTCAATCGCCTCAAACGCAACGAAAATACTACAACTGCTCTCCCGCTGGAACCGTCAGCCTTCGTGAAGGAATTTTTTCACACCATTGAGAGGGTTGCCAAACACTGTATCTTGAAAGAGGGTGTTGACAATCCACAATTTCAAGAAAGAATTATGAAGCTTGCCAAGAGCATCTCTAAGTTCTTCTGCGTCATAACTTGTAGGAAGCATGCGGAGCTTCAAATTACCACGTTCGAATCCGCAGCAGCAATTATAGCAACAGCAATGTTGTGCCCGATGGCACTTGCTATAATGCTGGTTCGTCCAGAAAACCTTCTTCAAGACTTATGCACTTCTATTACCACAATGTTGTCTCAACCTGGAGCTATCTACGAGCTCTACAACCAACAATGGTGGTGGGTGTTCATGGACTCGTTGTATGGATAGCTGGATACGAGTGCTACAGTTTTATGAAGATGCTCTTTATCGTTTTTTCGCTGTTTTACGGAATCTGTCTGTATCAATTGGTAAGACATATTACAATCGGGTACGAAGCGGGCTAGAAAGCTACCGCTAAAACTGCTTTGATGACTCTCTTTGATTGTAGTTTGTTTGTTTCTATCTTGGATCTTAAACTGATAATTCCATGATATCTTGGCAACACGTAAAAACAAGTCATCAAACCTTTGGAAGAGTCATAGGTCAAGCCACGATGTCGACGACACATTCGTCAACACACAATCTTCAGAACTACACAATGGCGGCTTGCTCTAGTTCTGAAGGTTACGTGTTGAAAAACTATGTCGTCGACTTCATGGTTTGCTCAGGTTTCTGAAAATTACATGTTGATTACTGTGTCGTCGAGACCAAGGCTTTAAATTAATAAAATGTGGAACTGTATTTGTAAAAAAATTAGTTTTACTCTGTAAATAACAAACTTTCTAACAACTACAATAGTTAATACATTAAAACCTAGGCTATAAGAAATACACAACAACGTCGCTATATTCTTTTAGTAACCAAAAGAATAGCACAAACGACACAGGATCACAGGAAGAACTCAAGAAACTGAAAGAACTAAACATAAGCTTTGAACATATCCAAGATTAGCTTCATTCCCACATTCTTTTAGAGTGAGCGATCTTGATTCCAAGTTTCATCTGCATTCTCAGAAATCAGAAATCAGCATATTTTACCCTGCTAGAGTGAACATTTAGACAAAAAAACAACAAAAATTTAAGTAGATGGAGAGTCAAGAGAATTTTAAACCACCTTGTTCAGAGCCTTCGAGACCTTGGCTTTTGGCCACTAGGAGAGAATCTATTTGTTGGTTAAGACACGCGCCCACATCGCGTTCTTTTAGTGTTGGTTTCTACCGCAGAAGGTTCACCATCCTCAAAATTCAAATGCTTCAGTTTATTCGATACGTCTGATTGATCAGCGTTTGAGCCTTGTCCAGCATCTTCGTCCAGCTCATCCACATCCGATGCGTCTGATTGATCAGCGTTTGAGCCTTGTCCAGCGTCTTCTGTGTCCGGTTCATGCACTGAGGCGCTGAGCCTTGGCGAAACAAAAGCTTATGATTGATCATGCACATCCAACTCAGGTTCTCTGTCCACATCTTCGTCATGCACTGAGGCGCTGAGGTGGTGGTTTGGAGCCTCGAGCATAGGCGAAGCATAGTCACCTAACTCATCTCCTTGGTGCATCGGAGAAATAAATTCTTGATCTTTTTCCAAATCAATGAACTTATTATGCCAATCAAGCTCAGTCAACTTGTAACCTCTCTTCACCAAGTGCATAACCTTTCTCATATCATCATCATATTTTTCTTGTACTTCGAAATCACTAAGAACGCTGATCTCCTGAGCATCGTCGGAGTCTTCCATCGACCAAATCTGAGCATAAGTAGGCTGAGAAGTAGAAACATACCTCGCACAAACAAAACCATCTGAATTACCAGGATCTTCCAATCGAGCAAACACATTTTCTAATGCTGGCACAGAAGCCAACATCCACAGTTGCAACGCCATTGGAAAACCTTGAAAATCTAACTTCAGACCTACAGATTTAAGTTTTTTTACAGAAGTTACCAGTAAGTCGAAGGCATCTCTTCCCCAAGGATAAGTATTGATTTTCTTTTTCGCCATGTCCAGATACTTTCCCGGAAATTTACAGACGGCCATCCTTTGTCGCAACAAGAATATGCTCTCAATAATAATCAACATAGCTAGCCTCAGCTTGCTTTCCTCAACATCCTCACCCAAAGCCTTTAACTTATCTATCAAACCACTTACACTGTGTTTTTCAATACTAGGCCAATCGAACTCTTCTTCTACCGGGACTTCATCTTCTTTATCTTCTACCGGTAGTCCAGTGACCAAGTGAAATTCATGCAATGAGAATCTCATTGGTTGCCTGTTGAAGTAAAACCAGAGTTCATCATTCCTTGTCGTAAAAATCTGTCTTGATAGCAGAAAATGAACCATCGCTCCTGAAAAACCCAATCCGTCGTCTCCACTTTGTACACCACCTGCTTTCTGTAAAGCCGCTTTGATGATAGGGCCAACGAATGTAGTTTTCAGCTTACTGAATAAACACTGGCCGAGTATGTCTTTAACAGTATTCACACAAGCAAACGTCGAATGACTGTTGACTGATCCCGGAATCATGCCCTCTTCTCCTACCTGGTATATAGTAGGAGGCAATTAAATCATAGTTTGACTGGACTCAGCCATCAAATTGTGTTCAGCGTCCATTATGCACCTGCCATCATTTAGTCATTACAATGTCACATTAATCATAAGGACCACACACTCAGTCATTACAAACACAAATTAAGTACACAGCGAATCCACCTGTTATCACTAAGAGAAAGCTTCCAACAAAATCATCTTAACTAGAAGAAGAAGAAACCCAGATCACAGAATCCTTATTCACAGAGACATTCCGTCGAACACATAACAAGCAAGCTAATTCTGAAGAACAAACTTACGCAAAACTTGCACAGAAAATCTTCCATCTCCGGTAGATTTAATAACTAAAAAATCGCAATAGATTTCGATTCCTATATCTAAGACTATACGATTATACCAAGAGTTTTCTAAGAGAAGCTTGTAGAACAGAACGGGAGCAGCTAGGATTATTGATCTCTTTACTGGGTTCAGATGATCTACACAAACATTAGAAAAGGAATAAGTAAAACTTACTTTAGAAACGAGACTACCAAGAAAAAGATCGGATATTTTTTTTTTGTTTAGTCGGCGCTTCGGAGAAATTAATCGAGCGGATGAGCGAATTTGAGAAACAATCTTTTTAAATAATAACACCACATTTCCATTTTACCGTTATCTTATATTTTTGAAAATTTGAATAATTTTTATTATTTTGTGTTCATTATAACGCGTCTACTCCTGGACATTAATTTTGGGTAAAGAAAATTGGGCTAAAGGATTTAAGGTAAGGGACCCAATAATACATTAAAAAGCCCAAGAAGGCAAACCGACGACGTCGTATGCCACGTTTGCAACAATTTGACGAACCCTAAACTGAATCATTTTTTCGTCGTCTCTTTGATCAATCTGCTTCCTCTGATCAAACTGCTTCCAAATTCCTTTCTGACCTAAATCATAGCGATAATGTGCAGTTTAAAAGATCTGTGTAGTTCTTCGGCTTCTTTGATCTCAATCTTAAGAATCCAAGTTGACGAAGTCTAGGCGATTTTTGCAGAACCATCAGTTTCGCTTTCCATGACTTCTGTGGATGATATCTCTTTGGCAAAGCCCAGAAAGATCGGTTCCGAGAAGCCGAAGAACTATGTAGATCTTTTTGGCTATAAGATGGAAGACGAAGATAGATCCTAAAATCAATATAAGGACCAAGAAGGTCAGTGGGTTGTGTAAAATTTCTCGTTTTCTTCCGAAATTGTAAAATTGGCTGACACAGTACACTGTTGTCTCTGTTGTTACGAACTTCCACCAGTGTCAGACAAGGGAAAATAAGACTGTTATTTATCGGGGCCAGCCAAAGGAAAATAAGCTTGTTTCTATCTCTTTGGCAAAGCCCAGAAAGATCTGTTCTGAGAATCTGAATAACTACACAGGGACGAACTCTCAACCATTCCTTTGTATTGCTCTCTGCCTCCAGTCATCCTCTTTATTTATATTAATTGCCTTGTTCAAATCCAGCAGATCCACGATGTTTGTGCTCGTGTACCTGTCCAACATAACTCATCTTCGTGGCCGCTCCTTCTTCATTCTTCACTAGAGCAAGCCATTGTGTCGTCGACATTATGACTGGTTCGTGCGATAGCTTTAGTTTCTGAGGTTTGTGTGATGACGAATGTGTCGTCGACAACGTTCAGAAACCAAATTTGCTTTCTGTGTCTGAGTCTCTGTTTCCTAGTAACCTTTGCCAATCCAGGCTGGAGGTAATAATCCCTTCACATCTCCTCTCTCTAATTTTCTTTGTTGCTCAAGTTGGTGTCTTTTGATGTAGGTTTAAAGGAAAGTAATGGACGTCTTAGCATCCAAGGGCAAGGGCCAACTCAGGGAAGGGCTTCTCAGTGATGCAATCGAGTCCTTCATCCGAGCTGATGATGCTACACAGTTCCTGGAGGTCATTGGTGCCTCTGAAGATACTAATGTCTATGATGACTTGGTCAGATACCTTCTGATGGATAGACAGAAGGTGAAGGAACCCAAAGTGGATAGTGAGCTCATCTACGCATATGCAAAGATTGAAAGATTGGGTGAGATAGAAGAATTCATTCTGATGCACCAACGTTGCTAACCTACAAAGTGTTGGTGACCGCTTGTATGAAGCTCTGTATGAGGCTGCAAAAATAATATATGCGTTCATATCGAATTGGGCCAAGTTAACCGTTACGCTTGTGAAGCTTCAACAGTTCCAAGCTGCAAGGAAAGCAAACAGCTGGAAGGAAGTCTGCTTCGCTTGTGTTGATGCAGAGGAATTCCGGTTGGCTCAAATATGTGGACTCCACATTATAATTCAGGTGAATAAATACCTGATCTTGGTGAAAAATTTCGTCAATTTTACATATTATTATCATCTCGCCGGTAATCTTTTTTGTGCTTTGATAGGTGGATGACCTGGAAGAGGTCAGCGAGTACTACCAGAACAGAGGATGCTCAATGAATTATTCTCACTTATTGAGAGTGGACTTGGTCTGGAACGTGCCCACATGGGGATCTTCACTGATATTGTTATGAGAAGCTTATGGAACACATCAAGTCACTCCAAAGCTTATGCGGGCTTGTGATGAGCAACAACACTGTCAGGAACTTACCTATCTATACATTCAATATGATGAGTTTGATAATATGCTCCATACCTGTCTCACTTTTCATTGTCTGAAATCTGAATGTTCCTTTTTCAGGTTGGAGGGCCTGAGCCGTATACCTACTTGCCAAGCTAAAATAAGTGGGAACTGGTATGTAAAACATACTTTCCACTATCTGATAATCTGGATGACTACAAAACAATCGAGAGTTACAAATGCTGGGGTGCTGAATTCATGCTCTCGAACTCATTACTCCTTAATTATAACTGAACACTTATGTAGGATAAAGTGGAATCATTAAGGGATCGCTCAAGTTGCATGTCTTTTTGATGAATCAAGTGCGACAAAGAGAGAGATAGAGAGTTTACGCCAACCAGCCATTTGTAAAAATTTAGTTTTATGAGGGGGTCTAGTGGATGGGATTTTTCGTATTTATGTTAAGTGCTTATAAAAGAGAGGAAGCAAATGAAAATACTTGCTTTATCAAATGCGTTGCATGGATCTAATGTGCACCATTGTTCTGTCTTCTTGGTTAAAATTGTATTGTAGGCAGCACGAGAAAAGTTTGGTCTAGAAGAAGATTTAAATCACAAGCGGAATAATGTTCGCAAGATTATGGATCGTGTCACAAGGCTTGAAAGACAGTTTGGAGATATCAATGAAGAGACGATGAGAACCACACAAGTCCTCTAAATTGGTCGTTCATAGTATCTATATATATAAAAAAAAAATTGTCATGTCCTTTAGTGCTCTGTGTCTTGGCAACGATCAAGATGTTGGGAAGTTATATATCTCATTGGCTGATAATGATGCACAGGCTGAACGAACTGAAGGGGAGAACAGGAGGTTGAGAAGGTCGAAAACTTGCTTACCAGGTTATGTGTTTAAGTTTTCCATTTTCTTTTCGTGTGCCTATCTGTCTTCTGCTGTCTTCCCCTTCGTATTCAAACACTTATTATATACTAGTGTTGGCCTGTGCGTTTGCACGGACTATTTTTTTTTGCTTCTTAAAATTTGTGGGTCAAAGAAATGTAAGCATTTAATAAACCAATGTATCTTAAATTAATAATTATGAGAAGTGTTTTAGGATAAAATGATACGGTAGATTTGATGCTGTTCAAAATGTCTTTTAGAGATCGATCTAAAGCTTCAAAACAATGTTTGTGTAACATTGAAGCTTCATCCCAAATAATCAATTTAGTTTCTAAGTGAAACACTTCATTGTGCCGTTGGAGTTAAGTAAAAATTTTGAATTTAGAGAAAATATAACTGCTGCCTCCAAAAGGACTATTAGATTTATTTTGTGGAATGAATATACAATTTGCATTCGGTTGTATGATAATAATTAGTAGCCCAATTTTTAGACATAATTGTTTTAAGTTTATGTCATCTTCTACATAGTGTTATGTCTGAAATTTATATATCCAAATTTTTCATTCAATTAAATTAAAAACCTGCTATTAGAAGTAGGTCAACGATTACACATTGATACTGATCGTGTTTCTATGAAATTATAAACACATCCAATAACAAAGATATTACTGTGTTTGATGAAAAAATTAGTAAGGTTTTAGAATTTAAATTAGGAAAAAAACAACTCACACATCGCAAATTTACAATACAGTAGGTTTGGAAAATAAGTTAATACTACTTGTAGATGAACATAATTGCAATGAACATTAATAAAATTAATAAAAGATGATATGTGTTTGAAACCTAGAATCCAGAGTTAACAACCTAAAAAAAGATGTAATAATCTGAAAAACCTAATAAAGTTTTGGATGTCTTAGACATAATAGCAGAAACTCAAACAACTGAAAGATGTTAAACACACGAAAGATTGCCGACACTGATTCCATAGACTTGAAGCCCAATCATTTTTTCTCCTTTTTGACAGTGTACACTATCTTGGGTTTGGTTGATGACTGCTCGAGAACTTCATCTCTTGGATGTCACAGTGACCTTTTTGATGTCGGAGTGGGAAGATTAACGTCATCGCCTGAACTGTCCAACTTATCCACTTCCGACGACAGTATGCTTGACTGAAAAATTATAGGATACATTTTAGTATAGTCCAAGATTTTAAGATTAAGATTTTGGATACCTGAGCTGATGTTCCTACTGATGATCCGGAAAGAGTTAACACTTGTGGATGTTGTTCTTTTTGGGAAAAAAAAAAACAATGATTCCAATGGGTTAACCGAAACAAAGTTCATTACTATGATTTTTTCTATTATAAAGGATATGTGAGTCAAGTAAGTTAGAGTGCATTAATCTTGAGATATTTGCAATAAAATTTATATAAGATTGAGTTTGCCTGTGTTACTGTTTCCAGAGAAGAAGCGGAAGATGTGCTCATTTGGAGTTCACAAGCAGTTTATATAAAAAAAATTCCAAAGAAACAATTACCAAACTGTGGAAATGATTAGAAATGATGTGGTAGATGGGCTAATGAAGGTCTAATAAACCAAGTTAACTGATGAAACAAATTATGAAACACAACTAAAGTACTGCAAGTTATTGATTCTGTGTAATAGTAGGGTAATAAAATGGAATAAACTAACCAAGGTCTTTGAACAATCGGAGAAGGATTGAATGACTTCAATGGCATCTGTTAGGCTCAGAACTCTGAATGTAGAAGATGAATTGTACCTTTCTGATTTTGTAGCCAAAATCTTAAATACAAACTGACGACCATTTAGATCGACCAACTCATGAGGTATTTCATCTGATCTGTTAAACTGCGATATTTGTATCCTTTCTCCCTGTTTCAAAATAAGACAAAATAAAGTTATATTTCAGATCATGAATGACATTAAAAATGGAAAACTATCAAATGTGTAAGATTGATTAAAATTCTAAATGTCTTATGATAAGCAGGAGTGTGGGAACAAAGTTAATCAAAAGTGAGGCATATGAGTTGTTGGTATTGATTTTCAAAAGAGAAAACACATGTAAAGGCTAAGTAGAATAATCTATCGATAATCGATAAACATGTATAAATACATAGTGGGAGACATTTGGTTATATGTTGTGCTAACTTGTCTTTGAAATCCAGAAAAGGCAAAAGAGTACCGGGATAAACACTAATTTCATGGATGGAAGGAGAAACCTATGATTAAAAAAATGAAGATACATAACAGTACAAAAATTGGGTATCTTGGTATCGAGAAGAAGAAGATCTATGGCAGAGAATTCTTCAGGTTTATCTTTTTTGGGAAATCCTCATAGACGAACAATACGAACTTTGATTTTGCACACATCACTCGCCGGAGTAAGCTCGGAAAGAGGTAGACAATCGATCAGCATTTTGATTGCAACCTGCAAAATCGCTCCATAAAAAGGAACAAATTGTATATACTGGAACAAATTTTACAAACTCAGACTGCTGAATTGAAATAGATTGAAAGATACAAATAAAAGGGTTGAGAAATTACCTACAATTTATAAACAGGATTCGCTTCTTTGAATCTTTCTTTGTAGAGAAGAAATAAACAAAATTTATAATTGGGAATACTGGGTGAGAGGAAGTTGTTAGGGCTCATCGATCGGGTTGAATGGGTTGTAGAGGATCGTGGAGATATGGGGGATCGTGGGTTGGTGATGGGAATTAGGGATCTAGTTTTTTTTTCTCACGAGAACTGCAGCTAGGGTGTAGCTGATAAAAGAATGCTTTTTGGTTAGAAAAGGATAATTTTAGAAAATGATTAAAAGCAAAAAAGAGGTCAAAGAACGGAGAAGAAGACACGTAAGAATTTTACACGTGTCAATCGGAGGATGTTGCAGTTATTGGCAAATTTGCTAGTGAATTATAGATAAAAGGATTTGAAACTTTAGATTGAAAGAGGAAGAGAATTGCTTCTTGGAAGAAACTTTAGCTGGAAGGAAAGAGACGGAACGCATCCAGGATATGGTACAACGTTCCCATGAATATCAAGACTTAGAACTTATGTCAGTATTTCATATTGCAGGCTGTTTATATTTTGTAACTAACACATGGTTCGTTTCTTTGGCATTTTGGCTTCTAGATTAAAGACCATCAGAAGAGGCAACGAGACATAAACTCTAACATTAACGATCTGAAGAAACATCAAACAAATAAGGTGTGGCTTACTTGATTCAATTACAATATTTGGTGGTTTAATTCGATATTTTCAATCCTCTTTGGGTATTATCTAAGAGGTGTACAAGCACACGCATGCTCTCTAGGTTACTGCATTTGGAGGGGACAGAGTCATTAATCTTCTGAAGGCTATTGAGAGGCATCATCGTAGTTTCAGAAAGCCACCAATTGGTCCTATTGGCTCCTATGTGGTAAGTTTCTACTTGTGTCAAAATTATGTGCACCAAACAAATTAAGTTCACATGTTGTGTCTTATGTAGACCATGCACGATGGTCAATGGCAAGAAATGGGCTTCTACAGTCGAACAAGCTCTTGGAAAATTATTAAATGCCTTGCTCACTCTACGGGAATGTGCGAATGAAGCCAATTATAGTAATCTTAAGATTATCATCTATGACTTTTCGATTCCAAGGTTATAAGTCTAAATAAGCATTTTATTAATATTCCTTTTTAACCTTCTGGAGGGATGAATGGGTAGCTTTACAACGCAAATATTGGCTCTCTTCATTTATGCAGGTTAAATATTGATGTGTTGTGTTTTTAAGTGTTTTTAGGCATAATTTAATGTGTGTTTTAGCTTTTGGAAAAGCATTTAGGCATCATTTGGATTGCATATGCTTTGTTTCTTTTTTTTTGTAGGTGGTGGAAGGCATGATGAAGCACCCAAATCATATGCTTTGTTTCTCTTCACGCATGCCGCTGTGAAGAAATGCGGATAGCCAGGCGCTCCAGCGGCACCCACAGCGAGGGTCTTATGCCGCTGTGAGATTTGACCTTGCACGATTGAGTCATTTGAAGAGCTTGCGTTCATATTTAGCTTTGGAGCTTCAAATCAAAGTTGTAGGGAATTGAGTTAGCTTTCTAATGGAGGTGGTTTGAAGTCATTTGCAGCTATACACAAAGAGTTATGATCGATTTACTGGACACATATCAATTATGTCGGGGTGAGACCAGCTTTTGCCCACATGCTACTTTTTCTCTTTTTCTTTTGGCTTGTAGATCCTCCCATGTTCTGAGGTCGACCAAGACACTTTGTTTTCTATTATTTAAGACCTCTTGGTGTATGTAGAGAGGCATGATCTACTTCTTGATCCATTTTTGGATCTAGATCAAAACATTATTTTTTCTTTTCAAGTTTGGTTTGAGTTCTTCTTTTAGTTTCCTCTTGTTCTTCATTTCTGTCTTCTTAATTATGTTTTGCTTTGTTATTATCATGCCTATTGAGTAGTTCTTTATAAGTTTCTGGGTTTGAGTAAGGTGAGGGTGATTTAGTGATGGTTTAGGATGTTTAAAACTTGGAAATATTGATTCCTTACTTGTTAGAAGTTCTTAATGCTAGAATTGAAGTAACTAATCAATTCCTTGATCTTAAATGTTGCTAGCACCGAGAGGTGTAGTTTATGTTTGAAACTCTATCAAGTGCTTTGCATACTTAACCAATGAGAATTGATGTTTAAGGTGTTTAGTGGTAATAAGAACTTGTTCATAATGCATATCTATCTTGAAATTGCCAACGAGAGTTGATGTTAATGCTTGATAGGTGTAGGGCTATTATCATGAGAGTGGAGTAGGTTGATATGTTGTTCTTGGCCTAAGAAATCATCCTATTGTTGTTAAACACTTCTAGATTAATTGTTGATCACCCAAGCCGAAATCTCAACCCAAGGAACTTAGTCTTTTATCATCTCTGTTTTTACTCTGTTTTTGTGAATCTTAGTATCTTGTTTAGTGAATGGTTTGTTCTGTTTTTATTTCACTTTTGTTATCTGTATCATTTGTATATTAGTTTCTTTGCTTTCATCTCACTTAGATTGTTAGTAAAAAAACCAAATCTCTTGTATTTGCTTAGATTAAGGAACTTTGTGCATTCTTGGTGTTATAGGTCACTAGCTCCCTGTGGATTCGATCCCGAAGTGTTACATCGACATACCATTCGATTGTGGTAGCGTGCACATTAGGTTTTAATTGGTGTGTAAAACGCAAACATCAATTTGGCGCCGTTGCCGGGGAGCTAGGCGATTTATCATTAGGATTTCAAATTTCCTTGAGACTAAGCTCTTTTTTTGTTTTTGTTTGTTTTGTTACTGATTTTCTTTCAAGTGTTTGCTCTTTTTGCAGGGCTGGATCACAAGAGAGAAAGTTCAAGAGAGAGGATGGCTTGGAACCCTACAAGCTACCACTGTTTTGAATGCCCATCCACTTATCAAGAAGATCTTCCATATGAAAACTTTGCTCAAGAACACCAATATGGAGATGCTGAGAGATACCAATCTTGGGACCCCACAAGCTACCAAAGTTTTGAAAATTCACCTACTTATCAAGAAGATCCTCCATATGAAAACTTTGTTCAAGAGTACTATGGATATGATGAAGGATGTCAATCTTGGGATCCTACAAGCCACAGTAGTTTTGAAAGCTCACCCACCTATCAAGAAGACATCTCATATGGAAATTATTCTCAAGAGCATCAATATGGACATGATGAGGTCTATCAATCTTGAGACATGGAGTATGAGCATGGAATGGATTATTACTCCCCAAATGAAGAAGAGATTCTCAACAGTCAAGGTTTTTATCAAAACAAAGGAGACCAACATTTCCAAGATCAAGTGAGTTTTTCAAACCAACGATACAAGGAGGACACAATGCAACAGCTTTGGAAACAGTTTATAGAGACTACCAACAAAGCTATCATGGACATCTAAGCACAAGTTGACAGCCTAGCATCGGAAGTTGGAACAATCAAGCAGCAATCCACACAAGGTGGGGAGATGGACTTTGAACCTGAGAAGGAGACCATTGATGAAGCTCTTGAGATAAGATATGAAGAACAAGTTTATGTTGGAACACTCATGATTCATCCAGCAAGGAGCACAAAGGAAGAAGAAGACATGGTGGTATGAACTATTGAAGACTCTCATGAAGATGGCTTGGTTTTTGGATGCATAGAGAGCATAAAGGAGATTTCAATGGATGATGAATTCTCAACCAAGGAAGAAATGCATATCCAACCCAACTCCAAGCAAGAGACAAAGAGTGAAGTGCCTAAAGAGAAACAAGAGAGTCTCACTGAAGAAATCTCCATGGATGATGAAGAAGAAAAATTTCAAATGGTACAACTCTTTGACAAGCATCTTGGTATAACTTCCTCCACAACAATGATCATTGATGGTCCAAGGAAGATATCTTTTGAGGAGATTAGGATGAACGAGTTTAGGGGATGGTTCTATGATGAATATGATCCTGGTGATCCAAAGCTATGCCACATTCCCAACCAGAAAAAGTGAAGGGATAGTCAAGCTAGAGACTTTAAACAAGCTCACTTGGGAGGAAGTCCCATGATATCCTATTTGTATATATTGTGTGAATTTTCTTTCTTTGAATTGATTTTTGTGTGTTTGTGTGAATTAATGTGTGTTTGAGTTTTGAGTGTATATTTTCAGCATGTGGGAACAAGAAGGAGCACAAGAGTAAGAGTCACATAACAAAATTCAAGTGAAGGAGTCCACAACGACATAGTGCAGCGGCATACTTATGCCGCTGCGGAGGAACCAGCGGGACGAGAATTTTGGCAGCGGCATGCTAAGCCGCTACAGGTAAGAGCCACTCACAGCGGCATTGCGCAGCGACTACACCAAGCCGCTGTGAGGAAATTTTGTGAATACCTTCTCTCTTTCACAACACGTTCCTATCCTTATCCTTGGGAGAAGACGAAGACGACACCACAGCTCCTAACTACTAAGGTACCACCGCCAATTTGTATATAATTTTTAGTTTGTTTTATTTTTTATTTAACCATCTTGTAACCCCCCCTCGATTTATTTTCACACCGAGATAGTGTGAAGTGAGTTTGGGGGGGGGGTGATCAATTAACCATCATATATAATTTTTAGCGAGTCTTTTGTTAATATATATAAGTTTTCAAAAAAAAAAAAAATCCAAAAAATTGAAAAATTAAAACATAAAAAGGCATGTAGTTTCATATTTGTTTCACTTGTAGGATCGAGTCTAGTAGCATTATAGGTTGAATTTGCATAGGATACAATGATTTAATTGCCTTGTAAGAAATTTAGATTTAGAACTTAACATGATGCCCTTGATAATCATACTATGTTGCTTAAACAACTCTTGAAACACTTGCACATTTCAAGTTTTGATCACACCACTCCAATCTATTTGTCAAGTTTGATACTCTCAACTTTGAAACCAACTCATCTATATGGACTTAAATGAACTTAATCTTCTCACTTATGGGATTTTGATGCTTGATCATGGTCACTATATACACACTTGGATTATCTTTACCACATTTTACCACTCTTTGTTAATCCAAATGGCCATTCTCACTCTTAGGATGGTTACCACACCATAGAACCCTTCCCTTTCCTTTTAAACCTTCATTTGATTGATTGAGTGAGGCCTCTTTTTTATAATGCTAACATGTGTAAAAGGTTAAAAGTATAAGAACGACAATGATTAGCTCTCATAGGCTAGTCTAGGAGTTCATTTTGTTGATTGGCATTTGGGGTATAAGCACTTGAAATTGGGAATGGGAGTGAAAGGAAAGAAAAAGTGAAATAGGAAGTAAAAGAAAAAGAAATAACCAATGGGCTTGTGAAGGGAAACACTTGGGAAGTTGAGATAAAATTGGAAAAACTCTAAATTTGAAAGGAGAAGAAATCAAAAGAAAAAGAGTCTTAGTAAATGTAAATAATAACTTCTCAAGACCCAAAAATGAAAAAGTTAAATGGTTAAGTTTGGTTAAAAAGGGAGATTGGTTAAACTTGGGATGGGATTTGGAAACACAATTGGGTAAGGCAATGAGAGTTAAAAGTTGTATGCATAAATTGTTCTTGTCTTGCTACATTTTGCATAATGTCTAGCATTCCTTTTCCTTGAGAGTTAGCCACCAAATATGAAATCATGACCTTCCTTTAAACACCATTTGAAGCCTTTTTAAACCAAGCCAATTGATTAAGATCAAATCCCCATTTGTGAGACTACACATTGAGAAAAGAATGAATGTAAGAGTTGGTGGAATGTTGAGTAAGTTGATTCTTGACAATGTGCTTAAGAGAATAAGATTTGGTGTGTTGATAAGCCTAGAGAAATTAGAGTGGATTAGAGAGTTTGTTTTTTGCAACATGTTATTATTTTCTAAGGACATCATGTTGAGGGCTTGCTAGATTTCTTTGGTTATGAGTCTCCAACTTCAAACCTCTCCCCTTTGTCTCATTGTTGTTTGCTTGGGGACAAGCAAAGAAACAAGTTTGGGGAAGTTGATGTGTTGTATTTTTAAGTGTTTTTAGGCATAATTTAATGTGTGTTTTAGCTTTAGGAAAAGCATTTAGGCATCATTAGGATTGCATATGCTTTGTTTCTCTTTTTTGTAGGTGGTGGAAGGCATGATGAAGCACCCAAATCATATAGAGGTGGTAGGGACTGAAAAACACCCAAAAAGGAGTGAAAAAACAGCTAAGGATCACAACCAGACCTCACAGCGGCATCCCCCAGCGGCATACGCATGCCGCTGTGAAGAAATGCGGATAGCCAGGCGCTCCAGCGGCACCCACAGCGAGGGTCTTATGCCGCTGTGAGATTTGACCTTGAAAGATCGAGTCATTTGAAGAGCTTGCGTTCATATTTAGCTTTGGAGCTTCAAACCAAAGTTGTAGGGAATTGAGTTAGCTTTCTAATGGAGGTGGTTTGAAGTCATTTGCAGCTATACACAAAGGGTTATGATCGATTTACTAGACACATATCAATTATGTCGTGGTGAGACCAGCTTTTGCCCACATGCTACTTTTTCTCTTTTTCTTTTGGCTTGTAGACCCTCCCATGTTCTGAGGTCGACCAAGACACTTTGTTTTCAATTATTTAAGACCTCTTGGTGTATGTAGAGAGGCATGATCTACTTCTTGATCCATTTTTGGATCTAGATCAAAACATTATTTTTCCTTTTCAAGTTTGGTTTGAGTTCTTCTTTTAGTTTCCTCTTGTTCTTCATTTCTGTCTTCTTAATTATGTTTTGCTTTGTTATTATCATGCCAATTGAGTAGTTATTTATAAGTTTCTGGGTTTGAGTAAGGTGAGGGTGATTTAGTGATGGTTTAGGATGTTTAAAACTTGGAAATATTGATTCCTTACTTGTTAGAAGTTCTTAATACTAGGATTGAAGTAGCTAATCAATTCTTTGATCTTAAATGTTGCTAGCACCGAGAGGTGTAGTTTATGTTTGAAACTCTATCAAGTGCTTTTCATACTTAACCAATTAGAATTGATGTTTAAGGTGTTTAGTGGTAATAAGAACTTGTTCATAATACATATCTATCTTGAAATTGCCAACGAGAGTTGATGTTAATGCTTGATATGTTGTTCTTGGCCTAAGAAATCATCATATTGTTGTTAAACACTTCTAGATTAATTGTTGATCACCCAAGCCGAAATCTCAACCCAAGGAACTTAGTCTTTTATCACCTCTGTTTTTACTCTGTTTTTTTGAATCTTAGTGTCTTGTTTAGTGAATGGTTTGTTCCGAGAATAACTTATAAATTAGTCAACATAATAGGGAGACAACTAACATAGGAATCTGAAGGAATTTCTATCAGATCCTAATCCAATTAGGCAATCCTGGTCTGAATTCCAAGCCTAGGATCTAAGGTTCATGTAATTGAATCATTGGGATCTCAGAATTACCTGGTGATTAGCAGCGGAAGATTTGCAGATAATCGAGATCACGAAGCGCCTCAAATGCTGCGCCTCTACTGGTATCCACACGCACACAAACTGGACCGCAGGGATGCTAGTGCCTTACGGAGATCTAATCTCCAGAGAGGTTTCTTTCTGTGTTCTGGTGGCTGTGAATTAGGTTAGGGACGAGTTTAGGTCGACCATATATCTTATATATGTCGGCTTAAATCACAACAGAATTAACTAATCGATTAAACCGTATTAATCTGGTTAATCCGCGATGCATCGATCGATGCACTAACTGCAACGATCGACACTGCCCCAGAACATTGATATCGAATGCATATCACATATGCATTCACTGGATCATTACATTAATGATCAACCTCGTCTTTAACGCCCAGTTTGCTTAGGTGTGTGACCCTGTAGGATCATACAACACTAGCAATGAGTTCTCAACTCATTGATCATAAGTGGCTTCTAGCAAAGCGTTATGACTACCTAGTGTTATGTGATTGTCTCATCTCGACTATACGACTTTCACTTAGAGCAAGTAAAATAGATTTCAGGACATTCCCAACAATCTCCCACTTGTACTGGAATCATCTATTCCTTTAATCCCTTTGTAGCTATATCTCAATCTAGCACAAGGCAAGAACTGTGTCATCCTTATTAAGCCAGATCACGTTTATCGAATCCTGATTTGTACTGATAAAACAAACGACTGACAATCACCTCGTTTGAGCGCGGCCACGCATTTCCAGTATCAAATCTTCGATAGGCCCAAAGATATTTAACTCCTGTTATATAGGAGGTACAAATCCCATCTTGTTCCATCCATGTCTCTTTTATATTTCATGATACGCCTAATCAGTGTCTTTATGATCACCAGTTACGGCTGACGTTTGACAAAGTCAAGACGAACCAATCCATATAAGAGAGGACATGATGAACTCAGGTCTAAGGACTACTCTCTTTAGTCGTAATGAGAAACTCTTATGACACTCATATAACATCTTGTAGAGTTCTCATTAACGGGTCAAGTCCGATCATGCGTTCTTTAACACATATCTATGTGATTGACTTTAATACACTTATTAAATGACTCCATGAAACATAGTCATCAGTCACCTCACATACTAGTCTCACGTGGTTGTTAATGTCCCATTTTAACAACCTCGACCAGGGACCATTCATAATTTATGTCATTTGTTTCTTATAGGGTTTCATGATCAAGTCACATACTTGATGACCTATAAAATGTCATAAATTACTTTGGGACAATATATTTAATTAACACAATTAATAATTCTGAAACAATTTCATTAAAATAACATAACCAAATTATGTTTTACGAACATCAAGTCATAACTAACAACCAAATATAACTCCCACTGAAAACAAGATCATATCTTAAGAAATCTAATGCCTACAGCAGCAGTGTGAAACTCATGCTTAGGCCTTGGGAGGGGCTTGGTCAGCGGATCAGCTACGTTCTCATCAGTCGGGACTCTGGTCATCTTCAAATCTCCTCTATTCACAATATCACGGATAAGGTGATATCGCCTTTCTATGTGTTTGGATTTCTGGTGTGATCTAGGTTCCTTTGCTTGCGCAATGGCTCCATTGTTGTCACAATACAAAGCCACTGGCTCAGAAATACTAGGAATCACACCAAGTTCAGTGATGAACTTCTTGATCCAAACAGCCTCCTTTGCCGCTTCAGAAGCAGCGAGGTACTCAGCTTCAGTTGTGGAATCTGCTACAGTGTCCTGCTTGGAACTCTTCCAGCTGACTGCACCGCCATTCAGGCAGAAGATGTAACCAGATTGCGATCGGAAATCATCTTTGTCTGTCTGAAAACTTGCGTCTGTGTAACCACTTACTACCAGCTCATCACTTCCTCCATACACCAAGAATTTATCCTTAGTATTTCTCAAATACTTCAGAATATTCTTGACTGCTGTCCAGTGACTTTCAACTAGATCCGATTGGTATCTACTCGTCATGCTTAAAGCACAAGCAACATCTGGACGAGTACAGAGCATGGCATACATGATGGATCCCAACGCCGAGGCATAGGGAATCCAACTCATGCGATCTCGCTCAGCAGGTGTCTCAGGACACTGCTTCTTGCTGAGACTTATGCCATAAGACATTGGTATGAAGCCCTTCTTGGAATCTTGCATTCTGAACCTGTGTAAGACTTTATCGATATAAGTGTCTTGACACAGTCCAATCAACTTGTTTAATCTATCTCTATAGATTCTTATTCCAAGATTATACGCGGCTTCTCCCATATCTTTCATTGAAAAACAACTTCCGAGCCAAGTCTTAACAGACTGTAACAACGGAACGTCAATTCCGAGAAGAAGTATGTCATCTACGTACAACACGAGAAATGCAACTGCGCTCCCACTAGTCTTCTTGTAAACACATGGTTCTTCTTCGCTTCTGATGAAATCAAACTTTTTGACTGCTTCATCAAAACGAAGATTCCAACTCCGAGATGCTTGCTTCAATCCATAAATGGATCGATGAAGTTTGCATACTTTCCTAGCTGCATTTGGATCGATGAAACCTTCGGGTTGTGTCATGTACACATCCTCTTCCAGAATTCCATTAAGGAAAGCTGTTTTCACGTCCATCTGCCAGATCTCATAATCATAATGAGCAGTTGTTGCTAGGAGAATCCGAATGGATTTAAGCATGGCGACAGGTGAATAGGTTTTTTCATAGTCAATACCATGAATTTGTTTGAAACCTTTTGCCACTAGCCTTGCTTTATATATCTGAATATTTCCATCCACATCAATTTTCTTCTTGAAAATCCATTTACACTCAATGGGTCTTGCACCATTGGGTAAATCAACCAAAGTCCATACTTGGTTCTGTGACATGGATCCCATTTCGGATTCAGTGGCTTTCAGCCACTTTTCGGAGTCAGGGCTCATCATTGCTTCTTCAAAATTCGCTGGCTCGTCACTATCAATGATCAACAAATCATGACAATTGGTTACGAGAAATCCATATCTCTCGGGTTCGTGACGGATCCTTTCGGATCGGCGAATTTCAGGCTCCACAGGCGCCGTCTCTACAACTCTTTGTAGATCCAACTGTTGCTCTTCCTCTACGGGTTGAGCATTTTCCTGCGGTTCTCGAACTTCTTCGAGTTGTACTTTACTCCCACTGTTTTTCTTGGAAAGAAATTCTCTCTCAAGAAAGACGCAGTTCCGAGCAACAGACACTTTGTTCTCGGATTGGTTGTAAAAGTAGTATGCCTTGGTTTCCTTAGGATAACCAACGAAGTAGCATTTATCAGATTTGGGCTCGAGCTTATCTGTAATTAATCTCTTAACATAAGCTTCACAACCCCAAATCTTCAGGAAAGACACATTCGGAACATTTCCAGTCCACATCTCATGTGGTGTCTTTGCAACTGATTTTAACGGAACCCTATTTAGTGTAAACGCAGACGTTTCTAGAGCGTATCCCCAAAAGGATAATGGAAGAGTTGAGAGACTCATCATTAATCGAACCATATCTAATAAATTCCGATTCCTCCTCTCAGACACGCCATTCCATTGTGGTGTTCCAGGAGGAGTGAGTTGTGAAACAATTCCACAATCTCTCAAATGATCACTGAATTCTTGGCTTAAGTATTCTCCTCCACGATCTGATCGAAGAGCCTTAATACTTTTGCCAAGTTGATTTTGTACTTCATTTTGGAACTCTTTGAACTTTTCAAAGGATTCCAACTTGTGTCTCATTAAATAGACATAGCCATACCTGCTGAAATCATCAGTGAAGGTAATGAAGTATCGAAAATTTCTTCTGGCACTTGTGCTCATTGGGCCGCATACATCTGTATGTATAAGGCCCAATAAGTCACTGGCCCTTTCATTTTGTTTGTTGAAAGGGGCCTTCACCATTTTGCCCAGTAAACAAGATTCACATTTCTCACATGATTCATAATCAAATGAGCCCAAAAGCCCATCACTATGAAGCTTTTGAATCCGTTTCTCGTTTATGTGGCCCAAACGACAATGCCATAGAAAAGTCTGATTCGTGTCATTTGATTTGAATCTCTTAGTGTTAATGTTATAGATTGATGTGCTTTGGTTTAAAACATAAAGCCCATTCTCTAATGGGCTGCTACCATAAAATATATCATTGTAATCAAAAGAACAACATTTATTCTTTATTGAAAACTGATATCCTTTCACATCCAAAATAGGAATAGAAATAATATTTCTGCTTATCGCAGGTACATAGTAGCAATTATTAAGTTTTAACACCAAACCAGAAGGTAAAGACAAGTTATATGTTCCTACGGCTAATGCAGCAACTCTTGCTCCATTTCCCACGCGCAGGTCCACTTGTCCCTTTTCCAACGTCCTACTGTTGCTTAGGCCCTGCATATTTGTACAAATATGAGCACCACAGCCGGTATCCAATACCCAAGAAGTAGAACCAGAAGTAGTAACATTTACTTCTATAACATAAATACCTGAAGATGAAGTCTCGAAAGTCTTCTTCTTCTTCTTCTTCTCTTCCAAGAATTTGTTACAATTTCTCTTCCAATGCCCAGGCTCTTTACAGTAATGGCACTTATCAGTCTCAGATGGGCCCGGCTTGGGCTTCGGGGCTGGCGCAGGCGTGTCCTGGTTCTCAACCTGGACTGCCTTGCCCTTTCCCTTGCCTTTGCCAAGTTTCTTAAACTTCTTACCCCCTTGTACCATAAGTACATTAGGAGTGCCCTTCTTGATATTAGGCTCAGCTGTCTTGAGCATGCCATGCAGTTCAGTCAACGTCTTCGTCAAGTTGTTCATATTATAGTTCATAACAAACTGATCATAACTTGACGGCAGTGACTGCAGAATGATGTCAGTAGCCAACTCTTGGCTAATGGGACAATCCAGTCTCCCCAGGTTATCAATATAACCCATCATCTTAATGACATGAGGACTGACCGGACTGTCCTTTGGTAGCTTGCATTCAATGAGAGATTTAACCGTCTGGTATCTCTCAGTTCGTGCTTGCTCCTGAAACATGCTTTTCAGGCTAGTAATCATCTCCACTGGCGACTCCACGTTCTCGTATTGCTTCTGCAAGTCCGAGTTCATGGTAGCCAACATGAGACAATTCACATCGACCACATCATTGGAATGCTTATCCCAAGCACTCCTTTCTGCATGTGCAGCATTGGCTCTTGGTTTTTCAAGGAGAACAGTTTCCAGGTCATAGTCCCTTTTCTCCTGCTTGAGAACACTTCTCAAGTTCCGATACCATTCGAGAAAATTCGATCCATTTAACTTGTCCTTCTCAAGGACGGATCGCAGGGAGAAAGAGTTATTATGAGTGTTAGTCATAGCTGAGAACAAAGAAAGGAAAATGTTTAGTTATGATGTTCAAGAAATGAGAAATCTTAACTTTTAAGAAAACTCGCATTATATTCAAAACAATGTTTCCTCAGATGAATATAATGATCCAAGACCCATACTTCACTAAACTTGAGTGAGCCACTGGCTATCACCCAAATTTAGCTATCTAGGTAAGCAACAACTTTGCTAGTTATATCCAATATAACTCTTGGTTGTGGATCGACATCTCATGTCCAATCCACCTGATGTCTCTGGGCCCAAAATGATTTTGATAGCCCAGTCAAGCAAACCAATCTCTTCAGTCATGTAATTGTTGATGCCTTGCACTGCAAGCCCATTAACACGATTACTTCCTGCCTTACTCATGTAATTGTTGATACCTTGCACTGCAAGCCTATCGTACAATGAAATGAGTCTTGACAGTTGACAAGATTGGAAAGACATCAAGTATCACTTGATATTTTGGTTGAGGAACGGAACCATTTAAAACGTTCAGTTTTATTATGTTTTAATTCTTATAATTAATTGATTCATCTTGCTTTGGTTCTGTGATTTCAGGTTCAATAACCTAATCATCAAACTTGATGTCGACCGACACTACTATAGTGTTGATCGATGCAGGATAACCAAAAGCAATCCGCGATAACCGATCAATCCAATTGATCCGGTTTTGAATACCGGTCAGTGTCGATCGATGCTACGTTAGCATCGGTCGATGCCAACCTAATCAAACCAATCGCAATTAAACCATTCAAATTGTTCGACCATCTTTAACCAAGCTCGATAACCGGTCCAATCCAATTGAACCGATTCATCAATCTAGCGAGGTTTGTGTCGACCGACACAACCTTTGTGTCGATCGACACTAGGCGAAAAATGAGTTTTATTCGGGTTTTCGCCCTGTGTCGATCGATGCCGGATTGGCAATGATCGACACCATGCGAAAAACCCTATATTTTATTCGGGTTTTCGCCCTGTGTCGATCGATGCCGGATTGGCATCGATCGACACCATGCGAAAAGACCCTAAATCGTTTTCAAACAGAACCCTAAACTAGGTTTTCATGAAAACGAATTTTAGCAAGTTTGTATCAACCATACACAGATTCAGATTCAACTAATCTAATCAACATGCTACAGATTCAATGGAACCCTAAAGCTCTGATACCACTGAAGGAATTTCTAGCAGATCCTAATCCAATTAGGCAATCCTGGTCTGAATTCCAAGCCTAGGATCTAAGGTTCATGTAATTGAATCATTGGGATCTCAGAATTACCTGGTGATTAGCAGCGGAAGATTTGCAGATAATCGAGATCACGAAGCGCCTCAAATGCTGCGCCTCTACTGGTATCCACACGCACACAAACTGGACCGCAGGGATGCTAGTGCCTTACAGAGATCTAATCTCCAGAGAGGTTTCTTTCTGTGTTCTGGTGGCTGTGAATTAGGTTAGGGACGAGTTTAGGTCGACCATATATCTTATATATGTCGGCTTAAACCACAACGGAATTAACTAATCGATTAAACCGTATTAATTTGGTTAATCCGCGAGTGCATCGATCGATGCACTAACTGCAACGATCGACACTGCCCCAGAACATTGATATCGAATGCATATCACATATGCATTCACTGGATCATTACATTAATGATCAACCTCGTCTTTAACGCCCAGTTTGCTTAGGTGTGTGACCCTGTAGGATCATACAACACTAGCAATGAGTTCTCAACTCATTGATCATAAGTGGCTTCTAGCAAAGCGTTATGACTACCTAGTGTTATGTGATTGTCTCATCTCGACTATACGACTTTCACTTAGAGCAAGTACAATAGATTTCAGGACATTCCAAACAGAATCCTTAAACTCGTAGGATCACACCAGCATCTGATTGTATAATATTAATGAAACTTTTTATTTTCTGACACAAATAATATTTTCCGACTCTTCTGCTTCAATGCCACATTTTAGTTGCCAATAGAAATAAAGAAGAAGGAAATATTCCGTCAAAAATACATTGAAAAAGAAAATCACATTAGCTGAAGACTTAAAGAGGATTTTTTTTTAAACGGAACCAAGAACGATTACGTACAATCTTTTTAAATGGAACCAAGAACGATTACGCACCATCTTCTGAAGGGTTCAGAATCTCTGAACGGTTCAGAATCCGTCTTCTGAAAGGTTCAAAAAAATCCGTCTTCTGAAGGGTTCAGGGACGAATTGTTTCGTAAGATGATTGTTGCTGGTGGTGTTCTTGTCGCCCTCATCTTCTCTTTCTGTGGTTGTTTTAGGATCTATTAGTTCATTTTTCTGCAAACCTTTTCCAATTATTTGACACATTTAATCGGTTACACTCATTCCCTCATTTTTTTGTACGTAGGAATAGGGAAATCGGTTACACTCGTTTCCAACAGGTGCCCTAACCCAACCAGATCCACTATTATAGTTGTCTTCTCAGACAGATTCTGGATGAGAGAGATGCAGAGACTAGAAAGAGAGATGCAGAGAGTAGAAAGGCACGTGAAGCATTGGCTGATCTTGCTAAAGCAGCATTGGGTTCCGACAAAGAATCCCGGACAGAAAAACTATACGAAGTCATAGCTTTTGTCAATCGCCTCAAACGCAGCGAAAATACTACAACTCCTCTCCCGCTGGAACCGTCAGCCTTCGCGAAGGAATTTTTTCACACCATTGAGAGGGTTGCCAAACACTGTATCTTGAAAGAGGGTGTTGACAATCCACAATTTCAAGAAAGAATTATTAAGCTTGCCAAGAGCATCTCTAAGTTCTTCTGCGTCATAACTTGTAGGAAGCATGCAGAGCTTCAAATTACCACGTTCGAATCCGCAACAGCAATGTTGTGCCCGATGGCACTTGCTATAACGCTGGTTCGTCCAGAAAACCTTCTTCAAGACTTATGCACTTCTATTACCACAATGTTGTCTCAACCTGGAGCTGCCTACGAGCTCTACAACCAACAATGGTGGTGGGTGTTCATGGACTCGTTGTATGGATAGCTGGATACGAGTGCTATAGTTTTATGAAGATGCTCTTTATCGTTTTTTCGCTGTTTTACGGAATTTGTTAGTATCAATTGGTAAGACATATTACAATCGGGTACGAAGCGGGCTAGAAAGCTACCGCTAAAACTGCTTTGATGACTCTCTTTGATTGTAGTTTGTTTGTTTCTATCTTGGATCTTAAACTGATAATTCCATGATATCTTGGCAACACCCAAAAACATGTCATCAAACCTTTGGAAGAGTCATAGGTCAAGCCACGATGTCGACGACACATTCGTCAACACACAATCTTCAGAACTACACAATGGCGGCTTGCTCTAGTTCTGAAGGTTACGTGTTGAAAAACTATGTCGTCACTTCATGGTTTGCTCAAGTTTCTGAAAATTACATGTTGATTACTGTGTCGTCGAGACCAAGGCTTTAAATTAATAAAATGTGGAACTGTATTTGTAAAAAAATTAGTTTTACTCTGTAAATAACAAACTTTCTAACAACTACAATAGTTAATACATTAAAACCTAGGCTATAAGAAATACACAACAACGTCGCTATTTTCTTTTAGTAACCAAAAGAATAGCACAAACGACACAAGATCACAGGAAGAACTCAAGAAACTGAAAGAACTAAACATAAGCTTTGAACATATCCAAGATTAGCTTCATTCCCACATTATTTTAGAGTGAGCGATCTTGATTCCAAGTTTCATCTGCATTCTCAGAAATCAGAAGTCAGCATATTCTACCCTGCTAGAGTGAACATTTAGACAAAAAAACAACAAAAATTTAAGTAGATGGAGAGTCAAGAGAACTTTAAATCACCTTGTTCAGAGCCTTCGAGACCTTGGCTTTTGGCCACTAGGAGAGAATCTATTTGTTGGTTTAGACACGCGTCCACATCGCGTTCTTTTAGTGTTGGTTTCTACCGCAGAAGGTTCACCATCCTCAAAATTCAAATGCTTCAGTTTATTCGATACGTCTGATTGATCAGCGTTTGAGCCTTGTCCAGCATCTTCGTCCAGCTCATCCACATCTGATGCGTCTGATTGATCAGCGTTTGAGCTTTGTCCAGCGTCTTCTGTGTCCGGTTCATGCACTGAGGCGCTGAGCCTTGGCGAAACAAAAGCTTATGATTGATCATGCACATCCAACTCAGGTTCTCTGTCCACATCTTCGTCATGCACTGAGGCGCTGAGGTGGTGGGTTGGAGCCTCGAGCATAGGCGAAGCATAGTCACCTAACTCATCTCCTTGGTGCATCGGAGAAATAAATTCTTGATCTTTTTCCAAATCAATAAACTTATTCTGCCAATCAAGCTCAGTCAACTTGTAACCTCTCTTCACCAAGTGCATAACCTTTCTCATATCATCATCATATTTTTCTTGTACTTCGAAATCACTAAGAACGCTGATCACCTGAGCATCGTCGGAGTCTTCCATCGACCAAATCTGAGCATAAGTAGGCTGAGAAGTAGAAACATACCTCGCACAAACAAAACCATCTTAATTACCAGGATCTTCCAATCGAGCAAACACATTTTCTAATGCTGGCACATAAGCCAACATCCACAGTTGCAACGCCATTGGAAAACCTTGAAAATCTAACTTCAGACCTACAGATTTAAGTTTTTTTACAGAAGTTACCAGTAAGTCGAAGGCATCTCTTCCCCAAGGATAAGTATTGATTTTCTTTTTCGCCATGTTCAGATACTTTCCCGGAAATTTACAGACGGCCATCCTTTGTCTCAACAAGAATATGCTCTCAATAATAATCAACATAGCTAGCCTCAGCTTGCTTTCCTCAGCATCCTCACCCAAAGCCTTTAACTTATTTATCAAACCACTTACACTGTGTTTTTCAATACTAGGCCAATCGAACTCTTCTTCTACCGGGACTTCATCTTCTTTATCTTCTACCGGTAGTCCAGTGACCAGGTGAAATTCATGCTTTCCGTAAAGCCGCTTTGATGATAGGGCCAACGAATGTAGTTTTCAGCTTACTGAATAAAGACTGGCCGAGTATGTCTTTAATAGTATTCACGCAAGCAAACGTCGAATGACTGTTGACTGATCCCGGAATCATGCCCTCTTCTCCTACCTGGTATATAGTAGGAGGCAATTGAATCATAGTTTGACTGGACTCAGCCATCAAATTGTGTTCAGCGTCCATTATGCACCTGCCATCATTTAGTCATTACAATGTCACATTAATCATAAGGACCACACACTCAGTCATTACAAACACAAATTAAGTACACAGCGAATCCACCTGTTATCACTAAGAGAAAGCTTCCAACAAAATCATCTTAACTAGAAGAAGAAGAAACCCAGATCACAGAATCCTTATTCACAGAGACATTCCGTCGAACACATAACAAGCAAGCTAATTCTGAAGAACAAACTTACGCAAAACTTGCACAGAAAATCTTCCATCTCCGGTAGATTTAATAACTAAAAAATCGCAATAGATTTCGATTCCTATATCTAAGACTATACGATTATACCAAGAGTTTTCTAAGAGAAGCTTGTAGAACAGAACGGGAGCAGCTAGGATTATTGATCTCTTTACTGGGTTCAGATGATCTACACAAACATTAGAAAAGGAATAAGTAAAACTTACTTTAGAAACGAGACTACCAAGAAAAAGATCGGATATTTTTTTTTTTGTTTAGTCGGCGCTTCGGAGAAATTAATCGAGCGGATGAGCGAATTTGAGAAACAATCTTTTTAAATAATAACACCACATTTCCATTTTACCGTTATCTTATATTTTTGAAAATTTGAATAATTTTTATTATTTTGTGTTCATTATAACGCGTCTACTCCTGGACATTAAGGCTCTAACTGGTGACCATTTGAAGAACAATGAGAATGAGTAGGAAAAGAACGAAGAGGAATAAAATAATGGGAATTATGGTTCCTTCCCAAAATTGATGAGGAATAGTTTTGCTCTTTATTTCTCTACGAAAGAAGGAATGAGAAGGAATTATGTGTAAAAAATAATACTTGTAAATGGTATATTTTTTAAGGAACGAAAGGGAATTCATTGTTCCTCTTCATTCCCTTGGTCACCATTTAGAGCCTAAGTAATTTTGGGTAAAGAAAATTGGGCTAAAGGATTTAAGGTAAGGGACCCAATAATACATTAAAAAGCCCAAGAAGGCAAACCGACGACGTCGTATGCCACGTTTGCAACAATTTGACGAACCCTAAACTGAATCATTTTTTCGTCGTCTCTTTGATCAATCTGCTTCCTCTGATCAAACTGCTTCCAAATTCCTTTCTGACCTAAATCATAGCGATAATGTGCAGTTTAAAAGATCTGTGTAGTTCTTCGGCTTCTTTGATCTCAATCTTAAGAATCCAAGTTGACGAAGTCTAGGCGATTTTTGCAGAACCATCAGTTTCGCTTTCCATGACTTCTGTGGATGATATCTCTTTGGCAAAGCCCAGAAAGATCGGTTCCGAGAAGCCGAAGAACTATGTAGATCTTTTTGGCTATAAGATGGAAGACGAAGATAGATCCTAAAATCAATATAAGGACCAAGAAGGTCAGTGGGTTGTGTAAAATTTCTCGTTTTCTTCCGAAATTGTAAAATTGGCTGACACAGTACACTGTTGTCTCTGTTGTTACGAACTTCCACCAGTGTCAGACAAGGGAAAATAAGACTGTTATTTATCGGGGCCAGCCAAAGGAAAATAAGCTTGTTTCTATCTCTTTGGCAAAGCCCAGAAAGATCTGTTCTGAGAATCTGAATAACTACACAGGGACGAACTCTCAACCATTCCTTTGTATTGCTCTCTGCCTCCAGTCATCCTCTTTATTTATATTAATTGCCTTGTTCAAATCCAGCAGATCCACGATGTTTGTGCTCGTGTACCTGTCCAACATAACTCATCTTCGTGGCCGCTCCTTCTTCATTCTTCACTAGAGCAAGCCATTGTGTCGTCGACATTATGACTGGTTCGTGCGATAGCTTTAGTTTCTGAGGTTTGTGTGATGACGAATGTGTCGTCGACAACGTTCAGAAACCAAATTTGCTTTCTGTGTCTGAGTCTCTGTTTCCTAGTAACCTTTGCCAATCCAGGCTGGAGGTAATAATCCCTTCACATCTCCTCTCTCTAATTTTCTTTGTTGCTCAAGTTGGTGTCTTTTGATGTAGGTTTAAAGGAAAGTAATGGACGTCTTAGCATCCAAGGGCAAGGGCCAACTCAGGGAAGGGCTTCTCAGTGATGCAATCGAGTCCTTCATCCGAGCTGATGATGCTACACAGTTCCTGGAGGTCATTGGTGCCTCTGAAGATACTAATGTCTATGATGACTTGGTCAGATACCTTCTGATGGATAGACAGAAGGTGAAGGAACCCAAAGTGGATAGTGAGCTCATCTACGCATATGCAAAGATTGAAAGATTGGGTGAGATAGAAGAATTCATTCTGATGCACCAACGTTGCTAACCTACAAAGTGTTGGTGACCGCTTGTATGAAGCTCTGTATGAGGCTGCAAAAATAATATATGCGTTCATATCGAATTGGGCCAAGTTAACCGTTACGCTTGTGAAGCTTCAACAGTTCCAAGCTGCAAGGAAAGCAAACAGCTGGAAGGAAGTCTGCTTCGCTTGTGTTGATGCAGAGGAATTCCGGTTGGCTCAAATATGTGGACTCCACATTATAATTCAGGTGAATAAATACCTGATCTTGGTGAAAAATTTCGTCAATTTTACATATTATTATCATCTCGCCGGTAATCTTTTTTGTGCTTTGATAGGTGGATGACCTGGAAGAGGTCAGCGAGTACTACCAGAACAGAGGATGCTCAATGAATTATTCTCACTTATTGAGAGTGGACTTGGTCTGGAACGTGCCCACATGGGGATCTTCACTGATATTGTTATGAGAAGCTTATGGAACACATCAAGTCACTCCAAAGCTTATGCGGGCTTGTGATGAGCAACAACACTGTCAGGAACTTACCTATCTATACATTCAATATGATGAGTTTGATAATATGCTCCATACCTGTCTCACTTTTCATTGTCTGAAATCTGAATGTTCCTTTTTCAGGTTGGAGGGCCTGAGCCGTATACCTACTTGCCAAGCTAAAATAAGTGGGAACTGGTATGTAAAACATACTTTCCACTATCTGATAATCTGGATGACTACAAAACAATCGAGAGTTACAAATGCTGGGGTGCTGAATTCATGCTCTCGAACTCATTACTCCTTAATTATAACTGAACACTTATGTAGGATAAAGTGGAATCATTAAGGGATCGCTCAAGTTGCATGTCTTTTTGATGAATCAAGTGCGACAAAGAGAGAGATAGAGAGTTTACGCCAACCAGCCATTTGTAAAAATTTAGTTTTATGAGGGGGTCTAGTGGATGGGATTTTTCGTATTTATGTTAAGTGCTTATAAAAGAGAGGAAGCAAATGAAAATACTTGCTTTATCAAATGCGTTGCATGGATCTAATGTGCACCATTGTTCTGTCTTCTTGGTTAAAATTGTATTGTAGGCAGCACGAGAAAAGTTTGGTCTAGAAGAAGATTTAAATCACAAGCGGAATAATGTTCGCAAGATTATGGATCGTGTCACAAGGCTTGAAAGACAGTTTGGAGATATCAATGAAGAGACGATGAGAACCACACAAGTCCTCTAAATTGGTCGTTCATAGTATCTATATATATAAAAAAAAAAATTGTCATGTCCTTTAGTGCTCTGTGTCTTGGCAACGATCAAGATGTTGGGAAGTTATATATCTCATTGGCTGATAATGATGCACAGGCTGAACGAACTGAAGGGGAGAACAGGAGGTTGAGAAGGTCGAAAACTTGCTTACCAGGTTATGTGTTTAAGTTTTCCATTTTCTTTTCGTGTGCCTATCTGTCTTCTGCTGTCTTCCCCTTCGTATTCAAACACTTATTATATACTAGTGTTGGCCTGTGCGTTTGCACGGACTATTTTTTTTTGCTTCTTAAAATTTGTGGGTCAAAGAAATGTAAGCATTTAATAAACCAATGTATCTTAAATTAATAATTATGAGAAGTGTTTTAGGATAAAATGATACGGTAGATTTGATGCTGTTCAAAATGTCTTTTAGAGATCGATCTAAAGCTTCAAAACAATGTTTGTGTAACATTGAAGCTTCATCCCAAATAATCAATTTAGTTTCTAAGTGAAACACTTCATTGTGCCGTTGGAGTTAAGTAAAAATTTTGAATTTAGAGAAAATATAACTGCTGCCTCCAAAAGGACTATTAGATTTATTTTGTGGAATGAATATACAATTTGCATTCGGTTGTATGATAATAATTAGTAGCCCAATTTTTAGACATAATTGTTTTAAGTTTATGTCATCTTCTACATAGTGTTATGTCTGAAATTTATATATCCAAATTTTTCATTCAATTAAATTAAAAACCTGCTATTAGAAGTAGGTCAACGATTACACATTGATACTGATCGTGTTTCTATGAAATTATAAACACATCCAATAACAAAGATATTACTGTGTTTGATGAAAAAATTAGTAAGGTTTTAGAATTTAAATTAGGAAAAAAACAACTCACACATCGCAAATTTACAATACAGTAGGTTTGGAAAATAAGTTAATACTACTTGTAGATGAACATAATTGCAATGAACATTAATAAAATTAATAAAAGATGATATGTGTTTGAAACCTAGAATCCAGAGTTAACAACCTAAAAAAAGATGTAATAATCTGAAAAACCTAATAAAGTTTTGGATGTCTTAGACATAATAGCAGAAACTCAAACAACTGAAAGATGTTAAACACACGAAAGATTGCCGACACTGATTCCATAGACTTGAAGCCCAATCATTTTTTCTCCTTTTTGACAGTGTACACTATCTTGGGTTTGGTTGATGACTGCTCGAGAACTTCATCTCTTGGATGTCACAGTGACCTTTTTGATGTCGGAGTGGGAAGATTAACGTCATCGCCTGAACTGTCCAACTTATCCACTTCCGACGACAGTATGCTTGACTGAAAAATTATAGGATACATTTTAGTATAGTCCAAGATTTTAAGATTAAGATTTTGGATACCTGAGCTGATGTTCCTACTGATGATCCGGAAAGAGTTAACACTTGTGGATGTTGTTCTTTTTGGGAAAAAAAAAAACAATGATTCCAATGGGTTAACCGAAACAAAGTTCATTACTATGATTTTTTCTATTATAAAGGATATGTGAGTCAAGTAAGTTAGAGTGCATTAATCTTGAGATATTTGCAATAAAAATTTATATAAGATTGAGTTTGCCTGTGTTACTGTTTCCAGAGAAGAAGCGGAAGATGTGCTCATTTGGAGTTCACAAGCAGTTTATATAAAAAAAATTCCAAAGAAACAATTACCAAACTGTGGAAATGATTAGAAATGATGTGGTAGATGGGCTAATGAAGGTCTAATAAACCAAGTTAACTGATGAAACAAATTATGAAACACAACTAAAGTACTGCAAGTTATTGATTCTGTGTAATAGTAGGGTAATAAAATGGAATAAACTAACCAAGGTCTTTGAACAATCGGAGAAGGATTGAATGACTTCAATGGCATCTGTTAGGCTCAGAACTCTGAATGTAGAAGATGAATTGTACCTTTCTGATTTTGTAGCCAAAATCTTAAATACAAACTGACGACCATTTAGATCGACCAACTCATGAGGTATTTCATCTGATCTGTTAAACTGCGATATTTGTATCCTTTCTCCCTGTTTCAAAATAAGACAAAATAAAGTTATATTTCAGATCATGAATGACATTAAAAATGGAAAACTATCAAATGTGTAAGATTGATTAAAATTCTAAATGTCTTATGATAAGCAGGAGTGTGGGAACAAAGTTAATCAAAAGTGAGGCATATGAGTTGTTGGTATTGATTTTCAAAAGAGAAAACACATGTAAAGGCTAAGTAGAATAATCTATCGATAATCGATAAACATGTATAAATACATAGTGGGAGACATTTGGTTATATGTTGTGCTAACTTGTCTTTGAAATCCAGAAAAGGCAAAAGAGTACCGGGATAAACACTAATTTCATGGATGGAAGGAGAAACCTATGATTAAAAAAATGAAGATACATAACAGTACAAAAATTGGGTATCTTGGTATCGAGAAGAAGAAGATCTATGGCAGAGAATTCTTCAGGTTTATCTTTTTTGGGAAATCCTCATAGACGAACAATACGAACTTTGATTTTGCACACATCACTCGCCGGAGTAAGCTCGGAAAGAGGTAGACAATCGATCAGCATTTTGATTGCAACCTGCAAAATCGCTCCATAAAAAGGAACAAATTGTATATACTGGAACAAATTTTACAAACTCAGACTGCTGAATTGAAATAGATTGAAAGATACAAATAAAAGGGTTGAGAAATTACCTACAATTTATAAACAAGATTCGCTTCTTTGAATCTTTCTTTGTAGAGAAGAAATAAACAAAATTTATAATTGGGAATACTGGGTGAGAGGAAGTTGTTAGGGCTCATCGATCGGGTTGAATGGGTTGTAGAGGATCGTGGAGATATGGGGGATCGTGGGTTGGTGATGGGAATTAGGGATCTAGTTTTTTTTTCTCACGGGAACTGCAGCTAGGGTGTAGCTGATAAAAGAATGCTTTTTGGTTAGAAAAAGATAATTTTAGAAAATGATTAAAAGCAAAAAAGAGGTCAAAGAACGGAGAAGAAGACACGTAAGAATTTTACACGTGTCAATCGGAGGATGTTGCAGTTATTGGCAAATTTGCTAGTGAATTATAGATAAAAGGATTTGAAACTTTAGATTGAAAGAGGAAGAGAATTGCTTCTTGGAAGAAACTTTAGCTGGAAGGAAAGAGACGGAACGCATCCAGGATATGGTACAACGTTCCCATGAATATCAAGACTTAGAACTTATGTCAGTATTTCATATTGCAGGCTGTTTATATTTTGTAACTAACACATGGTTCGTTTCTTTGGCATTTTGGCTTCTAGATTAAAGACCATCAGAAGAGGCAACGAGACATAAACTCTAACATTAACGATCTGAAGAAACATCAAACAAATAAGGTGTGGCTTACTTGATTCAATTACAATATTTGGTGGTTTAATTCGATATTTTCAATCCTCTTTGGGTATTATCTAAGAGGTGTACAAGCACACGCATGCTCTCTAGGTTACTGCATTTGGAGGGGACAGAGTCATTAATCTTCTGAAGGCTATTGAGAGGCATCATCGTAGTTTCAGAAAGCCACCAATTGGTCCTATTGGCTCCTATGTGGTAAGTTTCTACTTGCGTCAAAATTATGTGCACCAAACAAATTAAGTTCACATGTTGTGTCTTATGTAGACCATGCACGATGGTCAATGGCAAGAAATGGGCTTCTACAGTCGAACAAGCTCTTGGAAAATTATTAAATGCCTTGCTCACTCTACGGGAATGTGCGAATGAAGCCAATTATAGTAATCTTAAGATTATCATCTATGACTTTTCGATTCCAAGGTTATAAGTCTAAATAAGCATTTTATTAATATTCCTTTTTAACCTTCTGGAGGGATGAATGGGTAGCTTTACAACGCAAATATTGGCTCTCTTCATTTATGCAGGTTAAATATTGATGTGTTGTGTTTTTAAGTGTTTTTAGGCATAATTTAATGTGTGTTTTAGCTTTTGGAAAAGCATTTAGGCATCATTTGGATTGCATATGCTTTGTTTCTTTTTTTTTGTAGGTGGTGGAAGGCATGATGAAGCACCCAAATCATATGCTTTGTTTCTCTTCACGCATGCCGCTGTGAAGAAATGCGGATAGCCAGGCGCTCCAGCGGCACCCACAGCGAGGGTCTTATGCCGCTGTGAGATTTGACCTTGCACGATTGAGTCATTTGAAGAGCTTGCGTTCATATTTAGCTTTGGAGCTTCAAATCAAAGTTGTAGGGAATTGAGTTAGCTTTCTAATGGAGGTGGTTTGAAGTCATTTGCAGCTATACACAAAGAGTTATGATCGATTTACTGGACACATATCAATTATGTCGGGGTGAGACCAGCTTTTGCCCACATGCTACTTTTTCTCTTTTTCTTTTGGCTTGTAGATCCTCCCATGTTCTGAGGTCGACCAAGACACTTTGTTTTCTATTATTTAAGACCTCTTGGTGTATGTAGAGAGGCATGATCTACTTCTTGATCCATTTTTGGATCTAGATCAAAACATTATTTTTTCTTTTCAAGTTTGGTTTGAGTTCTTCTTTTAGTTTCCTCTTGTTCTTCATTTCTGTCTTCTTAATTATGTTTTGCTTTGTTATTATCATGCCTATTGAGTAGTTCTTTATAAGTTTCTGGGTTTGAGTAAGGTGAGGGTGATTTAGTGATGGTTTAGGATGTTTAAAACTTGGAAATATTGATTCCTTACTTGTTAGAAGTTCTTAATGCTAGAATTGAAGTAGCTAATCAATTCCTTGATCTTAAATGTTGCTAGCACCGAGAGGTGTAGTTTATGTTTGAAACTCTATCAAGTGCTTTGCATACTTAACCAATGAGAATTGATGTTTAAGGTGTTTAGTGGTAATAAGAACTTGTTCATAATGCATATCTATCTTGAAATTGCCAACGAGAGTTGATGTTAATGCTTGATAGGTGTAGGGCTATTATCATGAGAGTGGAGTAGGTTGATATGTTGTTCTTGGCCTAAGAAATCATCCTATTGTTGTTAAACACTTCTAGATTAATTGTTGATCACCCAAGCCGAAATCTCAACCCAAGGAACTTAGTCTTTTATCATCTCTGTTTTTACTCTGTTTTTGTGAATCTTAGTATCTTGTTTAGTGAATGGTTTGTTCTGTTTTTATTTCACTTTTGTTATCTGTATCATTTGTATATTAGTTTCTTTGCTTTCATCTCACTTAGATTGTTAGTAAAAAAACCAAATCTCTTGTATTTGCTTAGATTAAGGAACTTTGTGCATTCTTGGTGTTATAGGTCACTAGCTCCCTGTGGATTCGATCCTGAAGTGTTACATCGACATACCATTCGATTGTGGTAGCGTGCACATTAGGTTTTAATTGGTGTGTAAAACGCAAACATCAATTTGGCGCCGTTGCCGGGGAGCTAGGCGATTTATCATTAGGATTTCAAATTTCCTTGAGACTAAGCTCTTTTTTTGTTTTTGTTTGTTTTGTTACTGATTTTCTTTCAAGTGTTTGCTCTTTTTGCAGGGCTGGATCACAAGAGAGAAAGTTCAAGAGAGAGGATGGCTTGGAACCCTACAAGCTACCACTGTTTTGAATGCCCATCCACTTATCAAGAAGATCTTCCATATGAAAACTTTGCTCAAGAACACCAATATGGAGATGCTGAGAGATACCAATCTTGGGACCCCACAAGCTACCAAAGTTTTGAAAGTTCACCTACTTATCAAGAAGATCCTCCATATGAAAAGTTTGTTCAAGAGTACTATGGATATGATGAAGGATGTCAATCTTGGGATCCTACAAGCCACAGTAGTTTTGAAAGCTCACCCACCTATCAAGAAGACATCTCATATGGAAATTATTCTCAAGAGCATCAATATGGACATGATGAGGTCTATCAATCTTGAGACATGGAGTATGAGCATGGAATAGATTATTACTCCCCAAATGAAGAAGAGATTCTCAACAGTCAAGGTTTTTATCAAAACAAAGGAGACCAACATTTCCAAGATCAAGTGAGTTTTTCAAACCAACGATACAAGGAGGACACAATGCAACAGCTTTGGAAACAGTTTATAGAGACTACCAACAAAGCTATCATGGACATCTAAGCACAAGTTGACAGCCTAGCATCGGAAGTTGGAACAATCAAGCAGCAATCCACACAAGGTGGGGAGATGGACTTTGAACCTGAGAAGGAGACCATTGATGAAGCTCTTGAGATAAGATATGAAGAACAAGTTTATGTTGGAACACTCATGATTCATCCAGCAAGGAGCACAAAGGAAGAAGAAGACATGGTGGTATGAACTATTGAAGACTCTCATGAAGATGGCTTGGTTTTTGGATGCATAGAGAGCATAAAGGAGATTTCAATGGATGATGAATTCTCAACCAAGGAAGAAATGCATATCCAACCCAACTCCAAGCAAGAGACAAAGAGTGAAGTGCCTAAAGAGAAACAAGAGAGTCTCACTGAAGAAATCTCCATGGATGATGAAGAAGAAAAATTTCAAATGGTACAACTCTTTGACAAGCATCTTGGTATAACTTCCTCCACAACAATGAGCATTGATGGTCCAAGGAAGATATCTTTTGAGGAGATTAGGATGAACGAGTTTAGGGGATGGTTCTATGATGAATATGATCCTGGTGATCCAAAGCTATGCCACATTCCCAACCAGAAAAAGTGAAGGGATAGTCAAGCTAGAGACTTTAAACAAGCTCACTTGGGAGGAAGTCCCATGATATCCTATTTGTATATATTGTGTGAATTTTCTTTCTTTGAATTGATTTTTGTGTGTTTGTGTGAATTAATGTGTGTTTGAGTTTTGAGTGTATATTTTCAGCATGTGGGAACAAGAAGGAGCACAAGAGTAAGAGTCACATAACAAAATTCAAGTGAAGGAGTCCACAACGACATAGTGCAGCGGCATACTTATGCCGCTGCGGAGGAACCAGCGGGACGAGAATTTTGGCAGCGGCATGCTAAGCCGCTACAGGTAAGAGCCACTCACAGCGGCATTGCGCAGCGACTACACCAAGCCGCTGTGAGGAAATTTTGTGAATACCTTCTCTCTTTCACAACACGTTCCTATCCTTATCCTTGGGAGAAGACGAAGACGACACCACAGCTCCTAACTACTAAGGTACCACCGCCAATTTGTATATAATTTTTAGTTTGTTTTATTTTTTATTTAACCATCTTGTAACCCCCCTCGATTTATTTCCACACCGAGATAGTGTGAAGTGAGTTTGGGGGGGGGTGATCAATTAACCATCATATATAATTTTTAGCGAGTCTTTTGTTAATATATATAAGTTTTCAAAAAAAAAAAAAAATCCAAAAAATTGAAAAATTAAAACATAAAAAGGCATGTAGTTTCATATTTGTTTCACTTGTAGGATCGAGTCTAGTAGCATTATAGGTTGAATTTGCATAGGATACAATGATTTAATTGCCTTGTAAGAAATTTAGATTTAGAACTTAACATGATGCCCTTGATAATCATACTATGTTGCTTAAACAACTCTTGAAACACTTGCACATTTCAAGTTTTGATCACACCACTCCAATCTATTTGTCAAGTTTGATACTCTCAACTTTGAAACCAACTCATCTATATGGACTTAAATGAACTTAATCTTCTCACTTATGGGATTTTGATGCTTGATCATGGTCACTATATACACACTTGGATTATCTTTACCACATTTTACCACTCTTTGTTAATCCAAATGGCCATTCTCACTCTTAGGATGGTTACCACACCATAGAACCCTTCCCTTTCCTTTTAAACCTTCATTTGATTGATTGAGTGAAGCCTCTTTTTATAATGCTAACATGTGTAAAAGGTTAAAAGTATAAGAACGACAATGATTAGCTCTCATAGGCTAGTCTAGGAGTTCATTTTGTTGATTGGCATTTGGGGTATAAGCACTTGAAATTGGGAATGGGAGTGAAAGGAAAGAAAAAGTGAAATAGGAAGTAAAAGAAAAAGAAATAACCAATGGGCTTGTGAAGGGAAACACTTGGGAAGTTGAGATAAAATTGGAAAAACTCTAAATTTGAAAGGAGAAGAAATCAAAAGAAAAAGAGTCTTAGTAAATGTAAATAATAACTTCTCAAGACCCAAAAATGAAAAAGTTAAATGGTTAAGTTTGGTTAAAAAGGGAGATTGGTTAAACTTGGGATGGGATTTGGAAACACAATTGGGTAAGGCAATGAGAGTTAAAAGTTGTATGCATAAATTGTTCTTGTCTTGCTACATTTTGCATAATGTCTAGCATTCCTTTTCCTTGAGAGTTAGCCACCAAATATGAAATCATGACCTTCCTTTAAACACCATTTGAAGCCTTTTTAAACCAAGCCAATTGATTAAGATCAAATCCCCATTTGTGAGACTACACATTGAGAAAAGAATGAATGTAAGAGTTGGTGGAATGTTGAGTAAGTTGATTCTTGACAATGTGCTTAAGAGAATAAGATTTGGTGTGTTGATAAGCCTAGAGAAATTAGAGTGGATTAGAGAGTTTGTTTTTTGCAACATGTTATTATTTTCTAAGGACATCATGTTGAGGGCTTGCTAGATTTCTTTGGTTATGAGTCTCCAACTTCAAACCTCTCCCCTTTGTCTCATTGTTGTTTGCTTGGGGACAAGCAAAGAAACAAGTTTGGGGAAGTTGATGTGTTGTATTTTTAAGTGTTTTTAGGCATAATTTAATGTGTGTTTTAGTTTTAGGAAAAGCATTTAGGCATCATTAGGATTGCATATGCTTTGTTTCTCTTTTTTGTAGGTGGTGGAAGGCATGATGAAGCACCCAAATCATATAGAGGTGGTAGGGACTGAAAAACACCCAAAAAGGAGTGAAAAAACAGCTAAGGATCACAACCAGACCTCACAGCGGCATCCCCCAGCGGCATACGCATGCCGCTGTGAAGAAATGCGGATAGCCAGGCGCTCCAGCGGCACCCACAGCGAGGGTCTTATGCCGCTGTGAGATTTGACCTTGAAAGATCGAGTCATTTGAAGAGCTTGCGTTCATATTTAGCTTTGGAGCTTCAAACCAAAGTTGTAGGGAATTGAGTTAGCTTTCTAATGGAGGTGGTTTGAAGTCATTTGCAGATATACACAAAGAGTTATGATCGATTTACTGGACACATATCAATTATGTCGTGGTGAGACCAGCTTTTGCCCACATGCTACTTTTTCTCTTTTTCTTTTGGCTTGTAGATCCTCTCATGTTCTGAGGTCGACCAAGACACTTTGTTTTCTATTATTTAAGACCTCTTGGTGTATGTAGAGAGGCATGATCTACTTCTTGATCCATTTTTGGATCTAGATCAAAACATTATTTTTCCTTTTCAAGTTTGGTTTGAGTTCTTCTTTTAGTTTCCTCTTGTTCTTCATTTCTGTCTTCTTAATTATGTTTTGCTTTGTTATTATCATGCCTATTGAGTAGTTCTTTATAAGTTTCTGGGTTTGAGTAAGGTGAGGGTGATTTAGTGATGGTTTAGGAGGTTTAAAACTTGGAAATATTGATTCCTTACTTGTTAGAAGTTCTTAATGCTAGAATTGAAGTAGCTAATCAATTCTTTGATCTTAATACACCGAGAGGTGTAGTTTATGTTTGAAACTCTATCAAGTGCTTTGCATACTTAACCAATGAGAATTGATGTTTAAGGTGTTTAGTGGTAATAAAAACTTGTTCATAAAAAATTGCCAACGAGAGTTTTAATCCGGACGCCATTAACTTATTCCCAGTGCCACACCAAGTTGAAGTAAGTACATTAGTTTCATCCAACAAATGTGTCAAACACAAACAAACATTCGATATATGAAACATATTAACCTATATCTTATATCTATCTGTGAAGTTTCTCGTATTGAAAACCAAGTTGTTGTAGTCTAGTGGTTCTCACCGTCATGTTGGTCTAAGCTAAGGAGTCGTGTCCTCTCAAACATGAAATTATCTGGAGATGAATTTTGGTCCTTTTTCTGGATATTTTAGGTATCGATTGTCCGGGGCAAAGACCAGATTCCTGGTGTGATTCTATGTAGTATAGAACATATGCGTAGAATGTCATCTGTTCTATATTTATAAATATAAATTCATCTGATCTATAATTGTAGTTTACGTAATATAGAACAGAGACGGAGAAATCCATCTTTTCTATATTTTTTTAGACTTATTATAGAACAGTCCAACATTCATACCATAATTTTCGGTTAAAAATAAGTTATTTTGACTAAAATTAATAAAGAAAACGAACGGTCTCGGAAAAGAAACCATTTGCACTGTGTCTCTTTCACTTCTTTTTCGCTAAAGCGATTTTGGATCTCCTTAATCCTACGCCGGCGCTGTTTTGGCTTTCTTCACAGTCGTCCGATCTGTTCTATATTACGTAAATTACACAGTCTAAAGAGCATCAGCCATGGCAACATTGGTCATGTTGGCTAGGATTTATCAGTAAAAAAAATATGGTCAAAAAAAAAACAACAATTTGGCAAAAGCGCAGAGTCTAAAGAGAAAGGCTGACCCAAAAAAATTTGAGACAAAAAAGCCTATTTGAAAAAGATTCAATCCGTTTGCGCAATTTTTCACATAACTTTTTCCATTTTATAAATAAATAAAAGTACTTTTAACAAAAAAAAATTAAAAAAATTAAAAACCAAAACACATTGCCCAACACGCCGAAAAAAAACTCGTGTCTAACACGCCGAGAATAACTTATAAATTAGTCAACATAATAGGGAGACAACTAACATAAGAATCCTTAAACTCGTAGGATCATACCAGCATCTGATTGTATAATATTAATGAAACTTTTTATTATCTGACACAAATAATATTTTCCGACTCTTCGGCTTCAATGCCACATTTTAGTTGCCAATAGAAAGAAAGAAGAAAGAAATATTCCGTCAAAAATATATTGAAAAAGAAAATCACATTAGTTGAAGACTTAAAGAGGAATTTTTTTTTTAAACGGAACCAAGAACGATTACGCACAATCTTTTTAAATGGAACCAAGAACGATTACGCACCATCTTCTGAAGGGTTCAGAATCGCTGAACGGTTCAGAATCGGTCTTCTGAAGGGTTCAGGGACGAATTGTTTCGTAAGATGATTGTTTCTGGTGGTGTTCTTCTCGCCCTCATCTTCTCTTTCTGTGTTGGTTTTAGGATCTATTAGTTAGTTTTTCTGCAAACCTTTTCCAATTATTTGACACATTTAATCGGTTACACTCGTTTCCTTATTTTGTTGTACGGAGGAATGGGGAAATCGGTTACACTCGTTTCCAACAGGTGCCCCAACCCAACCAGATCCACTATTATAGTTGTCTTCTAAGACAGATTATGGATGAGAGAGATGCAGAGACCAGAAAGAGAGATGCAGAGACCAGAAAGGCACGTGAAGCATTGGCTGATCTTGCTAAAGCAGCATTGGGTTCCGACAAAGAATCCCGGACAGAAAAACTATACGAAGTCATAGCTTTTGTCAATTGCCTCAAACGCAGCGAAAATACTACAACTGCTCTCCCGCTGGAATCGTCAGCCTTCGTGAAGGAATTTTTTCACACCATTGAGAGGGTTGTCAAACACTGTATCTTGAAAGAGGGTGTTGACAATCCACAATTTCAAGAAAGAATTATTAAGCTTGCCAAGAGCATCTCTAAGTTCTTCTGCGTCATAACTTGTAAGAAGCATGCGGAGCTTCAAATTACCACGTTCGAATCCGCAGCAGCAATTATAGCAACAGCAATGATGTGCCCGATGGCACTTGCTATAACGCTGGTTCTTCCAGAAACCTTCTTCAAGACTTATGCACTTCTATTACCACAATGTTGTCTCAACCTGGAGCTGCCTACGAGCTCTACAACCAACAATGGTGGTGGGTGTTCATGGACTCGTTGTATGGATAGCTGGATACGAGTGCTACAGTTTTATGAAGATGTTCTTTATCGTTTTTTCGCTGTTTTACGGAATCTGTTTGTATCAATTGGTAAGACATTACAATCGGGTACGAAGCGGGCTAGAAAGCTACCGCTAAAACTGCTTTGATGACTCTCTTTGATTGTAGTTTGTTTGTTTCTGTCTTGGATCTTAAACTGATAATTCCATGATATCTTGGCAACACCCAAAAACAAGTCATCAAACCTTTGGAAGAGTCATAGGTCAAGCCACGACGTCGACGACACATTCGTCAACACACAATCCTCAGAACTACACAATGGCGGCTTGCTCCTAGTTCTGAAGGTTACGTGTTGAAAAACTATGTCGTCGACTTCATGATTTGCTCAAGTTTCTGAAAATTACATGTTGATTACTGTGTCGTCGAGACCAAGGCTTTAAATTAATAAAATGTGGAACTGTATTTGTAAAAAAATTAGTTTTACTCTGTAAATAACAAACTTTCTAACAACTACAATAGTTAATACATTAAAACCTAGGCTATAAGAAATACACAACAACGTCGCTATATTCTTTTAGTAACCAAAAGAATAGCACAAACGACACATGATCACAGGAAGAACTCAAGAAACTGAAAGAACTAAACATAAGCTTTGAACATATCCAAGATTGGCTTCATTCCCACATTCTTTTAGAGTGAGCGATCTTGATTCCAAGTTTCATCTGCATTCTCAGAAATCAGAAATCAGCATATTCTACCCTGCTAGAGTGAACATTTAGACAAAAAACAACAAAATTTTAAGCAGATGGAGAGTCAAGAGAATTTTAAACCACCTTGTTCAGAGCCTTCGAGACCTTGGCCACTAGGAGAGAATCTATTTGTTGGTTTAGACACGCGTCCACATCGCGTTCTTTTAGTGTTGGTTTCTACCGCAGAAGGTTCACCATCCTCAAAATTCAAATGCTTCAGTTTATTCGATACGTCTGATTGATCAGCGTTTGAGCCTTGTCCAGCATCTTCGTCCAGCTCATCCACATCTGATGCGTCTGATTGATCAGCGTTTGAGCCTTGTACAGCGTCTTCTGTGTCCGGTTCATGCACTGAGGCGCTGAGCCTTGGCGAAACAAAAGCTTATGATTGATCATACACATCCAACTCAGGTTCTCTGTCCACATCTTCGTTATGCACTGAGGCGCTGAGGTGGTGGGTTGGAGCCTCGAGCATAGGCGAAGCATAGTCACCTAACTCATCTCCTTGGTGCATCGGAGAAATAAATTCTTGATCTTTTTCCAAATCAATAAACTTATTCTGTCAATCAAGCTCAGTCAACTTGTAACCTCTCTTCACCAAGTGCATAACCTTTCTCATATCATCATCATATTTTTCTTGTACTTCGAAATCACTAAGAACGCTGATCACCTGAGCATCGTCGGAGTCTTCCATCGACCAAATCTGAGCATAAGTAGGCTGAGAAGTAGAAACATACCTCGCACAAACAAAACCATCTGAATTACCAGGATCTTCCAATCGAGAAAACACATTTTCTAATGCTGGCACAGAAGCCAACATCCACAGTTGCAACGCCATTGGAAAACCTTGAAAATCTAACTTCAGACCTACAGATTTAAGTTTTTTTTACAGAAGTTACCAGTAAGTCGAAGGCATCTCTTCCCCAAGGATAAGTATTGATTTTCTTTTTCGCCATGTCAAGATACTTTCCCGGAAATTTACAGACGGCCATCCTTTGTTGCAACAAGAATATGCTCTCAATAATAATCAACATAGCTACCCTCAACTTTCTTTCCTCAGCATCGTCACTCAAAGCCTTTAACTTATCTATCAAACAACTTACACTGTGTTTTTCAATACTAGGCCAATCGAACTCTTCTTCTACCGGGACTTCATCTTCTTTATCTTCTACCGGTAGTCCAGTGACCAGATGAAATTCATGCAATGAGAATCTCATTGGTTGCATGTTGAAGTAAAACCAGAGTTCATCATTCCTTGTCGTAAAAATCTGTCTTGATAGCAGAAAATGAACCATCGCTCTTGAAAAACCCAATCCGTCGTCTCCACTTTGGATATGGTACAACGTTCCCCATGAATATCAAGACTTAGAATTTATGCAATGAAAATTTAAACAGCCTGCAATATGAAATACTGACATAAATTCTAAGTCTTGATATTCATGGGGAACGTTGTACCATATCCAAAGTGGAGACGACGGATTGGGTTTTTCAGGAGCGATGGTTCATTTTCTGCTATCAAGACAAATTTTTACGACAAGGAATGATGAACTCTGGTTTTACTTCAACAGGCAACCAATGAGATTCTCATTGCATGAATTTCACCTGGTCACTGGACTACCGGTAGAAGATAAAGAAGATGAAGTCCCGGTAGAAGAAGAGTTCGATTGGCCTAGTATTGAAAAACACAGTGTAAGTGGTTTGATAGATAAGTTAAAGGCTTTAGGTGAGGATGCTGAGGAAAACAAGCTGAGGCTAGCTATGTTGATTATTATTGAGAGCATATTCTTGTTGCGACAAAGGATGGCCGTCTGTAAATTTCCGGGAAAGTATATGGACATGGCGAAAAAGAAAATCAATACTTATCCTTGGGGAAGAGATGCCTTCGACTTACTGGTAACTTCTGTAAAAAAACTTAAATCGGTAGGTCTGAAGTTAGATTTTCAAGGTTTTCCAATGGCGTTGCAACTGTGGATGTTGGCTTCTGTGCCAGCGTTAGAAAATGTGTTTGCTCGATTGGAAGATCCTAGTAATTCAGATGGTTTTGTTTGTGCGAGGTATGTTTCTACTTCTCAGCCTACTTATGCTCAGATTTGGTCGATGGAAGACTCCGACGATGCTCAGGTGATCAGCGTTCTTAGTGATTTCGAAGTACAAGAAAAATATGATGATGATATGAGAAAGGTTATGCACTTGGTGAAGAGAGGTTACAAGTTGACTGAGCTTGATTGGCAGAATAAGTTCATTGATTTGGAAAAAGATCAAGAATTTATTTCTCCGATGCACCAAGGAGATGAGTTAGGTGACTATGCTTCGCCTATGCTCGAGGCTCTAACCCACCACCTCAGCGCCTCAGTGCATGACGAAGATGTGGACAGAGAAGCTGAGTTGGATGTGCATGATCAATCAGAAGCTTTTGTTTCGCCAAGGCTCAGCGCCTCAGTGCATGAACCGGACACAGAAGACGCTGGACAAGGCTCAAACGATGATCAATCAGACGCATCGGATGTGGATGAGCTGGACGAAGATGCTGGACACGGCTCAAACGCTGATCAATCAGACGTATCGAATAAACTGAAGCATTTGAATTTTGAGGATGGTGAACCTTCTGCGGTAGAAACCAACACTAAAAGAACGCGATGTGGACGCGTGTCTAAACCAACAAATAGATTCTCTCCTAGTGGCCAAAAGCCAAGGTATCGAAGGCTCTGAACAAGGTGGTTTAAAATTCTCTTGACTCTCTATCTACTTGAATTTTTGTTGTTTTTTTGTCTAAATGTTCACTCTAGCAGGATAGAATATGCTGATTTCTGATTTCTGAGAATGCAGATGAAACTTGGAATCAAGATCGCTCACTCTAAAAGAATGTGGGAATGAAGCCAATCTTGGATATGTTCAAAGCTTATGTTTAGTTCTTTCAGTTTCTTGAGTTCTTCCTGTGATCCTGTGTCGTTTGTGCTATTCTTTTGGTTACTAAAAAAATATAGCGACGTTGTTGTGTATTTCTTATAGCCTAGGTTTTAATGTATTAACTATTGTAGTTGTTAGAAAGTTTGTTATTTACATAGTAAAACTAATTTTTTTACAAATATAGTTCCACATTTTATTAATTTAAAGCCTTGGTCTCGACGACACAGTAATCAACATGTAATTTTCAGAAACTTGAGCAAACCATGAAGTCGACGACATAGTTTTTCAACACGTAACCTTCAGAACTAGAGCAAGCCGCCATTGTGTAGTTTTGAGGATTGTGTATTGACGAATGTGTCGTCGACATCGTGGCTTGACCTATGACTCTTCCAAAGGTTTGATGACTTGTTTTTGGGTGTTGCCAAGATATCATGGAATTATCAGTTTAAGATCCAAGACAGAAACAAACAAACTACAATCAAAGAGAGTCATCAAAGCAGTTTTAGCGGTAGCTTTCTAGCCCGCTTCGTACCTGATTGTAATATGTCTTACCAATTGATACAAACAGATTCCGTAAAACAGCGAAAAAACGATAAAGAACATCTTCATAAAACTGTAGCACTCGTATCCAGCTATCCATACAACGAGTCCATGAACACCCACCACCATTGTTGGTTGTAGAGCTCGTAGGCAGCTCCAGGTTGAGACAACATTGTGGTAATAGAAGTGCATAAGTCTTGAATAAGGTTTTCTGGACGAACCAGCGTTATAGCAAGTGCCATCGGGCACAACATTACTGTTGCTATAATTGCTGCTGCGGATTCGAACGTGGTAATTTGAAGCTCTGCATGCTTCCTACAAGTTATGACGCAGAAGAACTTAGAGATGCTCTTGGCAAGCTTAATAATTCTTTCTTGAAATTGTGGATTGTCAACACCCTCTTTCAAGATACAGTGTTTGGCAACCCTCTCAATGGTGTGAAAAAATTCCTTCACGAAGGCTGACGGTTCCAGCGGGAGAGCAGTTGTAGTATTTTCCCTGCGTTTGAGGCGATTGACAAAAGCTATGACTTCATATAGTTTTTATGTCTGGGATTCTTTGTCGGAACCCAATGCTGCTTTAGCAAGATCAGCCAATGCTTCACGTGCCTTTCTACTCTCTGCATCTCTCTTTTTAGTCTCTGCATCTCTCTCATCCAGAATGTGTCTGAGAAGACAACTATAATAGTGGATCTGGTTGGGTTGGGGCACCTGTTGGAAACGAGTGTAACCGATTTCCCCATTCCTCCGTACAACAAAATAAGGAAACGAGTGTAACCGATTAAATGTGTCAAATAATTGGAAAAGGTTTGCAGAAAAACTAACTAATAGATCCTAAAACCAACACAGAAAGAGAAGATGAGGGCGAGAAGAACACTACCAACAACAATCATCTTATGAAACAATTCGTCCATGAACCCTTCAGAAGACGGATTTTTCTGAACCCTTAAGAAGACCGATTCTGAACCGTTCAGCGATTCTGAACCCTTCAGAAGACGGTGCGTAATCGTTCTTGGTTCCATTTAAAAAGATTGTGCGTAATCGTTCTTGGTTCCGTTTAAAAAAAAAATTCCTCTTTAAGTCTTCAACTAATGTGATTTTCTTTTTCAATGTATTTTTGACGGAATATTTCTTTCTTCTTTCTTTCTATTGGCAACTAAAATGTGGCATTGAAGCCGAAGAGTCGGAAAATATTATTTGTGTCAGATAATAAAAAGTTTCATTAATATTATACAATCAGATGCTGGTGTGATCCTACGAGTTTAAAGATTCCTATGTTAGTTGTCTCCCTATTATGTTAAAGATCCTATAAGTTATTCTCGGCGTGTTAGACACGAGTTTTTTTTCGGCGTGTTGGGCCATGTGTTTTGGTTTTTAATTTTTTAATTTTTTGTTAAAAGTAATTTTTATTTATTTATAAAATGGAAAAAGTTATGTGAAAAATTGCGCAAATGGATTGAATCTTTTTCAAATGGGCTTTTTGTCTCAAATTTTTTTGGGTCAGCCTTTCTCTTTAGACTCTGCGCTTTTGCCAAATTGTTGTTTTTTTGTTGACCTTATTTTTTTTACTGATAAATCCGAGCCAACATGACCAATGTTGCCATGGCTGATGCTCTTAAAGCTCTTGAGACTGTGTAATTTACGTAATATAGAACAAATCGGACGACTGTGAAGAAAGACAAAACAGCGCCGGCGTAGGATTAAGGAGATCCAAAATCGCTTTAGCGAAAAAGAAGTGAAAGAGACACAGTGCAAATGGTTTCTTTTCCGAGACCGTTCGTTTTCTTTATTAATTTTAGTCAAAATAACTTATTTTTAACCGAAAATTATGGTATGAATGTTGGACTGTTCTATAATAAGTCTAAAAAAATATAGAAAAGATGGATTTCTCCATCTCTGTTCTATATTACGTAAACTACAATTATAAATCAGATGAATTTATATTTATAAATATAGAACAGATAACATTCTACGCATTTGTTCTATATTACATAGAATCACACCAGGAATCTGGTGTTTGCCCCGGACAATATTTATCTATTCTATATTAAGAAAAGATGCGTAGAAAACCATCTCTTCTATATTATTGTAATTTTAATATAGAACCGATTTACTGAAATCCAACTGTTCTATATTTAATACTTAAATTACAATTAGTTTAGTGCCTAAACTGGAATTTGAAATAATTTGAATTTGTTCTCGTATCTATTCTATAAAATAAGTCTTAAACAGTTGGACTAATTATTATTTACCTAAACCCTATAACATAGGCTTTGAAATAAGTCTTTGAAACCTAAAAATGTTAATGCGAAAATTCTATTTTAATACACCAATTTAATTATTATTATCCGTGAGACTGACCTATAACATTGCATTCTATCTTCTTATAACATAGACTGACCTATAACATAGTCTTTATTCACAGTCGTCCTATAACATAGGCTTTGAAGATAGAATTAGTACCTGGAATTTGATAAATTGATCAATCTCTTATTTCTGTCTATCGAAGTCCAATCTTGTATTGTCACCGAGTGATTGAAAGATTGGAGTTGTGATGCTTCCATTTGCACAAGTTACGGAAGAGTTTCGGTCATCATCGTCATAAGATAGTCTCAGACCAGTTGACACTAAGTTCTGCCTTGGGACTTCATCTTGAGCAATAGTATTGTTGTTGTAGTTATGGTTTAAAGAGATCTGCAACTTCTGCTGTCTCTGGATATTGTTGTTGATCTCGGTTTCCAGTGTGCGTTTGCTATTATTCCGAATCATTGGAGCAAGGTTATCATTAGCAAAGTAGTTTACAGGATCAATAGCTCTCACTGTAACCACATACAAAGGAAAAAGCTTTAGCACTAAAATAAAGTCCTAACTACATTCCAAGCAAAAAAAAGTCAGACACTTACTGGTTCCAAGCAAGTGAAGCTGATTCAAGGATGTGTTTGTTTGGTACTGAAACTGGCTATCGTTCATAAGAACCTGTGGCAAAGTGTTCTCATTATTGCATCTCAACATTTTCTTTACAGCTTTACCCAGTGCCGGCTTAGATAGGTGGGCGGGGAGTGCGACCGCCCCGGGGCCCATGACTAAAGGAGTCCAATTTTTTTTTTCGGTAACTAAATTTTTTTTTAGATATATACTTTTATTTTTGTAACATCATTTTTATTAAAATAACTCATAAATTTTATTTTTAAATAGTTTCTTTTAGGATTTAGATTTTTTTTAAATCCCAAAAACACTTTGGTTATGGGCATTAACTATAGTTTTGGGCTATTTATAATCTGATTGTTTTTAAGATTTTTTTTTTTAATTTCTTAAAAAAAAATTGGTTATGGGCCCCTAAAATTTTTTTTTTTTGCCCAAGGACCCCGAGACCTATTGAGCCGGCCCTGGCTTTACCGTTCGTTGTGTATAGCCAAGTATTTAACTTTCAGAAAGAGTTGCAATAAGAAACCTGCAGAGAAATGAAACCGATGAGCTGAATGCTATGAAAGCTCCTAGCATGAAGAATCAAGACCTACCAAGATTTTAACTGTCTTAAAAGCAATACAGATTTTATATCTGGCTAGAGATAAAGTTGAGAAATTTTATATCTTTGAGGAAACTATGCTTCAATCAAGTCATGGATATATTAGGAGTTGGTTGATTCTTTATAAACACCGAGATGGTCAACTATATCTAACGAAATATCTGGCGAATAAAGTTTGCATATTTGATTTGAAGTTAATATTATCTCGCCTATTAAGTGGGGATACACGAACCAAATTGATTGATTGATCAAAGATTAATATAAATGATTAAACTTAAAAAAAAAAAAATCAAAATTTTATCAAATCAAAGTAACTTCAAAGAAACGATACCTTTTAGAGATTTCCCATCAAAGATTCATCAAATTTACAGAGGAAAAATTAAACCATAGCTTCCTTCAGATCCTGCATACACACAATAATCATCATCATCACTATACACCAAAAAAGTATAAAATAAAAATCACAGTGATCTAGAAAAGAGGTAAGCTTGATTCTTTCTCGATCCAATAAATTTAGAGAAAAGAAAACAAAACAAAATACCTGCAAAAACAAGGAATCGAGAGGAGCCAATCGAATAAAGATTGAGAATCTTAAAGAGAGTAAGAAAAAGAAGGGGATGAAGTTGAAACACAGAGAACACACAACATCCAATAATTTAAAGAAAAAAATATTTGAATGGAAGATGGAGAAGGAAGAAATAATAAAAGAAGAAAAGAAACGGATGGGTAAAGAAAAGAAGCACAAAAACGAATGAAATGAATGATGGAGGTGAGAAAGCGGGACACAGTGGCGGAGTGGGAGAAGTTGGGTGGCAAAATCGAAAAAAAAAATATATATATATTCTCGAGAAGGGAAAAAATTGGAAAATTGAAGAAATGCGGAGGTCTCTTTATTTTTTTTGTCGTCAACTATTTCTATTTGTATTAAAATTGGAAAATTGGAGAAATGCGGAGGTCTCCTTATATAATATATATATTCTCGAAAATATAAAAAATCTCAAAATTACAATAACAAATTTTGGAATGATGAGACCTCCCCATTTCTGCATTTTTCGTATTTTCTTCCTTTTAAAATAAATATATTTTGATTAATTATTTATTTAATAAAATAAAGACATTTTAAAATATTAATAGTAACAACCCTTTTTGTTAATTAAGAAAACAAACCGTTTCTTGTTGACAAAAAAAAAATCGTTTCTTTGACATTCTTCCGTAATTTTGATGTGGAGAAACTCGAATCAGTATGGTCCGTTTTTTTTGGTTAAAGGTTTGATGACAAGCCATCTAGTTATCTACTTTGTAACGTTAGTCGCTTAGTTTATGTAGTTTCGTGTGCGAGTTAATTAGAATTAACTAGGGAATTTCAACCTCCGCGCACGCGCGAAGGTTCGACTGTCCAGGTGGTTCACTGTGTTACTTGTTTTTTGTTGTGGTTTTCAGCTTTTAAATAATTTGTATATTGCTGATTGAGGTTCCTACCTTGTCATGTCATATAATTGCCTTTTAAATCATGTTCATTTTGGAACAAATTATAATTATTGATATCTGACTTACGATAGTTACCATAGTTTTCCGCAGGTTTCATATTCGTCGGAAACTATTAGACTCAACTAATATCTGCAACCTAATATGTGAAAACTATGGCATGGTATCTGCCTCCTCTTAGATCATCATCATGATGGGGCTTTTCTTGCCTGAGTTTCAGGATGATGACGCAGATGATTCTGGTAGTTTTCCGGTATAGCAACCCGCACAACCGAGTATTCCAGCATTGTAAGATCAGCAAACAGCTCGATCATAGCATTCAAACAGTAATTGACAAAGCAAAGATCTTGTTATGCTTATCAGTCTTCTTCCTCATGTTCTCATGGAGCAGTTTATTCTTCAACACGCACTAAGAGATCATCATAAGCTCTCAAAGATTCAACAGTGAATCTCTGCATAGCTTCAAAAAGCATCTGCAAACTACCTAGTAAACTATCGTTGGTCGTATCGCTCTGGTATACAACGTTCCCATATAGCGAGAGGGTATTATTACATCACCAAGTGCCATGAGGACCATTTTCTTTTCCAGTGCTTGAATATCTCTATGTATCCTCTGTTCTTCTCGGTCCATGTTCCATTCTTCTCTGAATCACCGTTCCCCATCATCGTCGTATCCTTTCGATCTTGTTCCCAAAGCTGAAGCACACTTCTAGTGAAAATGCACATTGCCTCAATAACTTCCATCATGTGGAGAGCTTGAGACCATTGGTTACAGATCACAAAGATTGGTGGAGCTCCAATACGACAAGGTGAAAAAGGAGCTATATCGGGTGTTTCCTCGGGTTCATAGAGAAGACACTTCATGAGCCATTTATTCATCTCTCTCACATAACATTTATGTCGCTAACCCAGCTCAAGAATCCCAATATCCAATTAATAAGTTCATGTCCCAGTAAACTTGTTGCGTCTAGAGTTTCATCCCCGAGTTGCTTGCTTGCTCTTACGGGGCTTAATCCTCGAGCTTCCCTGATAGCCTGACACTGATTTTGATGACATTCAAGCATTGATTAATTTGCTTTCCACATTCTTGTGAGCCTTTAAAAAAAGTTTAAAAAAAATAGAATCAAATTTCCACTTGCAATTATCTTAAACATAAATATTTGGAGGGGATGTTGTGCCCTTAAATCAATGCATACAACTGTGGCCACAGATCTTCTTCATCTCTAATCTTATTAACTTCACAGATATTTTATCCACAACCTGAATCGAAATCTGTATCTTTGTTGACACGTCTCTCACTAATTTCTGCGTTGTATCAACTGTATTAGCTTCAGCACCTCTTTCATCTAAACGCTTTAGCTTCCCTTGCTTTTTCTTGTGAGCTACACACGGTTTTTCCTCAGCCTACACAAAAGTATAAAACTTCTTAAGACACTCAGATAAAGAAAGAGGACATATCACTGTGTTCTAAGATCAAACATTACCTTCACTTCTCGGCAATGCTTCTTCTCCCAGAGATGGAGCTTGTGCAACATGGAAGAAAGATTCCTCGACCTTGAAGCTAGCTATTCTTCAATGTCTGCGTAATTCGGCCGCAGCATCAATAGAAGGAAGCGAAGGAGTAACCCCGTGGAAATATTTCGAAGATGCTGCTCCATTATCACTTACAAAATAAAGTTGCAAGCTTTACTTAATTTGTTGCAGAAAGTTAAGAACCTTCACTAAAAGATTGTTGTTTTGACTTGACAAAATATGTTACCATGTTACGACCATAAGGATACTTGCCAACTTCAAGTAACGTTGGGATCTCACTTCCTGACTCTGCAACTTTCACGAACTGATTATCGATCTCTTTCGCAACCTTAGGCACCGCACGTGGCCCTCCTCCTCCATCACCACCAGGTGCAGCCGTGCCATAGCTCCGTATTTGTCTTAACTGTGAGCATGCCGGAGGTGTGATTATTGGGTTAAATATTTTACCGATTTCAACAGCAAAGAGGTTTTGTGCAGGGATGAGGTGAAATTATATATGCCATGGAAGTGAGTGCTCGGAAAAGGTTGGATGCGAAAGGTTATGTAACTGAATGCACCAAACTTTGATTACACCAACATGGAAATAAAGGTGATAAACGGCATTGAGGAAACACACAATCGTTGTAACGTCTGTCATTACGACGTAGGTCCAAGAGCTCGGTTGTGAAAGGAGACCAAAGGTTGGAGGTAAGTGGGCTGAATTAATTTTTGGGCTTTCACCTGAAGATAGTGAGATGAGCTTTTTTTGCTGGAAATAGTTGGGTTTTGTTTTGAATGGCCCAATTTTAAAAATAAAATAGGACACGTGTCACTTAGATGGAGAAAGTGGTTTCTCATTATATATTAGATTTTGAATTTTGTTTTGTTTGGTTCAGACCAAATTTTTTTTTTTTTTTTGATTCATTCTTACTGATAAGCTTTCATTAATTCCCAACAAGGTATTGGACGGAGAAAATATATATTCACCTTTTCTCTTTCTTAGAGATTGGACGATTCTCATATAATAAAGTGACTTCATTCGCTCTTGCTCGCCACCGGCTTCTCGCCAGGCTATGCTGTCGGACCATTACCCTGGAGCTCCTCTCCAAATGTCGAAGAAGAAACCCCCCCCCCTAGAGGCCGCCTCCGAAATCTTCTCTGAAATCTTCCCCAAAATCACTTCCAGAATCTCCCCCAAAATCGTTGTCAAATCTTCAGTCTTCGTCAGCCGCTAAACCTTCGCTCTCTATGACCTTCGATTTGGTGGATCCGTCCTCCATTTCTTCGGCACCGGCATCTACAAATTCGATGGATTTGTCTCTGCCGGTAGTTCTCTCGCTCATGTGAACCGAGGAAATAGTCAATTCGTCCTCTTTAAACCTTCCTTCAAATGAGTCAGATTTGCTAACCTCTCTCCCTTGAATTAGGGTTATAGAACACCCTGCTTCTCTAAGTCATGTTCCGACTGAGATAGGTCTTCCGGGCTCTACTACTACCACCACAGGTGCTCCTAATGCCCATGTTAGCTTGATCCATTATATAGATGCTACCTCTGACTATGCTGTCGTCGTGGTGCATGATTCTTCAAGCCCTTTCAAGCCCCTCAATGGAGGCGCAACAATGGTAAACTCTGCCTCTACCCTGGTTACAACTAGGTCAGAGCCAACAAAAGTGTCATCTTCCGCCTTAGTCTTGCCATCAAGTGCGATTACGCCAGCTACAAAAGTAGGAAAGTATGTTGAGTCCAAGGAAACAAAGGACTCTTGGTCTTGTTAAGGTTGGTTCAAAGAGATTACAAAAGGGTAAAGGTTTCCTCCTACCTTTCGATGAAGCTTGCGTGGAAATACCTAATTCGGTTATAGAGAAAAATAGAATTTCATGGTTTTGTTTTATCCTAGATTAGTTCTACTATGAGCCACCCTCGCAAGGTGTGGTACAATATATTGTTAATGGCATTTAGAGCGTCAGTTATGTGATATTATGGTTACAAAGATGGAGGGGCGTGCTTCCTTATTAAGGATTCTTAATGCTGCAACTCGAAACCGTGTCTTAACCAGCGCTTATGGACTATCGAAGGCCATACCATGTTCGTGGCAAGTTGGGAACATGTTTATACCTTTTAAGCCTGAACTCACTTATGCTCCCATCTAGCTTGAATGAGAAAAGTTTCATTTCAATTTTTTAATGATGATGGTCTCGAACGCACTACCAATATCGTTGGCGATCCGAAGTTTCTTCATCCTTCGAAAACCAAAAAAAAAGAACCAATAAGTTGCTGACATGTTTACATTGATTGATCTAAGGGTTCTTTACCTGATGCAGTTAATATTTAAATTTCAGTTATGCGATGTTGCAAGGGTGGAGGTATCTTTTCCTTGGACTCCACCAATTTTATCATTCTGCAAAGAGATTAGGCACAATGTTAAGAAGTGCAAGAGAGCCCCTATCACTTGCTCCGCCTGCCACTCCTCATGACATTCTGATTTGAATTGTACCAGATCAAAGAAAAGCGACAAGAAGTCAGATTCTGTCAAATCATTTGGTCCTCCTGCAAACCAAATTTCGTATTCTGAGAAAGGAAATGGTAAGTTTATTACTGCCAAGTCTCAACAGGTTGATTGAAATCACCATTGGGAAGACTCGGGTAGAATATATCTTTCTACCACTATAGGCTTAAACCAGTTTCTGGTGGGTGAATCGAGTTTTGGACACTTGAAAGAAACAAGTGAAAGGAAGTTCTTCCGCTTCTGAGCCAGACGGAAAACAACAGACTCAAGAGGCTGAGCCGTATTCTTCTGATATAGTGTCATCTGAATCTGAAGAGGAAGGAGAGATCAAAAACAAAGAAGATTATTATATTGAAGTGTTGCCTCGTCAGCAACAAAGACATTCGGAGGACATGTGTCCCAAACGTCACTAAATAATGTGTATAGACCTTTTGTTGGAATGTACATGGTTTTAATAGTGTTAGTCACCGTACCGGTTTTAAATGAATGAAGAAGAAAAAACCATTTTTTAGTCTTCTTGAGACTCATGTGAAGCAACATAAGCAGATGAACTTTATAAATTCTATCCTCAATGGCTGGTGATTCGACGACAATTATGATTTCTCGGATTTAGAAAAAATTTGGATATTTTGTCAAAATAGTATTAAGGTCACAATTCTCTCCAAGTCGTTGGAAATGATGTCTTGTGAAGTAAAGCTGCTTGACGTCCAATTGCCTTTCATCGTTTCTTTTGTGTACGCTTCTAATGATGGATCGCTCAGAAAATTGCTATGGGAAGAGATTGTTTGGCTCTCTTCTAATCCCTCAGTTGTGGGAAAGGCTTGGACTATCTTGGGTAACTTTAATCAGACTCTTAACCCGAGTGAACATTCAACTTCCCAAAGCTCAAGAACGGACATGCAGACTAGAGAATTCCGTGATTGTTTGTTGGACGCTAAATTGGCTGACCTAACTTTCAGAGGGTGTACCTTTACTTGGTGGAATAAAAGGTGAGCTAGTCATGTTTCTAAAAAGCTTGATAGAATTCTTGTTAATGACTTATGTCAAACCCAATTTTCTTTTGCTTTTGGCTTCTTTGGTGAACCTATCTTCGCAGATCACTCGCCGAGTTGTCTAACCCTCAACCATGCTCACCAAAGACAGCGCAACCCCTTCAAGTTTTTCAAATTCTTCTTTCATAATGAACAATTCATCCCTCTTGCCGCGATGTATTGGTTCTCTACTTCTGTCATAGGATGCCCAATGTACAATATTTCTTTCAAGTTGAAATCTCTCAAAATGTTATAAGAAGTTTCTGCAAATTCAACTACTCTGATCTTGAGAAACGTACGGAGGAGGCTAGACTTATTGTCACAAACATTCAAGCTCTGCTCCTTCTATAATGTTATCTGATTTTGAGTTTGAAGTTAACCGTAAATAGTAGATTCTTGTAAGAGAAAAGGAGTTTTTTTTCTTCTTTAGAAGTCGAGAATAACTTGCGCTAAAGAAGGAGATTGTGGCTCAGCTCACTTCCATAAGTTGATGGAATCTGGGCGCTCTATGAATCATATACACTTTCTTGAAGGTGATAATGGTGTGATTTTTTACACGCAGGCGGACATCCAATCTCACTGCATCAGCTATTTTGATTCCATGCTTGGTGTTCCGGTAACCCCTCCCCTATTTGAGAAAAGTGATATTTGTTCTCTTCTAGATTTTCAGAGCTCAATAGACCATAAACTGTGGTTGGAATAAGGCTTCACGCCTTTGGAAATCAAAAATGCCTTCTTCTCTTTTTCTCAAAACAAAATAAGCGGTCCTGACTAGGCCTGGGACTTCGGTTCGGTTTCGGTTTGGTTTCTCGGTTTTTCGGTTATTTTGGTTTTGAATTTTTTCTCAAATTAACCGAATTTTTCGGTTCGGTTCGGTTTTCGTTTTTTCGGTTATTACTTTTTTACTGAAATAAACCGATTTTTTATAATTTTGGATAATTTTGGTTAATTTTGGGTATATTTGGTTACTCGGTTCGGATAATTTCGGTTACTTCGGTTAATTTTGGGTATATTCGGGTATTTCGGTTCGGTTTAGGTCGGTTCGGTACAAATTTTTTAATTATTTTAGTTAAAATCAGTTTATTCTGGTTTATAAAAAAAGTTCGGTTAACCGTTCGGTTCGTCGAACCGAACCCAACCAAACCGAAAACCAAAAATATTTTTCATAACCACCAAACTAACCAAACTTAATTAACTGAACCGAACGGAACCAAAATTTTTTGGTTCGGTTCGCCAAATTCGGTTCCGTTAAAAGTCCCAAGGCTAGTCCTGACGGTTTTACTTCTGAGTTTTTCCGTGGTTGCTGGCAAATTATTGGTTGGGAGGTGACTGAGGTCGTCTCTGATTTCTTCCAAACTGAAAAGCTACTGAAGCAGTGAAACTCTACAACTCTTGTGCTTATTCCAAAGATCTTGAATGCGGAAAATACTTTGGAATGCAGACCAATATCCTATTTGAACACCCTTTACAAGGTGATCTCGAGATTATTAACTTCAAGACTAAAGAAGGTGTTGAGGGAAGTTGTTTCCCATGCCCGGTAGGCTACTAGCAGAAAACGTTTTGCTAGCCACTGAGCTATGAATGGGTACAATAGAAAGAAGATTGAGCCTCAAGCAATGCTTAAGGTCGACCTTAGGAAAGATTTCGACTCTGTTAGGTGAGGTTTGTTCTCGCAGCACTTTGGGGTTTGCAGTTTCCAGAAAAGTTTGTGAATTGGATCTCAGAATGTATCTCATCGCCTACCTTCTAAGTCTGTGTCAACAGTAACTCGAGTGGTTCATTCAAAAGTACAATAGGTTTGTGCCAAGGGGACCCGATTTTTCTCTATTTATTTGTGCTTGCCATGGAGTTTTTCTCTCGCATGCTTAGTGCTCGATTTGATTATGGTTATATAGCCTACCACCCAATGACCGAAGCTTTGAAGATCTATCACCTCATGTTCGCTGGCGATGTGATGATTTTATTCAAAGATTCGAGCTCTTCCTTGCATGGAATTAGCGATACCATAGACGATTTTGCCAGTTGGTCAGGTTTCAAATCAATCAACAAAAGACTCAGATTTTCCATGTAGGTTTAAACCCCATATTACAATCCTTAGCTATGGTTTCACTTCTGATTATCTTCCTATCAAATACCTTGTCCTGAAATTAATGTCAAGAAAGCTTAAAGTTTATGAGTACCCGCTAATTGATAAGGTGGCTGGGAGTTTTAGAGCTTGGTCGACATGATTCCTCTCTTTTGCAGGCAGACTAGTGCTCATTTCCTCAGTGATTTCAGGTCATGTAATCTTCTGGATCTCAACTTTTATCCCGCCTAAAGGTTGAATAAAGAAGATCAAAGTTATATGCAATCACTTCTTATGGTATGGGTATATTGAGAGTAAATCAATGGCATAGGTTTAATGGAATGTTGTATGCTTACCAAAAGAGGAAGGAGGGCTAGGAAAAAGGCGATTTAATTCTTGGAATACTGCTCTTGCACTATGTTTTATCTGGCTACTCTTCTCGGAGAGTAAATCCCTTTTGGTGGCATGGCATAAATTCCACCATTTGAGGTCTTCATGCTTTTGGTTGTTAAAGGAGCAACCTATTGATTCAGGGTGCTGGAAATCACTATTGAAAATGAGGGAGCTGCCTGGGAAATTCCTACTGTGCACAGTTCGAAATAGTCGTGATGCATGGTTTTGGTTCAACTCTTGGTCCTCTGTTGATGTTCACAGGTGAATGTGGTCCTTCAGCGATGCGCCTTCCTATGCACTCTACAGTTAGCGATGCGTGCAACATGACTGGCTGAAAGCTTCCTTCGCCTCACTCAGATCAAGCGTTGACGATCCACACACACCTAACTACCATTCATGTGCCTTCAACGTCGTTGTTAAAAGACATGTAGATTGGGTCGTCGATGTTCCTGGATCAAATATTTTTCTTCCATAGTCACTTTGTAGACGATAAGGCAAAGAGATTCGAAGAAGAATTGGGAAAACATCGTTTGGTTCAAAGGTCACATACCAAAGCACGTGTTTTCCTGTGGACCACTCACTTAAACCGATTATCAACAAGAATGCGACTTGCAATCTGGGGATTGAATGTACTGTCAACTTTCAGAATTTGTGATGCGGCAAACGAAACTAGAGAAGATTTGTTCCTAGAATATGCTTATAGCTTGGAAATATGATATGCAGTTCTCGGGAAAATAGGTAATTCACCTTTCTTTTTCAGTTTTTGGACAACTCTTCTTACCTGGGCTAAACAGTGATCGCATTTAGCCCCTTCCACTCTACGTAAAATCGTTGTTCAAGCAACGTTATACTCAATTTGGATGGAAAGAAACAACAAGATCTTCAACTCTTCAGCTAAACCTCCAGTTTAGCTCATCAAAGAAATTGATCGGGGTGTCAAAAACACAATCACTGCAAGGCCGGAACGTCGCACATCAAGAATATCATGCAGCTTTGGTTGGTTTAATTTGCAGCCTAACATCTGCCAGGAATCGTTCTCTTTTTCCATGGTAGCAATCGTTTTGAGTTTTGTTTTTTGTAGAACTCAATACTTCATTTTTATATGATAAATACAATATCGTAAAAAAAAACAAGTTATCGCATAGAAACCACTGAGTATTTTTTTAAATGAAAATATTGTAAATAAATAACTAATAAAACAAGTTTCTCTTTGTGTTCTCACCTCTCTCTAAGCGTTTCTAGCTGCCTTCATACCCTTGCTTTTCACGGCTACCGGCTTGGCTTTCGCCGGGCTTGTGGTATGGATTACTTTCGTTTTTGGCGATTCTCTCTCATTTTTCATGTATTTGAGATGAGAGATCATTAGACTTTGGTTTACGGTGCTTCACCAGACTTTGCTTTACTCTCGGCGACTTAGGCTTGCGGTTCTTGCCGCATAATAAGAGAAGAATCCAGATCTGCATGTCTATATCCTTTTTGATGTGCCTCTTCCATTTTCCTCCGGTGGCTTCTCCGGATTTCGATCCGGGCTTCTTGCCCGTTTTAACAACTTGATCCTGGTGGCTCTACCTTGTCGGAACAACAGGACACTTTCGCTCATCGGCCTCTCGTTTGTGTGGGATATTGTTCTGAGCCTTGTCTCCTTCTCACGTGTTTGCAGCATGAAGAGATCGAGTCGGATCTTGTTCAGAACAACTCTAATGGGTCAGTATATTGCCCCGGCGGTGCTAAAAAAATCCCTGGAGCAAGCGGTGACTATGAGGCGTGAAATTTTCATCGATCTGGTTTTCTTTTCGGCAAATCTTACACCTGGATAAAGTCGGTAGGGTAACTGTTACTATGCCCAATAGACCTAGACGACAAAGAAAAACACGTTTCATGTTTGTGAAAACGATTTAAAACTTACAAATAACATAATGGTAGACGCATCTATTCAACAGTTTTGTGTATCAATAAAAACAAAATATGGTGGTCATGAAATAAGAAAGAGTAACGGAAAGGATGGAGAATATTGCAGTGTCAAAAATGAAAATTGGTAAGTTGAAAAAGAAAAGAAAAATGAAAATTGGTTGAGAATGTTGAAAGATAATGGTGTCGGTGAGGGAAGGGAGCATGTGAAACTATATATAAGACACATGTGAAGGATGCAAAATTCTAGTTTACATCACGTTCGGAAGATTAGAATGTTTCAAATGTTTGACTATACTATTAGAAGGTTGATAAAGGAGTATTCACGAGATAGACATTTTTCTTTAAACGCATTTATCCAATACACTTCACCTCCTTTCTTCCAATTCTTCAGAAAAGATGTCTGCCTCCATAGCGCGTGACGCATCTGCAGAGTCCGGTTAAGGCCAGCGTCCCAAGAGGGTGTTTCCACGGTTTACGTGCGTCTCGGCTTCGCTCGAGGACGGTGTTTTACATGGTGTTTTGTGAGACCAATGTCTTTACGAAGGTTTCTCCATCAAGCCTTTTTATGTTGCTTTGGTGGTTCTCCGGCTGTCCTTCGGCTAGGTCTTGGTGGGTGTGTTGCGGTGTGGCGAGGACCGCATCAGCTCGTTTTTTCTCCCGACGACTTGTTCTGGTTTTGGTTTTCTCGAGGTGTCTCTTGTTTCCGTTCATTCCGACATCCTCTCTCACAGTTGTGGATTTTGGAGGGGAGAGATGTGTCGTGTTTTGCTTTGCGCAGTTCCAGTTTCGTCCTCCTCCGTTGGTTTTCTTTTACCGGCCTCCAATTTAAACTTTCCCGATTTGATTGTGTCGACTGTGTGGCTTGTCCCGGTTTGGTGTTAGGTTGTTAGTTTAGTTTCATTTAAGTTCTGTTAAATTTGGTTGGGTGTCTCATTAATAGGTTTTTAGAGGAGGTAGTAAGACTTCGGAGTGGTGATGCGTAGTTCTGTTAGTTAATGTTGTTGCTGGTTAGTTACAAATCTAGGTGTGTTTTTTTAGCATCGATTTTTAGATGTGGATGAGAGTCTTCGATCGGGCCTCTCTTATCATCTTTGAAAAATGTTTATTTTCTGGTGCTTCACGATGAAACAAGTTTTAGATTCTTTTAGTGTCTCCTTAGTTGAAATTTGGGTCCTTATCTGATTCATCCCATTTTCCATATGTGCCGGGATTTAAGCGTTTTATTGCTATTTTAATCATACTGCTACTACGCAAATAAATCAAAGTATCAATTGTTATTTGCTTCTATATTTTAACCTTTTTTGCAGTAGCGGAGGCAGAGCTTAACTTCATGGGGGGCAATTTTGATATTTTTTAAAGAATGAAGGATATAATTTTAAAAAAAAAAATAATGGAGCATTACTATAATTGTATATAATTTTTATGAAAAAATAAAAGCATAGGGGGCATATGACCCCTTCCTATTCCATGTGCTCAGCCACTGCTTTTTTGCAATGGAAACAATTCATAAGCTAAACATTTTGTTAACACAATTAGCACCAAAAAAATTATTTTATAATAATATTTACATTTTTAGCAAAAAGAAAAGATTGATAAAAAACATTTTATTGGGAAGTGTTTTAGTTTTGATTGTTCCAAGATTATTTGGGTTGTTTGCAAAAATGCCCCTAAAATTGAAGTCAACCCTAAAAGTACCATTTCCCTTCTCCTTCTCTTCCTTCGTTAATATATCTCCCTAATAATCTGTGTTTTCACAATAATGCCATCGTCAGACTTCATATGAAGTCTGATATTTTTTACCAAAAGACCAAAAAAACCCTTTAGATCTAACTTAATTACGAAACTGTCATCTTCTTCAGTTCACCCAAACACCATTAACAACCAATTTTGAGCTTCTAATGCCTCACACAACCAATTTCGACCCATCAAAACTCCATATTAGAGTTCACAACCTTCTATTATCCTATTTTCTCTCCAATTTCATCCAAAAAACTCTTTAATTCACGTTCTACAAAATTTTAAAATTTGGATCTATTGCGATTTTGGTCATTCTTGCATAAAAATGGTTGGGTTTGTTGGGTATTGGTGTAACTAAAGTTTTGAGTGTTTGGGGAAGGTAAAAACGAGCTCAAAATCAGATTTATGTGATTTTTCACAAGATCCCCCGATTTTCAGATCTGTTTCGCGATTTCAGACTTCCCACGAAGTCTGATGAAAAATTATGGTCAACGAGAGGGTAGTTTTGCAATTGACTTTCAATTGACAGACTTCTGAGAAATTCCTTTGAAAACAAAAAAAAAATTTATCTGACGTCACCAAGAAGTCAAAATAAGAAGAGGGTAGTTTTGCAATTGATTCAAATTTGATTTTTTAGTCAGACTTCTTATGTAGTCTGGCAAGAAATTGACCGATTTTTGACTTTTTATCAGACGGGATACGATGTCTGACAAAAAGGAGGGGTAGAAACGGCAATTGACCCAAATTTTCAGATGTTGACCAGAATAATCGAAAAAATCGCCAGACTTCTAAATCTGTCTGAAAATAGGGAAAAATAACATCAGACGGCTATAGACATCTGAAATTTCAAACTCTTGTCAGACGGCTATAGACATCTGAAATATCGAATTTTGGTCAACGCTGGATAAAAATCGAAAATGCGATGTTTTTATCAGACTTCCCTCGCTGTCTAAAATTCTTGTCAGACAGCATAAGAAGTCTGAAAACTATCAAAATTCTTGGCGAAGTCTGACATTTCAAAATCAATTGCAAAACTACCCTTTACTTTTTTTCAGACTTCTCCCGAAGTCTGAAAATTATAAAAGAAGTCTGACAATTGAAATTCAATTGCAAAACTACCCTTTTTTTCTCAGACATCATAAGTTGTCTGACAAAAAGTTCAAAATTTTTCAAAGCAGACTGCGTACGCTGTCTGATTGATTTCAGACTGCATCCGCTGTCTGACATTTCAAAATCAATTGCAAAATACTCTCTTTTCAGACTACCATAGAAGTCTGGTTTCACTACAATCAGACATCTATAGACGTCTGAAATATTAAAAAATTTTTAAAATGTATTTTATTGAATATTTGCTATTAATTTTGGTTGATTTTAATTTTTATAAATGTGTGTTAGTTCTCTATGTTCTTTATGTGTGAGTTTTACATTTTTATATATGGTAATTATTTTTGAATCAATTTTTGAATAATATTGGCAATGTAGCTAGTAGCATCCGTGCTGGTGGAACGAATGTCTATGCGTAAACGTCATACTCCATATTATATATGTTGGTTGTTTATTGAATGCTTTGATATAATTGAACTGATTACACCAAATCATATCAATGTATCAATGAAGAAGTAGATTGGGATTAAGATGAACTACACAACCACATGTAGAGC